>CM073557.1:3845833-4567500 GCA_037074615.1 Leucaena leucocephala | reverse complement strand
TTATCAATATATCATTAAGGGTTATATAGTACCCAATATCCTAATCTTATTTTTCATTTGAGTACAACATCCTAATATTTTTAATTCTAATATTATTGTATCACAATAATAATAGAATATTAGATATATTTAAGAAATAAGATTAGGATATTAGGTAATATATAACCTTATCATTAACCATTAAGAAAAATTAATTAATCCCTTTTGGGGTATAGAGGGAAAATAATAGAGATCCCTACCTCCCAACTAGGACTATCTCATATTATAGGTAGAATCTTTAGTCACTTGCTAATGAAATAAAAGCATGGTGTTAAAACCCCACTCGGGTTGACTAAATTAGTGAATTAGACCCCAAATCAATTTAATCAGGAGTTTAATTTGGACATGCTAATAGGGTTATATTTTATATTTTTCTCATACAACGGCATCATCATTTTGAATTGAAAATTAAACTGAAACATTAAACACTAAGTGTCTTAGATGAATGACTATCGAATTCAAATTCGCCCATAAGATGAAACCAAAAATTGTGGTGTTCATTAAATATGGTAAGGGGTTGCTTTAATTGCAAGAAAGTGCGCTGGGGAAGACCACACAAGAACAAGCAAACAAAGTGAGTGGAACATTGTTTAATTAATTACTAAATAATTAACACCATTTAATTCACCTTGCCCAATACCTTAATTGCGTATGCGATCCAAATGTTAGTACATAACAAAATCAATGTCTAATTAAACTCAGTGATTAACGTAAGTGTACAAGTTTCAAACCAAACAAGACTAACCCATGGGTTGGTTAAGCCACAAACAGACAACCCTCAACCATATATACATATATGTAATATTTGACATATATGGTTTTGCATATTTTAATTTTCTTGCGAGATCAGGTGATTCATTAATTTCTTTTTGTAAATTCTGCGTTGCTGGTTTTAATGGGCTTGTATTTTAATTTCTACGCAATATATATGCACTTCCGTGTGTAATACTATTTTTTTAAATATCATGTTAAATTAAATCAATATTTATCTAATACTGTTTCATATTTGTTTTATAAATGTTCTACACGTGGATTAAAAAATGTCAATTAATTAAAATATTCTCATTTAATAATATACTCTTGTATAAGAACGTTTCCTACAATGACCTTTTGTTTAAAATATTTTTTCTTCTCGAGTATCCTTTTGCTTATATTTTTCCTAGCTAACTGCACAATTTCCTAACTAACTAAACAACCTCTTCTAATTAATAATTTTTATGCAAATTGATTTTGAAATTTTAAAAATATTAAGTAATTTTAACTAATTAAATATTTCTTCATTTTTTGTATAATTATTAGTGGGCCCTTATTATGAGGTGTAATTGTAGGTAATTGAATAAGAACTAAAACAAGTACACAACAAAAGTTTAGAAATAAAACCAATAAGTTAAAATAACAAAAAGAATTGAAATATGAAAATTTTATCGCAGAATTTTTGTTTGTATTTGTTATAAGTAGTCAAATAATTTTAATTGACTGAGCCCTACAGAGTGGTCAATTTAAATAACAGCGAAAGAAGAAGACAATGATGAGAGAATAATTGAGGATGAATATAGAAAATAGAGATAAAATTAAGTCAAAAATGTCACATAGAGTGAGTATTAATAAATTCCAAAGATGTCAATTTCGGCCCTTAATAATTGGGTAAGAAAGATTTATTTATATAAATATATATTGAATTAAGGATATTATATATATTTTTATTTCTGGAGGGCAAAGATATATGGACTATTAGGGATTGTTTAGACCTTCTTTAATTATTTATTTTTAATCATTTAGACTTTAGGTGAAGTATCTCTGGTGAAATTAATAAGAAATTAATTAAATGAGTGACTTGTAAATGGAGACGTGTCACCTTTTGAACTCATTTTTCACTACTTCTCCTTTTGACATGCTTCACGTGTAATAATAATATTATCCGATAATAATTTAATAATACTACAAATCAATGAAATTGTTGTTAATTCGACATGCATTGCATCCTAAATTTTTAAATAATTAAACATTCATTTTGTATACTTTAAATATAAATATATTATTTAGTTAATTTACAAACTGTATGTGTTGGTATTTTTTATTAGACTTTATTGTAAATTTGATTTTGAAAAATATGTGATAAAATACATTATGTAAAAGTAATATATAATAAAAATTATTTCTTAGACTATATAAATAATAGAAGAGGTTAACTTATTTTCTCTATTTTATGATTCATATACAAGATTTGTCCACTTTGATATCTCCTAAATTGTTCTCTATGCTTTTATGATTTCATTTTTCGAGCTAACAAAATGGATAAATAATTTAATTGAGTAATTAAATTGATTTGAATCAAATTTGGAGAGCATTATTTAATGAAAATGACATATAATTTCCAAATTCAACGTTAAAGTGAAAATGGATAATTACTAATATTCTATTGAAATAATTGCACCAATCACTGCTTAACTCGTCATCATATGTTCTCAATCATACAAGTCATCAATTGGTGTATCTACAAGCAAAATACACATTCAATCCTTTACATAATGTTTCATTTTGTTCTTTTTAATTTTATAGAGTATTTTTTTTTCAATTCTTTAACTCAAATAATGCCATTAAGAAGAATGTTTAACTTGAAATTTTAAATATTAATAAAGCATTCTCAAATATTGACATATTGAGTTTAATTTTTAAAATACTAATGATTATTATAAAAAAAAATCATCATTTTAAGACTAATAATATTAAGATTATGAAATTAAAAAGACACTTTATAAAATTAATGAATTAAAATGAAACATTCTATAAATTAAATTAGAGGACTAAAAGTGTATTTTTGTCTATGTATAATCTATCACTACCAATATCTATAATCAAAATTATTAATTTTAATCAAGATTATTAATTTAAAAAAATGAAAAAAGGAGCAAGACATGAAGTAATAGCTGTAGATTATTTGTAAGTTTAATTACTGTGTATTTTTAGGTCCCTGATTATAAATGGGTAATTTGAAGTTATGCTATATATATATTAATTATAAGAGGCTTCCTTTAATTGCGTGCGCTGATAAAATGATTATAGAATCCAACTTTTTAGCTGTCTCCCAGATTGTTCGTGTTCATATAAAAGTTCAATTAAATCCTTAACTTTAAAAACAATTAATGAGAAGTAGGGCTATAATTGCCCAAGAGTATAAGATCTTATACCCCATAAAGCATAAAGTGTTTTAATTCATATAATTAATTATGATTTAATTTTCAAATATGCCATGAAAGTTTGGCTAACATGCAAGCATGCTGATCAATGATAATTTGTTTTTTTGTAATATATAGTTATCAATATTTTATTTATTTATTAATAAATGGGTTTTCGAAAGTCATATATCAGTGATTGAAGGGCTGAAATGTTCACATGACCAAAATCTAAGCACCAAAATAGGCCATAATCAACTTCTTAAAAGCTTCAAAGCAGACTCATACTTTTACCCTTTTTCTAAGCTTTATTTGAAAGCTAATTTATGTTGTTCTCCCTCAATAATGTTGCTATGGGAAAATAAATTAAAAGTTCTCTATTACTTGTTCACAAAAAAGGAAGATAGTTTAAATCTTTAAAGGCTGCTCTAATGAACTTTTTTTTTTGGCGAATTCTTCCCAATGTCCCTTTCATGATTTTGTTGACGAATCTAGCTAATTAATTTACATTAGGCTTCAATTAATAAGGTTTTATTTTATTTTCTTATTTATCGCCTAAATATAGATAAATAATGACCAAACCAGTAACATATCATGAAGCTAAAATGAGATTGAGTATGTATTTGGTTTGAAAAAAAAAACGAAGAAAAAGGTTTGGCTCTAAAAACACACAAACATTTATTATAGGTGTCAGAATTGATTATCGGACAAACCCATGGTTTCCCTCATTCATCAATTATTTCTGTGATCTTCTCTAACTCTAAATCAGTAACTTGCCAATTGCATTAATCGTTTTTGTTTTACAAAAAATGCCCTTAATACATTAATTAATTAGGCGGAAAGAGATCAAGAGAATGGGGTCAATTGATTTTCAGGGTAATCATGAAAAACAATAATAATATAAATTATTGAATTATTGTGAAGTAGTAGGGGGGGGGGGGAAGTCCTTATATTTACAGAGGAGTACCTAGATCTAGTTGACCATAAAAAAGGACAATAATATATTTTATAAGATAATTAATTATTAAAGGTAGAAGGGTTAAGATGCGCCTTAGTCGACCAAGTGTCTTGAAATAATTTATGGTACACCTAGTACTTTAAAATATTTTTTTTAGGTGTCATCAATATTTTAAAGTAATTTATAGTGTGTCTAGTGTCCTGAAGTATTTTCTCATGTGCGTCCAGTGCCTTAAAATATTTTTTCATGTGCACCTAATGCCATAAAGTAATTTGTGATGCAATATCACCCTCAAAGTGTTTAAAATAATATAATCTCATCACCACTAATAGAATCATGAAAAATATCTTAGGGTACTGAACGCATAATAAATTATTTTAGGACAATAGATGTACCTAAAAAAAATATTTTAAGGTAGGTTCACCTAAAAAAATATTTTAAGATATTGGGTACACCTAAAAAAATAATTTAAAACACTGAGCACCGTATAAACTACTTTAAGACACTAGATAAATTTTAAAAAATATTTTAATAAATTGGATACATCTTAACCCAAGTAGAATGAAAATGAAGCAGGGCTGGCTGGAGCATTGTTTCTTATACAAAATCACAAACTTGTTGTGTAATGCAAAACTGGGCTTTGAGGTATAATTTCTTAGGTATCACAATCTAACAAAAGATGACGAACCAATAATCCAACTTCCTTTGTATGTTACTTAATCATTCATAGGCTTGATTTTTTTGGAATTTTTGTCTTATATTGTTTTATATTTAGGCAAAATGCACAAAACCCCTTAAATTTTATCTCAGCTACAAATGACATCTTTAACTTTTAAAATTTTAAATTAAATACTTCAATATTTCATGTTTTGATTATCTAAACTTTATTATTAAAATTGTTATTAAAGTTAATCATTTTTGCTATAGTACTTGATATATAATTTTAATTTTTTTAAATATTAAATATAAAATATTTAAATAACACTTTATACTTAAAATATAATTTAAAGTATTTTCTAAATATTTAAAAATATAAAATATTTTAAGATGTATTTAAAATATTTATTTGAACATGTTTAAATAAAAAAATATAAACTACTTAAAATTAGATGTAAATTGTGAAATGTTATTTTTTAAATAACATAGTATATATATAATAAAAAAAATTATGATATAACAAAAACTGCTAATTTTAATAATAATTTAATGGCATGAGTTTATTAATTAAAATATAAAATATTAAAATTTTTAATTTAAATTTTTAAAGGTTAAGTACAATTGACATAGAGTTTAACAAAATTTTATATATTTAAGCATTATATATAATAATAATTGGAAGTTGTTGATCTGTCCATATCACTTTAAAAGACTTGCATGATGTACACAAGTATGATTGAGATTTTGGTCTTTTTCTTTTTAAATTTGGCGTTGATTTTGAAGGTAAATTATTAATAAGTCTATGACTTTAATTAAACTAATTGTGTAGCTATTTCATAAGTACACAGTACACCCTAAGTTTTGATTTCAAAATTATTATATTGAAGAGATATTTTTAGGACTATTTTTGTTCTTATGCAACATAAACTGTAATAGAATAAAAGATAGGATACGATATAAAAAAAAAAAAATCAAAAGCCATGCCCATAAGTGAATAAATACTAAATTTTTTGCTATTAATAATCATTAAACTTTTAAGTCATAATTTTATCATCCTCTGTGAATTCAATGTTAACTCAAATTCATCTTCTTACTGACAAAAATCTAGTACAATTAGTAAGTAAATGACTGAGTCTTTTAAATATAATATTTTAAGTTTAAACTATATCAAATATATAAAAAAAAGCTTTGTTGAAAAAATAAAATATATTTTAATAATATTTACGCATTGAGAAAAATAATCTGAAAATATTAGTTGAGAATAGTGTCATGAACTCTACCAAGTTCATATTTCTAAAAAAGGTAGTAAATAGCGTCATAGTCATAGGAATATATACATTTTAGTGCCATCTCCTAAAGGAAAGATAAGGAAGAACACAGCATGTTGAAAACTGCGCTAAATTAAACAGAAACCACTTGCAATTTATTGACTTTCTTTGTATAACTTTTGTTTTTCTCCCTTCTTATCTATTGTTTGAATAAGAAAATTCATTAAAGCCGGCAAATAAGGATAAGATCAAGGTTCAGAGAATTCAATAACTTTGAATTAGCATGTCTGGCTTCCCCATAACCTACTTGTTATACACGATGTCCCTTTTAATCTTAGATTCTTCATTCTTAAATCTTAGTTTCCCCCCTGATTTCAATCTCCAACATTTAATAGATAAATATTATATATTTAATAAATCTCTATCACACAAACGCATGCACGCATAATACACACCAAAGAAGACATGCAAGCAAAACAGAACACTCGAGAATGAGAAGAGTAGGATTTGGATTTGGATTTGGATTTGGATGAGCCTTATCCGTTGGGATATTACCCTCCATAAATTATTTTTCCCTCTATTAAATTACACATCTATTGTCATAATAAGAACTTACTCATCTTTTTCTTGTATATATCTATAAAAGGGAAAATTAGGGGAAGTCTCTTATTGATAATTTTATTAGTGAGGATGACCTGATAAATTTTATACATAAATAGTACCGTTATCCTATAAATTTTATACACACAGTGTATTAGTATTATTATTTAATTTATTCTCACAAATAAATTTTTTAATGAGAGATTTTCCCCTAATTTTCCTTATATAAAACATTACTCTAAACACTATTTTTTTTTATACAAAAATTTTGGTAGGTTTAGTACTGGTCTTCTAGCCACTAAGGTTAAATCATAGCTCTAAAACTCAAAAAATATTTATAAAAAATTTATAAAATCATTTATTAAATAAACCCTTATAATAATAATAGAAATCAAAATATCGTCTATATAGATACGAGCCTAAACAATATAATGTTTGGGAATTCTTAAAATGTGCTATACAGACTTTATGGGCTTTTATTTGGGCATTTAAGAACCTCCAGACCCATGCTGGTTAAACAGTTTTGGGCCTATGTAGAATGGGCTGCTTTTAAAATATATAGGATAGTATAACGGTTGGGCCCATGGAAAATGAAGTTCGAGAGTTGGGCCCCTTGGAAAAAGAAAGGGCAAAATGAAAACGAACGCCCACCGTGGGGCTCGAACCCACGACCACAAGGTTAAGAGCCTTGCGCTCTACCGACTGAGCTAGACGGGCTATTGATATGATGTATCACATGTCACATTTACGTCAATCTCAATAAGAGTATGGTAGTGTTTTAATTTTAAATTTCGCATTATTCCCATAATATTTTATGTGCGTTGTTGCCAAAAATTTTATTTCATTATAAAATTACATAAATGTTAAGATAATATAATATTATGATATAAATTAATAAATTCTTTTTATTTCTGTTAAGATTAAAACCTTCTTTAAAGTTATACATTTTAAGTTAGATACTTCCTTAAAAATTGAGCATCCTATCTGAAGTTTAATGGGTGATGAATGATTGATGAAATGTGTAGCTTCTTAGGGGCCACATTAGGAATTTTTTGGCCACATGAGATGATTAGGTGATGAGTCAAGGTAAAATTATATATGACGATAATTAATTTATTAAATGGGAAAAAATTAGAGACTAGATTTTAACCGAATTAAAATGTTCATAGACTAAATCATAACAAGTTATAATTGAGGGATGAGTCATAACTGAATTAAAATATAAAAGATTAAAACATTAATTTTTCTTACAAAATATTAGATCAAGTTGAAACCATCATTGAAATGGCCATTGTTCAAGTTAAATATTATTATTTAGTATTTTTATTTAAAATGTGATATAAGCAAATATCGGATGTTAAAATTGTAAATTGGTAATACCTCTTACTATTATTAAGATAAGATATAGTTTATAATGTAAAACTACGTTATAAACTAGATTTTGTATTTGGTTCACAATGTTCGGCTGAACTTTTTTTCACCCCAACCGTTTGTTAGAACTAAAAAAGTAGTTCTTGAAACGTGTTTATATAGACAAGTCCATGTAACATTATTTTATTCTTATAGCTGAATTTAAAATATAAACTCCGCCCATCTAAAATTTGTGACATTATATTACAACACACGTTTAATCTACAAAAATCGCATTGTTCTTTTGCTATTGTATCAAAATCCATATCTAAGGAACATTGTAACTTGTGTGCAAGAGAGGTTTGAATTATGATCAGATGGTGTGTTTGATGACTACTTGTTGGGAATAACTTGAAATCTTATATTTTTAAAAATTTTAATACCAGATTCGTCCATCCATGCCTTAAATGGATGCTGATTGCTGCCTTTTGCTCTAGTTTTAGGCGTTAACCAGAAGTTTTGTATTCTTTAAATGGAGTGTTTCCATTGACCGAGAAAGACTGAAAGTCAAACCCTTAATAAACACTCACTTTTGGTTTGTTATTTTCCCATTGGGTTGAAGGGACAAGCGGCCAAAATTACGTTTGGGGTTTTGTGGCAGATTTCTAAACATGCTGTAAACCTGCACGTGGGAAAATTAATAGTAAAATTCCTGACATTAAAAGCATTTTTATTGAGCAACCTTTTTTTTTTAGTTGCAGGATTAATGGTAATGAATTGCTTTATGGTTTATAATTACCTTTTTTCTTTATGGTTTACTTTCTGTATAATTTTCCGCTTTCCTGACAGTTTCAATTATGATGTATTGCTATTTCTGTAACTATGGACCACCACACGAGTGGCAAGTGTACACTGAAAGGGTTGCATGCATTGCCATTGAAGCAATAACCATATTGGAGAAGATGCACTCTTGAGGGTAATTCCCTCTATCTTACCTGCCAAGTCATTTCTATTTATCTCAATATTTACTGTATGGAGTTTTGTTTTTATTTCCTGTGGTTAGGGCTGATTCTGCTTGCTTATCTCTGTGTGAGTGGCTAACTGTGTTCCTTTAAAAATCAATGAAGTGTTTCCTATTCTTGTTGCCTTTTGATGAATCAATATCTACTTAAATGACGCAGGTACGTGCATGGGGATGTGAAGCCTGAAAATTTTCTGCTTGGTTCTCCAGGGACCCCAGATGAGAAGAGATTGTTTCTTGTTGATATTGGATTAGGTATATTTATGTATTATCTGTCAATTAGTGTTTTGTCACTTTCCCGTCTTAATGCAGCATTTAATACTCAATTTTTTCGCCCTATAGCATCTAGATGGCGGGATAATTCAACAGGTTCACATGCGGAATATGACCAAAGGCCAGATGTTTTTAGGTAGAACTGATTGAACTTGAATCATATAAAATCTTTCAGTATGAATATTAACTTATTGCTTCTTGGCTCATGATATTCCATTTGTTAGGGGCACAGTCCGCTATGCTAATGTGCATGCACATTTAGTGAGAACTGCCAGCAGGAGGGATGATCTGGAATCCCTTGCTTACACATTGATCTTCCTTCTTCGAGGTCGTCTCCCTTGGCTGGGGTACCGGGTTGGACATTTTTACTTAGTTTTCATGTTCTTATTCCTCCATTCAGAGCATCAGTCTTTAACATGTATTTCTCAGGGAGAAAACAAAGGGTTCTTTGTTTGCAGGAAGAAGATGGGAACAACTCCAGAGTGCCTATGTTGCTTCTGTCCCCAGCCTTTTCGGCTTTTTGTTGACCGTGATGTAAATCTGAAGTTTGACGAAGATCCTAACTACACAAAATATATTTCTCTGTTTGATGGGATCGTTGGTCCAAATCCAGACATGAGACCAATCAATACAGAAGGTGCACAAAAGGTACTAATGATCCTTCACTATTGCGAGTTTGAATTTTATGAGTTCAACATTGAATTCTAAGCTATCATTACTCTGTGTGAATGAAGCTCAATGGTCATAAGAGAGGTCAGTTGGCCATGGAAGAAGAGGACGACGAACAACCGAAAAAGAAGTTCCGAATGGGTCTACCAGCAACTGCCGCGATTATTGAGGACTACTGTGTTTCCTAGTACGTACGCATGTCAAGGTGGGGACTTTTGACTTTTGTTATTATTCAGCGTTTGTGTTTAATCTATTTTGAAGGTATGGTGTGTGAACGTGTTATAATGGGGTTTTGCAGGAGATATCAGTTTGGTATGGGCGAACTGTTTCTTGATGACTAAAAATGTGAAGTGGCTTGGTCGAGGCTCCAAGAAATTTTGTTGACTGAGCTCATTAATCATTGCGATATAGAAATTCTTCTTCAAAAAACCTTACAATGCCAAGTGTGTCAAGTTCTCTGTTTTGATGGTAATGATTATTGAGCTTCATTCCTCTTATTTTGTGATTTAATTAGTTCATTACTACACTAAGTACCATTAGATACACTAATTGACGGTTATCACAAGTTCAGTTTTGTATAAGTGAGTTGGAGAAAAACTACTTTTACTAACAAGCCGGAATTTGTGTGCTGCACGCGAAGGAGCCTGGTCATAACTCATGATAATCAATTCAATGGGATCAAAACCCTCACAAGCGTTGCTTCCCCAAAGACTCGAACAGATAGGTTTTGTACAAACCACATTCCCTGCTCACTATAATCTTGGATTGTTCAGATTGAATTAAAATTACGCCATGTAAATTTAATTCTATTTTGTTATTGTATTTCAAAATTGTTCACCAAACACATTTTGATTCTTTTTTTTGTATGTTTGGACTGCAAATCATTTGCTCAATTTGTTTATTCAAATGTAAAATCAGTAGACAAATTTGAATCATGATTTAACTCATTAAGTTTTCTGATTAGCATGTATTACCATTTTGGATAATTGATATTGATATCAATATTATAACATGTACAGCAAATTATACTTAATTATGCATAATAATATAAAATATTTTAACTTTGTAGGAGTCCAAGTGTTTGAGAACTCTTAAAATATTATTTTTTTTTTTTAATTTTACATATTTATCTTGTATAACATAAAAAATATTTTTTAAACTGATATGTAGTTTTAAATTACCATTTTTTTATCACAAAGAGATCAACACTTGTGTACTTTTATATAGAACTGTGCCTAACAGACCTCAAAAACAAGATTGTGATCAAAATTGTTTGTAGACAAAAATAAAGAATTGGTAGAGAAGGATGAGAACGATAGCCAACAAGGCTTGCTGGGAAAGTGAGAGAGTTGTTTGCTTGTTGGTTTCAGAAGTGGTTGTTGTGTTGTTTGGATTGGGAGGAGAATAGAGGAATGCCATTGAAATGCAGTCATCTTCTTTCTCTCCTTTCAAAATTGGCCTCCCAATCACCTGCTTGTACTGCATACCACTCCTTACCTGTTATCCATAATTTAATTGGCTAGATCGACAATCCAACAGATGATATAACAATTAAATACTAGAAAATAATTATATATAACAAATAAATTTGTGATAAATTTAATAAATTGTTTGAAACTATACTCTGACTCAATGGCAGCTCAATTCGGCCATGAAAGCAGTTTTCTGATCTTAATTGAGTTGTTTGGGAATTTAGTCAACAATCTGATTGGTAGAACAGTTTGGATCCAATCCAAATCTTTAATCATTGGATACATACTTTTGATTTGTCCCCATTTTCTTTACTGATGAATTGGGGTCACTCTTGTTTCCCATCACATTAAACTGCCCCAATTAGCTGTGATTATATACAAAAATATTCTAATGACTATGTCCCATGTATCGAAGGGGACATAAAACATAAAAGCAGATTAAAGGCTGATATTGCTTGTATTTTAAATAAAGATGAAATCTAATTATATGCACAACGACAAGCTTCTTTACTTCTTTTTCGCTAATCAAGGAGATCCTGCTATGTTCCATTCCACCACTTTATTCCATTACTCTAGATAATAAAATAACCGAAAATCTATACTCCCTCCTAGTTAATAATTAATTTACAGAATTATAAAATTAATTATTTATAAAAAAATATGAGTTAATTTCTTAAAATATTCATTTTAATTATTTGTATTAAAAACTATTTCCTTAATAAAAAAATCTTAAAAAAATATTATAAATTTAAAAATAAATTGAATTAATATTTCATATTTTGAGACTAAAATAAACTTTTATACTAACCCATAGTTTTTTAGCCTCTAGAATTATAGTTAATTTGAATCAAATTTCATTTTTTCCACTAAGAAGATGATTCCTTATAATTGTGATAAACTTTAGCTTAAACTTTTTGAAAATTGCATGTTGCTAATGTAACAAGGGTTAAGGTTAAATTTTGGCATGAAGGTTGTCATATAGAAGAAATGTTACACTAGAATTTTGTTTTAAATGTTGCTAAAAAATATTACAAAATGAGTAATATTATCTTTAATTATTAAAAATATTAACAGTAAATATTAGTTTTTTAACGGTTAAAATGACTTTATTCTATTTTTAATACTTTCGTAACGATATTAAGCTCAAAAAAAAATATAGAATAACTGCTCCTAATTGATAACTTTTAAAATAAAATTTATATATATATATATATATAAGCAAAGTAGATTGAAAAAAAGGTAAGCTAAGTGTAAGGGAGGAGAGAAGAATTGAGAATGAACCTGAATTTGATCTCCCCCAGTGATTATAAGTGAGCCATCCTCTGGGAAGAAAGAGAGCCAACCTTTCTTGGAATAAACATGGAACTCAGAACAGCCATCACAAACATGCAAGCACAAGGCGTGAGAGTAATCAGTTCCTCTTATCAGCATGCTAATCACATCATATTTCAATGAATTTGCCCATCGATCTGCCATACTATCTTCTCTATGCTTGTAAACACAACACAGCGTCCCAAAATATTCATGCCCCTCATCACCGCCACCTGCAACTAATTTTCCCGGAAAATTCTTCAACATCACTTCCAGAATTTTCTCGCCCACCTTCTCTATGCTTGCCATCAGAGCTTCCATCTCCTTGCTGCATCGATTCATATTCATCAATCATTATTATAAAATGTAATAGTACAAGCGATGATCATTACAAGTCCAAGCGTGCGGTGTCACTGTTTTGGGACATAATTAACCGAACTTTCATGATCACATGTGCTTTATTCAACAGTAGAGAAGCAGAGTGTAAAGTGATTTGCAACAAAGGTGAAATTAATTACAGCTTCTCTGCAGGCATCTAAAATCATTATGCCCCTTCTTTACTATATATATATATATATATATATATATATATACACATTTCATTATTGCTTTACCTTTTCTTTCCCTTGCTTTGCGTGCACATAAGCTTATAAAGTCTTCGTTTTTCTCTTTCTTTTCTGTACATCATCTTCCCTAGAAGATTTTTTCTACAACAATTCCATTTTCAGGGATGTTCTAAGCGAGAAAAAAACAGAGAGAGATGTTGCATTTTCAGGGATAACATCTCAACTATAGAATCCATTTGCATGAATAACTAAAAAACATATACTTGGAGAGAGGACATAATATTAAGATGTATTTGATTAATTTAAATAGATTAAATTAATTAATTATTTATAATAATTATGTGTTATTTTTTTAAATATTCTCTTTAATTATATATATTTAAAACAATAAATATATTTATTTAGAATAAAATTATAATTTTAAAAAATAAAATTAATTAAAGTTTTATAATTAAAATTGAATTAAATCTTTATTTAACTTATATAATATATAATATATTTTTATCTATATATAAATATTTTTTATTTTATATACAACTAAAAAAAATAATACAAGATAAGTTATAAAAGATATATATATATATATATATACACATGAATAATAAATAGCGATTTTTCAAAGCTATATAGATATATTAGTATTTATTTAGAACTATAATTTCGTTTTTCTTTGTTGAATGAGATTTTGACGATCGGATCGGTTTAGCATTTTCTGTTTTGGTGAAGTTTTCGTATTTTAACAATTAATATGGTGTTACCTGAATTTTGAATATCCAGTTGGCGAAATTCCCTCCATTTTCAACTTCAAGTCATGATCTCTACACCACACGAACTCCTCGCTCAACTCACTTCCGTCCTCCTCCGAATGATACTCCTCGAAACCCCATGGCTTCTCCGGCGGCGATCTCGTCACCGTCGCTCGCTTCTCCGGCGGCACCTGGAAAATTGCCTTGGCAACATCCCTTGTCGTGGCCATCAATTCGCGCGGGACTCCGTGATTCACCAGCTGAAAGCATCCGATTCTCGCCATAGAGTCTGAAACGACGTCGGACCATGAGGCAGCTTCCTCCTCACGATCGGAACACAAGGATCTAAAATCAACCTTGGAAGGCGTTTCTAGGCACTTCTGTTTGGGGAAGATCTTATCTGGCAAGATAAGGTCAGGCACACGCAGCGAAGTTTCCAGAAACTCGGTGAGAACGTCATCGTTGGCGAAGGAAGAACGTCGGCCGGAGGCGATGGGAGAGGGCGGAGGAGCGCGGAAATCGATGGGGACGTCGGGGACGGACCGTACCGGTGTTGCGGCCATCGAAGAAACAGAAGAAGACGAAGGAGTGAGAGGGGTAAAGAGGCGAAACAAATTTCGGTTGGAGTCTGATGGAGCCAGTGAGAAATTTGTGAAGATGCAAAGGAATGTGTTGGGTTTGTTAAAAAAGAGGGAAAAAGGAGAGAGGAGGAGGAGAAATGATAGCGTGACGAAGGAATCCGAGCCAGGATATGAAAGATGACAACGTCGTTTGCTTTTCCCCCTACAGTTTTGCTTTCTCTGCTTCTGCTACTCAACCACCATGGTTGCATGTATGTGAAGGTGATGCTCATGATGATCATGATGATGATCAGAGAGAGGGCCAAGCGGCCACATGGAAGGAGCCCTTTTGATAAAGCAAGGGGTCTTACATTTCTTTACTTTGAATAGGAACACATTCCACAGGCACAGTACGTACAACTATTGATTTTAAATACGTAGCAGTTTCGGATGTTAAAGATGCAAAGGGCTGCCACACTGTTTCGTATGATTTATAAACTCACATGGCCATGACAGATACATGGTGGTGGAATCTGTGTGAAGCACCAATGACATAGGTGGGACCACCCATCTCAAATATCTATCTCCCTCCTTCTAGTCTCTTCTTATTCAAACTCTGATGGTGGTTGATGTTTAGATCAGACCTGTATAAGGTGGCAGGTACTTATTACCTTTTGCTTTTTCAAGAATTTTAAGTGAGTTGGATTCGATTAACGCATGTCTTTAGAATTAAAAAATATTTATAATTAATTTATTAATAAAATTTAAATTTAAAATTTTATAAATTATAAGTTAACTTTTTATTAATTAACAAAATTTAAAATATATTAAACCTTTAATAATATATCAATAAGCTTGCAAACCTAGTATGTTTTATCATATATAAACGGTAAATACACTCAAAGTTTATTTGGTCTTTTATTTGTAAACATCTAATTTTTACAGCCTTCTATTTATATAGGTTTTAATAGATTTAAAGTCTACCAATAACTTTTAAGATTTGAAATATGAAAGACCTATATTATAAATATACCTCTAAAAAAAGTATTAGGCCTGATAGAACTTGTAAAGACTTAGGTATGAGTCTAAAAAAAATATACATACTTAGGTCTAAGTTTATATTTTATTTTTTTATTACAAGCCCAAACTTATTTAACTAAAAGTTAACCTAACCTAAAACTAGATTATCCTTTGTTAGTATGAGGTTTTTTTTTGTACAAATATTTTTTAAAAATGAGTTGAACTTATTCACAATTTAAATATGAGACGAAATATCATTTTCTCCTAAGCGATACTAATATCAGATAGGGTCAGTTGTTTGTTACTTTCAGGTATAAATCTAAACACTTAAGAGTTATGATATCTCTTTAAGCGTCGCGATTGGAATAACAATAAAATAGTATTCTCTATAAATCAAACATATTTCAAATAATTACATGTCTTATTTTTTTTACTTGTTAAACCTACTACAAACAATGGGTGTTATAGAGTTTTTTTTTTTTTGCCCACTTAGTTTACCAGAGTTTTACCCTTATTACATCTAAATCTAACCCGTGTCGCATATCTGACTATGGTAGATGAGTCTTTTAATTAAATTTTTTTATATATACTAAAACTTAAACTCAATATTTTATTTAAGTGATACTAAACTATTTATTGATAGAACTAACCCCTAGCTTGAATAGTTGGGGAGAGGCACAATCCTTCCTAATTTAATCGGTTCAGGTTGCACTGGCCCAAACACACGAAAATAAAAATAAAGATAATTAAGCATACGAGTTAAGCTGATATGGGCCTAATTTAAGTCAATGTCAAATATAGTTTTGCTACTGGGCTCACTTTTCTGAGCCTAATACTTGTCTATTTGGGTAGTGATATGAAAGTTTAGATAGGGATATGTATGAGTATGACTGAGTAAGGCAGTCTGATACTTTATCTAAAAAAAATATAGGCTATATTTTATATCCCGATATTAATCATGTCAGGTAAAAGTCTTAACTATTTTAAGTTGGGCATACCCAAATTGCTTATATTATGAGAAAAACTCTGCAATTATAAAATTATAAAATAATATCATATTTATGCCTTTGAGAGTTAAAGAATATCCATAATCTACTAAGAATACGATAATAAAAAGATAGTAATTAAAGTCTTAAAATACATTGCATATATAAAAAGAAAAGATTAAAATATGTAAGGGTCTAATATTTGTAACGTTATAACAATATCAATAATCAAATGATTGGCAAGTAAAATATAAGAATAATTTTGGTACCTACATAATATAGAGTTATATGCAATATTTAAAAAATAAGCAAGTAAAATTATTATCTAAATTAAAAAGTGTAAAATTATAAATAGAATAAGTTAAAATAAATAAGATTCTAAAAAAAATCCTATTCGTGCCAAAATATATTTTGGGTAACATATTTTGTGATAGGCTAGGCGATTTTTCTACGGACTCGAACAGATAAATTAAACTATAAGCATTATGCACACCTCTACTATATAAGTCATGATATTTAGTTGCTTGCCTCTCTAAGTTTTTCTTTTTTTAAAAAAAATGAAGAATAGTGCCCAATTTTAATATCTTCCTATTGGAATAACTATATATTTTTCTAAAGTAGCAACAACCAATAAAATAAGATCAAATAGTCATATTCACAAAGATGGCAAGTGAATAGACACAACAAACCGTTGAAAAATCAAGGGCTGTATCTTAAGAGTCACAGTCCTCAATCAATCAATTTTTGTTGGTTTGGGAAAACCCCATTCGCGCCCCTTATCATTGACCCCGTTTTATCTTACGTCACATTTAAATTTAAATAACAAATGGTCCAATTAAGATAGTCCAATGTGACAGAGTTCATCTGATTAAGTTCATGCATGATTCCATTGTATAAATATTCATTTCAATCTCCATAATATTTTTGGCCTAAAAAGAATTAAAATTTATATAATTTAATATGACTTCTGAAGCTATTATTGATTAAGTCATGCATTTTTATTTTTAATATATAAAAGGAGATGACCACGTTTTCTTACTAAGAATATAATATAATTAATCATCAAAATTAATACAGATTATATGTTCTTCGAAAAGTTCCTAGCGGTTACATTTGGTTTAGTTAATATATCTGACCTTTTTTAAAAAAAAAAGAAGGAAAAAAAAATCTCTGCAATTGAATTAAACCTTGCAAGTTTGAATTTGCACAAATGTACTTCGTTCATTATCAACATTACACAGACCAAAGAGTCTATTTGTGTCTGAATAATTTTTTATTCTTTCCAAATATGTTCCTAACTACATAGGGATAATTTTTTATAAAAAGATCATTCATGTTTTTGACCAAAAAAATCATTTATTAAGAATTGGGGATAAAATCAATTTTTTTTAAACTAGAGTACAAGTATCTTTTTATAGAACTAAAAAAAATAATATTGTTTAAGATACTTCTATAACAGTAATAAAGTTAAAGAAGATTGAGTTAGAAAAATTTTATAGTAATTTTTTTTTAATTATAAGTGATATACTTTATACTTCATCTGAATTAGTGAGAATCTTATCTTCTTTATTTATAGATAGAATTCTTTCATTTATTTGTCATATTTTATCCCATAAGATAAATAATTTTATAGAATTTGTCCATCTTTTAAAATAAGCTTGTATCAAGGTAAAATCATTAACTAAGGTATTTTTTTTTAAAAGATCTCTTAAACAACAAAAAAGCATAAATAACTAAAATAAATTATATATTATATTAAGACAAGATAGCATTCAACTTGCAATACCAAGAGTGCTACGCCATCAACGTTTGTTTGGAAGTAGCCATATATGCAAGTCAGGCCCGGCATTTCTAAGTTCCTATAAACACCTAAACGGTGAAATTAGGATGCCTCTTCTGTTTTATGTCCGTGGTTCAACTAATAACAAAAATAATTATTTAGAATATACTTAATTTTTAAAAAATATTATTTTATTATAATTTCAATCACGATATTTAAAGAGATATCTTAATTTTTAAATATTTAAATTTATACTTAATAATAATAAATAACTCATCTTATTTTATATTAATAATATTGTCTACAAGAAAATGTGATTTAGTTCTACTCTTAAATCATATATTAGGCTAATATTTTTTAAAAAAAATTATAAAAAAAATAAAGAATGCCTCTTCTCTTTTAAAGTGGTGGAATAAGAATTAGTTAAGTTAGGTCCATGGGTTATTATTAATTAATTAGAAAAAGAAGCCAGTTTACTCTATTTGCAGTCTTTGGTCAAATTTAATTTAATATTGTAATTAAAATTATTGAAGTGGGAAATTCAACGACACGCTAATTATCTTTTTGACAGAAGCATGTGGATGTGACTAAACAATTGATTGAACATTGAATGCGAAACACATAATTCCAACCTAACTATTCGTATCTCTTCAATTCAATTACACCATTTTTCAATCTGCAATATAAATAAATCACGTTGTTCAGAAATTAATTACTCTACCTCGATTTTTAAATTAATAAAATTGATCCAAAAAATTGAATTAATAATATGTTAGTTTAGTCCTAAAAATAATATTCTGAACAAAAAAAATATAAAGACCAATTCAAACACTTCACAACAGTTATATTTAAAACTTAAATGTCCTATTTGTAATTAAAACTTTTAAAATTAAATTTCTCTTTTTAAAATTAAAATTAAAAACAACATAGGGGTTAACCGAATTTTCAGTTATTTGAATTGATGTTTAGAACTCATTTTTTAGAAAAACAAAATTGTTAATAACATAACTATCATTAATTCATTTTTTTTTTCAAAACCTAGCTACATCCTCATTCCTCCCTAAACTCACTCATGTGTAGATTATGTAACATGTGTGTATATGGATAATACACGTGCCAACACATGAAGTCAAAAAGTCAAAAAAAAGAAAAGAAAAGAGAGGGGATATATTCTAAATCCATAGTGTGTACTTACATATTGAAGAGGACAAGCTAGGGACATGTGCCAAGGTGTCAATTAGGACCATTTCATCTTTGACTTCAATTTCCCTCACTTTTTGACTATCATTCATTTGCCTACCCCCCACCCAAAAAAAAAAAAACAAACTCCCACATATTCCCACACATTCTGATTTCTTAATTACAATTTTATATGTTCCAAGTATTTTATTTTAATCTCATCAATTCATGAAGAATCTATGCGTCATAATTCACGGGCATCACTGAATCTTTTCTTCAGTTTGGTGCCTTTTTGTCGGTCATATAATTACAATTAGTATTATCACTTCGCTCCAAGCCCCAATGATAACAAAACACTGGAACTACCCATATATATGTATATATAGAGCACAGGCATGCATACCAACCGAATTTCTTATTTAATATTCAATTTTACTTATTTTATAATTAATCTGTTTCTATATATAAATTAATCGAGTGGACCTCTCTTGACCCTTCACTCTTTTCACCCAAAATAACAAATAAAAAAAATAAAATATTGGTTAAAGAAATATTCTTCATCCCGTCAACGCACACGTGCTCCGGCGATGATCCGCCGACGAGATCTGAGGGGAAGAAGACGACGAGGCCCGCAACGCACAAGCATGGGAGTAAAAGGAGAAGAAGGGAAGCGCCAGAGAAGAAGAATAAGCTCCGATATGCAAATTTCCACACGCTGAGAAACATAAGGACGACGGAGAACAGAGCAGAAGGCAACGGAGAAGACACGAATGACGCTGGCGAGAGAGAAAGAGAAGGTTGACGGAGAAGAGAGGGAGCAGAAGTGGGGAAGAAAGAGAGGAAGACAGAAAAAACACTTTGAACAAAATAGTCATTTCACTTCGAACAAATCCCTCTTATTTTCTATCAAATAAAAAGAGTAATTTCATGTGGAAATGATTAAATAAATTGTTTATGGAGGCCGACATACAATTTTCACAGACAATAGACTTAACAAATTTTCTTAATATGTATAAATAAATTTAGAACTGTATAGAATAGTAACAAATAGATACATGTAGGTATATATGTACCGAAAGTAGAGAATTGTTCGGTATATATGGTATTATTAATTATAGGAACGTTGACATTCTAGAATGCCTTGTCCCAAGCCTTTTCCAACGAATATTGACTGCTTCTGAATTCGTGTTTCACACCATATATGTATGTATAGGTGTATATGCCATAGATAACACCATCAAAGAACAATATTTGATTCCATATACACATAGGTGTTTCCGTTACGACAAGTTACAATGGTCCAAATTTGATTCGACTAATTAATATGTTCCTCTGTATTATGATATATTCGCACGGACCCTTTGCCGCCTGCTTCAAATATTAAAGATTATGAGACTGTTTCAGGCATCAATTTTCCTGAGGTATTTTCCGAGTAGATTGACACCTTCTTTGCTTTTTCTTGCAGCTCTTTGAAACTCCGTCAATATGCGAACTTGTCTGCTTCCATTCGAACTTTCTCAAATAAAAAATGGTGCTCCTCTAGTTCAAGGAGTCCAGTCGCTATTATTCCGCATAATTCCCGCCTGTATTTTAAACAGTACATATGTATGTATGTATGTATGTATGTATGTATGTATGTATGTATGTATGTATGTATGTATCAGTTCATAGGAGGGTCAACCTTTTGAGACTTGGCCTGTTAGTACCTGTGAAAGAAATGGGGTATTCATTTTGAAATTAAATACCTTTGAAAATATACTAAATACACTTGATTATTCATGGTTCATTAATTAATTCAAATTAAGAAAGATATATTATTACATAAATGCCATATAAATTTTTCGTGTGGAATATAATGCGTTTTGTTTTTTGGGGTAAAAAGAGATAATAATCGAGGGCAGGTCAAAATCATGCCAGTATTGCGTGATCCACAATCAAATCATATGAAATAATAATTAAACTTGATATATAGTCAAGTATTTTAAAATATTTTTTTAATAATACTTGATATTTTAATTAATTTTATATATGTTAAACATTTTAAAATATTTTTTAATAGTATTTAATATCTTAAATTTAAAATATCTATTATTATTGAAAAATATTTTAATATCAAAATTACATAAAAATTACTTTAAGATAATTGTGTTATTAAAAATATTTTAAAGTGTTAAACATATTAAAAACTATTTTAAAATATTGATTATTACTAAAAAATATTTTAGATATTAATTATTAATATACTTCAGAATGTTATAGGTATCTTAACCCTTAAAATTATACTAAGAAACTAGACATTCTATTGCGTCATGATGACATCATATTTAAGGTGTTTAACGGTTCAAGGATACTTTGAAAATGAAAGCCCATTAATATTAAAATGAGTCCATGAATTGAAATTCCGTAACATCTAACCGTTGAAGTAATAGGACTCCCATGTTTGGTTAAGATCGAACGATTCAACGTTGCACGACACAGTAGTACCTCTCATCGTACATTCATGAGAAGCATTATTTAATTAAAAAGCGAGTACGACGGGGTTGAAAAATGAAACTCTTGATCCTTCGCACCTTGGAATAATAGTCAAAATCTGACATTTAATAATCCAGATTAATCTCACATTATGATTTTACCAATTAGCGTACGTAGTCTTGGTCTTATGCTTAAATAAACAACAACAACAAAAAAAAGATTACGTTAATTGTTCCAACAACTACGTTAATTGTTTTTTAGCCATTAGGATCCGAGTAATTTCGCGACTAACCATCACAAAACAAAGGCATTTCCAAGTTATGGTTGTTGTGTTTAATTTCATGTCTGAGTTTGTCAACTTGATGAACAAGACCAACCGCCTAATTTTACCCACACGCTTGGATCATCATTATTCAAATGGATCATATCATCAGACTCCTTCTTGTGTCTATTTCTGTAACTAACGCAACTGTTGGTTGAACTTCACACAAACGACTCCTTTAATTAACTATATTCCAAACCTATTTCATAATAGGGAGTATTAAACATTTATACCACTTGAACTAGTCTCATGTAACTTAATTATTTGTTTAGGGTAGGATTGAAAAAGAAAAATATATAACTGTCCATTGTCAAATAAAAGCAACATTTACAGTGAAATAAAAAAAAATTGCTAAAATGCAAATTGATATGGAGAATGAGGAGAGTAATATATATATATTGGACATAGGAGAGAGAAATATATTTATATATATCACACACTCTCTCTATATATATATACACAATATGTTTGAACTGAATTTGTGTTAGATAATTTAGGCCATTTAGATAATATTTTAAAAAATAACTTATGAAAAAAGGATTTTTGGATAGGTTTTAGAAAATGGCTTCTGAAGAAGAGCTTATAAAAAAAAAGTGGTTTTGAATAAATGAGTGTTTGGATAGTTATTTTCAAAAGTATTTTTATTATTGATAAATTACGAAAAATTGTATAATTATTAAATATATGATAGAGGAGAGAGGAAATATGATATAAAAGAGAGATGAGAAATGAGAGATGGTGTAGAAAAGAAATGAGAGATGAGAGAGTATAGAAAAGAAAAAAGAGAAGAGGGAGGGTGTAGAAAAAAGAGGATAGAGAAGAGAAGGTGTAGAAGAAATAGTAGAAAATGTGTAAAAAAAATAGGGGTAATATATTAATTGGTTAGTCCATAAGCTCTTTTACTGTTCTATAAGCTACTCTGACCAGCTTATCTAAAATTTTAGTTTTAAGCCATAATTTTGTACAAAAATTTTTTTAAACAAATATAGCTGTTTGTTTTAAAAAAATTTAAAATTCAAGTTTTGGCAAAATTTAAATTTAAAACTTAAGTTTTGGCAAAATTTTGCTAGTAACTAAATACATACTTAATTAATTGACATCATATGGAAGCTGAGAGTTATATTCTTACAATTTTAATTCTAGAATGTTGTTCTTTTTCATTTTGTCAAAATTAAGACAGCTCAAATTCAACTGTGGGAAACTAAAAAAAAGTCGAGAGTGTGAGGGTAGAGGAGTGTATAAGGGGGCAATGGAATCGCCTAATAATCTGCTTTCAAACTAAAATAACGACCACTTCTCGACGCCTTATGGAATACGCATAAATACTCTCTCTCTCTCTCCCTCCCCCCCTAGTTTTTTTTTCAAAGGTCAGGTGTTCATAAAATCTGCGATCCAGTATATCTATCCAAGCCCGGGAAAAAAAAGCCCTACCCAGCCCGATAAATATAGGGTAGGGCCAGGCATCAGGCTGTAAAATACAGCCCATACTTTTTTCGGACTAGGCACCCGGCAGAGGGGTTGCTCTGTCCTGCCCATGAGCACTCATTTTTTTATTTTTATTTTTACTTTTTTCCTAGATGCTACACTTAGAATGGAGAATATGATAACTACTGGTGACTAAAGGGTTATTTTAAAAATATAAGTATTTAAGTAAGTAAGTTGCGTCTTTTAATATTTATAACTATATTAATTTTTTCTTTTTCTTTAACTTTACTAATAATAATATGATTACATTATAAATTATAATTATTTATTTTATTTTTTAAAATATTTTATCCTTGTTAACATTTGAAAAGTTGATACAAAGTTACAATTACAAATTATTTAGACTTCAAAACTTTTTTTTTATATGCAATGAATTTTAATACTTTAATTATTATCTTTTTGTTGCCTTATTTTTAGTGAATTATAGATATTATTTAATTCTTGAAGATATATGAATATTGTATTATTTTATAAGTTTATAATTGCATATTATTTTCCACAACATGAGCATAACATCACAATTTGGGCATGCCCAGATCGCCCACGCTCAACCCGCTCATGTCTAGCCCAAAATAGTTAAGGCTTTTATCAAGTAGGGTCGGGTATTGGGTTACAAAATGTAGCTAATACTTTTTTCAGATATGGCACCGGACAGGGGGTTATCCTGCTCAACCCTGCCTATGAACACCCTTAGGTCATGCACATAGTAGAGCAAAGATGCAAAAACACTTGTATGAAGTTTTATCCCAAGTCGCCTAACATTATATAGTTTTTTAGATACAAAAATAACCATAACATTATAAAAATATCAAATTATTTTAGTTGACCCTACCTTAAATTAGTCAAAGCCAAAAATCTAAAAATTATAGGGATAATTTTTTACTAAAAATAGTAACATAGACGCAAATATGGTATAATTATGATTTAGTTAGTATCATCCATTATCTATTAATTAATATTAATTTATTATTTTTAAATTAAAAAATAGGAATATTTTGAGAGAAAAAATATAAATTTATAGAATAAATTGGATTGAGATCTTATGCTAATTCTTAATTTTTTTAAAAAAATAATAATTTAATATTAGTTAGTAGATGATAGAAAATACTAATTATATTATAATTAGAGATAAAATTATAAAATATTTGAATGAATTCACAACTTCACATTTAAAAAATATTAAAAGAGGAGTTTAGTATTATTGGCTACAAGATTAATTAGACAATTTTTTCTCACTTTCTTTTATCTCCCACGCTCAATACACTCATTAAAAGAGAAAGAGATGTATTTTAAGAAAAGTGACACATATTTTTTTTTATATAATAATAGAAAATAATAAATTTAATTAATTTTTTCAATATTCATATATTAATTTATTAGATATTATAGTTAAGATAGGAAAGCATAAATTATTGACTTTATTGAATATCCTACCCCGTTATTTTTATAAGTAATATTATCTCTTATAGGGGTGATTATATCTCCTATATATAAGTAATAATTTGTATTTATCTAAAAATTAATATATTTTTTTATTTTTATTTTTAATTAATTATATGTCTTTATATAGAATATAGTACTATCTCGGATCTTTAATATAAGAATTAGTTGATTAATTTAAATAAATTAATATATATATATATAATATTGAGAAAGTATTTAGATTTTTTATAAGAAAAAACAAACAGCGTCAGGATACGGTTGCGTTCTCTCGGATAAGTGTTGATAACATTTTTTGAATAAACAAGGAACACAAGTGTCGATGTCTCATTTTCATAATCTCTCCAATTCTCAAGTAATTGAAATTTCCAAGTTTTCATCAATTGCACTCCTTCGTATGTATAATATTCAACCATTGTTTTGTCTTCTGGTCAAATACACGATAGCTTCAGCAGTTTCGTATTTCACAGTCATATTGATAGACCAACAAATTATTTAATTTCATTATCTATATATGTATAACTACGTAAGAGTATTTCTAGATAAGCTTGTTTGTAAAATTATATTTTTCCTTTTTTTTTGTTGTGAAATTTAAAATTATATATTTCGTATACATGTGGAGATACATGTATGAACCATCTTTTTTCAATTTGTAATCTACCTTTCTAAATTCATTATTCTTCTCACATGCCATTACGATATATATATATATATATATATCATCCCCAAAAAAAAAAATCATTCCTGGTAGGAATATTCAAAACAATGCCTTCATCTATATATATATATAGTCCTAAAAAATTAACAACAGTGACGAATTAATTTTGTTTGTTTGTGGTGCTTCACTTGTACCTTAAAAGGTTTTATAATCTTGGTCTAATGGTGATTAATAGAACATGTGTAGCACATTTTTTTAAGGAAATAAATAATTCGAAATAAAAAAATTTGGTGTTTTAATGGGCATACATAAACATAATGGTCTAATAAAGGAAAACAAAGTCAATATATATTCTTGAACAGAAAAATTAAAGTCAATATATTTTTCATTTTGGGATGTTCCCATAGTTAACGGTGGAATGACTTAAATCGCCATTATTGGAATTCCTCTATATCTTCTGGAAAATGTATAGACTTCTGAATAATGAGCAAACAAAATAAAAAAGTTGCCAATTTTACAAAAAAAATTAATGTCCATGATTCTGAAAATATAAGGGATTTTAATGTATTTACATGTGGTATTTTGCAGCATTTTTAGAGTAAGTAATAATAATAATAATCTATATATATATTAATTATATATCTGTGCATCTAGGAAAAATTAAAACAAACTGCACTGATTATAAGATATGAATGAATAGTATTAATCAATTTCACGCATTATACAAAAGAAGAACGTATAACTTAAGGCAAAAAGTTAGGTATGGAATAAAAACATAATAAATTTTATATAATTAATTAATTAATTTTTTTGGGTACAATATAATTAATTAATAAAGTGGTGCCCTAAGTTTTCAATTTTTTTTTCTAAGTATTATATAGATAGTAAATATCTTTGACGCTAAATATTTATGCAAAAAAAATTAAGAGGCCGAAAATTTCTTACCGACTAGTAAATGTCTAGTAATCACTTCGTCACCCATGATTGACCTAGTCTTTTAATCTAATTCCTTACCAATTCATCATTTAAATTAAGAGGCTGAAAATTCTGAATAATATATACATGCATTTGTTCACATGATTACTATTTCTTCACAGTTTCTTAATTATTATTATTATATTTTGTTATATGATTATCTAATTGGATTGAATTCGAACATTATCGAATCTAATTAATAATAGATTTTTTAATTTTTTTATATTTATATAAATTTAAATTCAAGGCCATATATTTAGATGAATCAATGACAGTTGATTATTATGTTTTTTTTTCTAACTTTTTAGTTGTCAATGAAACTCATTTGAATTAAAATTCTTATTTTATTAATTGGCATAAACTTGACCAACGTTTTAACAATTCATTTATTAATGAACTAAAAAAAATTGCTGTTCAGATGTCCAAGGTCGAGTGGATTAAAGTGGAAGGGCTCGTGTGGCGTTCTACATTCAAAAAATATATTTTATTTATGAGAATGGATTTTTCCTTAAAAAAAAGTCCGTAAGTTCAAATTATTAAAAGAAAAGTGGTTAAAGATACTGTTATTAATTTAGAGCTCATGCACGTTCTTCTTATAATTAACTTATTAATACATATAGATTTTCTTTTGGATTGTATCACAAAAATCTGTATTATTTTTGTGTTAGTTAATTAAGATTCATTATCCCCCCCTTCAGAGTCACATGCATGAATCAAGCACCAGTGCTTTAAAAAAAGCCTGCATTGTTTTTTTTTATTTGTAAAGAGGAAATTAAAGATATATTACTTTATTTGAATATTAAAAAGTTAATGAGGATGCACGATTTTTCCAGGAAACCAGAATCAAGTTGGTGTGGCAGTTCTTGTTTGAACGAGTAACTCAAGAGGCCCACATCGAAACGCAACTTGACTATGGAAATGACTATTTTTTTTAAAAAAAAATTAATATTATTTCTCGGTCTTCACTTTTCACTAGAGCTTCTTATGGGTTATGACCATTCTGCCACCAAACCCAGTCTCCCTATTTTGGCGGCTTCTCTGTCCTATTCTTCCCTCGTCTATATATATATATATTTACATATATAAACCACGTTCCCATGAAACAAGGAACTAAACTCAGTTTCCTTCCTCTTCATCTCCAACTCTCTCAGTGGAAAATAACACAACAACCACAAGAAAATTCAGAGAGAGGGAGATCAATTTTCTTTTTGATTTCTGGGGTCGTTAAGCTCTTTTTCCTGTTCTGTTAACCAAGAAAGGGACGGAAATCTGAAGGAGAAGAGGACGACTTCTTCTTCTTCTTGTGTTGCTTAATTGTTTCATTTACGTCTGAAATATTGTGTAGAAGAAAGTGAGTGACAATGGAGGGTAATAACTTAACGAGGAACATAAGTAAGAGTTTTAGCAGGTCGAGTTGGAGAATGGAAGAGGTGTTTGCGAGTGGCCGGTACTCTCGCCGGAGCATGCGCGTCGACGAAGACGAAGAGGCTCTCAAGTGGGCCGCAATAGAGAAACTCCCCACCTACGACCGACTAAGAACAAGCATCTTCCAAACTTACGGTGGCGACGCTGGTGCTGCTCCGGTCATGCACAAGGAAATCGATGTCCGAAAACTCGACATGAACGAGAGACAACAAATCATTGACAGAATCTTCAAAGTCGCCGAAGAGGACAACGAGAAATACCTCCGAAAGTTCAGAAACAGAATCGAAAAGTCGGTTAATAATGTCCTTCTTACTTATCATTATATCATATTATAAATATTTGTCGACATCACATCTTAGCCCAAAACCTTAATCGCGCAGGGTCGGGATTAGGCTTCCGACGGTGGAAGTGAGGTTCCAGAATCTGACAGTGGAGGCAGATTCATACATAGGAAGCAGGGCTCTTCCAACGTTGCCAAATGTGGCAATGAATCTTGCTGAATCAGCTCTTGGCGTGTGTGGGATAATTACAGCGAAGAGGACGAAGCTGACAATTCTTAAAAATGCCTCTGGAATTATTAAACCTTCGAGGTATTTTGGAAAAAAAAAAAAGTCTAAAGGTGTAATCTGGAAGCAAGTTGACATTTTGATGCATGAACATTGCTTTAATTTGAATAATTAGTGATCTTCTTGTTGGTTTGTGTAGGATGGCCCTGTTGCTTGGTCCACCTTCTTCAGGGAAAACAACTCTCTTGTTGGCTTTGGCTGGAAAATTGGACCCAAACTTGAAGGTACATCGTAAATCCCAAGGGAAAAAATTAATTGTTTGAAATTAATGTTTTTGAATTACTAAAAAGTTTTGTTTTTGGGGGGATGAAACAGGTGAAAGGAGAAATTACTTACAATGGGTACAAGATGAATGAGTTTGTGCCCAGAAAGACATCGGCTTACATTAGTCAAAATGATGTTCATGTCGGAGAAATGACTGTGAAAGAAACCTTGGATTTTTCTGCCAGATGTCAAGGGGTTGGGACTAGATTCGGTAATTTTAACTAACAATTTTACCTTAAATAGGGATTAATATAATATAAATAAGTGATTAACAGAGTTTTTTTAATTAATTTCCTTTATTGATGACAATCTTTTAGACCTTTTGACGGAGCTTGCTAGAAGAGAAAAAGAAGCCGGCATATTACCTGAGGCTGAAATTGACCTTTTCATGAAGGTATATTTCACAAAAAAAAAACATTATTAATTCTAAATATCTTTTTTTTTTTTTTGGTTTCCTCTCTCTCAACTGGTCACTGTTATTTTTCAGGCTACAGCAATGGAAGGAACAGAAAGCAGTCTCATTACTGATTATACTCTTAAGGTAATTAATTGAATTTGAGGGCTTATTCCTTCAACATGTTTACACATATCAGATAGTGAAAAAAGAATCTGACAATATATACACACACACACACCAACCCCAGATCTTCAAAAATTTTCTTCCCAAATCACTTTTCCGTCAAAATTTTCTCCTCACTTACTCTCTTGAGTCACTTTCAGTTTTGGCAGCTAACAAATGGGTCCTACCACAAGAAAACAAAACAACCGATAAACATGAATTTATGAGAGAAAAGAGCAACTTGCTTGCATTATTGTTAGATATTATCAAATTGCTCATGACCTTTAGTTGTATGAAAATTTCATTTCAATCTTGCTTATAATCTCATATCATTAATATTTATTTCTTTAAATAAAAAAATATATTTATCATTAATAATATTTACGTATGGTTTCTGTGTTGACATGAAACAGATATTAGGGTTGGACATATGCAAAGATACCATTGTGGGAGATGAAATGCACCGAGGTGTTTCGGGAGGCCAAAAGAAACGTGTAACCACAGGTTAGGAATTAATAAGCCAACAATAAATAATATTGTTCTGTATTTTTCTATTCTTCTTTTGAAGCAATACTTGGTTATCTTTACTTGCGTCATCACCCATGTTTGATCAATGAGCTTTTATTTTATCAGTTCTCTTGTCTTATTTTTATTTTTAAAATAATAATGTGGCCAATACATACCAAGTCAAAGTGTGTCAAAATATTCAAAATTAAAGTAAAATACGGTAGCCGCCCTAACTCCTATTACTTTGGACTTGGTCCTTCACCTTCACGGATTCACCAACCCACTATCCCCATATTCATAGTTTCACATTTCACTTTTTACACTCATTCTATTTAAATAAAAATAAGGAAAAAAATTATTTCTGAAAAAAATAAGAAAAAATTGGAGAAAAATTATATTTAAAAATTTTATTAATGAAAATGACTTGAGTTCTAGTGCTACTCTTTTGGTATAAATTTTTTATATTACTAATATTTTGTGTTTATAAAAACATACATGATTGTTATGTGTGAACTTTGTGTGAATGAAATGGATATGATCTTATTTTTTGTACAGGGGAGATGATTGTGGGACCGACAAAGGCATTGTTCATGGATGAGATATCGACGGGTCTTGACAGCTCCACAACATATCAAATAGTGAAGTGCTTGCAGCAGATTGTACACCTCACTGAGGCGACCGTCTTCATGTCCCTCCTTCAACCTGCTCCTGAGACGTTCGATCTCTTTGATGACATCATCCTCATATCCGAGGGTCAGATTGTCTACGAGGGCCCACGTGAACACATCCTTGAGTTCTTTGAGTCCATGGGATTCCGCTGTCCTGAAAGAAAAGGAACCGCTGATTTCTTACAAGAGGTATATATATACTCATTGTCTCATTGCATTGGTCATTGGAACTGATTATTAGATTTTCAGTAAATTAAGTATATATTAGGTTTATTTTTTTAGCTATATGCCTTTAATTCATCTTTCAATTAGTCAACGTGGCACTTAATATATTCTAATATTGAACACTGGTTGACTTGTAAAATGTGTTCAGGTCACTTCAAGGAAAGACCAAGAACAATATTGGGCAGACAGGAGCAGGCCGTACAGATATGTGACAGTGTCTGAGTTTGCAAACAGTTTCAAGAGCTTCCATGTGGGAATGAGTCTTGAGAATGAGCTCTCAGTGCCATTTGACAAGTCAAGGGGACACAAAGCTGCACTTGTTTTCAAGAAATATTCAGTGCCCAAAATGGATCTTTTAAAAGCATGCTTTGATAAGGAATGGTTACTGATCAAGAGGAACTCTTTTGTTTACATATTCAAGACAGTTCAGATCATCATCATTGCCATTATTGCTGCCACTATCTTCTTGAGGACCAAGATGCACCAGAATGATATAAATGATGGGGCTCTTTATATTGGGGCAATTCTTTTCTCCATGATCATGAACATGTTCAACGGTTTTGCTGAGTTATCTCTCACAATTGCAAGGCTTCCTGTGTTTTACAAGCATAGAGACCTTCTGTTCCATCCTGCTTGGACTTACACTCTCCCCAATTTCCTTCTTCGCATTCCAATTTCGATATTAGAGTCTGTTGTGTGGATGGTCATCACCTACTACACAATAGGATTCGCACCCGAAGCTAGCAGGTTAGTTAAGTTCAATGTGTTTCTGATGGAGACATGTAGTATAGGATACTAAGTACAATATTAAGTAGGATGGGATGCTCAGTGGGATATTTAACTGGGTTGATTCTTCCAATTCAACATCATGTTTTTGGGGTATGGTTTCCATCCCACTTAGGTAATATGTCCATTTGTAGCGGAGCTAATGGGAATATTTGCCTTTGATGTCGTTTTCAGGTTCTTCAAGCAGCTGTTGTTGGTATTTCTGATTCAGCAAATGGCAGCTGGGATGTTTAGGTTCATTTCAGGAGTTTGCAGGACAATGATTATTTCCAACACTGGAGGAGCCCTCATGCTCCTTCTTGTTTTCCTACTCGGAGGTTTCATCGTACCCAAACGTGAGTGAGGGATATTTAAAGTTTGAATTTTGAAACATATTTCCAAAATGATTACCTCTTAGAGGAATTAATGTTCTCACACAAATGCTTAATGATTTAACAGGTGACATTCCAAATTGGTGGGTATGGGGCTACTGGGTTTCGCCATTGTCTTACTCCTTCAATGGCCTTGCTGTGAATGAAATGTTTGCACCAAGGTGGATGAACCGAAATGTGAGTAGCTTAAGAATAATTATTCATCAGAGTACTTAAAACTTCAAAAGGAACATTCTTTGAATTGACCTTTCCTTTTCCTACAGGCTTCAGATGGTCGTCCATTGGGTCTAGCTGTGTTGGATAGCTTTGATGTTTTCCCTGAGAAAAAATGGTATTGGATAGCTGCAGGAGCGCTCGTCGGCTTCACAATTCTTTACAACGTTCTATTCACCTTAGCACTTATGTACCTTAATCGTAAGAACTCATAAATCTTGATCATTAATCTTCCAAAAGTAGTTCCTTTTATCATTTGACATTTGATCTTAACATAATGTGTCTTGTCTTGTTTGATGATATAGCAATTGGAGGGAAGCAAGCGATCATAACTGAAGAATCAGAAAATGAAACAGAAGGTGTAGGAGATTCAAGGGCAGAACCTAGACTCAGAAGGCCTATGTCAACAAGAGATGGAAACAACACAAGAGAAGTTGCAATGCAGAGAATGAACAGCAAAACAAACCCTAATCAAATGAGACCTGTTGATTCAAACATTGAGTCAGCCAATGGAGTTGCTCCTCAGAAAGGAATGGTCTTACCTTTTCAACCACTTGCAATGTCTTTCGATAGTGTCAATTACTTTGTTGACATGCCACCTGTAAGTATTTCATCCTCTTGTTCAAAATTACTATAAAATCTCAAAGAAATAATGTAGCCACCAAATAGTTTCAAAATAGTGGGCAGCATACAATAAAAGCAAGGTCATGTTGCTCATTTGCTGTGAGACTTTTTGGTAATTATATTCCTTTTCTTTCCTGAGATCTTATAGTGATTTTCCCTTGATACTTTATGGTAGCAATGAAGGTAAATTGACATAATTGAATTTTAACAGGAAATGAAAGATCAAGGTGTTACAGAAAATAGGTTACAGCTACTTAAGGAAGTAACTGGTGCCTTCAGGCCTGGTGTTCTAACTGCACTGATGGGAGTGAGTGGAGCTGGTAAGACAACCTTAATGGATGTTTTAGCAGGAAGAAAGACCGGTGGCTACATCGAAGGCGATATTAGAATTTCTGGGTTCCCAAAGAAGCAAGAAACCTTTGCAAGAATTTCAGGATATTGTGAACAAACTGATATTCACTCACCACAAGTTACAATCAGGGAATCTTTGATTTACTCTGCCTTCCTTCGGTTACCTAAAGAAGTCAGCAAAGCAGAAAAGATGGTAAGCTAAAACCACTAATATTTTCTTATTCTTTTCATAATATTTGAATGAAGACGAAATTAATTGTTTTTTTATAAATTGTTTGTCTTCTCAGGAATTTGTGGATCAAGTAATGGAATTGGTGGAGCTTGATAATCTTAAGGATGCCCTAGTAGGACTTCCAGGAGTGACAGGGTTGTCAACAGAACAAAGAAAGAGATTGACCATTGCAGTTGAGCTTGTGGCTAACCCTTCAATCATTTTCATGGATGAACCCACTTCAGGTCTAGATGCTAGAGCAGCAGCCATTGTCATGAGGGCTGTGAGAAACACTGTCGACACAGGAAGAACAGTTGTCTGCACAATTCACCAACCCAGCATCGACATTTTTGAAGCCTTCGATGAGGTACCTACCTTACCTATGATCTTGTTCAACAATGTTGTCTTTGTGGGGTTTTGTGTCTCCTTCCTTGGTACTTAATGAACATCCTTTTCTTCTTTCTTGTTATAAATAGCTTCTATTGATGAAAAGAGGAGGGCAAGTGATATACGCTGGACCACTGGGTAGGAATTCTCACAAGATTGTAGAATTCTTTGAGGTACTACAACTAACTACTTGATATTATCTGTTACATTTCTTTAACAAGTTTCCAACATTTGACTCCAAATTTATTCATTCCACTATGACAGGCAATCCCAGGAGTCCCAAAAATTAAGGATAAGTACAACCCAGCAACATGGATGCTTGAAGTGAGCTCCATAGCAGCTGAAGTTCGTCTTGGAATGGACTTTGCTGAACACTACAAGTCATCATCTCTGTTCCAGTAAGTCCTTAAATAAACATCATTGTGGCATTGTCTAATGTTGTTTGTATGCTTTTGTTAGTTTGAACTTACACATGTTTTCTATATGAGCAGGAGAAACAAAGCTCTGGCAAAGGAATTAAGTACACCACCCCCCGGCGCAAAAGATCTTTATTTCCCAACTCAATACTCTCAGTCCACATGGGGACAGTTCAAATCTTGTATATGGAAGCAATGGTGGACTTACTGGAGAAGTCCAGATTATAACCTTGTCAGGTTCTTCTTCACCTTAGCTGCTGGTCTAATGGTGGGGACAATATTCTGGAAAATTGGAGAGAAAAGGTAAGAACTTTGAATTATTTTCTACTATTAACCTACCATTATTCAAGGATTCTAGCTTAAGTCTCTCTCTCTCTTGCTATTTTCTCTTCTACAGAGATAGCTCAACAGACCTGACCATGATCATAGGAGCAATGTATGCTTCTGTTCTCTTCATTGGAATCAACAATTGCTCGACTGTTCAACCTATTGTGGCCATTGAAAGGACAGTTTTCTATAGAGAAAGGGCTGCTGGAATGTACTCAGCAATGCCTTATGCCATTGCACAGGTAAGAAAGAGCGTATAAAATTGAAATTTTTCCTTATGATTCCATAATAGCTTTACTCTATGTTTGGAGGGGAAGAAAATATGGAGCAAAGAATACTATGAGAGAAAATTCTCAAAAATAGTAAATTTTTTAAATTTTCCTTCCTAGTATTCCCTCTCCCAATTTTCCCCTCACTTTTCTCTCCATCCGAACATACCCTTAAAGTCACCTTATATATATCCCTTTGCTGCATAATTTTTTGCAGGTTGTGACAGAGATACCTTATGTGTTGTTTCAAGCTGTGTATTACTCATTGTTGGTGTATGCTATGGTGAGCTTTGAATGGGCAGTAGACAAGTTCTTCTGGTTCTTCTTTGTGTGTTTCTTCTCCTTCCTCTATTTCACATACTATGGCATGATGACTGTCTCCATCACACCAAACCACCAAGTGGCTGCAATTTTTGCAGCAGCTTTCTATGGACTCTTCAATGTCTTCTCTGGCTTCTTCATACCAAGACCCGTAAGTATCATTATATAGGCCCATTATTCTAATTGTAATCTGGTAATTATTATTATCTTCCAACACTAACGTGAAAGTAATTTATTTCAGAAAATTCCAAAGTGGTGGGTCTGGTATTACTGGATTTGCCCAGTTGCATGGACGGTATATGGACTGATCGTCTCACAATATAGCGATGTAACGGCAGAGATTTTCGCACCTGGGTATGGAGTTAATAATCAAATTGCTATCAACAAGTATGTCGAAGATCATTTCGGCTTTAGAACAGACTTCATGGGGCCAGTTGCAGCAGTTTTGATTGCTTTTACTGTGTTCTTTGCCTTCATGTTCGCCTACTGCATTAAGACACTCAACTTCCAGACGAGATAAGTTGGTGAAGAATTTCTATGTATATAAACTACATAACCAGATAGTAGATGATGACGATGATGATGATGATGATGGCGATAAAGTTGAGTTCTGTTTAATCAGTAATTGTAAAGTAAATTATTATCATGTTGGTCATATCATTGCTGTTGAATCGTTTGTCCCATATATATATAGAAGGAACTTAGTTATACTACATATGAGGTCAAATTCTTGTAACAATATTACTCCTTTTGAAATAATAATGAATTACTTATGCCTTCCTAATCATCGTTTCAGTATTCTTCAGCTTGAAACAGTGTTTATGGTTCAGTGATTAACACCAGTTTAATGGGCATAATCCAATCGATTCATAGATTCAATCATTTTTTTAGTATGATCCAAATTTCATGAGGCTGCCTTCACAATCTTGTATTTTAAAAAAAAATTGAGAGGTGGGGTTATAACATTTTAATAAAAAAATATAAAATTAGTTAAAAACTTTTAACCCCATTTCTTCAAAAAAAAAATTATAAATCCAACTCAAAAAATTTGTCCTCCCGTCTAAATCTCTTATATCAAACAGCTCCTAAAACCACTAGATCATGATCTAATAGGTAACATCTCTCAGTTGAGACTGAGGGCAGCCTCAATTGATAGAATCTAGATCTCAAAACATTACCTCCACGCTAACTTTTGATACATATTCATAATCTAATACTACTTTATTCTTATATATAAGTCATTTGTATCCCAAAAAAATTATTATTAAATATAAGTCACTTGTAATATAATTGATGCACTTCTTCTAATTTTACCCATATTGAATATAAGAAACTTGTAAGGTAATAAATAATCATTTTTTCAAAATATTTTCTTTAATAAAGGTAAATATAATAAATTGTATTAATTTAATGTATTTTTTAGTATGGAAGAATGAGATTCAAGTATATAGAAATAGTATTTCTCGTGTATTTTCTCTCATAGCTAAAATTTGTGTGTTTTCTTTTATTTAGTTTTGGAATGGCAATGTAATGGGGAAGTGGAGGGTGTCATTAATTTATAAGGATGAGAGTTTGGTTGGTGGGGAGTGGTAGGGTACACAAATTATGAGGCGATTAGGACACAAATGGAGGACGTCGGTCGTACGTTTGGTTTGGGGTGTCACAATTTGCAATAATAATATCAAAAAATGTTATAACCATTATATATATATATATATATATATATATATATATATATATTGGGATGGAATTGTTCATTCTGGTATGCACGTGGAGTGGGACATAGAAAGCTACTCCTTTGGTGTGTTGGATCCACGTAATGTGATGACTTTTTGGTTCTTCATTAGGATGTTGAGTTGTTGACTTTCCACTCCTACACTTTCTAATAAGATCATCTTGAACTTGAATAAGATTAATTTCAAATATGATCATTTATTTAGTTTTAACTAAATGCTAATTCACTTAATATTATTTAATTCAGCCAAATATTCAAGATGACATTTATTGGGGTGTTGAAATTCTAGCTGCTGCTCAAGTTTCATAACATACTCTGTATATGACTAAACATCCTTAACTCCTTATATATTTTATAAAATATTGTGGGAAAATAGTTGGATAACTCATTTTGAAATAATGGGCCTTGCCGGCCATAAATCCAGTCCACATACTTAAAATGCTTTTTGGATAAGCAAGAAAACAATCCAACTACTATATACATTCAACTCGTGAATAGGTGAAAGGGTGAGACATGCGATTATTTAGAGCATATTTGATTTTTGGGGAGTATCATTTTGTTATAGTTCCAGTCGCGACGCTTAGGGAGGCATTCTAGTTCCTGGGTACTTAGGTTTACGCCTGAGGGTAATAAACGGCTCGCCCTGCCTGATATTGGTATCGCCTAGGAGGAAGAGAGACTTCGCCCTGCCCTTGGATCGTGAGTGAGTCTAACCCCTTTCTAAAAATTTTTGAACAAAAAAAAACTCATGAATAGGTAAAATATATGATCATTTAAAGCGTATTCAATTCTTAAATAGTATCACTTTATTGTGATTTCAGTCATAACTTTTGGGAAAACATCCTAACTCCTACGTATTTATATTTGACAGCTCACCCTATCTAATATTAATATCATCTAAGAGGAAATGAGATTTTGTCTTGCTCTTAGAATATAGGTGAGCTCAAGCCCCTTTCAAAAAAAATTAACAAAAAAAACAATACAACTACTAGAGTAAAATTGTATCTAGGAGAAAGAACTAATTCCTTATAATGTAGTGAATTAAAGTTTAAATATTATATAGCAGAGTTGTTTATATTTAATATCAGATAATATGTCGAATATGATTGTTCCCAATAAAGAATATATGTATTTAGAAAAAAAAATAACTTTTGTTAGAAATATTTTAAATATTGTGAAAGGGTGTGTCAAAAAAAGAAATATCTTTCTGACATGACTTTTAGTTGTAAAAAGGTGTGTTGAAGAGAGAAGTGTCTTTTTAACATAACTCTTGAATTTAAGGGATATATGTTTAAAAGACATATTTCGTACTCTTCCACAATATATAAAAAGGATTTCTTGGTAAAGGAGAAATATAGAGAATGATATAATGAATGATATACCAATATTTTGATATTACTTTTATCTTCTACCAGTTATATTACAATGTATTTTTATAGGAAGATTTCACTTAATCTTAAAGAGTTAATTTGATGAGAGTTTGCTTAATCTTAGAGAGTGTTATTTCTCAATTTGATGAGGGGTAACAGAATATCTTTTAAAAATAATATATTTAGATACAACTCGAATTATAAGCTTTATTATTTTGCAGATTTTGCCAATATTTTAAGAGATATTGCTTGCAAATTTTAGATTTCAAGATTTAGAATGTTCATACCAGTGAATGAACAATGTTGCATTCTTTATTTTTAGGACTTGAATTACAATAATAACATGATCGGCTCTGCCATGTCTTCTACAAAAAGAATAGAATATGCATATTCATGAATATGATCATAATCTTCTTCAAGACTTTAGACTTTGTCTTCTGAGTCATCCTTCATGAGAATGAAGCAGTAAAGTGAAAGGAAGTTGATAAAGGGTGAAGCAGCGAAGATGAAGGCGGCGAGCCTGGTGGTGGCGACCATAGCCAATAGCTTTGCTTTGCTATTGGTGGTGTTCATGGTGTGGGACATGTCAGGAGGACATGTGAACCCTGCAGTCACCTTCGTGAGGGTAGTTGGAGGCCATATCAACCTCTCAACTGCGTTGTTCTATTGGATGTCTCATATGTAAAACTAATACTTAATGTTAATGAATTGTATTTACTAAACAGCAATAACCTTTGTTAAGGGTAATAAAGATATACAATACTTAGTGTTAATAAATTTTATTTGTCAAATGATAATAACATTTGTTAAAGAGAATAAAGATGAGCAATGCTTATTATTGTTGAGTTATAATTGCAACATGGTAATAAACATTGTTAAAAAAATAATAGTGTAATCTTTTGAGATACTATGAGAATGAGCATGCTTAAAAAGTTGTAAAGTTATCTCAATCGATTTTGGTGAGGTAAAAAGTAGACTTATCGGATATGTTAACAAAAACCCTAGGGAGAAAATAAATTGTTGAGACATCGAGGAGAATAGGACTAAAGCTAGTTTGATAACGACAACAATGACAATCCAACTTTTATGATTGGTGCTCTCATAAAGAAGGTTCAATGGGTATTGGGTAAGAATAAGTTGTTTGTTAGAAAGTGCTATATTGTATAGAGGAAAGTGAGCAAAAGTTTTTAATGATTTCAAATCCCACATAATGGTATATTATGTGTGTATATACTTAAAGAAATTACATATACGAATGAAGAGTGTGGACCATCCCTATGAGATCATGGCGAAATTAAAAACAGGATATGCTCATGGCTGCTAACGGGCAAAACCATGTGATAAACAGTGAAAATGCGGGGTATTAGTACATGTAGTTAGGGATGTGCATGGGTAGGGATAGGCAGGGCAGCCCCCTACCCGGTGCTCTGCCTAAAAAATACATGGGTTACATTTTACAGCCCGATGCCCTGCCCTGCCCAGTAAAAATTCTAACTATTTTGGGCTGGGCATGCCCAAGTCCTGATGCCCTACTCATATTGTGAAAAAATCTACAATTGTGAACTTATAAAATAATATTATATTCATATATTTTCAATAATTAAATAATATACATAATTTACTAAGAATAAGACAACAAAAATATAGTAATTAAAATTTTAAAATCCATGGCATATAAAAAAAGTACTGAAGTTTAAATAGTTTGCAATTATAACTTTACATCAATCTCCCCAAAATTGACAAAGATGAAGCATCTGAAAAAAATATATGATGGTTACCAGAGTTTAAAAAAATAAAGAAATAAATCAATTTAATTATAATTTTTAAAGGATATAATTACTTACTTGACTACTCATATTTGTAAAATTACTCTTTAATCATCAGTATCTATCATATTTATTCTATGTGAAATACTATAATTTATAAATTTTGATATATAAAAGAGTAATTAACTGGGCAAGGCCAAATGGGCAGGGCAGCAACCCCTGCCCGATGCCCAGCCCGTCCTAAATATTAGCCCTACCCGAAATTACCCATTTTACATTGTGTCACTTTTTAGCGGGCTGGGCAGGGCATATTTTGTGCGGGTTCAGGCGAGCTTTGCAGGCTCTGAGTTTCTTGCACAACCCTACCTGTAGTATATACCTAAGAAGTGCTAGTTCATAGTCCATATGACCATTGGCATCTATGTGTACCAAGTATTATCAATTTAGGTATAGTTCATTGTCTAAATGACCACTAGATACAATGATTATGTCCATATGTATAACTCAGCTAATAGTGTTTCTTTGACACATGTGGAGATTGTTGAAAATATTTTAAATATTGTAAAATGGCGTGTCAAATAAATAAATGTCTTTCTGATAGGACTTTTAGTTGAAGAAGGATGTGTTAAAAAAATAAGTGTCTTTATAATATAACTCTTAGATCTAAGTGATATATATATTTAAAAAGTATGTCTCATGTCATTTCACAATCTATAAAGAGGGCTTCTTGATGAAGAAAAAATATAGAGAATGATACATCAATCTTCTGAAATTACTTTTATCTTCTACTAATTATATTGTCATATATTTTTATAGAAAGAGTTCATTTAATTTTAAAGAGCACGACTTCCTAATTTAATGAGAGGTTACAAAATTATCCTTAAATACGATTCAAACTATACTCCCCCGTGTCCAAATTTATATGCGAATGTAGATGTGGATGTTTAAACTCAAAATATAAAATACATGGAATTACATCTAATAAAAGGAATTTATGTGAAAGATGTGGGCTTAATATAATGGTAGCTAGCGACAAGGCAGGGAACATTAGCAGATGAACGGTGGGGAGTGGGAAGTGGGGAGTGGGGACATACTCTATGAATCAGCAGAAAGCAAAATCCAGTTACCCCGTGACCGCACAACTGTCACTTCAATTCATGATACTTACAGCTTTACTCATATTTATTCACGAGGGTATCAGTTAAAAATTTAGCACAAATATATATTCGATATCTTAAATTAATTTTAAATAGATAATTATTATCTTTAAAATTTAAAGATATAATAAATATTTTAAATTAATTTTAAAATACAGTAAAAACATTAAAATATTTAAGATAATATAATTTAACTTTTTCTTAATAAAAATATAAATTTTTATATAATTTATATTATATAATTTTTTTATTTTAATATATTATTACTTAAAAGTTTACGTCCATAATATTATTTTAAAAAATTATTAAATAAACTTTAAAAAAATATTGTAAAGAATTCATATATAAAAATTAAAAAAAATTATAATTTATTTAATATTTTTTAAACAATATTATACATATATTATTTTAATATTTTAAATAATAATATATTAAAATAAAAAATTTATGTAATATATATTAGATAAAAAATTATATTTTTATTAATAAAAGAGTAAAATTATAGCATTTTAAATATTTTAAAGTATTAATTATAACTCTAAAACTAATTTATAGTGTTAATTATATTTTTAATATTTTAAAATATTAATTATACTTCTAAAATTAGTTTAATTTATTAATCATAAAGGTAATTGTATTAAAATTCCGACTAGTTGGTTAGTTGAATTGATACCCAGTAAATCAGTCACTTAGCTAGGTTTAATTAATCATTTTAATTAGAAATAAATTACTTAATATCAACCATGTTAACTTGAGATCAACTCAATCAACCAAGTGTATTGACTAGAACAAGACAGATGAGTACGATCTTGAGTATCTTAACACGCGCTTAGTATTGCCGGAGCCACAGGAGAAAAGGAAAGGAGGAGGGATGTGGTACGCACTTGCGATGTTTTCTGAGGCTGCCATTGATTCAACGTGGTTTTTCTCCGCCCACTCAACATAACCCCACAATTTCCCCCTCTTTTTATTTTATTATTTTATTTAACCAAAAAAAAAAAAGCGCTAATATTCCAATTTGATCCTAAAATTCAGCTTGACGTTCTTTTTCAGAAGCTGAAGATTATTACAAGATTGTTGTGCTCTAGTAGTAGCATGGCCGTCGATATCTTTAAAATAATTTTCTTTTCTTTTGTCGTCGTGAAATTTGTCTCCCTTTGAGTTCCAGCTTCCATGGAATTCGTTGTCTCTTTTCTTTATTTTTTTTAAAGAAAAAAATTTTGGTCAAATGTAAAAATAATCTAAGAAATAAGATGCAAGACCTTTTTAACAAAATAAATTGCAATACTTAAATATAAATATCAACCCTGACAAAATGACACAAAAATCCTCAATCTGTGACATAAGGATTGTGGTGATACTACTTTAGTCTTAATATAAATATAATTAAAAAATTAATTTTAATTATAAATATAAGATATTTTTTAATCTAAAATATCTCTATTAATATTCTATTAATAAAAATAAAATAAGAGAATATGAGAGAATTAAAAAAAATAATTAAGATATTTTAAAAAATATATATATTATATTAATTATTTTTTTAATTTAATTAAATTAGTTAAATATATATTATATTAAATATCAGATAAGTATATCATTTTATTATAAATTATATCTTATATTAAAAATTAGAATTCGTACTATATTATAATATAATTTCATCCATCAATTTTAAAAATAATGTAAAAAAACTAAAATCATTAACAAAGATGACAATATAAAAAAATTGTGTACCTATATGATGATAATATAAAAAAAATTTAAAATTAAATATCTAATAATAATACGATGGCAATGTAAAAAATTGATATAACTGAAAATAAATTGAAACACAGCCTTCTATTTTGTCACACTTTACAATCATATAAACGCTTCAATTCAAAACTCATCTAAAAAAAATATCAAATTTTCTTTTTATAAACAAAATATATGCCAATCTTTTATATGTTTATGGAGAAATCCTAAAACAATACTTTTTCAATTTTAAAAAGAATATTATAATATATAAAATGATAAATTAGTCAAAAATATCAATTTATAATTAAATTTTAGAGAAAATATGAAATTTCTCTTGAAACTATTTTTTTAAAAAATATAAAATTTTATCAATTAGTCATATAATATAATTAATAAATTTTATAATAATTTTAACTACCTTAGTGAATATATTTACTATTCTCTTTAAAAATTTATTTACAAGTAAGTATCTATGTCAATTACTACTAGTATAAGAGGATTAATAATTTTTGTAATAATTTTTATTACCTTAACAAATATATTTATTATTCTCTTCAACAATTTAGTTGTAAGTAAATATTTAGTCGTATAATGTGATTAATAATTTTAATTATTTTAATGAAGATATTTAGTATTTGTTACTCTCTTTAATAACTTAGCAAGTAAGTATTTAGTCATGTATAATGGAATTGACAATTTTTATAATAATTTTAATTATCTTAATAAGAATATTTATTATTCTCTTTAATAATTTAATTTCGAGTATTTACTTATTAAAATACTTTTAAGAACAATTTCATCTTTTTCTTTAAATTTTAAAATTTTATAATAGTATTTGCAACCAATTTATTATTTTTTATATTAAGATATTTTTTTATAATTTTAGAATTGAAAATATATTTTTTAGGGATTTTCCTTTTATTGATAGTCAATATTTACTAACATATGTCTCTTGGGGATTTTTGTACCATGATTTTAAATTTGGTGGACGAAATTGCACTATAGTATAATGACTTTTATACTAATTTTTTAAAAGTTGAAGAGAGGGTTTAAAAAAAAAACGAGACATACATAATTGGGAGGGGGCAAAGTGCCAAAGTGGGTTGCGTAAGGGAAGGAGGCCGAAGTGCGACACCATAGAGTTTTTCTTTAATTTTCCCCCTCAAGAATGCTGATGGAAAATTTGCACTTTGAAACCAAAATACTAAGAATAATAATAATATTCAAGGGCTTTAAAATTTTGATGTCAATTATAGACCATGGTCCTTCGTCAACATTTTTTAAAAAACATCAACTAGCAAAAAAGTCTGTGAGTTGAAAATCTTGTAAATTTTGAAGTCTAAATTGAAAATTTTCTAAATTTTTGTTGAAGTGACTTTTAAATACCTAATAAATTAATTTTTAAGTTAATAAAATATTTATTTTTTATTTTATTTTTAATTTATACAATTTCAACTTATATATTTTGGTGCTTCAAATTTATTTTTATTTAAAATATTAGTATCTATATATTTATTAAAAAATTAGATTATTTTACTCTTTAAAAATTAAAATAAAAATAAAAATAATTATAATGATCAAATATTATATTTACCTTCTTAATTTTGTACTGGGTTCCAAAGCGTCCTTTTCTCCTGTTTGGGAAAAGAGGTGGGTGGGCGGGCTTTCCCAGAAATTAAAGTGGGGATGAGCTGCCATGGGAATTTTCAGATTCACACCCGCGAAAGCAACCAGAAAGAACCTGCCCCAGATGTACACGAGCAAATAAATACATATAATAATTAAATATCTTACGAGATTAGTTCCTAATTATTAATTAATTATAGTATATTGAACGATACAAGGTCAAATTGGGCATTTGTGATAGAGATGTTGAGACCCCTAAATGGGCAATGGTCTTTTGGTTGGGACTTAAAAGGGACTTTTATTATTACGCCACAAACTAAAGGTTGCAATTTAATAGCCTCCAATCTTAGTATCCATACGAAAATGAACCACATCCTCCCCTTAATTAAAACACAAATAAAAAATATTTTAAATTAAATGTTGTGTTTATTAATAGAATTTATTAATGATATATGGTTGTGTTTTCAATAAAAAAAATTGAAAAAACAGTACTATAATTTATATTACTTATATATTGATAATTTAACATCTTGTGGGTTTTTTTTATATTTTGATATTATATTTCTCATTCATATATATATATTATATGTATATAATATTAATTTTTAATTTAATAATAATCATATGAACTGATCGACAGTTTAACCGATTAAACCATAAAAATCATGACCGGCTGATTGGATATTCGATCCAACTGTTATAGCATTGGGTTCAACACACGAAATTAATAAATATGACATTTCAGCTAATTTTTTTAATCAAGGGAAGTAATATTAAAATATTAATTACATCGCCAAATTTACTCCCAATTATCTGTTGAATGGATAAAAATTATTACAATGAACAAGGATATAATAAAAATATTAATAAATGCTGATTCAAACTTTTAAATTGATTCATAAAATGAAACCAAATTTTTCCTCCAAAATTACTTACTACAAATTGAAACGGAAGGAGGGATTATTATTGACAAAATAAACATAATATATATTAATTATATTAATTTTTCTATTTAAAAATATTTTGCCAACTAGAAAGTAAAAAAAAAAAAAAATTGGTCTATTATGCCAAAATGGGGCATCGAGAGTATGATTATTGATTTTTTTTTTGTAGGCATAGGTCCCAAGATACATGATTAATATTTTTTAAGACATAAAGTATCTTAGTCTTAATTAAATGGTAAATGGTCACACACACCTTATATGCTCTGTCTTGTCCGACTATTCCACCTTTGATTTTGATTTAATCTCAGTGTTGTCCTTTGATACAGTCAATTACTTGTAATGCTCATTTTTATAAACCATACAATTAAGAAACCACAAGTCAAACTCAAACATATATTAAACAAATGCAGTTTTAAAATCAACTTCTCTCCTCATTTTTTAGAATCATCACTTTACCTATTGTTACCTTGTCCATCCGCTGTAAAAAAAAAAAAAACTTATGCATCTATTGGCCCCTCTTTTAAACATTTTTTTAAAAAATGTTTTTTTAAAACACTTTTTAAAAGTGTTTTTTAAAAAAAAACAATTTTCTAAACACTTTTTTATGGATAAAGGAGGAGGAGGCATGGCGACAACAAGGAAAGTTAATTATAAGAGATGAGGAGAGAAGTTGATTGACACTTGATTTAAAGTTTACTGGCATAAAATCTCTTTCATAACTCCAAGATCGTAGGTTTAATTACTTTTGTAATCTTATATTATTAGTGTCTTCTATCCAAATAACAAAAAAAAAAAGCACACTCACAATCTTCAATTCCTTACAAATTACAATAAAAAAAAAAGAAAAAATTATTCATAGGTCTCAAGTAAAAAAATTAAGTACTGATAAGTTCTAAAATTTTCATATTTATCAATTGAGTTGCGCAATTTACAAATCAAATTTAACAACTCATGTTTGCATATCAAACTTCTATTTTTACAATTTGAATTTGGAAATAATTTAATTCCTTGCCACCATTAGTATTAATTTTTTTTTTCATGGCATAAAAACTCAATTAAAGTTAGTTGGTTAGACCTTTGAAATAAATCAATTCCCTAATCAGTTGGATAAGGGTTTTGGACTGGTTTATTGTGTTAGATTTTATACAATTTTTAAAAAATTGTAGTAATTTATTATATTTATATTTTATTAATTAGTTTTTGTTAGATTATGGGTGATGTATATATTCTATTTACTTGTTTATCAAAAATAAAATTTTACTTAGTCCCTTCGCCCGGACATTTGATAAAATTGGAATGATGTATAGAAGATTAACATATAAAAAAATACATTTACATGTAAATTAATATTTTTTTAATTAATTACATTATATTATTTAAATACTGGTTGGTCTCACAAGGTGACTCCAATTTTAACTACTGACTCTTAATTCGTTGTGTAGACTGGTTTATTGACCGATCCCATTTTCAGAACCTTAATTTCTTTTGTTTGGTGCCTGTGAGTAATTTATTGTAAAAGTAGTACCGTGTTCCAATTCCAATTCTATTATCTTTAGCTTTAGTAAAAAAATTCCAATTTTAAATTAATAAAAAAATTAACTACATAAACTTAATGATACTAAAAAGATTATAGAGGGAAAGAGTGAATAATAGGAAGAAGCTTATACGCATAAATCTAGGTGACCTAAATTAGGTAACCATTGTAGTTACCCACACTTTTACTTAGTGCTTCTCATCCATCCTTCCAAGTTCCATCACCCCCCACCTACCCCCTCTTTTTCTCAGCCCCTTCTTCCCTCATTCTTATTGGTAAAAATGTTTTATTAAAAAAAAAACTTGAGAATGTATCCATCCTATTTTTTATTCTAGGTTCACTATTAAGAAAATTGTTAGGAAAAATTCAAAATTTTGCCATATTTACCTTTAATAATAGTGATTAATAATTGGCAAAAATTTCGTCCAACAAAAATATTAGCTTTTCATTAATCATACCTACCTTCAAATTAAATTAATGGGTACTTTTTATGAATTAGATTTTGGATGTATTACCTTTTCCATTTTCTAAATTTTAATCTAAGAGAAAAGTTTTTTTTTTTGGCAAACATCAAAATCAAAATTTAGGAAAAGGGGTAACAAGTTCCAATAAGAGAAGCTTGACTGATTTAACAAACAAAAACAAAACGATGAAGGCTTCTTCACCAAACTTAAATAATATAAAAATTGATTTAACCATGTATAATCAAAGTTCAATTTTGTTCTTTTGTGTCATCAGTCTTCTTCTTCGAGATTTTTGAAGACTTGCATAAAATCTCCAAAAAATGGTCCCAAAATGTTCATATGAACTTGAGGATAATATATATAGGTATTTCACGTATAAATGACAAAACTAATTTCCCAAAATTTTAAAAAGGAATATTTACTCAAAATGAATAGAAAATGTAAAAGGCCTCTCTTTTTGGTAAGCGCCTCTGTATTGGAAAAAAATGAAATTCTTTTGACTAAAAAGAAATTATAATTAATTTAAAAATTGCTGAAAATCTCACCTTACAATTTTTGTATAGGCACTATGTCCCTCTATTACAAATAATTCTATTTCAGGTATTACTAAATATTAAATATGTACAACTCTTTTAGTGGAATTGAATCATTAATCTATTATGTTATGATGCATTAATCTCTTTCGTTAGACTTAGCTTTTTTTGATCTCCTATTACAAAATTTGATGCTTAAATATACATTAATTTTGTTTAAAAATACAGGTACAACCTATGTTTAGCAGATGAAACTTTTTTTTTAACTATATACAATATATCTTTAATTATATATAAAATAAAAAATATTTATATATAAATAAAAATATGTTATATATAAATGAACAAGAGTTACCTCTATTTTGGATCTCTCTAGTTAGATATTTTTAAACGACAAATTTTATAATGTCAAAGTTTTGAGGGTTAGATGATCAATTAATTATTTTGTAATGATTTATTTAAAAATATAGGAGGAGCAGAGAAATGCCAAGAATGAAATGCAAGAAAAATACAAAGAATGTGGGCAGAGTTCTAGGTGTCAAGTGGAGGCGAGTCTTTCTCAACCCTCAGACTCCTTAATTCATGACATGTGAGTCGGATACAGACATCACTCTGTAAATCCCCAAGCCACCGCTAAATACAGATCCAAGTTACAAACACGGTCCCACACATCTAACCATGAGCCGCTAACATCCTATCATCCCCTCTGTTTTGTCTGGCACATGTCAAGGTCAAGGTAAATTGCCACACAACTTTCTCCTCTGTTAATGAATCATTAAATCTTGCTACCTGTACCCATCCACATTTTCTCATATTTTTATTATACTAAAAATTTATTTTTTTATCATTTTTATTGCAATTTAATTATTATTGATAATTTGAGGGCAATAAAGCCTCCGTTATACTTAAACTAGATGGCTGAGCATGTAACCAACTAAAATTTTTTATAAGTTTTGGCAGTGCAACATTTTATAGATTTTTTTTTTACTTTAATTCCTTCATATAATTTTATTGGACACATATAAATTAGATATATTTATAAGAAACTCATATAACATTACGTTAATTTCTCCATGATTATATAATTATGAATGATACACGAAAATATTATAATATTAAATAAATTTGTGAGTTTTGTGTTTATATGTAATCTTGATTTAGGGCTCATTTTAAATTAATTTTTAGAGAAGTTTATAGAAAAAAATAATTTAAAAGAGTTTTTGGATAAACTCTCTTAAATTAAATTTTATAGAAAAAAATTATTAAAAATAAATAAATATTTTAATAGTTATTATTAGAATAATTTTTATAATTAATAAATTATTATAAAAATATATGAGCTAAAAAAAATATAATCACTCTTCATCTCCTCCTTCCTAGTCGACTATGTGAAATAGATGAAGTGGTATATGCAACGGCAACTAGCGAAGGCTAAAATTGATAGAGTATTTTCACCAAACTATAGACGACTAACAACGACTTTCTTTTACCATTGATGGCCAATGACCTCACATCTAGACAACAATGAGTGACAACCACAGATAAAGGCAAAGTGACCATTGCAATATTGCATATGTGACCTTGTAAGCGAGGACAATAGAGACAATGGCATAATAACGTCAACACGAGATGATAGAGGAGAGAAGAAGAAAGAAAAAAAAGAAAAAATATAATAAAATAATAATTAATTAATTTATAAATTTTTTTATTCAAAAACTACTTTTAATAATTTATTTAAAAGTACTGTTTAATTTAGATAAATAAAATTATTTATTTTAAAAAAATTTAAAATAAATTTTGAGTTAAATTTTTTTTTAAAACTTTACTCTAAGCTAAATCAAATACAGGTTTACACGTGCTATTTACAAATTATGGATAGGATGACTTTCTAAATATTTTATATTATATTTAGATCTTATCTTCTGCATGGAGTTTAGGTGGTATAGATTCAAATAATATTTAATCATGAGATTAAATTTGAATTTTAATTGTATAAATTCAGTTAAAATAAAATAAAACTATAAAAAATATAATTTGTATCAAATTTTGGCTCAAATATTTAATAAACAGTCCAAGAATGATTCCAACGATTAAACCAAAACGGATGTGTTCATATTTATTTCTTAATTTTGTATTCCAGGTTTATAATTATCATACTTTTCTTTGGGCAACTTGTGTTCGAGTTTTATTAACACGGAAACTACGTCTACGTGCATCTATTGAATTGTGGCTTAATGTTAAAAAAATGCTCGTGGCGAAAAAAGTGTAAGAAAACGGCATAATTGTTTTATTAATTATAAGAAAAAAATGAATAAATTATGTTGCAACTATATTAAATAAGGCCCCACAGATGTCAGATTTTGATGTCCAGGGCACTTTGGTAATATAAAGAAAAAAAATGGAAAACTCGCACCCTTTTTATTGCCGGGAGAGAGCCGAGCAGGAAACACCATTCTCTCATCTTTCCCCTTCCTGATCTCTCCTGTCTCTCCGCGAAGCTTCAGTCAACTAAGCCAAGCAAAAGAGGAAGAGATAGAGATAGAGAGAGGGGGAGAGATAGAAAAAGAAGGGGGGAAGAGAACTCTGCGGAGCTTATAAAGACTCTGTCTTTGCTCATTCTGTTGTACTTTGGTCTCCTCTTGGTTCTTCTTTCTCTGTACTTTAGCAGCATTCATAAATAAGACTCGCATTTCTTCAGCCGCCATCATGATCTCCTCTAATAGATGCAGCTTTCTGGTAATTTGAACTGAGGATTTTGAATTATATTTCGTCTCTTTCATCTGAAGCTTACGCATACTGTCTATCTTACATTTCTGGGATTTAGCACGCCCGTTGATTTAATTGTTTTCACTTCTACTTTTTTATATAACAAGAACCCAAAGTCGGTAAATGAAGTTAATGTTTCTGGGTCCTCTGCTCAGCGAACAAGAACTAATTTTTGTCCTTTTTTTTTTAAATTACATGATTTGTTTATCTGGGTACTGATGATTTGTCCTGTCACTATGCAATTTCGATGCAGAGCAAAACAGGAGTAGGTGGGTCTTGCAGTAACTTCTCTGATGCGCAGAGAAGATGTACTGGTCCTTCGAGGATAGTATGTATGGCTCAAAGCAGCCGGTCAAATGATGCCAGCGTGGCGGTGGAGACCAAGTTAAATGGAATTAAAGACGATTCTGTGGTGGTCGACTTGAACGGTAAACCCACTGTAGGCGGCGGCGTTCAGGACGCGTATGGCGAAGATAGAGCTACAGAGGACCATTTTGTTACGCCGTGGAGTGTCTCTGTTGCTAGGTCTCATATTGACTCATTTTGATAAATTCCTATAACAGAACTCAATTCTCTAAATTTGGGTTATGGGTATTTGATTGGAAGTTCTTGATCTAATGAAAAGGGAAAAAACGATTTTTTTTTTTGTTGCTTTGGTATAATTTCCTGGCTACTTGATTATTTCAAGTTTTGTCTTCCAACACTGTGATCCGTATATTCTGGTTTTTCTTTTGTATATCATCTTATTTTCATCTCGGTATTCTGCTCATGTTCTTTGATTGAAACGTTTAATTGTTTTGATTTTAGTTCATTTGACAGGCATGCATCTATATTCTACAACTTTATGTCAAGGAGTTTTGGTTTTTCCCCCTTTTTCCCCTCCTTTTCTTTTTGAGTTTTGGATTGGTTTCTTTCTTTTGGGGCTGTTTGCTGTGATTGTGTGGTTGAATATGATGTCTCAGACCAATTATAAATGAAGAAGTAGAAGATGATCGTATTCACTGAAATACCCTATGTACTATGAATTCTTGATAGTTACTTTTTTGGTGTTTTTTTGTAGTGGATATACTTTGTTGCGAGATCCACACCACAACAAAGGGCTTGCTTTCACTGAGAAAGAGAGGGATGCCCACTACTTGCGCGGTCTACTTCCCCCAACAACTATTTCTCAAGATACTCAGGTGATCTAGAAATGGGAATATTCTGAATAATTTCTGTTTGTGTTGTTTACAACATCAGTTCAAAGTGACTGTCATTTTGTTGTTCAGGTGAAGAAAATGATCCGACATATACGCCAGTATGAGGTGCCATTGCAGAAGTATATGGCAATGATGGATCTTCAGGTGCACTTGTTAAAAAAAAATTAATAAAGCGATATTTTTGTCTGCTTCTTCCTTTGAAATTTTGTTCTTTTATCACTAGAAGGATTGTTATTGATCTGTGAACTGCAATTTGGCAAAAAATGAAATTATGTATTTGTATAATAACTCCTAAAATCTAGTACTTAAATTTTAACTCCTGAATTGCAATTTTGTTCTTACATTTTTGAAATGCATCTTTGCGTATCCTGAGGTAAGTGTCTGCATAGTTAGATTTGTTAAGGAATTGTAATCTAAACTTAAGTTTTTATATTTGTTTTCAGGAGCGAAATGAAAGGCTGTTCTACAAACTTCTTATTGACCATGTTGAGGAGTTACTTCCAGTTGTCTATACTCCAACTGTAGGAGAAGCTTGCCAGAAGTATGGTAGCATCTTCATGCATCCACAAGGCCTTTATATCAGTCTGAAAGAAAAGTAAGTTTGACTTAATTGCACTTTTCCCCCCTTAAGCGCTTGTCCTTAGCAATATCCTGAGGAAAGTGTTTGTATAGTTAGAATACTTTCTCATTTTTCCTGACAAAATAACTATACCTTCTTTTCGGCTGTTATAGGGGGAGGATTCTTGAAGTTCTAAGGAATTGGCCTCAGAGGGACATTCAAGTCATCGTTGTAACTGATGGAGAGCGGATCCTGGGTCTTGGAGATCTTGGTTGTCAGGTAACTTCCACTATAGTAATTTATATATACAGTTTATGATACAGTGAAGCATAGAATCTAATAACGTAACGCCTCTCAGGGAATGGGAATACCAGTGGGGAAACTTTCATTATATACAGCGCTTGGAGGAGTCCGTCCTTCTGCTGTAAGTATTTCAAGTCCACTTGTTCAGCATTTATGAGGAATATATTGGTGAACTTTAGCTTTTCTTGTTGAGCTTATTTATATTTTTTCTGAAATTTCTTTTAACAACTATGATACTATCTTGTGTTCTTTTTGTTTCAGTGCCTGCCTATTACCATTGATGTGGGTACAAACAATGAGACCTTGTTAAATGATGAATTATATATTGGGCTGAAGCAACAGCGAGCAACTGGACAGGTTGATGATTTATTTATTCATTTTTAATTCAGCATCTAGGTTATCCATTTCTTTTCATAGTATTAAGATTTCTTCAACTTTTCTGCTTGCAGGAATATGCCGAACTTATCGATGAATTTATGACAGCTGTCAAGCAAAATTACGGGGAAAAGGTCCTCATTCAGGTACTAGTCCGTGACAGAAGACATTATTTCTATGGTTGGTCGCTTGGACTTCAAAGCTTACTAAAGGTTTCCTGAAACTTTTGTGCCTTTTCTTTCAGTTTGAAGACTTTGCAAACCACAATGCATTTGATCTACTTGAAAAATACAGTTCAACTCATCTCGTGTTTAACGACGATATTCAGGTAAGAAATTCTTGTCTTGAGTAATGAATCTGGGCACTTTGATAATAATATCTCTTAATATATTATCTTTAATTCATTACAGGGGACAGCATCGGTGGTCCTTGCTGGATTAGTTGCTTCTCTGAAAGTAGTTGGAGGAAATTTAGCTGACCACAGATTCTTATTCCTTGGTGCTGGAGAGGTATGTCCATATGATTATAAGATTCACTTTTATTTCTTATTTGGTTCTCAGAGAAGGAAAGACAAGTTTAAATACTTCTCCCTGTTATCGTGTCATCATGGCTGAATTACATTGGTCGGTGGTTGCAGGCTGGCACTGGAATAGCAGAACTCATAGCGCTTGAAATTTCTAAACAGGTTGATAGTCACTTTTAGAATGCTGTCGTGACTTGAGCATTGCATGTATTAATTTAAGATTTGTTGAGAAATTGTCATTGATTATTATGCAGACAAATGCCCCTCTAGAGGAAGTGCGCAAGAACATTTGGTTGGTTGACTCAAAGGTTGTTTATAACTCTGTATCAGAGCTCTCCCCTTTAAAACTTTATTGTCATCGTCCAGCTTAATATAATCTTCTGTTATTACTTTTTCAGGGATTGATTGTCAGTTCCAGAAAAGAATCACTCCAACATTTTAAGAAGCCATGGGCTCATGACCATGAGCCTGTTAAAAATCTATTAGATGCTGTGAATGTATGCTCAAAAGTTCTTTCTCTACTCTCTTACCCACCCACACACACGCTCGCGTACACAGTCAATAAAGTTTGAATTCTTACATTTCCAATCTTATCGTCTCAGCAAATTAAGCCGACAGTGTTGATTGGAACATCTGGGCAAGGGAAAACCTTCACGAAACAGGTTGTTGAAGCTATGGCCATTACTAATAAGGTATGATTTCTCAGTCAGTCCATTAATCTATTTGTCATGGGTTTTTATTTCCACTTATGCTGGCTAATAATTTGCTTTGTATGATATTGATTGCAGAGACCCGTTATATTTGCTCTTTCCAACCCAACATCTCAATCAGAATGTACTGCTGAAGAAGCATATAAATGGAGCAAGGTAATTTGAAGATGCAATTAGTATCATTTCAGAACTTTTCTCCTTCTTATCCATTCGTATAATTGAAAGGGAAAAACTTGAGTGAACTTATTCATTCACAGTTATGAATGGCTAATACCAACCGTTATTGACTGCTTTAAATTTTGTGTTCCTTATCCGTGTGCTATCAGGGGCGTGCTGTTTTTGCTAGTGGGAGCCCATTTCCTCCTGTTGAGTATGAGGGAAAAGTGTTTGTGCCTGGCCAGGTCCTTAATTCTAACCGTCCTCTAGAGAATTTATTTATTCACTATGTACTAAGCATTGGCACCAGAAATAAGGGCTAATTTGTGACTAATTCTAACCCTTTTTTCTGTGTCCATCAGGCCAACAATGCTTACATCTTTCCTGGATTTGGTCTGGGTTTAATAATGTCTGGGACGATCCGAGTACACGAAGATCTGCTTCTGGCAGCCTGTAAGTGCACAAGAAACTTGAACTACAACAAATGGTCCATTGCATTAAGCATTGCTAATTTTCAGATTCACAATAATTCTTCCTCTATTTTAATCTCTCCCAATCCATGTTATGACTTCTGATTGTTTTCTGGAATGTAATATAAAATGCACAGCCATTTTAATTGAAGAAATTCTACGAAAGTTGACATCTTTCTCAACCGTTGGACATCTTGTACTCCCGTTTTTTAACATCTAAACTTGATCCTTTAGAATTCTTTTTTAATTTTGGTTTGTTTGATGAAACAATTTTAATGATTTACAATTTGCATTTGTTTCAACAGCGGAAGCTTTAGCTGCACAAGTGAGCCACGAGAACTTTGACAAGGGGCTCATATTCCCACCCTTCACTAACATCAGAAAAATTTCAGCACACATAGCTGCTAATGTTGCTGCCAAGGCTTACGAGCTCGGTGAGCCTCTTTTCTTTCCCAGTTTTTATTGCCGATTTTGTAACTAACATCTCATGCAACTGGTTTAAATCTCATGGCTTATGAAAAGCCTTCTTGTATTTAGATAATTAGATAATATAGGTAATTGAATTTTTGTTTTACGTGTCAGGCCTGGCGACCCGCCTTCCTCAACCGAAGGATTTGGTGAAGTATGCTGAGAGCTGTATGTATTCCCCCCTATATCGCGGCTACCGGTAAAGCCACGACACGTTAGGACTTTTCTCATTCCTTGGTTTGATCATGAAATCATTATATAGTGTCATTTTTTGTTTTGTTTTTTCTTTTAATAAGAAAATGTCCGAATGCATGTTGTGTTCGGTACAAGTAATGGGGTGAGCAGGGGCGTAAGGAAGTAGGTGGGTGCTGGTAGTTGTAATCGGACTAAATTGAATTAGTCATAGCCTCACAAATATTGTGTAGTTGTACTATTATTACATGTTCAAATTTACAAAAGTGAAGCACATCTCAAAGAGCCTTCCAGTACTTGTGTGACAATCCTTTTACAATGCAATCTGGTATATAACGTGATGGAGAAAAATCTCGGAAAATTTTTCAAATCAAGCCGAAGAAATATATATATTTTTAAAAGATAAGTGTATTTAATTCAGTTACTAATTCATCTTCACCTGTAATTTTTAATCACACCATGGGAATGGTCTTTAGATCCTCCTTTAGATTTGATTTATGACAGTTTGCCAGATCCCACGTTGGACACGGGAGACAAATTCCCATATTCAAACTTTCTCTTCCTCTGGAGAAGGGGATATCACTTCTGCTATTCCATTCTCTAATGAAAGAATATAAGATTAAAAACAAAAAATGAAATGGATAAGAATATTTTGTTCCGATCTAGGCATGCGTTACAGGGATGATATTTTGCTCAAACGAATCGGTTCATTTAACTTGGGAGTCAAAGCGAACTGATGTACAAATTAGAATAAAAAACTGTCCAATCTAATCTACCAAATGATCCATAATTTATTGACTACTCTTTTTAAAACAAAAGATTCAGTTTCCCCCTATTTTTCTATTGTTCTTTATTTTTGGGTTTCGTTTATGATATTGTCAAGCGCCCACACGATCGTTTTCCGACATAGCATTTATATGTATGGGAATTAACTAATGTGATTCCAAACACAATATTGCCTGATTGCCACTCCATTCAAACAAAAGACCACAAACATCTGGAAAGTTCTAAAATGAGATAAATCCTGTGTTTTCCTATACAAAAATTGAAGTAGATTCTACAGTAGTTGAATATACTTTTTTTTCCAGACAAGCTCGGATGACGCAACAATTACGTTACAGAACCTACAGCAGACAAGTGCGTTAGAATCACTGAATTTGTTCGACACAGAACTTGAGGCCGTAAGAAAACACAGTAGTAGTCTTCCGAAACAATATAGAAAGCTGCTCTAATTGCCATCTAGTGTTGCTACGGCCTCATTAAGAAGTCTCCGTGCTTCCTCTCTCCTTCTGAAATAAATAGATATAATACATTTAAAAATTGGATTAGCAAAGATTAAATGACAAGACGATGTCAGAGACTTCATGCTGATAATGATATTACTATCCTTAGAAAACCACTATCAGCAAGTACCTACCATGGTAAAACAAGGTTATTAATCTATTAATTAACCTGTCTACCTCCCTATTAACAACAATAAAAACAAAAACAACTAGTTCCCTTGACTATAACAACGTGTTATTAAGCATGATAAAAATAAGAAAGCAAACTACCTCTTTATGTCCTCTACTGCTTGTTTACGTCGCTGTATTTGAAGTTCTAAAATGTGAATCAATGTTGCTCTTGCCTACAGATTGAAATACAGAAAATATAATTAACAAATTCCAAAAATACCGGCAAACTATCAACGGCATGCCTGCAGGAAAATATATGTACATATGTAGAAAATTATATTTAGAACCTGATGAGGGCGCAGTGAATTCAAAAGGTGATGCAAGTTCTTGAATACGAGAGATATTTCTTCTACTCTCCTTGCATATTGTGATGGTCTCTCAATGAGAATATCAGCAAGCTCCAAAATGTGAAGCTGCAAGTCTCCGTTAAGTGATCTCAGCTCCTTCTTGTAATCTACAGAAGGTGATTAACTTCTATTGGGTAGAAAACTACAGATTCTAACAAATGCACATCCTAGTATAACTGATAATGATATTCGGGGGTGGGTTGGGGGGGGGGGGGTGCAACAAAACAAAAAACATGAATCATTTAACCCCATTAAAACCAATCGCATTTTCATACTGATTCAAATCTCAAATCATTTCCTAATCTAAAATTAGCAATAATTTTTGCAGAAGATTCAATTCCCTTAAATTATAATTAACAAGACTGCAAGCAATAGCTACACTGAACATGTATCCAGAAAAGGGATTTTCTCATGACACAAGTCCAAATGTGCCTGTGAAGCTATGCTTATTATTGTATTTGTTTGATGTTAGTAATTCAGTTTTACTTTGTCAAAAATGACAGAAAAAATTGCTCCTCAAATGAAGCGCAAAATATTCACCACAGATGCCAAGCAGCTGGCAGTATGAGAACAAAACTAAAGTAAGCATCCATGAAGAGAGATAGAAGATAATAAATTCTTGACACTTAATGACTGTCCCATAGAAACATAATATATGGTGGTTGAGGTAAAAACATTATTATTCAACTGAATCTATTTCTAATAATATATATGGTGGTTTGGTAACATAATCAAACTGAATAAAAATGAGACAGAATATAGCCTACCAACATCAGGGCCCTTAGGATAGAGTTGGCGCACTCCCTGCTCTTCCAAACTTGGTAGAGTGTCATCACTCTACAAAAATTATCGAAGAAATTAATGGGAGATGTTTTATCCTACCAATAAGATTCAACAAAGATGAAAAGGAAAACAAATGGAAAAGGAGCATTAAATATTCGTTGAACTCTGCAGTATTCCTTATATTTGATAATAAAAAATATTAGAAATTATTTCTTCTATTTGATAGTGGAAGGAGTATAAGACAATTTAACATCCCATCACCACTTGAAGAGTTAGAACGCCAACTATATTTGTGGGAGACAGAAAAAGGCTTTCCAAGAATCAAAATCACACAATGAGCACGAATTCTTACTGTATAATTGCCTCCAAAACAAACATAAGTCCCTTCTATAGGAGGGGGAGGTTCTGGAGCTGATTTAGGGTCTTGTAAATAATCTTTGTAGAGTCTGTAATAGGGTGGCGGCGGCGGATATGTTGCTGTTGCCATAACAAGGTCTTCCTAATAAAACCTTGAGCACTGAAAATGTAAATATGACAAAATTAAGTCAAGCCTAATAGTGTTACTTACAGTCTAGAGGAAAAAAAGCTGACAAATTCACATGCCCGTATGCTTGGTAAAGATAAATATAATACCGATACATCATAGCCACTATTTGATCAGTATAATGAGGCATAAAACACAAGAATCTCTGTCCTATTCCTATATTGAGCAAACATTTAGGCTTGTAAAACAATGGTCCCATTTGCGCAAAGGAAGATAGAAGTAGATGAATGCTTGATACAGGACAAGCAGAAAAATTCAACGTGTGATATTGATGGAAGCCTGCTCAAAGTCGAGGACAGTAGTGACAAGCATAGGGGAGGGTGATATATGTTTTAGACAATAAGAATTGAATAAATACTACAGCTAAAGAAAGAGATAAATGGTGAAAATCAATTTGCCCACAAAGAGTGCATTGAAAGTCCAACCGCTACCATCATTATTATGACTGGTTTATTTAAAAATCCCATCTTCTTCTTCCTGTTCGGCTGTTCCTCTCATTTTGACTTGACAGTTTTGCTCTCTGAATCAAATCATGAAGGAGACGGAGGAGTCTAATGGCAAGAAGAAATTCACAGCCCAAAGAAGAAGGAGCTTGAAGGTAGGAGCAAGCTCTCATGAGCATTATTATCAGAATCATCAGTTTGGTGGGTTTTGTAACCGGAATAAGATACTCAGACTAGCAAACCAGTAAGTCACAGATTACTCTAACACAAATACATTATACTCAGATACTCAGATTGCTCTAAAACAAATACTCAAAACACTCACAACAAACTAGCGAACCGGACGAAAATTAAACATCCGATGCCAATCGGGGGCCAAATCTCAATCACTCAGAAAGTGAATTTAAAATTGGAGAGGAGACGAACCAGGCCAAAATAACACCAATACACGAACTCAGGTTGAGATCTGAGATGCCCCACGGCGAACCTGGAGCCCCAGAAGAAGGACGGCGAACAACGAGAGAGAGTCACACAGACGCCCACGGCCAACGGAGAGTTAAGACAGAGACGCAAATGGCGGAGAGAGGCAGAGTCGCAGTCGCCGAGACGGTCGAAGAAGAGGCCCACAAGAGCGGGAACCTTTTGGATCTGGCTTCTCTCCTTTGCTAAAGCCATCCGCTGCCCCTCCTCTACCCCTGAACTACTCGTTTTGGGGTAGATTTTTTCCAAAAAAAATTATCACAATAATACCAAAAAATAAATTTTAGTATAATCCCTAAAATATTTTTAGTAACATCTAATATAATATTTAACATATAGTATCTTAAATATTTTTCTATTAACACCTGACTAATATTTTAAAATAATTTTAGTGTATTAAATATTTAAAAATATATTGATTCCTATAAAAATATTTTAAAATACTAAAGTAAAATTATATTAAAAAAATTAATTTAATATGATAAGAGTTATTGAAAAAATATTTTTAAGAGAATTATTATAAAATTATAACTAAGAGAATTAACTAATGAAAGATCCGTGGGAATGTTTAAATAATTAAGGAATCCCAAGCGACTTGAAGGTAAGAGATTGCAAATATCCTATTACCATTTTGTTTGATCGAAAAATTGAAAATAAAAGAAGGGTTCTCGCGTCGCCCAACTCTGTCACTTATCTCCTCCCTCACTCTCGCCTCTTGCCGCTCAGTTCTCATTCTTACTGCTCGCCTTCCGCAGTCTCCCTCACAGTCCTCCCAAAAATTGCCATGGTAAGTTTTTCAAGATTGTTCTTGAGTGGAAGACAACTTATAAAGGAACTCAAGTTGTGAATAATGGTGGCGTCGGTGCATCATCACGGTGGCTGAGCATCATCAGGAAGATGTGAATAATGGCGCCAGTCACTAAGAAGTGAGTTGGAGACGCAGATGGGTGTATTTTTTTTTTTTTGAAGTTGAAATCCGCATCCCCTCTTCATCTCAAAGTTTTCTTCTTACAATCTTTATGTCTTTTTCCCCATAAAATACGTCTGTGTAGGGTTCTAGGGTTCAATCATGTTTTTTCTTTGCCATTTCTGGCTTTCAAATTCCTTCTTGTTTCCCTCACCGATGAATTATCTTTGTCAATGTATTTTGTTGTATACTTCTGATTTTTTGTTGTGCTTGTTGATCTGATAGTCATGAAATCTGTTATCTTTTTCACACCTTAGCCTTGCCAAATCTGAGAAAGAGATTAGTAAATTCAGTTGTTGATACACAAAATTCATAATTTATTGGATATATCAGAACCAAACTATGAAGAGAAAATAATGCCACCTGAGGGGAGGAACTGTAATATTGACAAAATGGTAAAGCTATTGATAACATTCTTGGAGATAAGAATGTTTAGAATCTTTCATAATTATTCAAATCCATCCCTCTCGATTTGCGTCTAACAGTTAAGTGCGTCAAATACCCTCTGTTTCTTAAACAAATTGCCCGACTTGTTTCAAAAAGATCCACCAGAAGCAGCATCGATCTCCATGCCCACTATGTCGGAAGAAAGAAATTCAAGAAAAAGCGCGAGAGGCAGAGACGGGGAGTAAGGTCGGCGAGAGAGCGAACGCCAATTTGCAAATAAACAAGGACGAGGACAATATGGTAATTGGACATTTACAGTCTGTTACCATCATGTCCCTCGGGACTTCTTATTATTTCTAGAGACTTTTTAATAGTTATTTTTTTATTTAAAATCTTAAAGTAATTCTTCCTAAAAAATATTTTTTGTTATAAGAAAATATTTTAAAATATTTAATACTGATCTATTAAAAAAATATTTTAAAATGTTAAATAGATTAAAAAATATTTTAAAATATTGGTGCTAGTTTTTTTTTTAAATATCAATATTCTACACCCAAGAGGGTGTAGTTTTGGTGTATAAGAGGGGCATCGGACGGGTGTAGCAAAGGAGAGAAGTTAGGTCTGAAGCTGGCTTCTCTCTATTTTTTTTTTTTATCTATAAATTTTAGAAAAAAATTTGACTAGCTCATTATCCAAATATCATAAAATTTTAAAAATAAACTGATAATTATTCTTAAATATAAATATATATATATTTAAAAATTATTATATTTTTTTAAATATTATAATTATAATTATAATAAAATAATACTCTATATAAATTAAATATATTTTAATTGATAACATAATTTATTATTTTATCATGTGAATCTACATATGATAGATATTTTTTTAATTATTTTTCCGCTTACTCCATCTTGGACTCCCCATTTTCTTGGGCCAAGTTCAAGCCACCTTGATTGGGCCGAATTTGACTCTTTATTTTCATTTAAAATTTCAATTTTTCACATATTCGATCTTTATAAAATATTATTTTATTATAATTCTATTTATAATTTTTGACAAGTCATCTTAACTTCTAGGTACCTAAATTTATGCCTGAGATAATAGACAGTTCATCCTACTTAATATTGATATCACCTATAAAGAATGAAGATTTCAGCTTGTATTTAAATCATATGTGACCTAATCATTTTTCAAAAAATTGTATACCAAAACAAATTCAATTTTCCAAATTTAATTCCCACACCATCTTTATTCATTTCTCTCCTCTTTCCAAAAAATATCTACTTATCTTACTTAAAAAAAAAAGATCAAACCTCTTTAACATTTATATTTTATTTATTATTAAAATTGAGTATAGAATAAATGGCTAATCTCCCTTAACATAATTAACTAAAATTTAAATCTCTGCTAAAATTTAAATAAAATATTTTGATATTTAATACCTAATAACACTTTAAACAAAATTATCTCTAATATATATATTTAATGACGGATAATATTTTAAACAAACTTATCTCTAATATACACATATCTTACAAAAAAAATTATTTTATTTTAGGCTTGTTACTCTAGTAAAAAACAAGAACAACCTTTTGCTAAAGAGAGTTGACACATATAGTAAGAAATAAACTTATATCTTATAATGATGCAAGTTCGATCTCCTCTACTGTTGCGAGGACTTATTTGATAGGTGATCTCGTAAATCTTTTATAAGTGTTCTTTGAACTCTAAGACTATATCTTAACTTTAGTGAAAGAGCAGTGCTAAATCCAACTAAATTTTCTTTTAAAAAAAACAAGAACAACCTTGACGTTGATCATAAAAATCTTGCTTGCATATATTTTGTTTAATATGGCATAATAAATATGTAAGTTTTTTCCACAACAATTAAATAAGATTGAATACAAAGGACTCTGTAATCCTTAACTAAAGTTTATGTTTGAGCCATGTAGATTAAAAAAGATAAAAAAAAAATATATATGGTAAAAAAGTTACGAGTACATTTTATTAGAGTCCATAGTATTTAAAGTTGGATTAGTCAGTAATATAAAATATGTCAAACAGTTGTTAGAAAATTTGTTTGATTTTTAACTTAATTAGAAAAATAATAATTTATATTTTAAAAATGAGAAAAAATATCTAGAAAAATAAATTGTTTGGATGATGCCCTGTAAATGATGGAGAGTCAGACCCCATTTTTCAAATAAGCACGACATCCTCACTTTCAAAATGAACAGACAGTTTTGTCTCATTGGTTTCCATCTGTCCTTTTTTTTGTCTGCTGGCTAAACAAATATTAAAATAAGATCATGTTGAAAAAAAAAAATTAACTTTGAAACTTGTCATGGTTTAAATAAAATTATCATCATAAAAAAACAAATTGCTGATGAAAGCAATCAAAGGACACTAAACAAGTGTGTAGAATGGTAAGATGTGTTGTGCATTTTCCAAATCTCTTATCCTTTTATTTAGCCGCTTCACTTTCTTTGTGTTTTTTTATAAAATAATTTTTTTTAAAAAAAATTAAATTTATCACGATCTAAAAACCTAAACTATATAAATATTAGACAGAGTAAATTATTAATTATTTTTAAATATAAATTTAAGTATCTCAAATTAAAATGTCTCATAAATATTTTTAATTATTACATAAAATAATACTCACTAGCATCCAGCCCAAAAGTTACAAAGTGATATTTAATTATATATGCAGTGTATCATACAGTCAATGATTCGAATATACATAAAAAAATAATAAGATATGAATTATTTTTTATTTTTAATAATTTTATATAATATTATATAGAAGTATAGATTTCACTTTCTTCCTTACTTATGTTAATAAACAATACTGTGATAAAGGTATAATCTCAAAGATACTTGGAAGCTGCTCACCAAGATCACATACTTCCAAACATGTTTGTCTACACATAAAATATTTCGATATATGTGATTATCTTATATAATAATACATGATAAAGTCACCTAACCCTGACTTTCCAATTCTATTAAGACTTCATTTAATATAATGACTGAAATTATAAAATTAATGGTAATTTTCTTTGTAATATTTATATAAAAATCCTTCTTCTTGAATATTAAAATCCTAAATTAATAATTTTTGTAAAAATGAGTTGTCATTTGCCAATCAAGTATAGGAAACAAAATTAATTTATGATTTTGGAATTTATGTATTATTTTTGCAAAAAAAATCTTTTATTATATTTAATAAATATTTTAAATATTAGGGAAATTGCGGAAAAAATTCATTAGAAAAGTTATTACCCAAAACAACTTCGGTCTTTAAACATGTATAACTGGATATAATATTCTTCAACTATGTATAATGTAGTTCAACTATATGCAAATGTGCTTATTTTTTCTTTAAAATTAGATATATGTAACTTATCATTATTAGATGCAATTATTTTTCACCTGTCTATAACATATTTTCAATATTTTTTTCTTAAAAGATATATTGTACACAACACAATAAAACAAGAGTTGTATTGCTCAAAGATCTAGGACTTTAAATAAATTTTAGGTATATTTAAATAATAAATATTTTAACAACTTTTTTAATAATTCTCCCGTAAAACACCTATTTTTCATTATATATATTTCTCGATTTTATTTTTTTTAAACTTTAACTTATCAAGTTTAAAAATTTTATATAAAAATATATTATTTAAAAATGCATGAATAAAAGTGTTTGATTTTAAAGAGAAAAAATTTAGATAAAGTTACTTATATTTATTAGATCAAATTTTTCAATTATAATTATTATTTTATTATTATCAATTGTTAAAATATTTATATACACTAGTAAATTTACCTATAAAACACTTGTAAAGTTTTTGTATAAGCTATTATAATATAAATTATAACTTATAAATTTTTATATAAACTATTATTTTATTATTGTTAGTTATTAAATTTAATATTTATAAATTTTTATATAGACACTTGTTATTTTATTATTGTTAGTTATTAAAATTAAGGTTATAAATTTTTATATAGACACTTGTTACTTTATTTTTATTAGTAATTAAAATGTATATTATACTCTTATAAATTCACTTATAAATTTGATCTTACAAATATAAGTAATTTAATTTAAGTTTTGGGATTTACAAAATATCTTTCTATCCATATATCTTTATGTGTATATAAAGTTCAGAAGATATTATTTGTCTATATAAATTCTCATCAAAATCAAAGTAAGCGTAATTTACTCTAAACTAGTGTGATTTTGTGTTGAAATTATGGGTTAAATATTGTAATTATAATTAGAGGAGAGCTTATTGAAAAAACAAGTGACCCGACAAAATTTAAGAAAAAAGAATAGTGATAAGACAAAGACCGAGAATATGGAACACGAGGAAGATATTCCCTTCAACGTGGACATTGGGTTAGGTGAGCAGAAGAAAATAAACAAACAAGTGTGCGTGATATAAATTAGTTCAACCCCACACGCAACGTATATGTGGGCCACTGACTTGCCCACATGGCCTCTTCTTTACCACTACTGTTTGTCTCCCCACAATTCTTTTCTCAGCCAAACACCTTCACGTCCCAGTCCATTCACCCCCCGTCGATTGCGTTACAACCTTCTAAATTAATTTTTTTTTCCAAATTTCATAATTAATTAAAAAATTGTTAAGAAAATTCTTATTACAATATTTATTTTTCAATATTTTCTGTTAACTCTAAAATAAGGTATATACAACTCATTTTTAATAAGTGGAATTCTTTTTCACCTAGATACAAACTATTTTAAACTATATGTAATCAAAAGTAAAATATAAAATATTTTTATATAATTAAATATATGTTATATACAATTACATAGCATGATTCCATATATAAATTTTAGGTACATTTAAACTATAAATATTTTAATATACGATTTTTTTTTTGCAATTTTCCCTTGTTACTGTGACTTCATACGTTTTGTATGTTCTGAGGTGAGAATAGTTTAGTTGGCTCCTAACAAAACATGTAACTTAATTCGTAGAGATTAATCATTTTGATCAAACGGGTTGCTTATGAATATCTACGTAGAAGAATTAAGATAAGTATACATGCAGACAAAATTCGATTCTTTGGTGAGGTCAAACTTTGGATAGCCATCCCATTAAATGACCAAATCCTCTCAGCCTTCTTGTCACATGAAAAAGATCATTTCAATTTTTTTTATTTATTTTTAGGAGGATTGTATAACTTATTTTTAAGTAGATATAATTTAAGAATTTAAGATCTTAAATGATTTTATACAATGAAACTTGTAAGAGGGATATTTTAACAATTTTCTTTTATTATTACTATATTTTTGAAATTTTATCAGCATTAATTATTAAATCCCTCCTTTAATTTTTATGCTTGTACTTTTAAATAATGTGATTTTATATGTCTTATAGTAATATTAAAATATATTGAAATTTGATGTTTGATTGCTAAACTATTATTGGCTCCTTTGAATACGTTTGTCATTTGCTCATAGGGGACTCTAGTGACAAGAAATCAGGACGTAATTCTCATTCCGTGTGGAGAACAAATGGAGGCAAAATGGCCATTGAAATGAAATCCAACGAGCGAACCAGCGCGTTCCCCTAATCTTCTATTTCGTGACTTATTAGAGCTACCTACCTTATTTACCCCTCTCCTCAGCTAAAATCCCTATTTGTTCATCCTTACCTCTTTTCCTTTACACACATGCATTATCATCTGTAGATATTCCCCACCCGTCTTCGTCTTTGATCGTTCTGTGCTCGGAACTGATCGCCTGCGGTGACTTGTCGGTTTCCAAAGGCGGATAATAGGCATGACGCGGCGGTGCTCTCACTGCAGCCATAACGGGCACAACTCCCGAACTTGTCCGTCCCGTGGTGGAGGTGCCGGCGGCGGAAGCGCTGGAGGTGTGAAGCTATTCGGTGTTAGACTCACCGATGGACCAATCATTAAAAAGAGCGCTAGCATGGGTAATCTCTCCGCCCATTACTATTCTTCTTCGACCGCCGCCGGATCACCACATCCCGGGTCGCCGTGCTCTGACCCGCTCCGAGACCTGGGTCATGAGCAAGACGGGTGCTTGTCCGATGATCCCTCTCATGCCTCCAGCTCCGCGAACCGTCGTGGAGAAAGAAAGAAAGGTATTATTGCAATTATTTTCTATGTTATGTATTCTTATATTTTATTTGGCCAGAGATATTCTGAATTATTTTAAGAATTGAGCTTGTGAAATTTTGGAAGTTGATTACCCTGATTCTCTCTGCGTATAAATCATTTCGTTTGCCGGTGGAGAAGCTATTTTGCACCCTTTATTTTGGCTTGTGGTTGTTTACTTTTACTTACACTATAAAAGACCATTGAAATACTTAAGAAATTAGAGCTGGACATTTTTTGTGGATGGTGGAATCAAAAAGTATCTTTGGTAGTTTTAAGTTGGCCAATTTATCTCGAATTCACTTTAGTTAATGCTTTTTGGTTGCTCATTACTATTTATTTCAAATAGGCTTCGTTCCTGTTTTTATTCCTTTACTGCCGGCATGTTTGTTTTCTAGTGTACATTTTATAGGCTTGCAGCTAGCATAATTTGTCTGAGACTCTCAGCATTTGACATTAACGACACTTAGGCCCTGTCAATCCATTGGCATTATTGTTTTTATAAGGGAACAGTTGGGGCTTGTAAAGAGGCATGGTCTTGGGGATGTCAGTTGAATAATTTATACTTCCCAGCATCTTCTAAACTCACTTCTGGGTGACCTTATAGAGGCATCTTCAAAGTATCATGATTGACTAGAAAATTGAATTTTTAATTTAAAAATTGCCACAGAATCTGTATTTCTGTTCATATGACATCTTTTTCAGGATCACATGTTTTGATAAGTGTCTGGTTATTCCACACCAATCATAGTTACATGCAATTGTTCATCCAAAACAACGCTTGTTTCTGACATCAGTTTTCAGCAATTTCTTTCTTTTTCTCGAGTGAGTTCATCTTTCAGTTGAAAGCCAGAAGCACGTCTACCTAGTTAGCTCAAATAAAGTTGTGTGAATAGCAAACAATTTAGCAAGGTCATATAAATTTTGTTCAGCCGTATACATCAAATATTTAGAATAAGTTCATTGATTATTGTGTTTGGTTTTAGTACAGAAGATTTTTCATTCCTTGAAAAGAAGTCAAAGCTTTATATTTGATTCATTACTTCCTGGAATTTGCATTGAACCCAGTATATTAGTGTAGTTTCATGTTTCTTATGTTTTTTGTTATTCAAATATCTGTTGCAATTCTATTATGTTCTTTATGCTTCGGTTCTGTTCAGGAATTTTCTCTATCAATAGTTACTGTGAGATTTGGCTCGTTTTGGCTTATGTATTGTTCTGGACCTATTTCCCTTCAGCAACTTGCTTTTTTATAATAGAACTTGAGGCTTCATTGACATTTAAATATCCATGTGGGAAGTATTTTGATAATATGATTTAATTCTTTTGCTGTCTTTCCAAGGACTATTTGGAAATACTACCTGAGTCCCTGAAGATTTGTGTTTAACTCTTTAACTGGGATTTTTAGGTGTTCCATGGACTGAAGAAGAACATAAGATGTTTTTAATTGGTCTCCAGAAGCTGGGTAAAGGAGATTGGCGAGGCATATCTCGCAATTTTGTTGTGTCAAGGACTCCTACTCAAGTAGCAAGTCATGCCCAAAAGTACTTTATCCGGCAGAGCAACGCTACCCGGAGAAAAAGGCGTGCCAGTCTTTTTGACATGAATCCAGATGTGGTAGGTCTTCATTCTTTTATTTATTTGAGTCATTTTTTTAGTACAAAATACTTTTCTACCATTGCCAACAGTGTTATCGTTTGATTGTGGAAACCTATTTATCTGAAAACAAAGAATGCATAAAATTGCTAGTGTTGTCTTAGTTTTACTTTGAACTTGAAGACCACTGTATAAGCAATCTGAATAATTATGACGTGCTTGCGTTTACCTTGTGTGGCAAGTTTCTTGTGGAAAGCTTTTTTTGTGTGTTGGGGGGGGGGATGCCTTAGTCTGCTTGGCTTTCAATTGTATTATATGTTAATTCTTGAATAATAATGTGAAAAAAATTATTTAGTTATATTCTTCCACCTTTAAAAAGACACAATGGTTCTACCCTGCAGTCTGTTGGTCTGCATGATGCTGGTTCTTGCTTTAGACAGCCTAGGTAGCAATGTTGAATTGCTGATTCCTTAGTAAGCTAATGAAAGCAATGGTGGTCAACCTAGTTGTAGCTGGTCATTGATTATGAGTTACAGCTGATGATTATCTCATATTTTGTCACAAATTTTTTTAGCTATTAACTGTTTCTTTAACATATGTTAGGCTTCAGATCCACCTTCAGTGCCAGAAGAACAAGTATTACTGCCACCTTCTGAGAACTCACAACCTTGTAGTGCAAATTTACAACCATCATTAGATCTCTCCCGCAAGTCAGAATTTGAACCCATGGAAACTAATTGTGAAGAAAATGTGGAAGAGCCCAATGAAACTATGGTAAGATCAAATGGATTGACACCAGTGGCTAACGGATTCATGCCAACGTATGTACCTGTTGCATTTTCCTTATGGCCATCAAATGCTGCTACCTTTGAAGAAGTTAAGGAAGCTGAGACAGCTCATCATCAGGTCCTTAAGCCAATCCCAGTCGTTCCTAAGGAACCAGTCAATGTTGATGAACTTGTTGGCATGTCTCAGCTTAGTTTGGGGGAAACACGAAAGGGTGATAGAGGGCCTTCCCCACTTTCTTTGAAGTTGCAGGGGGAGCCCTCAAGGCAATCAGCATTCCATGCAAATGCACCTGTTGGTGGTTCAGATTTAAACAATGGCAAGAACAGTGCAATTCAAGCAGCTTAAGCTTTTAAATTCTACTGATGACAGCAGTAATTAAGCCTTACTTTGGTCATCGTTTCATTTGTATTTTGTACTATTATTACTTATCTTGTTTTACCTTTTGGATCCATTATGTTATCTTTAATTAGCAAGAAGTCATATGTTATGTAGCTCAGGTTAGATTAAATTCTTGAAATTTTTATTCTTTCTGACTGTAAACAACTGGGAGCTTAAATAATCAAATGACCACGTGGCTCGGTTCCTCATGATATGGTTATATTAGTTCACTTACCAGCTCCATGTATTATGCAAGCTCTTTTGTGAGTTTAGAATCCACTTTCTGCTTGATAGAGGGAAGTGGGAAAGGTCTATGAGTTGAATCATTTTGTCATCACAGTGTCCTATTTGAACCAAGTCCAAGGTAGCCCCTTTTCCCAAATACTCTTATATAAGTTGGCCCTTTTTATCAAATATTTAAAATTATTTCCCTTGCAAATTGTTTTTTAGAGAGCCATAGGCAGAATTTCTTTGGCTGTTGCAATAACATTAAACAATAATATATCCAAGCATTACTTGGGTATTGCATTAATTGCAGAGTGAATATTGATAGCCTAATCCTTCTGTTCATCTTGGTAAATTTGGTGTAATTTGTCACTAAACAAGGACAGAGTTTTGAAATGAGGAGCTTGGCCTTTATAATTGACCCTGTTTAAGGAAAGGTTGCCATTGATTCTTCTGCAATGGATTGGCAATTATTTCAACTCTATACTATCTATTACTATGCTTACGTAGCTTGATTCTTTGAAGATGCTTCATTCTGATAATACTTGAGCAGTTGGGTTCACACAGTTATTTATTTAGGAAACACGGGAACTTGAATCTGATTTTTTGAAAGCTGACTTAAAGCAACATTATATGTTACCTCTCGTGTATTCAGAAGTCATTACTCTTCTTGAGTTCAGTCAGCCTCTGTATTGGCGGCCCAAACCTTATGTTTTTATGTGGTCCTTGCTTTTTTCAGGTTAGCACTTACGAGGATCATGTCTTGTTCATCTTATTTGGATAAAATTTCGGGAGATAGCAAAATTTGGCTTTAGTGGGCAATGGCATGCTGCTTTCAATAATGTTTTTCCAAGCAAATGGATTATGAAAATGTGCAGAATTTGATGCTGCCATTGAAGAATACCTCCTTAAAGTCACTAAGAAAGCAACCTTGGCTAACACCTCCATCAGTGCATCAATACTCACTGGCTTGGGATTATCCTTGTCAGAACATTCTTGATGAGGAAAAAGAAGGAATAGGGATATTTTTTTTGCCAGGTCCTAAAGCTGCTAATTATTCTACGTGGCAGCCCATTAAGGAAGGTCCTATGAGCAGCAATTCTCTGAAGCGGGACAGACACTAACGTCGCATTCATGCCTCCTTTTATTGTATTGAATCTACTAAATGTGCTCTGGTAAAAAACCTTCACATTTTAAGATTTTTAATCTTGCTTTGCTGGCTGGCATGGAGATTCATTTATTTTAAAGTCTATTATCTGGTTTAATTCAAAGCCCTCTATGTCATTTTCTGTCATGTGAATGGCTTTATACCTTTAATTTGGCTCATGCAGACAACCGTAGATGAAATGGTATTACATGTAACTGGACAGCAACGATGATTCTGCATGATTTGAAAGCAAACTTGTAAGGGGCCATTAGAAAAGATGAAAAAAATCAAACGGGCAAGAGAATAGTGTTTTGTGCAGTTGTCTAGCTTAGAAGTATGCTGATGTAATGTTTTTCAATGGATCTAGTAATAAAATCCATGGACATGCAGGTATCAACATAGGAGATAGTGATGACAGAAAACGAAGTGCAATCTGCCAAGCTTGAGAAGAAGACAGAGAAACCAGATTCTGATCCCCTTCTTCCACTCACCCAAACTATTCAGCCTTTTTTTATATTGCATTTTAAAAAACTCTTTTTACAAAGGAACAGATGTGACCAATCAGGCAAAAGAAACAATCTAATTGGGAGGAGAGAAGGGGGGGTGCGTGTGGGGAAAGAGAAGGCAGGCAGAGAGTGTTGAACTGTAAATCATATGGGAATAAGAGCCCCCTGTCTTTTCAGTCCAGTGTGGCAGAGGAATAAAGAGAGAATTTCTTCTCCAACACTTGATTTCTCCTTTTTAACATTTTGCTGGAATTATAGGCAGAGATGAGCAGTGAAAGAAATGACAAGAACCAGTCAGGTGCATTCCCCAAATTCTTATGTCAATCATTGGCATTTTCTCCTCTTAATGTTTCTTCTTTTTCTATTTTGGTCACTTGATGATTGTCCTTCCTTATTCTCTGTCCACCATATCTTCCCACATTAACTTGGCTTTTTGGTTTTTTTAAAGAATAAAATATTAGACAAGTATTTTCATGCATTACAATTTACATGGAGTCTATAAACTATGCATATTTTTTCCTTAAAAAAAGTATATTTTATGTTGATGATAATTCATACACAAAATTAAGAAAATCCCAAAGCCTATCATTTGGATTATAAGTGGCCATAAATTCTTTTATATATTTGGCTTGGCCCTTCTTTTAAGGGAAAATTGCTGAAAAATATTTTATTGTGAAATTTATTGTCCAAATGTACCTAAAATCTGTTTAAGGATCGTGGTGTCACATATCTTCTGTGTATAACTTATTTTCAATTATGTGTAAAACAGAAAATATTTACATATAACTAAAGATATGTTACATATAACTAAAGAAGAAATGCACCCGCTCAAGGATACTAGTATTTAGGCACCTTTGAGTAATAAATTTTGTTTGATGAATTTTTCAAAACAATTTTCCTTTCTTTTAATTAGGAAGCTTGCATCTATTATTGTTTATGATCTCTCGGATAAGAGGGACAATTGTGGAGACAAGCAAGGGACCGGTAGGACACAAAATAAAGATAACAGGAAGAAGAGGATGCTGTAAATTTATGAGTACCGCAGAACATGCAGCACGTGTCCTGTAAAAGTAATCTTCTAACAGTAAAAGATGGTTGGCTTTGTTTAATATCAACAAGTGTGCGGGAATGGTCTGTCATGTTTCAGAATCAGTTGATACCACTCTCCCAACCTCTGTTTTCTTCATTTCAATCCTAGGATACCAGTGATCATCAATCAACTTAAACTGTTCACATTGTTTCAGTTTGTGTTTGGACTAAACAAATCACGGTTCGTGTGTTTGGATTGACATATCTTAGGGTGTTTGGATTAGCATTTTAAAAGTAATTTTAGATAAATGTTAAGAGAGCTAATTTAACGGAAAAGTGTTTCTGAAACTATAAGAGTTTTCTAAAGAGGCTATTACGCTGCTGCATCAGATTGTCGTGGCTGAAACAGTACTAGAGTATCTTGGACCAGGAACACTCTTGGATCATGGTACAGATAGAAATTATGAAGTATTAGTGTTCTAGAAATGTATGGAAATACCAATTCAAATTGAAATCATAGGGAAGCTTGTATTCATATATAACGCTTGTAATGATATCTTCACAAGGTATTCCAGAATTGATGAGACATGAAATATTTTAGAGAAATTCCAAGTATAATTTAAAGCAAAACGTCTTTTCACTGAAACATCTGGTTTTGTAACTTTTGCCCAACTGCATATTTGTTCCTTCTTCCTATTATATAAGAACCTAATATCTAAGTGGTAAATAGTTCAGTATCGTTTAAGCGAAATCTCGAGTTCAAGTTTTGACATATGTAAAAAATTTCTGTTGGGAGATTTACCATTATAGCTAGGTGCAGGACACGGGTCAGATCTGGATATAGTCAGGATAAAGTTTTGATGAATCGGCCGGACAACCAAATAAAGAGAAAAAAGAACCTAAGCTCTTGCTTGAGAGATGACGATGCCTTTATAATAATAATAATATCATTATTATTATTATTTATTAGCGGCCGTAAACATTCTTTTTAGCTCTCTTTTTAGTATAAATTCTTTGTCTCATGCGATGCTCATGATGATATTTCTTTAAATTAGTTTTCTTTTGTTGCTATTTGCTTTGAATCAACTAACTTGAAAACGCAGAGCATATGTTATTTTGGAACATGTCTTCTCATTGGAAATTGAAAAGAACTTCTCAACCTGTATTTATAGAATAAACTTAATTGGAAGGAGTTTATCCTATATATACTCTCTCTATCTTGAAAAAGATTAATCTCTCATACAGATAGAAAATATCCTTCATTTTTTTTAAAAAAAGAACATCTTTAAATGCTTAAAAGAAGAATAAAATATGAATATGTTCATGCATGGTGTATTAAAAAAAAATCAAAGAATATGTTCATGCCTGTTGAGCTATGTGTGATATGTGGATGTAGTTTTATGATAGTACACATCTTGAAAACTTATTCATACACTTGTATTTAGATGTAGTATGAGTATGAAGTACAGCAAAGAAGATAGAGAGAGAGAGCATCAAAATACATTAGTTAATTGTATATAGAAATAATTGGTATCACTTGATTACATATTCGATTCTAAATTAAATAATGATATCTTGTGTCAATTCAATTTATTTTTCTTGGAATTTATTAATTATTTCTATCTAGATAATGCGATGCTCAAATGATGGACCCAAGTTCCGTACAGGTGCTATTTTTTTTTTTTGTGGTGAAATTACAGAGTAGTTAAAAGTTGTGAGCCTTTTCCAAGTTATATTGATTGATAATTGCATGGTAACAATAATTTGAGATCATTTGATCCTCAAATTCAATTGAATGAATGCATATATCACAAAAAATAGTTTAAGTGAATATTACACACACACACACACACGTCATCCATCAATACAAAATATGTTATTTAAAAAGAATTAAAGGACCTATTGGCAAACATAATTGGTAAAAAAAAATATCTGGATTGCAGAACATGAAAGATAAGTGGGTGTTTAGAACCAGCTTAAAAAAATATTTTTACATTTTACGAGATAAAATTCTTCTCACATATTTATTTGGTATATTACAAAATAATCTAAAACTGATCAAATCCCTCACTAAGTTATTTTCCCCATATATATATAAATTTGTCAATAGGTTCTTAATCTAATTGTCTCTAATCATTATAGGTTAGATGCATTAGATGGAGTTTGAGATGAGGTGTATTGTTACTGTATCATAACTAGTGGAAATTGTTATATATGTTTTCAAATGTTGCAGACACTATACAAGATACTCTCCCCACCAATGCTTATGAAGGGTCCTTTTTATAGTATTTGTTCTTTTTCCTTTAATTAACATTTAATGAAAAAAATACCCCTAAAACGGTTAAGATTTCTATGATTTTTAGTCTCTTCAATTATATGGATATTTAAAAAAAAAATTGGAGAAGTTTAATGGGAAAAACTTTCTTAAAAAAAGTTGCTTTTTGGTTTTTTATTTCTTTTTTATAAAAAAATAATTATACTTCTCTAGTTTTTAATATAGGACTTGAATGAAGAGTTAATTTTAGTTTTAAATATAAGATATATTTTTTATATTTATCTATTTTTTTTAAATTATTCTATTGATTTTCTCTTAATGATAATCAAATGAGAAAGAAATGAGGAATTATAAAAAGATAATTAATTTTTTTAAAAAAATATTATATTAATAAATTTAATTAAATAAATTAAATAAATTTTATATTAAGAATAGAAAAAAAATTATTTCCCTGCACACTGTTTCTTACATATCACTTTTCAGTACCTTTTTCTCAGCTATAAAAACAAGCCTTCCCCACCTCCAAATCCAGCATCCCCCACCATAGCCTTCTAAATTATATATCTGTCTCTTTTAAATCCACCTTCCTCCTCCTTCTCATTCTCTCTCTCTCTCTCTCTCTCTGATGGCATCTCGCAGACAAATTGCTGCTATGAAACAATCCCTCTTTGATCAGGTTCTTCTTATTCTTCATTCTATAATCTTAACCCCCTCTTTCTGAATAAACACATTTGATAGTGGGATCCATATCCAAACACTCTTAACACCAGAAAGATTGTATTTTACATCATAGGTAATAAAGATAGTGGGAGTTTTATAATGGTGACATTCTTGCGTTTAGTTACAAGGGCATTGATTGATTTGACTGACATGGAGAATCAAATACTGCTTCTGTTGTTCTATGCAGGGATATCTAGATGAACAGTTCATTCAACTTGAGGAGCTGCAGGATGCCGCAAATCCAAACTTCGTTGAAGAAATTGTCACTCTTTATTACCGCGATTCCTCAAGACTTATATCAAACATAGAGCAAGCATTGTAAGTCATATTTATCATACTCGTGTGCTTCCTTTTATTTCTATGCCTTTTCCTTTCTTTTCTTAGGTCTAATGATTCTGTTATTCTCGTTCTTGTTCCAGGGAGAGGAACCCACTGGAATTTAACAGGCTAGACACTATGATGCATCAGTTCAAAGGAAGCAGCTCAAGGTAATAATAGAAAATATCACAAGGATACCATACAATACTATACTATACTATACTAAACTACTATGTCTAGGCTTATGATAACAAAGGATTTAATGCTTTGAACTTTGTAAATGGGCTGCAGCATCGGAGCCAAAAAGGTGAAAGCAGAGAGCACTCTGTTTAGGGAATATTGCAGGGCCGGAAATGCTGAGGGGTAATATATCTTTCACTTTTGGTTCCTTCTCTTCACACTCACTACAAGCTGTTCTTAGTACTTATGCGGGCCTTCTAGCTAATCCTAGTCCTAGCATTTCATGAAGAGCCAAATCCCAGAACAAGATTTTCGTATGAGTGACTATTGTGTAGGTTCAATATATCAGTACATGCGAGCTCACTGATTAGCAATTTAGCATTTACCACAACTCCACCTGTAAAAGTTGTAATTTTTCTGTTCCTATGAGTCATTATTGTGCAGGTTCAGTATAAGTAAGCTAACTAATTAGCATTTTCCCCAACCCCACCTGTAAATGTTGTATTCTTGTTCACCCCTTTTAAGTAAAACAATAAAGAATATGGCAAGTTGTAGCTAACGTAAGAAACAACAAAATTGTATGGAACAAATAGTAATGCCGCCGTATGAATATGCAGATGCAAGAGGAGCTTCCAACAACTGAAGAGAGAACATGCCACACTGAGAAATAAGCTTGAAGCTTATTTTCAGGTGAGTTTATGTTCGATACAATATTTTTGTCTTCTAGTTATGAGGAAACAAGCAATTGGGGAGTTACTGATGATGATGATCCTGTTTTCACTATATTTATGCAGCAAGCAAGGCAAACTGGACACTTTGAGGCAGCATGTCGCCCCAAGTAAAAAGGATGATTAGATAAATCATAAATATGCTAAACTTTGAGACAGCAATGTAATTGTTGAATTTGAGACTTTAAGAGTACAGATTCACCTCAGAAGAAAAAAGAAGGAAAGGAAATGCTCTCTAGTGGGTTTGGGGATACTTTGCTTCCAAATATGTTTTGTTTTTCAAAGTTGAATATGTAATGCCATGAATTTTGCTCTTTACAGTATAACTATTCTCTAATCTTATGCATCTCCATTGATCCAATTCAAGTATCATCATCATCATACAAAACCAGGAGTACTCATCTCATTGTAGTATGACAGTGATGGGTATGGACAGTTCAAGCTTCCCGAGAGATTTTAATAAATTAGATTTGATTCCTACGCTTGTGTTGTCACGTATAGAGAATATAAATATATATATAAAATAATCCCAGTATGATGTTATCAGTTTTTCCCTATATATTCTCGTTTTTCTTCTGTTTTCTTAGAAAAAATGCTAAACAATCTCCTATTACACAATTTATTGTCAAAATATATCTAAAATTTATTTAAAAACTTAACTATGTATCAAATAGAAAATATTTATATATAACTAAAGATGTATGAATTGCGCACAATGAAAAAGTTGTACTTGCTCAAAGGTTTGAATATTTAGATACCTTTAAAGTTAAAAATTTTGTAGTGGAGGATTTTTTTAACAATTTCTCATTTTTTTTCCTTCAACTTATCCATTATATGCTGTAAAGTTATGACTGCAAATTGCAGAAGAACTAAATTTGAGATTTAAGGCCTCATGGTAACCTTACATTGAAAAGAAGAGGAATCTAAGTACTTTCTGAAAAATGTGGGCCTAACTAGTTATTGGAGGTTCAAATTAACAAAAGCCCAAATTTAATGTTTGGGTGGCAGAAAAGCCCAATAAATTTGGTTAGAACATGGCATAACTCTTAACCATGTTTTAACAAGAAATAGTAATACCAATTAGAGTTAACACAAATAATAAATTTATATTATATAAAGATGTAAGTTTAATTCTCTCTGTCGTTGTGAGAGCTCATTTGATAGACAATTTTATTAGTCCATTGTAAGTAATCTTTGAACCTTAAGGTCATACTTTAACCTTAGGAGACCATACACATTTTTTTTATTTATTATAAATTTATTTTTAAAAAATCATTACAAAATTTTATGTACAAATATGTTACTTTTTTAATAAAAAAAAATAAAATCCGTTCCCCAATAAAAGTTAGTGTTCATATCCCATAATTATAAGTCTACAACCACCTATTTTATTCCCCTCTTTTGTGAAGGCTTATTGATGTGGGGGAATAAATATATTCATAACAAAGAAAGTATCATAACCCAAGTAAGGTTTCTATTTATAGGTTGTGTTTTTGCTCATAATTTTTATATTAATAATTATATGTACAAAAATATATAACATTGAGAAGTTATACAATAGTTGATAAACAAATAAAGAAAAGTTATAATAATATATTTACTTAGAAAAATAGCCACATACTTTAAAGTTGAATTAATTAATTACTCAGATATTTAATAATATAATCTAAAAAGTATTGGTTAAAGTTTATAGTATCTAAAAAATACATATGAATTTTGAAACTTTGTGAAACAGATCATATAATCTTTTATTGAAAAAAGAAATTGTCTGAATACAACACAAATTTTACTCTCTTTTTTTATTATAATTTTTTTAAAAAATAAATTAGATTCATCTATTATATAAGGATAGGGCGAAATCTCATTTTCTTTTAAATGATATTAATATTAGGTAGAATAAAATATCTATTATATTCAAATATAAATTTAATTATTTAAAACTTAAAATATCTTACTAATTATTATAACTAAAATTATAATAAAATATTACTTTTTATAAAATTTAACATTGCATGCCAAACTTTACTTGAGTGGCTTGACTCAAATCTAAACCGAACCGAATTTCCTCCCATCCGTATTGACCACAGTCCGGCCCGTTTGAGACACTTTTTTTTCTAAGAGAAAATAAAATCGTGTCGAATTTTCCGAAGAGCAGCTGCCTCCTCTCCGCTTCAGATCACTCCTCTCAGTCAGACCTCTGTGATCGCCGTCGACAGTGACCGGTCTGCGTGCTTGGTTGCAAAATCCATGTCTTTGTCTTCGTGAACATCAGCATAGAAATTTAGGACGTCGAATTCGAAGAGGAGGACTCTATCTCCTTCAGATTTCATTTTTCTCTCCTGCCTTTGATTTGGCTTTATTGTCACTGGCCGGCCTCTACTATCCCACAGTTCACCTCTTTGTGATCGCTAGAAAACCAGCAGTAGAGGGCAATCTTCACAACCAGCCTTTTCCACTGCCACTGGACCGCTGGTAAGTGCATTGTTGTTTTGATTCTGTCTTTACCGTTATGATGTTGCGCATGTTTCGAGGACGGAGGGAGCAAAATGAATAGAGAGATGGGGCCAATGCTTTTCTTTATAACTTGTCAGTTTTTTCGATTACTTGCCATCTGCTGCTTTGATTTTGTGGGGAATGGTTGGATTTATTCCCCCCTTAATTCTTTGGGGTTTTATGACAGATGTTTTCAAATTAATAACCTTGAAATGAAATGTGATTCCCGATGCTTTCATGCCTCCCGCGATTTGCTGCTGTTGGTTGTGGATCACAAAGGGAAGCATGATAAGACCATTTTCACCAACCAATCTGCTTGATAATTCTGACTCAAATGCGTTCGAGTTGAATCTGAAAGACATATAAGCATGTAAAATTAACTTTGAAGGTAGTGATTGAAGCATATGTTGGCTTGGTAACATATGAATTACCTGAGAAAAGCGATCAATAAGTAATGTTTCGGTGCTTGAAATTAGTGAACTTTTAAGTTTCCAACTTTGCTTGGTCAACAAATTTAAGCAACTGTTACTTCACTTCCGGCGTTCTTTCACAGAACAGAAGGAGGGTTTATAAAAGGTCCAGTTTTATGTTACAAATGACGATTTTGGGCTGAGTTCCCCCCCCCCCCAACACACACCAAAAAGCCACAAGGATGTAACTTCCAATCTTTTAAATCCTTGATGCTATTTGGAGACAAGTAAATCCTTGAAGATGTTCTGTGTTTTATTGTCTGCCAATAAGAGACATGGGGATTGCATTTGTGACAGCTCTGGTTTTTTGCCTTGCTGTTGGCAGAAGGAGGAGATTGACTTGTGCACTGACACAGAAGAAGATTGACCTGTTAACAGCATGGTGGGTGATGTTACTTTTCCTATGTTTCAGTTCTATATTGTTTATTCTTTTTAACCTTGACTGGTATGATCTCGTAATGCTTGTGCACCCCTTTCCCCACTCTTGTGAAATTATGAAAATAGAATTACCTTCTTGGAGCTTTCAAGCCAGCGTGTAACATCTTAATCACATTCAATGATGGGAAAAGTCGAAAGCAGGTTAGCACTCTTTAAATTGCTTAGGGTGGCACCTTAAATTATTTCTTTAGAATTATCAAAACTTTATTATGCAATGCTATATCTTATCAATATTTGAATATTGTGACAGAACTTTCCATCTACATATGATTTGTAAATACAGACATTGCGCGGTTGATCAATCTCTGTATTTACATTTATGATTTTTTTTTTTTTGGTTTTGAAGGTTCCATTCAAAAAAGAGAGTGGCCAAACAGTCACTGCCCCACTTTTCCAAAGTCAAGAAAACATTGCTGGGAAGGTATTTTATTTGTTGGAGTCTTTATTATTATCATTATTAACTGTATGTTTGCTGTTTAAATAACTCTTGATTTTGTCTTGTTAACCTTACTACTTGAAGCTTTGTCTATGGTGCATGTTTAGATTATAATCGAGCCAATGCAAGGGAAAAAGATTGACCACAATGGCATAAAAGTTGAATTACTGGGACAGATAGGTTAGTCTTTGATGAAGAATGCATTTCTAAAGTTTAAATGGATAAAGAAAAGTAAGTAGAATGTGGCATTACTTGTTCATGTACTTTATTGACCCCTGTGCTCTTCACTTTATCTATTGCTAGGTGTGGGATGATAGCTTGAATCTGGTGCATGATGAGTTGTGGTCTTTTAAAAATGTTTTCAGTGAATTATTATTTAACAAACATTTGTTTTTAGGATAAATCATTAACTGATGTCCTTTTTTGGTAATTATAGCTGAATTGTTGTCCTGAAAGATCTCAAGATTAAAGATGTATAGTTTTCCAACTAATCATAAGTTACTGATAGCATAAAGAATCAAGAATGTTTGCCATAAAGTGACCCATCCATCTCATTTTTGTCAAATAATTGTTCTATTTGAATCTGTATCTTAACTTTGACGAGAATATGTATTTTGTGAATTATGATAATAAAATTTGATTTAACCGTTAATGTAGCTTAAATTTTGTCAGGCTGGAAATAAATTATTCATTCGTGATTTTTATGGAACATATGCCAATCATTCACTTGTGAACTGCAGTATGGAATCTTTCATTCTTTGTTTCTTTTTACCAGTAATATGAAGTTGACCTTAAACCTTGCTTGATTATGCAGAGATGTATTTTGACAGAGGAAACTTTTATGACTTTACTTCCCTTGGTGAGTAATTGAGTGTTCTATATCTTTGGATGAAAAACCTTTTAGATGGTTTTATGTTGCTAGTTATTCATATAATAGTAGCATAGTACAAAGAATTATTTCTATGCTGGGAAGATATAGTAGGTTGTAGTTTCAGTTAGGGAGGAGGAGGGGGATTTTATTCTAGTTGGTATTTCATCTGTAATTCATCTTGAAGGTGAATGGATTGAGCAAAATATCTTAAAAACATTCCTCCAATTATTTATTATTTGTCTTGCTTTCTTTTGCAGTGCGAGAACTAGATGTTCCTGGAGATATTTATGAGAAGAAAACTTATCCATTTGAGTTTTCCACAGTTGAAATGCCATATGAGACATATAATGGGGTAAATGTCAGGCTTAGGTATAATTTCTTCAAGCTCACCTTAAAATTTTATGCACGTGCTTTCCTATTTTGGTTATAAAGGAGGTCTAAAGACCACGTGCGTCTGCTTTTTGTTACCCTCTGGTACATCTCTGGTGCCCTGATGTGTTATGCTGGTTAAAATTTTGCTGTACATGAAGCTAAAATTGTGCAATATGATTAGCGATTGAAACATATATAAAGAGAATGATGATATGAAACTTGAATACGATATGCTGTGACCCATTTGTACATTTACAATTTTCAGGTATGTTTTGAAAGTGACCATCAGTCGTGGTTATGCAGGAAGCATAATAGAGTACCAGGATTTTGTGGTATGATGCCTTTTTAGTAAAATGAAACTTTTCCATGATCCCATTTCATGTACTCAAGTTGAGATTGTTTTTCATTGGTTAGGTCCGCAACTATTCTCCACCTCCATCAATTAACAATAGTATCAAGGTGAGGCCATTACGTTTGAAATTCCAAGATTTTTTGCTTAATCGGATCTGATAGAGGAAATCCAGCAGAGCCCCTTCAAGTCTTGGTCTTGGCGTGTTTCCTGAGTGAATAGCAGCAACTGCTACTATTTCATTCTCCAAACTCTTCTTTAATCAAACAGAATAATAATCCTAACCCATTGGTATTCGTTTGAAGTAAAGCTGGTCATTGATCATTTGTCTTAAATCTCGTTAAAATTTCTGGTCTTTTATTTTGAAATCTCATTGAGGTTATGGATTGTTCTTTTGCTTTCCTGTAGACTTTCTTTCTTTACCTTTATTCTCTTGAAGCTTGATGGCCGCGTTTATTTCTTTAGTATATCTCTTAATATTATGCCTGGTACAGATGGAAGTGGGAATTGAAGATTGCCTACACATTGAATTTGAATACAACAAAAGCAAGTAAGTTGATTGCTTTCATCTGTGATACAAAAAGCAGACTAGATAGGTCAGTTTCACAAGTTAAACAGGGAATTTTAAATAAGCTGTTTGGTCCAAATTTATAAGCATTGTTAGATTGATAAATTCAACTAGGTATTTACTAGATGAATTCATCTTGAACTGGGTGAAACGTGAGTACGGGTTGCAGTTCTTATGGTTCAACCCGTCCTGTAGTGGTTTAACAGTCTTCTATAGGATGATATTCGCGTTCTGGAAAAGAATATTGAACTCATTTGCTTATAACTGAAAGTAAAAAATAATTGCAAACACCGATTCATCTTGTAAATTCAGGTATCATCTGAAAGACGTCATCATTGGCAAGATATATTTTCTCCTGGTAAGAATCAAGATAAAAAATATGGACCTTGAGATTAAGCGTCGGGAATCAACAGGTTCAGGGACCAACACCCATGTTGAGACAGAAACATTGGCAAAATTTGAGTTGATGGATGGTGCTCCTGTCCGAGGTATGTTAAAGATATACTCTTGACTTTCTGCTCACATTTTCCTGCGATTAACACACCAATGTATTTAAGAGAATTTTTCTGCCCCAGATAGATTAGACCCTCAAAAGACATTTATTTTTTTAATAGATGCACAAATTAGTTATACACAACATCTGTTGATAATAACTGTTGTACCTGGAGAACACACACTGGAGTGTATTATGATGAATGACCAATTTAGAAGATGGATTACAACGAGAAGACCATGTAAATAATGCCCTAGAGCAATGGTTAATTTCTGTAATAAACTATTTTATGTATATGCTACAAGCTAGTCTTATTTTGACCCCTATCATTTGTGCTTTTTTAAAAAAAAGAAACTACTTAGTATGGACCCAATAGAAGCAGTGGCTCTTATTGAGTTTCATTTTTACAGGTGAGTCAATACCAATCAGACTGTTCCTCAGTCCCTATGAGCTGACACCAACTCATCGCAACATTAATAACAAATTCAGTGTGAAGTACTTCTTAAATCTGGTGTTGGTTGATGAAGAGGATAGGCGATACTTTAAGCAGCAGGAAATCACAATGTATAGGCCGCAAGAAGAAACTTCCTGATTGATCATTGTACAGGGAATGAGTTATTTATAGTTGTAATGAGCATAGAACAGAAATAACGAACATTATCATGATGGACTTCGAAGAGCTCAGAGATTTAGTGGACATTCACTTGAAATCCTTTATCTAGGGCACAAAAGTAAACACCTGCAAATTATGTACATTGGTTGGCAGATCAATCATCCGTCTCTTGATGCAGTTTTGTAACATTTCGTCATACATTCTATTAAAGCAAGTTATCTCTTATTTGCTCTGTGAAGGGTGTTGTGACCGATGTTGTATACTTTTTAGTTTTTGTTTGACTCCTTCCAGTCCAACTGATGTTATACACTGGTTCAGTGTGTGCGGTTTCATTGGCTTGTACTCTCAAATTACAAGAATCATCTATGACTCCACATTCCTCTTTCTCCCACTTTTTCCTATGATAAATGAAGAGTGGTTTGGAATCTGGTTTGTTTGATCGGGTGTTATTCATACTCGTTTGTTCATTTCTTTGAAAGCTTTCAACAAGCCATCCAATTAGAGCATATCGCTATAGGGAAATTCATGTCTGGATTTACACAAGTTGTACAAGAGGAACGTATCTCAAGGATATTAGTTTGATTTTTATTGTTATTGTAAGAGTTTCTTTAATAAATGATCTTATAAATTTTCTATAAATATTTTTTAAAGTTTAGGGATGTGCTTATTAATACTGAATTTGTTTAAATTTTTTTATATAAAAAAAAGTTGTACACGAACATGATGTAAAAACTTTAGTCAATAGGTGTGCTGATATGCCTTTTTATTTTTATAATTCAAGGGATATTTTGTTTTTCTGTTTTTCCTGAATAATGGAATTCTTTTTTTTTTTTTATAATGTCTCCATGAAGCCCAAGATCTCCCCCACCCCTAAACCAAAAAAAAAATATCATATTCATAGGCCTATTTGATTGCACTACAAATTATGAATAAAAAATTAAATAAATAATTATTAAATATATATAAAAAAATTTAGATTAAATTCTAATTTTAAATAAATTTATGAAAATAATTTTTAGATACAGAAAATAATTTTTGCATCAAGAAAATAGTTTTGGTATCAAATAGTCATTTTGCTTTTATTTTTTCTCACGAGTTCTCTCCCGTCATTAAGCTTCTCACTCTGCAATAAACCCTCACTGATCTCTCTCTATCGCAGCCAGCGTTCGCCGAGAACAGGGATCTTCACGGACGATTCTTAGTCGATCGCCGAGTCTTGTATCTTCTCCGTTGACAGTGCTCAATCGGTCGCCGAGTCCTGTGTCGTTGCCAAGTCTCTTTGCCATTGATAGTGCTTAGCCGATTGCCGCCACTGCTACCACTGTCTCACACCGTCGTTTCTGCTCCGCTAGTCCGTCGTTGACGCTGTCTGCTAGTTCTGTATCGCTATTGTTCGCTTCTTCGTTGGACCGTCCCCGTTCTCTACTGCTTCTGTGCTATCACTGTGCTCGACGACACTCTGTTGTGCATGGGTGACGACTGCTGTCTAGAATGAATGGTGGAGGCATATTGGGTGATGGGGTGAAGTCGATGATGATGAGAGGAGCCGGAGATGACGGTAGGAGTGGGTGAAATTTTATTAATTAGTTATTATTAATTACTCTAATAAATCAAATATATATGTATATTATTTGTTAATATTTATTATTTTAATATTAAATAAAAAATATAAATTTAAAATTATAAAAGTTAATATTGTAATAATGAATTATTTTTCTTTTAATTTTTTTATAGTTATTTTTAAATCAATTTTTCTCACTATACTCTTCTTTAAAAACTAAATCAAACGGACTCAGAATTTAATGATGCATAGATTAACTTATAATTGTAACCTATTTCAGAATTAGTCATATGACATTCTCATTATCATATAATATTATATTCTTTTAATTTTTAATATAAAATATATTTAATTAAATTAATTAAATTAAAATAAATAAATAAATTAATATAATATTTTTTAAAAAATATTTTAATTTTTTTTTATTTTTTCCTTCTTTTATTAGATTATTATTGATAGAATATTGATAAAATTTTAAAAAAATAATAAATATAAAAAATATACTTATATTTATTACTAAAATAAACTATAATATAGTAGTTTACATCCAAAAATGTATACATAGAGATTGTAAGTTAAGAACAGATGATTTTAATTGTTACATCCAAAAATTTATACACAGATTGTAATTCCATTAAGAAGACAAGGCCGTACTCTCTCTCACAATTTTTTAGTGGATACGTAATAGTAGAAGTTTGAATCTAATACCTCTTGCAAACAAAGAATAATACCAAGAAACCTTCTATAAAGTAGGGAATGAAAGACGTTGGTCTCTAACTATCTTCCTTGAACAAGGCCACTGAATACTTGGCTGTTCCCTGCTAGAGTAGCTTCCCACTCAATAGAAGACAGGAGGATCTGTGAGAGCGAAATTACAACTTGCTGCATATCAGGTCGTGAGATGGGATCATCATCCACACATTGCTTTGCCAGCATGGCCATCTATACACAATAACACATCAAAAAAGAGTAACTCACTAGTACAGTAAATTCTCTTGCACATTGTTGTACTTTGAGATGTGATTTTCAAATAAATGGAATCAGTAAATTTTACTAATAAGAAGAACCTAATATATTTTTATACATAAAAATTACATAGTATTGGAACTCGGATCCTTGGCTAATAGAATTTTTAAATAAGGATTTTTCTCCAATTTTCACAATTTGGACTTTTTTATTTCCTCCCAATTGACAATATCAAACAGCTATATGGTATGGACTCCTCTTTATGCGAGGGCAAGGGGGTTTTGGACAAATTTGGATTCATTTGTTAAGGATGGAAACTAACTTACCTTAAATACACAATCATGGGGATACAGGTCCATCATATTAGGATCAATATGATTTCTCAAACAAGACATACTCATTGAATCGGGTGAGTCCCTAAGAGCTGCCAACATCTGCAAATTTGACAAATAAGAACGCACTATCTCGGAAACCAATTGCAACACCACCACATGCCATCATAAATGAAATAATATGAAATATAAACATGTAAGAAACAATACACAGAAGAAATACTACTTGCATGAAACAAATGAAGTAAATCAAAAGTTACAGCAAAGTACTTACCAATTTCTCACCACCATAAATATGTGGTTTACATTTATAAATATGCATTCATTATCATTTGGCAAATATATATCACTTCATTGAAGCAACTACCAATTGACAAATTACCTAAATCTTGATTCTTGAAGCCTCCATGTTCATCTATTGCCCACATATCTAGTATCTTATTCAACACAAGTCTCCGTTTTCTATAAATCACGCGATACTATGTTCATTCTAAGATCTAAAACTGAACCAGTGACTACAAAATTTACATAAGAACTTTTGACTTCTTCGGTGAAGCAATGTGGAAATGTAAAAGTATGAGACTCTGCCACACATATCACCAGATTCAGAATCATGTCTTGTGAGTAAAGTAGAACTTACAATAGATACAAGAGAACGTCTCTCAGGAATTTTTGACATTTTGCCTTTTGCCCGAATAGTGGCCTCCTTCCCTGATATTATCTCAAACAGAACAATGCCAAATGCATAGACATCACTTTTGGTCGTTGCACGGCCATCACTCAAGTATCTGATCAACATCATCATTAACAAAAGCATTCATTTTATTTTCTATTTTTCTTCCTTATGCAAGAAGAAAGAGTTTGAAGAGTTGTTTAAGCCGAATAGCAATATTTCTTACTCTGGTGCAAGATAACCATATGTGCCAACAACTTTGGTGGCACTAATTTCTTCTTCATTGGCTTTCCCAATTAGTTTTGCTAACCCAAAATCTGAAATCTAGGGAGAAGAAAATCTGTCACAACTAATGAAACCCGTAAAAAATTAAAAATCTGAAATTGATTTAATAAAGTTTAGATATGTACTATTTACCTTTGCTCTGAAGGAAGCATCAAGTAAGATGTTGCTTGTCTTGATATCTCTATGGACATAATTGGTTTTGGTGTGCTCATGTATGTACTCAAGACCCCTAGCAGCATCAAGTGCTATCTGGACCCTCATGATCCAAGAGAGTGAGGAAGAACCTATAAGCAAGACAAAATTTTCTTACAAAAAAGATGAAATCTAAGCATAAACTCAGAAGCACTAGTTTCACACATAAGAGGTGGTTGATATTTGGGAAATTCACTATGAGGTTTTAAGTAAGGAATGTAATCATCAAAAAATCCCACAACAAATCAACATCATGCAATGACAAGTTCCAATACAAAAAATGACAACTGGTTCATGTTGCTCACTTGTTTCTAGGACTTTTTTATAGTTACATTCATTCCTTAGGACCTCATGGTATTTTTTCATGCAAACAAGTGTATTGGTGCATAATCTTACCCTTAGCCAATTGATCACGCAAATGGCTTCCAAGTGAACCCTTCTGGACGTATTCATAAATAAGGAAGAGTTCATCATGACTAGCAGCATAACCGATCAATTCTACCTTGAAAAAATTAAAATGAAAGAGAAAGACTCAAACATTTGAAGTGATGCAAGCAATTAGCTGCAAAATTAAATCATACAATATACTTTAATCCAAAAAAAAATTACCAGATTTGCATGATGAACCTTGCCTAGGACCTTCATCTCTGACAAGAATTCTTTAGTTTTTGTAGCAGTCATTCTTTTAATAGCAACCTCCTAAAAGGATTAAAATAGAATGAAGAATGATATGAGAAACATACTTGCCTTGTACAGGAGCAGGCTTGAAGTGGACAACTACAAACCTGGTCACGAAGGAAGCCATAATAAACAGAACCATAAATACCATGCCCAAGTAGATTTGAATCAGAGAAACCAACAGTTGCAGAAAAAATCTCTTCGTATGTGAAGACAACAGTGTTCTCCACTTCGAAGACATCAATCCCCAAAGCTGAAATAACATATGTAATTTGAATTTTAGAGAATCAGTTGTAGTATTGTGTGCAGAGAGGAAGAATAGAACCATTTTTAACATCGAAAAGCTAGATCCCAATGAAATTTTTTGTGATAGGACCACATAATCTGACTGATAAGTTTCTTAACAACGCTCAACAGAGAAGCATTTAGGAATGGGGATGATTATCAGTTTGATACTCTGAAGATCTTTTACAAAACTCAAGTACCCCAAAAGTATGATTTTGTTCCAATTCCACCCTTCCAGTGATAGTGAGAATCAAATATTCTATGAAGCTGAAACAAAAATTATTAATTCGGGACACCACCTTTCTAAGACCAAATTAAGGTTTTCGTTTTTGCTGTTCTCTTTTACATATGGTCACTCTTACTTGTCATCGGAACTATTCATTATTTCTTTTGCCATATGATGCATGTTAAACATGAATATTTAAAGTTGACATTATAGGTACAGAACAATACAGAACTTAAATTTAAGGGTAGATTAATTACTTGAAACTTTGGGAGCAGTAATATGGTTGTTGTTGGATTCACGATCAGATTGCCTCTGTTCTACGGGTTTGCCCTGTGCGTACCTTCCTGAACCACAGCAAAAACTTGGATTTTGAAGGATTTGAAATTTGTGAGAGATCTTGCCTTCGTCATCTTTTTCATGACTTGTGCTTGCTTCAGCAAAACAATTGGACGATCTCACACAGAAATAAAGAATTATGCTTAAAATTATCAGGACAAGACCAATTCCTAAACCCCCAACGATCCATACATAGGGTGCATGAGCATGACTGACTTGACTGGCTGCAAGAGAAGTCATATTAAGTGATGATTGTGAGCACAACGTAGATGTGTTTTCTTGTTGAAAACTTGATAGCAAACATTTACCTAACCAAAAAGCTAGAAGCAAAGTAAAAGCCACAATGAAATAAACTACAACAGAAACAATGAACTCTTTGGTATATCAGTTCATTTTATATTGAACAGGAATCTTTAGCTCAATGCAGAATCTTTCATAATGCGGTCAAAGAGTCTGCGGAATACAAAATTTCAAACAAAACAGAGGGCCAAGGGAAGTTCCATCACCACCAAAGCCATAGTCCAAGGCCACTTATGTTGCATATTTATCATGATAAAATCAACATTTAGCATCAAAAGTATGTTTATTGATGATTTGAAGTTCTCTAAAATATATCCTTCACAAAGATCTTCATGGATGTGCACAAAGAACTTTGCCCCACGTCAGAGGATTGACTCATGAAAACAACTTCCTTTCATTTGAAGCTAAGTAATAAGTACCAGCATAATAAAAAAAATCTCCTTTAGGGTTTGAATTGAAAAATATCAGCAAATATCAGCGTAAACTAAAAGTACAACGGAGAAGAATGTAAGCTGCAACCAAACGAAATTTTAAATTTCCACTAATTTTTACACACACACAGAGATCATAACAAACCGCAAACTCTGAAGTTAAAAATAAAAGGATAAATAATACTCCTATGTTCATCAATATATATATATTGATCCATACCATAAACATTGTCAATAGAAGGGGCAGGAACAGGAGCTGCAGAAGTATCATTCTTCTGGGAATATGGCTCACCAGGAACTGCAATGCATTAAAAAATACTATAGTGAACTAACAACTTGTTAATATCATTCATACATGTAAAACCCACAGGCACGTTGGAAGAAAACGGATCGAAGAAGAAATACACAACAAAAACTAACCCGAATTAAGAGGTATATAATACAGCGAACCCACAGTGATATTATCAGGATTGTTGATGCCATTCACTGTCTCTATACTATCCATACTAACTCCAAACCGACTCGCAAGAGATTCAATGCTATCACGTTCTCTCATCACATAAGTCATCATATAGTTCCAGGGTCCACTGGAGCAACCACAAAACAACTTCAAGGTTGTGACGGCGCCGTTTTCTGCCCTCCTGGTTGTTTTGGGCAAGAAACCAAGCCCATCATAGGCCTTCATCACCAAATCATAAACCAACCCTTGATTGGATTTTACAGTATAAGTCGTGCTGGAAACGTATTTGTTTGTACCAGCAGCACAAGAACAGTTCTTTTTTATGAATATGTAGTCCCGGTCGTTGCCTTCAACGGTAATGTCTTTAGGCAATACATCAAACATGCTCTGAACTAAGTCTAAGGTTTGATTTGGTTGAGGCTTAAAGGCCAAGAAAGAAGTGCAGACTCGAGTTGTGTCCTTACAATCCAAGGGTGGTGTGTCCGAAGAAAGGGAGTGGAGGTGAAGAACGAAGAGAAGAAAGTGAAGAAAATACAACTGAGGTCTCCAGGAAAAAATCATAACTAAATTTTAAAATCACAGTGAACTTGAGAGATGGAAAAGAAGTTGATCCAGAGAAATTTGGCTAATGTGAAGGAAAAATGAAACTAAAAAGGAAGAAAATTGAGGGAAACCATCAGAATCCAGAAGTTAGCAAAAGCTAGAAACAATACAAAATTTGATGAAGACTGGCAGCTCTAGAACATACAAAATTGTATCTTTTCTTCATCAATTTGATTAATACTAATACATGAAAAAGTATTGAACAAATTACCCAGAGAAATGGCAAAGAGATAGTAAGAAGAGCATATGGTGATGTGGTAGGAAATGGGTTTCTGCTCAATTTCGGAAGCAAGAGTGAAGGAAGAAGAAGGAAGGAATAAAGGAAATTGAAAATGAAAACAAAGCATTTGGTTTCACGTTATACACAGACTAAGTAAATACAGCTGACAGAAAAGAGGAAACAGTGACAAAAGAAAGCAACGTTTGTAAAGTCAGATTTGGGGAACCACCCACCTGGTACCACTAGAGTGGCAGATATTTAGATTTTTTAAGGATATTTGTTTACTCTTTAGACCAAATCACCAATAGTCGTTCTGTTGTTGGAAACACCAAATATCGCTCTTATTTTTCGAACAAGGAAGCACATCAAATATATTAGTCATTGTTTCTCAAAAACTCAAGTAAGCATTGGTTTAATTGAAACTGTACGATTTTAGTTTTTATATTTTAGCGCTAACAACTGTATCAACTTATCATCAAGACGTTTCACGGCTCATAAACCCTATTGTGTTTTAACCATAATTCATGAATCTTCGTGAAGGAAAGTATAATTGCAGATTGTGGAGAGCGACGGGGGTGGAATAGGGGAATTTGGAGGGAAGCAAAGAGCTGGCCAAGGACAATGACAGTTTTCGTGGGGCCTACAAAAAAGTACTTCACAAAATTATATAAAAAGAAAAAGAAAACAAAATTGGGAAAACTCGCCGAGTAACTTCCAAATGATCGGAAACTAGTATACAAGTCTTAATTATTTTATAAAGATTTAAAAAATTAATTAAATTGATTATTTATTATTATTATATAAAAATTGTGTTATTTTTCTCAAAAATATTTTTCTTTTAATGCATGTGAGAAATAAAAAAATAAGAAATTTTTTTAAAGTGATAAGAGTAACATATTAAAAAAATAAGAGTATTTTTTATCCTTATTATAAATAATCTCATTTAATTTATTTTGTAAGTATATGTATTTTCTTATTAAAGATAGTTATATGTGAGATATTATTAACACTATAAATATAAGTATATCTTTTAACAAGAATTCAAATATTATTTTACTATATTGCAAGGGATTAATTACTCATATTAAACTTAATATTATTTATATTTAATTTATTATATAAATGTATAATGTTGTCCTTAATTTATTATTCTAGAATGGTTCAATTCTTACTAATTTTTTCATACTATTAAATTAAATAGAAATAAAAATATAAAAAATATTAAGGTTTAAAATAAAGTTAATTAATTTTTTTAGAAAAAATATTCTGATAACTATTTTTTTAATTAAATAATAAATATGTTAAAAATATTTTATAAATGGCAGGTGAAAAATATACTCAACCCCAAGTCACAACTATCAACTGAGGGAAATATTAAAAATTCGTTGACTTCTTCAATAAAAGATTTTATTGAATTTTTATATAATTAAGGAGTATATATGGACAGAGCAGCTCTCTTATCCCGTCTTCTACCTAAAAAAAGTATAGACTATATTTTGTAACCTAACATCTGACTCTACCCAGTAAAAGCTCTAATAATTTTGGGTTAGGTATGCCTAAATTGTGACGTTATACTCTTGTTATGAAAAAAATCTATAATTATAGACTTTTAAAATAATATCATATTCATATGTCTTCAAGAGTTAAATAATATTCATAATCCACTAACAATAAGGTAATAAAGATAATAATTAAAGTCTTGAGATCCACTATATATAAAAAAATAAACTTTGAAGTCTAAATAGTTTATAATTATAACTTTGTATCAATCTCCTAAATATTGATAAAGATGAAGCATCTAAAAAAATAAAATAAATAATTATAATTTATAATATAATTATATGATAATTAATAAAGTTAAAAAAAATTAGTATAATTATAAATATTAAAATATATAATTTACTTATTTAACTAATCATATTTTTAAAATAGTATTCTAATTATCAGTAACTATCATTTTTTTTAAGTATAACATATTAATATATAGAAAAAAATATAAAATAAATAAAATAAATAAATACTTATGAGTAAGGTGAGATAGAACAGCCCTCATGTCTAATATTTAACTTAAAAAATATATGAATTATATTTTATAATTTAATATATAATCTTATTTTATATTTATTAAATTGAGTAGGATACTTTTATTGTGGCTCATAACATATCCATTCGCAAGTATTATCCACAGCCCTATATGCTCCGGAGACAGCTTTGGAAGATAGGTGCCGGAGAAGGACAGCTCTTGGGCCCCATAAATCGAACTAATTATTAAAAAGAAAAAAGACATATTAGGAATTTTTAATTTATTTTTTAATAAAACTTTTTTAAAACTGGTAATCATGCTTGAGGGGTGTGTGAGTCTTGTTAAACCTAATATTGTGGAGGATACTGTAATACAGAAGGATGAGTCCCATCTGGAATTTTATTCTAAATGCATCAAAATCCGTCACAACTCATCAGCTTGTCCGTATTATAAATATACGGAACCATTATTATTAATTATTAATTATAAATATTTATAATGTGTGTATGCTTTAATTTTACTAATTATCATATAGTTGAATAATTAGTTTTTCTTTGTTATCCTTCATTTAATGAAAAAAAAAAATCACAATCCATTATATCTAGATGGATTTTTTTGATGTATAGAAAAATTTATGTGGGTTCAATATTAGTCCTTATCAAAGTCATATCATGATTTAAAGGATAAGAGAGTATTTACAGATGATTTATAAAATCGCCTATTAAAAAATTTATAATAATAATAGTAATTGAATTTATGTGTTTTTATATAATATAACTACGTTTCTTATTATCTGTACTAATTCTTATTAAGATAGTGTTAAACTTACAATTTTATGTTTAAAAAAATTAAGGAAATTCTTGATGCCATTAGGTTAGAAGATCCTAACAATTTAACATAAACTTCAATTTCCTTGGTCTCCTTTATTAATTTTATAATTTTTTAAATTGTCAGTCTCCCACGTTCAATGCTATCCCTTGTTCGAGGGCACTTTAGGGAAAATGACTTTTGTTTTGCACAGTAATGGTTTATGAAAAATAATCATCTTGACCAATTTTGTTTTTTTTAATTTTTATGAATTAGTTCATTAAGCTTTACATTTAAGCATGAATGAGTATTAGTAAACTTAATTAGAAGGAACTTTGGGATTGAAAATAAGGGCACTCAAGTTGTGGTACTTAGTGCCTGTTTGGCAACCACTTCTGGGAATCAATTTTGGCCAAAACCTCGGTTTGAAAAAATTTCACACAAACATCAATTTTTGTCCAGAATTGATTTTGGGCCAAAACCTCAGTTTGTAAAATTTTTTGCCAAACAGCCATTTTCGTCCAAAATTGATTTTGGGCAAAACCTCGGTTTGAAACCATGGTTTTGAAGAAGCTATTTTTCAATAGATTTTGGAACTGGAAAAGAGCTTATAGATTATCTAATTACTATTTTACCCCTACTTTTTTCTTATACTCTCTCTCCTCTCTCCTCTCTCTCTCTCTCCTCTCTCCTCTCTCCTCTCTCCCCTCTCTCCCCTCTCTCTCCTCTCTCTCTCCTCTCTCCTCTCTCTCCCCTCTCCTCTCTCTCCTCTCTCTCTCCTCTCTCCTCTCTCTCTCTCTCCTCTCTCTCTCTCTCCTCTCTCTCTCTCCTCTCTCTCTCTCCTCTCTCTCCCCTTTCCCCTCTCCTCTCTCTCTCCTCTCTCCTCTCTATCCTCTCTCTCTCCTCTCTCCCCTTTCCCCTCTCCTCTCTCTCTCCTCTCTCCTCTCTATCCTCTCTCTCTCCTCTCTCCTCTCTCTCCTCTCTCTCTCCTCTCCCCTCTCCCCTCTCTCTCTCCTCTCTCCTCTCTCTATCCTCTCTCTCCTCTCTCTCTCTCTCCTCTCTCCTCTCTCCTCTCTCTCTCCTCTCTCTCTCCTCTCTCATACTTTAATCAAATCATACCCTTTTTAGTAATTTATTAATATAAAAAGTGATTCTACTATTAATCATCCAAACATCTCTATTTGCAAAATCTATTCTTCTCATAATCTATTCTTCCCAAAATCTATTCTCCATAATCTATTCTTCCTAAAATCTATTCTTTCCAGAATCTATTCTCCCAGAATCTATTCCCCAGAATCTATTCTCCCCAGAATCTATTCTCCAAAAGCTAATCCAAACACACCCTTAGTAAGAAGATGGTGGTGATATGAGAGTGATGTAGGATTGGACATGGTTGCAGAATATCTGGCTTTTTACAAAGCTGAAGCCGTGTGCGTGACATTGGTATTTTCAGTTGATAGCAATATATATATATATATATATATATATGAATTTGCATATGCCAAAATTGCTTCCCAAGTTGCTCTTCGTTGTTCACACACATATGCACATAGATAGAGCTTTTATGATGACATTAAATGACACACCTGAATATTTCTATAACAACTGTACTTATAAGAATCCGTCAAAATCATTCATAAGCAATGAAACCAATCTAACAAGTCATAGACAATATAACTTATCTTAAGTATGCACTCTAATTTCATGATAGTACGGCTCCATTCCCCTTACCTTGCCTGATGCAACAGTCATACACACTTTTTTTAATAAAAATTTAAATCTCAATTCCTCATGTTGTTGTGATAAACTAACCCTTCTATTAAATTATATCCCATTGATTTTTTTTTTGTTTAATTTATTTTAGTGATCTAGTGTAGCCTTTTTTTAGTATAATTTTTTTTAGAAAGGGGTTTGTCTTAGCTACGATTCAAAAGCAGAGCGAAGTCTCTCTAGGCAATATCAATGTCGTATAAGACGAGTCATCTATTATCCTCAGGAATAAAACTAAATGCCTAGGAACTATGACACCTCTCTAAGTACCGTGACTGAAATCACAATAAAGTGATATTTTATAGGAATTGAATATACTATAAATAGTCATATATTTTATTTATTCACTAATTAAACCTATGAACGATAGGTGATGATCCTAGCCTTGACTGATATTGAGTCAAATAATATGTGTGGGCTTATGAAATGACCATGACATGAAGAGGAAACTAAGCCTAATGAGAATTGAAGATCTAAATATCTTAGGCAGAAAAATGCATCTCAATAAATTTAAATGGGCTATCCTTTGTTCAGGTCCATAAAACAAAGTTAGGGTTAGACTACAATGAGTCAATGAGCCAGGGTCCAATCACTGCATCACCAAACTAGAGCAAAACCCCACCGGCCGAATAAAACCCATAAACCCCTTGCATTTGAAACTTGCGAGAAGGTGCCACAATTTTTTCTAATAATAATAAATTAAGCAAGGTGTAGAGAGAGAGAGAGAAATGATATAGAAAAACAAAAAATCCAATAGAAGCAGCAATACTTTAATTCACTACTCTTATGTATATATTTAATTCACTACTAGTCTGTATATGTTGAATTTGTTTACATTTTTCATGATTATTTCCAATATTTCTCATTTCTTATATATATATATATATATATATATATTCAATTATTAATTCATAAGTTATTTAACTCAATTCCTTTAGTCAATGAGCTTGGGTCCAATAGCGTCACCCCCAACAACCTCATCGAGGACGTTGGGGATCAATTCCCAAGTTCAATATGAGTGGTCAATTCCCAGAGGAATAGTAATATGGGCTAATTCGCTAAAAATAAGTTCAGGTTAAATTGGAAGTGGGTTAAGTTTAAAAATATTCATCTATATATGAGTTACTATTTAACTAACCTAAATTTACCATAGGTTATTTTTAAAAAATATATATATTTAGTGAGTTTGAAAATTGATAAAACTTAAATTTTAAACATAGATTTTGCTAAAATTTAGGTTTTAAATTTTTTTAAAATAAACAGTTATATTTATTTAAAATAACTTTTAGACTAAATTATGGTTTAAAATTTCATATAAACTAGTCATAATAGCTTATAGAATATTAAAAAAGCTTATTGACTAACAAATTACTATAATACCCATATTTTTCTTACACTATCTCTCATTCTCTTCTACGTCGTATCTCCTCCTTCCTTTTTTTATACCTTCTCTCTTCTCTCATTTCTTTTCTACACCCTCTCTCATCTTCTATTTCTTTTTATATTATATCCTATCTCTCTTGTACATCATCTCTCCTCTCTCATCTTTACTCTCTTTTATATTTAACAATCATACAATTTTTCGTAATTTAATAATAATAAAAGTACTTCTATAAATAACTATCTAAACAATTATTTATTCAAAATAATTTTTTTTCATAAATTCTTCTTCATAAGCCTTTTTCTAAAAGTTAACCAAAAATTATTTTTTTTATATAAATTATTTTTTAAAATCTTATCTAAATAAGTTTATTTTTTAATAAAAAATTGCTATTATTTGTTTAGCAGATAATGAGCACACGAAGAAAGGAAGGGGGTTAAGTTTTGGTGTGATGGGAGACTGGGACGATTGGATCTCTAGACTATAATAAACTCTCTTGAGCTCTTGATGACAAATATAATAAAGAATAAATTAATATTTAATAATAATATAGGTTTAATTTTTACTGTTATTATAAAAAAAATTTAGTATATAATCTTCTAAATCTATATATAAACATTTTTAAAATTTTAAAACTATATCTTAATTTTAATAAGAAATTGATATCAATTTTATCTAATTTTTTGATAAAAAAAACCTCTTGCCTCCACAAAAAAGACAATGACCCCACCTTTGCATTTGCAACTTGCAAGGTGCCAAATTTTTTTTAATAATAATGAAATAAACAAGGTGTAAAAATAATATAGAAAAACACAAAATCCAATTTGCGCAGTTTTTTTACCCGACAATTTTAAAATTTAGAAGCAGTAAAATTTTAATTTAATAGTATCTATTGAATTTGTTTATTTACGTTTTACATTTTACATGATTATCATCATTCTAATATATCATTTATATATATAGTTATTAATTTATTTTTTATATAAGAATTTTTAAAAAGGGGTTAGACTCACCTATAATCTAAAAATAGGGAGAAGTCTCTCTTCTTTCTAAGCAATATTAATATCAGATAGGATGAGCCGTCGATTACTCTTAGACGTAAAACTTAAATACTAGAAATTAGAATAACTCCCTAAATATTACAATTAAAACCACAACAAAGATCAAATACATTATAGATGATCGTATGTCTCATCTCTTCGCGTAATTTTTTTTATTATAAAATTATTTAAAAATATATTAGACTCACATATAATCTAAAAGTAGAATAAATTGTCTGTTAGTTTAAAATATAAATTTAAATATTTAAAAGTTAATATATATATAAATATTAATTCACGAGTTATCTGACTCAATGGATTTAGGCCAATATATGTGAGATAACAAAAGCAGATAAACGTGAAGAGAGTCAGCTCCAAAGTTCAACTTCAGCACTATTATTTGTTCATATATTGTGCCCTTTAGGTGGCTTTGTTATCCGATTTGGCCTCCAAAAAAAGGAAAAAAAAAATAGAGAGAGAGAAGAATAACTTTAGGGTATAATGCTCCATATATTGTAGGGCAGTGGTGCATAATGCCCCGTCACACCATTATTCTTGGCATAGAATTGTCCTCTGATTAAAAGGCATTCTACGAATTTATGCTTCCTCTCTCATAGCTTAACAAAAGCTGTCTCAATTACACACAATCATATATACCTACTATATCTCCTTTTATAATAAACTAGTTTTTAATTAATTATTTGAGGAGTAGTTACGAGTAATTGTGTAATGTTTTGTACTGCTGAGTCAAATTTTTAATACTGTTAGATCTAATTGAAAACAGTTTTTTTAACATTATTTATTTAATTTATAAGATTTAAAATCTTAATCTTTAAAAGAAATTGAGTCCATTCTGTTCATTATGAAACATGAAAAAAAAGAAGATAAGATTCAGCAATCACTTCTTTAAGGAGAGAAGAAAAGTATTTGGATAAAATATAAACTCTTTATAATTATCACTAAATTGAACATACTAATGATAAGGGATATACAAAGATTTAAAAATAACTCCAAGAAGCTAAGTTTTTTTTTCTGTACAGAAAAATTTAAAATAAATTTAATATTAATTTTTTATTAAAGTTAAAATATAATTTCATGACTCAAAAAATATATATAAAATAATTATGAGATCATTTATTAAATAAATTTTATAACAATAATAAAAATTAAATTTATATTTTTATAAAATATAATATATTATTTATTATATTTATCGTGCTAGGAGCTAAGTTGATTGAAATATTCACCGCATCTCACAGTTTGTATACTATTTTATTTATTTTCTACATATATGGCTGTATAATTTAAAACATTTAAGTCACACATTTCAAAATTTATAACCATGAAGGAGATATTTAGGATCTTGATAATTGGGTTTTCAGTACATTGCAGATGATGATGATCATTGTCTTGAGATTTGGATAAGTAAAGATCGGTAGGAGTGAGACGGTCAAAATATGGCATGACCATATCGAATTTCCAATATTTCCAATATTAATCTTCTAATTAATTAACCAAATAAACAAAATGCGCGAGACCTAGTGGCAGCCCTTGATTTGTTAATTAGTACTGCATTAGCATAATCTTGACTTAATTTTGACAATTTTTTTTCAAAACTCAAGAAAAAGTCAAAACAGTATCGTGCAATTTGTCTTAAATGTCACGATAATCAAATTCGAAGCGGGCTGGCCTATTTTTTTTTTAAAAAAAATCTTAGGTAAAGAGGCCAATGTGTTTGTTAATGTCAATGATAAGATGGTAACGGTGGTGGAAAGAGTACGAGTAAATTGCTTAAGTTAAGGCTAATCCATTATTGGAGTCGGAGGGTGAAGCATGAATGGATCATAAATATTAAAAGAGGCATGAATAAATAAAGCACATTAATTAACGCATAATTAGGTTAGATTAGATTAGATTAGATTAGATTAGAGTCAGTGCTAATTAATAAAAAGGTATAACCCTATGGCTAATAGTGGCTGTCATCAATTCAATCGCCGCCCTCAAGTTCATGCCTCCGACTTATCACAATCATAGTCTAGGACCCATTGATACTCCTCCTTCCCAGCTATTATTCTCCATTTATTATATATAGAGATCATAGACCTTAAAAAAATATATAATAATGTTTAATTTTACATTTAAGATGAGAATGATTAATATTACAATTGGTGAAACTGACTCAATTCATGGGTCGATTCCGTTTTACTACAAGTCAGATGGGTTCGGGTTGATATTGTACTGTATCATTTAACCCGTCAATCTATCTTTTTTAATTATTAATATTATTATTTATTTTATTAATATTATTTTTAAATATTTCTATTATAAAATATTAATAAATATAATTACTTATTTATTAATACCTATTTACATATTATAATTTATTAATATTATATTAATATTTATTTAGATTTATAGTTATAAAATTTATATTTTTTATAAAAATAATTTTTTTAAAAAATATAATATTAGTTATTTTTTTATTATGTTAATATGATATTAAAACAATATTATTAGTGTTTTAAAAATTTAAAAATATTTTTTTAAAAAAATATTAACAAAAGATTTAAAAAGAAAAACCCACCTTCAAAACAAGACAAAATTAGGCTAGTAAAATATCAGTTTATTTTATGGCGGATTGTATAACTCACCTCCACTCAGCCTACTAGGGATTAACTCACAACTCACATACTGGCATATTTTTCCATCTCTAATTAATATTAAGAAATTCAAATAAACCTAATAAAAAAGTGGATAATTTACATAAGGCAGTGTCCAAAGACTAGGGCTTTTTTATTAGTACTAAAAGTTTAATTTTTTTCCCCAAAGTGTTCAGCTAGAAGATGTGACTATTTATAAGTTTTTTAAATAATATTGTTTTGTAAGTATTATAAAAATTAATAATGATTATTATAAATTAATATTGACAGTTAATTTTTTAATAGTTGTAAGCAATATGGTCCCATTTTTAATACTTTTAAAATAATATTAATTACATTTTTTTTGGATATCCTCAACTTTCACTTAAAAACTTCCGAAAAAGATTGTATCTTTAACCTTTTTATTTGTATTATTTGTTTTTGGGGGGAAGAAAGGAAGAGAGGATAATAAAAAAGAGTGGAACCCAGGGGGGAAATAATGGAGAGAATAGCGGCGCATGAGGCAATTATTGAGGGAAAAGCAAACAAAAAAGGTCATTCCACAATTAAGAAAGGAAAAGAAAAGGAAGAGGGCATATGGGATTCATGCATCCCAACTACAAAATAACCCATCAACCATCATTCCAATATATACACTCCATTCTACAATATAATCACTAGTACTAAAAAATGGAACATTTGCCAAACAAGTATGCTAATTAATCCCATTGTCAATCAACCTTCTTTTCTTATTGCTTAATTTCCCCCCTTCCATTTACACTCTCTCCTTATAAATAAATATATTTTTAAAAAATTATATATTTTATATATTTATTGTCTATAACTAATTTTAATTGAATTTTTTATCAACATAATATAGGTAACTGTCTCTTATAAAAATAAATAGGGAGAGTATACATTGTTTAAGAGGGAGCTTGCACGGGAAAAATGAAAATATTGTATGGTGGTACCAAATAAAGTTGATTTAATCTTGGAGAAAGGTATTGCAATTCTCATATTAATATTGCCATGTTTCTTCACCACCTACTATTTAATAAATTTCAATGTTCTATTTTAGTTTTAAAATTAGAAATATATTATGAAATTCACCTCTATTGGGTGACCTCCAAACTAACAGATGGGGGAAGGGAATCCATCCAAATGGTAATGTAGGTGGAGGAAGGAGATTCCACACCGAACAAGTGAGATGTACACCAAATGTGCAATGTTATTACCCCTCTTGCCTTATTTGTAAGGCAAAGAGAAAATTGTTTTTATCCTATATATAAATTTTTAAATCTTTTATATAAATATACAGTTTTATCTTTTATTTTATTTATTATTGTTTAGAATTTTATACTTTTAGAATAAAGTACATTAAATACAGATAAAATAAAAAAATTATTAAATTTTAAAATATAGTTAATAAAGTTTAATATTTTTTGTTACTTTAAAAAATATTAATTTTTATTTTAAATTATATAGTACATAATATTTTGATCTTATTTTTTTTATATGCGTCTGATATTCTAATATTATATATTATACAATTTTACCTATAATCTTTTTAACTTGATACAATTTTACCTATAATTTAATTTATCATTAAATTAAAAAGATTATGGGTAAAATTTTATCACAAATAAGATTATTATACTGGACGTATATAAGAAATAAGATTAGGATATTTGGTGTTATATAATCTTTTTATTTTTAACAAAGGTTATTCCTGAAAATTAAAAGAAAAAAAAGGTGGATGAAAAGAATAATGTTCTAATAATTGAGATAGACATGGTGTTTTCCCAATTCTTTGATAACTCAATAAGAATGTACTGCTTCTTGCTTCCACTTTTTTATGCCATTGATTTGGCATTGAATATTTTACTCACTTTTTAAATTATCAATATAAATAAAATATAAAATTTATAAACATATGCACAGTTTATAACCATTTTTTTAACGTTTAACATATCCTAACAAGAGTTAAATAGCAGAAAAATAATATATTTTTTTAAAAAAATTAAAATTATTAATAGTCCTAATCAAGAGAAAATAATTATAATTTCTAATTAGAAAGTAAATATATGAAAAAATGAATTAGGAAAAATTATTTTTAAAGACTAAATTAAAAAATTATATATTTTAAAGACTATCACTAGTAATTTTTTTTCATTTTTTACTTGTAAATTTTTGTCGTTTTTTTTACCAAAAAAATTTTGAGGTGTATCTTAAAATGTGAACCTATAATATAATACAAAGTAGTTAAAGTAGGGAAGTATTTGAATATTTTTGGGGCATGAACCCCAAAAGAAGAATAGAGGGGAGGGATGAGACAGGCGTTGGGGTTGGTGAAAGAGAGAGGGGACACGTGTGATTGATGTGGATGTATGGATATGGATATAGGTAAAGTATTCTTAGGGACAATAACCCACATTTTCTAAACTACAAAGTTAAGAACTTTGAAATAAGATAACAATAATACGTTCAGGTCAACAAAAGAAACAATAATACATTAAATTATTGTACAGATTTTGTTTGGTCAAGCAGAAAAGCTTTCTATGCACCTGACTTCAGGAAATTCTTGCACATATTTACCGCCTCCACGTCATCTTCACATCATTGGATAATGATCAAGACAAAAAATTCTATTATTATTTAATAAATATATAACCAGGTTCGACATTGTCTGAAATCTACACTACATTATTATCATTATAATTTTTTTTTACAGAGGACCATGCTTATTTCGAGCAGATTTTTTTATTTTAAATATTTTCACACTTTATAAGATAAATACATGAGAAAAATTTTATTTCAAAGTGCGTAAATAAATAATTTTAAAATATCCAATTATAATCATAAACATACACTTGAATTCCATATGCTATTTACTTATTTCGTTTTTATTTCATGGGAAGCATTCATTTTGTCAATGATAAATATTTTTATAGATTTAGATAAAATAATTACAAATAATTTAAGATAAATAAATAAATAATTTCATGACCTGATTCCTTAAAAGCACAACATATATCACAACTCACAAGTAAACTGATTGAGTTGAAATTCGACACTTTTATTTAGAAGGCAACGTTGTGAATGTGAAAGTCAACAGTTCATTCATTCATTTATTTATTTATTTATTTATTTATTTATTTATTTATTTATTTATAGAGATAAGTTAACATCACCACCTAACACTATACGTGCAACTACATGAATATTATATTTTATTTTTTACCCGAATTTTGGCACATATTTCACCAAACGATCAAACATAAATATGTCGTTACATCAAAGAGATTTGAATATATATATATATATATATATATATATATATGTATATATGTATGCATTCAATTCATCACGAGCCATCTTTGGATCAACACCTTTATTTCCTCTTCACCAAATGTCCCAACATTTGCACTAAATTGATACCTTCATTTCCCCAGTATATATCTGGAAGAAAAAAAAGGAGAAAAAAAGAAATTCTCAGTTATTTACTTGAGTAAAGTTCTGTATCACTTATATTAACTCTATATTTAAATTTCTCATATACTTTAAATTTATCAAGTGTCTATTTAGATTATCAAACAATCAAAATTTTAAAAAGATTTTAGATTCAAATCTTAATTTATTTTTTTTTTAAAATAAATAGTTATATTTATTTTAAAAAATTTAAATTAAATTATAATTTTAGATAAGTTATAAAAAATAATTTTTAAAATAATAAAAAAATTTATAAATTATTTAATTATTATTTAATTATTATTTTTTTAATATATTTTTTCTTCTCTCTCCTTTTACTTGTCTCCTCACACTATCACGTCCTTCTCCCTATGCTCCTCATCGTCGTTGCTAGGAGGGAGATGAGTCATCATCCTTTTCTACTTTCCAACGGCATCCTTGTCTTCCCCCAATAGCGAGCATGACGGCGACCACAAAGATAATAGCAAGGCGTGAGTTGCAGGAAGAAGATGATAGCAAGGCGTCAATTGCGAGTTGTACGAGAAAGAAGATGATAGCAAGGCGTCGGTTGCGAGTTGCGAGTGTTGCAAGAGGAAGAAGATGATAGCAAGGTATGGGTTGTACGAGAAAGAATATTATAGCAAGGCATGAGTTATATCATGGAGTAAGTGAACAGTAATTTTTTAATCTCATATATTTTTTTAATAATTTATTAATTATAAAAATCTTTTTAATAATAATTATTTAAATATTTATTTACTGATAACTATTCTTTTTTTATAAATTATTTTTTAAAAATCTATCTAAAATGACCATAAACGTAATAAAGGACATTCTTTTAGCGGATTGAAACTAATTTTTTTAAGAAATTAAACTACAAGTATAATAGCAAGACCTCTGTCTAATAATTAGAAAAAAAATATCTTACTAAATTGAAAATTTAAAAATATAAATACATGTAAAATAATTGTATAAGCCCGAGAATATGAAGCTCAGGTATTTAAAAAAGTAAATTGAAATTGTTGAAACATTTTATGGAAGCTTTTGAAAAGAGGCAGAAAGAACGAAGGAAAAGTGAAAAAGAAAAGCAGGAAAAGAGTTTGGAGTTTTCATATTTGTATTTATATGAAGCAGGGGGAGGATTACGTAGAGACGTAAGCAACGGATCTGTATATGGGAATCAACCAAGACGAAGGGTTCATATTAGTGCCACCTTGGAGTTGAACACCCCTCTTCATGCTGTATATGCCCACGCATCTTATACCTTAAACTCCTTATATCTCTTGTTAAACTAATATAAATATTTTACCCACTAATTGGATGGGTAAATTAGTTAATAATATGATTTATGTACTTGTTTAGAAAGACACTAAACTATAATTTTATAAAAGTTTTTAGGTTATTTCTTAATTTAAGAAAATATTAAAATAAATAATTATATTTATCTAAAATAATTTTTTGACTAAATTATAGTTTAAAAATATGATTTTATATAAGCTACTTGAAGTAACTTATGAAACAGTAAAAGAGTTTATGTACTATATAATTACTATTTTACTTTTATCTTTTCCCTTTCCCTTCTTTCTCTCCTTCTCCTCTGCTCTGTAAAGTCATATTTCTCATTGCCAGAGTCATTGTCCACAATTCATCACCAGGAGTCGTCGTCTACATGTTATTACCAAGAGTCTCCTCCACAGTTACTGTCTAGATATGTCGCATTCCTTACCAGACGTTGCTGCTTGCTATCATTGGGAGCTACTCACAGTTACTAGAAGTTGCTCGCCATCGCTAGATCACTGTTCACCATCACTACTATATTGCTTGCTAGTCGTGGTAGCGGAAGAAAATTATATGAATAATATATTTTAGATTTAATTTATTTTTTAATTTTATACTCTTTTTTATAATTTAACAATTACAAAAATTATTATGAAAATACTTATTTATTCATAATTATTTTTTTCTATAACCTATTTTTTAAAATCTATCAAAAAATTATTTTATTTAAGCCATTTTCTAAAGATATATCTAAATAGACCTTATAATAGATTATAAATTCACTCGTTAAAAAAAAAAAAATCCATCAATCGCGATTTAGAACTTTGATCGGGAAAATAGAGACGTGATTAAGAATGGATTGGTTTATGAAGGCAAAGAACTGGTCCATAACAGAAGTTGCTGAATTGAAGGACAAAATGAAATCAGCCCCAACACAACAGAATCCTTCCATAAAGGAACTCATTATGGTTTGATGTGTAAATCGCAAACTAAAACCACCTCATAAATATACTTTTCCTGTTTAAGCTTTAAACCCAGCCACACTTACTTAATGCATAATTAAATAGCGCAGTCAGCTCATAAATATTTTAAACTTGCCATACTAGTACGTAATTAAATTCCTTATTCTTACATTATTACTCTTTCCCTCTGATATTTACTATAAAAATTAATTTATTTTTTAGATATATTAAAAAATAAAATAAAATAAAATAATTAATTATAAATAAATTTAAAATTTAAAATAAATTCATATCATATACTTCTCAATCTATTTAAATTAGTTAATTAATTATTATAATAATTATAAATAAATAATTAATTTAATTTTTTTAATTTATATAAAAAAATTAATTAATTTTTATACTAAATATATGATGAATCATTTTACCTATTTATAAGGCTTTCTATTATCTTTATCATCAGGGTCTCAAGTAAGTGGTTTGTACTTTTGTTTTTCATTTACTTTTTGGTGCTAACCAATTTAAGCACAAAGATGATTAAAAATGAATCAAGTTTGACGCAGTGATTATTAGGGATTAGTAAAAGATAATCAAAGATTAAAACTTTAAGTCACTTTCATGCACCTGATCTGAATAATGATAATAATAATAATAATAAATAAATAGAACAGAGCATGTCTGGGGCTGTGTGCAGAGACTAAGAGGGTGTTTTGTAGAGCTGCCTAGAGTGTGTCAAACACACCCTACCCTCCAAGCACGCTTTGGTCTTTTGCTTGCTCACCTCAACTACCCAACGTCTCTCTCTCTCTCTCAGGTTGCGTGCATTGTGTTCTAATCCCCCCATTTCCTGTTTTGGGTTCTCCAGGCAACACGAATCTCTGTTTTTATCCCTCTCTCTCCATCTTTTTCCCTCTTTGAAAGACCAGAAGAGAAAGGAGAAGAGCACCCTTAGAAACCATTCAGACTGCAACAAAAAATAAAAAATTCTCTCTCTTTTCTTGTAAAAAGAAATAACAAAAAAAAGTAGAAAAGCGACAAATAGTTGCTATTATAGCTCGCTCCCTCTATAGCTTTGCTTTTTCAAGGTTTTTATTCTTCTTGTTTCTCCTTTCCCTTGGTGGGGTCCCTTTGAGAGCTTGGTATAATGTTGTGGTGTTTGCCTTTGGCCCCTCCTCCTCCTGCTCCTCTGGTTTAAAAGCTCATATGGTTCATCACAGCTCCTTCTGATCTGGCTTCTGGGTTTTCTTCCCTCTTATTCTCTATACAGAACAATCTCTTATCATTCCTAGGTTCAGCTAATTTTTCCTGTACATAACATCTTCCTTTGACTGTTTCATGGATTTGAGCTGCGGATAGGTCCATAGGTATGTGAAGTTAATGAACTTTGTCATTTTTCTGTTACCATTCTTTCTTCTTTTGCTGTGTTTTTAACACACCCTTTTGCCATGTTTGTTTTTCTAGTGGGATTCCTCGAATTTCTTGCGATTGAAACGAACAAGAAGGTGATTTTCCATCTGGGTTGAAAAAAAGATGAATGGTAGGTCAAGAAACGAGGAGGTGTCTCCTCAGCTGCTGGATTTGATCCCAACAGAACGAGAGTGGCATGAAAACAGAGATGAAGAGAGGAAACTTGAGCTTAGACTTGGTCCACCTGGTGAAGAAGACGAATCTCTATTCTCTGTTGGTTACTTCCCATCCTCCATTAATGGAGGCCACACCCAGAAAACTGTGTCTTCTTCTCCTTGGGCTTCTTCTTCAGCAGGCTACCAGGAGAAGAAGACTCAGAACATTAATCAACACAAGGGAGTTTCATCATCATTCCTACAACAGGCTCAACCCTCTTCTGCAAATACAGCTGTACCCAACAGCTCTCAGAAAAGGTACTTACTTTTTTCATATCTATTGTATCTATTAATTTTTTTTTGAAACTTTATAAGATAGTATATTCACTTGCAGAGTCACGTTGTTTCATATTTTGTGGTCCATGCAAAGCTCTCTGTTTTTTTCCTTCTTACCGTACAATTGATTCCACATTTTAGCGTGGTAATTCTGTTTCATTTCACCAGACCTTAATAATGATTTCAATATTAGTTACTGTATATGCTTTTCCATATCGTATGATTTTCATTGTTTAAGCGTTGGTCCCTTTGTTGTACCCCATAACACTTCTCCTATCTTTGCTGTCTTTTTTAATTTTGTGTTCTGTCATGCTTCCTTTCTTGCCATGTATCCTTCAGAGACATGTCTACATCTGATTCCTGAATGCTTCCTACATTTATTATGTGCCTTCATTATCTAGTCCTCCTTGAAATTTGATATAGGCATGTGAAAATCTGATCCTATCCCTCCTCCCTGATTCGTTTCTCAGTTTTTTCAAATGAAAAAAAATTAAATAACCTGGGTAATTATTCTCGGGCTGTCTGGTTTTCTTTTTTGTTTTTTACTTACTGTTTATTTAGTTACTGTTCATGTTCACTCCTAACTTCCATTAATGAACCATTAAAATAAAAGCAGAACTGCTCCTGGTCCAGTAGTGGGTTGGCCTCCAATTCGTTCATTTAGGAAGAACCTTGCAAGCAGTAGCTCGTCTAAGGTTGTTCTTCAACATGAATCTCAGTATCAGAATCATGTAGTTGAAGATAAGGTTGCTGGGAAGAAACCTGTGGCTGACAACAACAACGTTGTTGTTGATGGTAATAAAGGCCTGTTTGTGAAGATCAACATGGATGGAGTTCCCATAGGCAGAAAAGTGGACCTTAATGCTTACGATAGCTATGAAAAACTCTCCTCTGCTGTTGATGAACTCTTTAGAGGCCTCCTTGCTGGTTATTGGCTCTCATCCTTTAACCTTTTTTTTTTTTTGTTGAAGTTCAATTATTGTGCCGACATGGTCAATTTAATCACTTTAGTTTATTCATTAATAGTTGATAATTTGTTGTTCAGTCTTGAAATTGGACTGATTTGAAATTAGATTCCATTTCCATTTACAAAAAGATATGAATATACGCACAAGCATGTCATGTAATTTACACTTTTTCCCCCCTTCATTAGTGAGACTTGTGATCTGTAATATTAATTCAACGTTTAATGCTCATGGTGCGTATGTCAACCATGTTCTAGAGCAATAGAATGTAGATTAAGCGTATGGTCAATATTTTCTCACCAAACCCATTATTTAATACAAGTTTTTCAAGATTATGCCATAGATTTTCAAATTTTTGCTACAAGATGATTCTAAATGTCTTTTCTTATTTATATTTTATTTCATTGAATTTGCTTTTGGTATGATGATGCCTGTGAAAGGTGATGCTGAGATCAGGTTTATGTGTTTGTCTTTTTGTGAAACTGTTCAGCTCAAAGAGATTCCTCCGGTGGTGGTGGGATTCAGAACAAACCAGAAGATGAGAAAGCCATCACAGGTTTATTGGATGGAAGTAGAGAATACACTCTGGTTTATGAGGATAATGAAGGAGACAGGATGCTTGTTGGGGATGTGCCATGGCAGTAAGAACTTTATTTATTTATTTATTTTTGGAAAAATTAGTCTTTTAGTTCCTATAGTTTTGAGTCAGTTGTAACTTAATTCACAAATTTTGACTCACTGCAACTCATTTTTTATAGTTTTGATTTAGTTGAAATTTTGCCCTTGGATTTCAGCTAACTGCAACTCACTCCTTACAGTTTTAATGATTTAAAACTTTATACCCTAAGTTTCATGTAATATATAATTTTATTTTTTAAAATATAGGGACTAATGTTTTAAATGGTTAAACTGTAAGGATGAGTTATAACCGAGTAAAAATTATAGAGATTAAATTGTTCTGAGTTAAATTTTAGGGACTAAATTATAACAGCGTTAAAACTATAAAGACAAAAGATTAATTTTCCCTTTATTTTTTATCTGCTGATCTCTGATCTGATGCACTATTATCTTAGCGTATTCAAATATTCAAATGCCAAATCTTACATTTTGTTCTAAAAACTAGAACTTTCATGTAGTTTGATTCTCTGCTCTCTCCACCATTAAAAATATATTTTCTTCTCTCCTTAGAACTGTTCAACTATTTGTTTCCTTGTGGGATGATCTTGAAGCACAACCTGCCATAGCATGTCTGTCTCTCACATTGAGATACTATACTATTTTTGTACCACTGTCTCCTCACAAAATTACAAGAACTAACTCTTGGGTTTGTCCTTTCCTTTGTTTTTGTGTACTCACTAGATACTAAATACTAGATGTTTTTTCCTTTTTGTGTGTGATTTTTGTAGCATGTTCGTGTCAACAGTGAGGAGGCTGCGTGTTCTGAAGAGCTCCGAGCTCTCTGCTTTTACTCGTGAGTTCTGAACTTTTACACTGTATTTTGAGAATTCCTTCGTTGTTTGTTGTTAGGATGTCTAAGTGTGAGTGCGGATCTTAACATTTATATCTTCTGAAGCTTCAAAAGACTGATAAAAACAACGTTGTTGTTGTTTTTCAGTTGGTAGTAAGCAGCCAGACAAGAAGACCGTTTGAGTGGGCACCAAATTAGAAGACATGGCTGCTGTTTGAGGAGTTCACTGCTGAAACAAGAGTGTTTTACCTTTTTTTACCCTTTGGTGTCGATGAAGAAGATTAGAGAATGAATTAGTTAGTACTAGTAAAACTTCCATTTCAACTGCCGAGTAACGTGTATGAATGAATCTACTTGTTCATGATGAAGGTTTGATGCACTGTTGAGTAACCGTTGGCTTTGTTTTGGTGTTTGTAACCTTTGTTGTTTGAGTTTCCACATGTACATTCTGTGAATAGGTCTTGTTTTGATATGCTCATGATTTGAGTTTTATCTGAACCACCTTTCACATATTAGTTTGCAAGTTTCAACTTCAAGGGTTTTTTTTTCATATGCCTATTTGATTGGATTAGATTCTCGAATCGCTAGGTCCAATTGTAAAGCCGAGCTGTGAGATAGAAAGTGACAAGCAATAAGAAGCGGTTTTAGAGCACAATGGGGACACCATAGCTACAGAGAAGGTGAAGTGTTCGAAGAGTGGAAGTTAAAGGGTGAAATGCATGTGTCTCAAAAAGCCACAACGTGCGCGTTGTGATAATACCATAAAGGCAAAGTCAAATACTTAGAAAGAATTATACATTCATATTTATGACCACTTACAACAAGTATAATTATAAGGACCGTCGAGTGTTCCTTTTCATTGAGAGGTGCCTAACTTGGACACTTTTGTAAATTCAGGACTTCCACGTGGGATCATTTCAACTAATGAAGGCCACCATTGGACAACACTTTCCTTCTACTTTGCGCGAGCCAACAGGTGTTTGTGTGCAAGTTACGGCTTGCTCTTTATTCTTTAACAGACTTCCTTCTTCTTCTTCTTCTTCTTCGATGTAAAGGAAGTTTCATTCAAAAGAATCAGCATCTAATAATAGGTGAGATATGTTGTAAGCAGTGGGGTAAATATCAACATCTTTGGAATAGCGGTTGGATTGGATCGAAGCACTGCAACCATAATTCTAATATTCTAAAGAAGACATGTATAGAACTAAAGGACACCTGGACATCCCTTTAATTCTCAGTCCACATTCTTAATGAAACCACCTTTATTATTAGTAACATCAAACTTCCTTTTTTAAGACAAGGGAGATGCTATTTTCAGAGAAGCGATTGGCACTTTGAAGGAAATTGTGAAACAATGTATCATATGAATTTGCAAAATTGGTGCAATATTGTCTATAGTAATTTGGCCGTATCTGTTGTCAGTCATTAGTTTATTTATTTCATGTACCCACACGGCAACTCAATACTATTACTATAGACTCAGATCTCTAATACACATCGAACACACATTAGAGAGGAGAAAAAAGAATGTCAGTTTTCCAAGAAAGGAGAAGAAAAATTTACACAGAGCACCCACGAAAAAAAAATGCTTCTGTCTTGTTTCTATGCACACCTAATCATGCACACATGAAGATGGGGAGAGTGGGTGACTACATTATAGCCGTTCTCATCATCATTTTAAATATTTTAAAATATTTAAAATGATAACGCAACTTTTTTTAAAGTATTTTTATTTTAGCTCCATATACATATGGATTTAAGTCTAATACACTAAGAGTAGATCGATCTATTTTCTTATATTGTCCAATTGTAATATAGATCCAATGGTGACCGTATGCAAGCTGATAATTGCTTTTTTTTTTTTTTTTAAATAGGGAAGAAGTGTTTTCTAAGGAGCAATTGACAAGTTGAAAGTAAATTGGGAAACAATGTATCCCATAAATTTGCATAATTGGAGCACTACTGTCCAATCATAACATCTGTCCAACGTTGACCCCATATTGCTCCCAAAGTTTTGTTGTTGTTGTTTTTTTTGAGAAATTGGCATCTTAAACATAGCTTGCTAACTAGGTACTTGTTGATTCACGAAAAGTCTCTCAACCCATACTAACAAATTACCAGTATAAAATTGGGTACTATTATATTAGTTTTGAAAGATTATGTGGTATATTACTTTATAATTTTCTTAGAGTGCTAATTGTTCTTCTCATATATAGTAGTTTAATTTTAACCTAAATTCTTTAACAAACATAGGAGGACCTTTTTTTATGTTATGCATAAATATTCTTCTATTAGAGATAATTATGTTAAAAGTACTGTCACTCACTAAATATAAATAACTCTCTTAACATATATTCAAATTTTAATTCATCGTGTCATGAGATACTAGTCACTTTCGCTAGAGCAGCAGGAATGGGTAAGATTTGAGCCAGCTATTATCATTATAGCTAATGGGTTTGCTTGTCCTACAAGTTTAAAACGCTGCTTAGTTTATAAATGGGCTTAGAATTTCATTCAAACCTCTTCCTTGAGGCTAATGAATTAGTCCAAATTATTGTATAAAAAAAAAAATGAGTCCAAATTAAAAAGTGAAAGAATTTCAAACGTTTTTAAGTTGCGGACAAATTAGTGGCAATTAATGATTTAGTGATTGATTACCTATACTTTCAATTTAAAAAAAATTTAAAAATGGGCTTGAAATCCCATTATTGTGGAGGCTAATTAAACCTCAAGCTGAAAATTTTCAAGGGGCGTAATCGAGCATCAGGAGATCAGGGTGAATGTTAAAAAATGGAATGAATTACCTTTGAAGGTCCCCAAAAGAAATGGCGTTTAAGCTCTTATGATTTGATTTGATTACCTATGTTAGAGTGGGAGATTGTCAGGAGACAAACTCAGCTATGATTAAGGAACAGACTTGCTCAGCATTGAAGATGATGAATCAGCAGAGACGTGAATGGTTTCTGCAGAATGGCTATAAAAGGAGGCTTCATATTCACATTTCACAAGCAATCGACCATCAAAGAAGAAGATGAAGAAGAAGAAGGAGAGGGCGATGGCGATGATGATGGTGGTGGTGATAGTGGGAGCACAAGTGCAGGCACAGTATGGGCCTCCTGCAGTTCCAGATCATCGTCGTCCTCCAAAAAGTCACTGTATTTCACACTGTGCTCTTCGATGCTTGTTCAGGCTTCGACTCCAACCTGTTGCTTACTTGCTTTGCTTCAATCTCTGTTTGGTCAAGTGCAAGTTCTTGCCTCCCCACTCTGTCTATAATTGCACTTCTTCTTGTGCTAATTCCAAGACTAAAGATGCCAATACTGGTAAGTGCTTGTTTGTGTTTCAACGTTTAGGTTTTTCATTTGGATTGTTCTAATATTTGATTGATCTTGATGATGATGTTGCAGAAGCAGGAGATGTGGAAGGCTACGTGGAAACATGCTACGATAATTGCAAGACCAAACAAGTATGATTCTCTTGTTTGATCATTGCATATCAATGATGATATTGTCAAATTCTTTAGCTATGACACGATCCCTATCATAAATATTTTTAAACCCACCAACGTCCTGATATATGATTACGAATATAAATGGATGAACTAGTAATTCGTACTTGGTATAGAACTTAGTGGAGGATTGGGATTTTGAGCGGTTCAATTAGTATATATGTGTATGCTCATAGAGGCTAACAGAAATTTCAATATGACCCCTCAAAGTTATAATGATTCTTACTTAACACAACAAAGTCCGAAGATAATAACCCTCGGGTACTATAAAAATTAGAAATCAATTAAGCAACTGTATTTATCAGTTTTGCGGTTGGCTTGCTTGCGAGAAACTGAAAGCCCTAAGGAAATGTCATGTGCAGTTCATAGAAAATATGGTCCTCTAAAGCAAGCAGTTTTTGATATGGCGGGATTAAATGGGGCACGTACTTCAAAAGATATATTTTAAATCATTATATTTAATTTTTCTTATTTTCATAAATAATAAATATATGATTCTGATATGATATGTATGTCCTCTATTAAATATATTTTTATTAAATCCTTCTCTCACTTCCGATCATATGTTTTGTTGACATGTACAACACTTAGAACTTGAAGTTCACACTTGATGATCAACATCCCTTCATAAAGAGGTAATTCTAGTGTTGAGTTTTTACGTCACGAAAAGCACAGCACTGTAAACAAAATTACCATACAAATTCAACGACACGAAGTTATCTAATAGATCCATCCATAAACTAATTGGCAAAGAGATTATAACTAAAGTAGGAAGAGCATGTGGGATCAGAATAAGCAAAGATCCACACATCAGCAAATCATCGCGCACAAACATACAGATATATATATATATATATATATATATATATATATATATATATATATATATATATAGCAGATTGTAATCAAACTTCAAGATTTGTGAGTCCGCAACAAATGAAACCCAAATCCTCATAGAGAAAACTGCAAGAATATGAATGCACCCAGAAATGCAAAATAAGAACACATGTAGAACAAATTACAGACTTGATTGAAGTGGATCCATCGTAAGGTGAATCTCTCTCTGCATATAAGACTCTGAAGTGTTCTATATATATGATGGGTGATTGAGTAACAAGTCTTTTTCAAGGTAGCTGGTAAATAACTGAGTAAAACAATCACATCGATCGATCTCTATAACACTAGCTAGCTACTGCTGCTAAGTTTTGCAGATGAGTTAAGGCTTTAATCAATAATACATGCCTGGCTTCAGCCTGTGTGCCGACAGCAACTAAAAATAAAAGATACAGAATCAGACGATGATGGAATCACCTTTCTATTGTGTTGCCACGTACGACGCAGCTTCGTCGTCGTCGTTGGATGATCATCATCCACCATAGTTGGTGGATATATGATCTCCAGCTTCAACCAAAGAAGCCTCTGTATCCATGGAGAAAGCAGGCACAAATTCTTCTTAGTTTGAGAAGTGAAGAAGAGAAATAAAAAGAGATCGACAAGGTCAAGTAATTGGGAAATAGAAGAGAGGGTGCTTTTTGAATACGGATGAATGATAATTGACCCAACAATTCTTGTATATTCTTTGGCCAAACAAGTAATCATATGTAAGTGTAAGTGGGAAGCCTTTATTTTTCATTTTTCTTTTTAATTTATGTTAATTTACACACCCCACCACTTGCAAATTATCTCCATTATATTGATTCGGTTTAAGCTATCTCGAGTGTGAAACCAATCTGTATACCTAGAAGCTAACCAATTTATTCGGAGTCATGAATTAATAATAGCCTTAAGCTTCTTGTAATGCTTAGGCTTAGGATTTAGTTTGTAAAACATCTTTAAAATACCAAATATACATAAAAATAAATAAATAATTTCACATATATTCTCATTATTTGCATTAATTTTTTTATTTCTTAAATTCGATATTTTTTGGGGGAACAAGAATTGTTTGGGCAGATTTGAGGTTTACACAAAAGAGAAACATGTGCGTAAGGCTTATTGTTCTCTTTTGCACTCACCTCCTATTTTCTTTCTAAATCATTAAATTCACATAATGCATTTAATGTAAAAGATCTAAATCTTGCCACTTGATTTAGTGATTTTTTTTTATCTTAAAAAATCACTTAGCGTGGTTACTTTATTAAAATAATAAAACTTGTTTTCTATTTTTTTTAAATCAAGAAATTCAAGTATTTAAAATAAAAAATTTCACAAATGGTTTATAATTTTCAAATTTTTTTTTGCAAGAATTTTGAAACTATTGCAAATTAACTTGTGTATGCACCATTTGTATAGAGCTAAAACAAAATTACACCAAGATTCAACGTCTAAAGTATTTTACTCTAAAAAATTCAAAACTTTCTTTGCCGACTCATTATTTAATTAAGTTTATGAAGAAAAGCATTCTAAGTGATAATAATTTAGATTAACATATGCCTAGTCACCTTTTACATCTGTTTAAATGGTGAAAAGATATTATAATTGGGTGGATTTATAAACGTAATTGACTAAGACAAAAGGCAGATATTTTCATGAACAAATATTAATTTAATTAATAAAAAATTAGTTTATAACTCATATTATAACGTCATGAGTTTAAATATCACTTTTTAATAGATATATAATATATAAATATTTTTATAAATATTCTTTAAATATAAAGGCATATCTTATCCTAATGAGCTAATAGACTCAATTCATCTAATTTTTTTTTGTAAAAAAATGCAGTTACTTCCACAGAATCTCTTTAATTATATTGCTCGTACTATTTAATTTCCATCAGTACCTTCCATTTCTGCAAGTGGGTCAAGGTGTTTATTTCAAAAAAAGTCATCCAGGGTTTGATTTTTGTGTGGACTAAGAATTAACAAAGCAGGACGCGAGGTAGACGACAACCATCACCAACATAAGTATTCTAATGGAGAGCCTTGTTTGTCAAAACGTAATCACTATGTCACGCCTCTGTATTCTCATGTATTCATTTTGTACTTTGAATTTTAAATAAAAACAACACTTTTTTCTTTTCTTTTTTTAAGGGCCGATAATCATGTTTTGGACATTTCAAAACCTCCATCTTTTCGAATATAGGAATCGTTTTCATATATGAAATTATTTGAGTTGAAATTAAAGTAACAAGCTAAATTCGCCGGATATCATTATCTGACTGCAAAAGCCTAGTTTTGGTTTTATAACTTTACATAAAATTTCAGTTTAATTTCTTAATTTTATAATATTTTTTTAATATTTTAACCCTAATATCAGTAGTCTCAAATGATGATTCTTTATACTAATTATTGTTATTTTAAAAAATTAAACTTAATATGTTAACATTTATGAATGTTATGCAAATCTTTAAAATTTTATAAATTATTTTATTATGAAACTAATAGTGTTAGTATTAGAAAACTAAAAGACACTACCAAATTATAAATTAAAATACTAAAATGAAACCTTATATAAAAGTTCAATAACGATATATGCATTTTGCCTTATTTGACATAGTATTTCAAGTCGAAATTTAAAGAAAATGAAAGTAAGTTTAAGAAACGCAATTAATAATGAGCATAATTGGAGGGATCAATGTGGTTAATATAATTTCAAAGGAGTTTCCAGAAAATGATGAAGTGATAAGTTTGAAGAGAAATATTCATTTGGGCATAAGCATAGCAACAATACAATGTGGTTGTTTTGAAATGTTCAATTATTTCCACAACATTATCATAATAAGATGCTTTTTTAATCTGGAAACGCCCCGTTCAAGTTTCCAATCAGTGTTTTACATTATTATTATTATTATTATTACGAATAACTTTGCATTCAAAAATAGGGTTTTACATCATCTATACGCCACAAAAGTTATAACATGATCTTCATCTTTGAAAGTCGTAGTTTTTATTTTAACTTGCTTTCCAATATGAAATGATTTCGATTTTGTTTCCCATGCAATCAATAATGACGTACTAGCACATCTACCCTACCTTAAATCATTCTTGTGCTTGTTTGCTTATATGTCTGGTTACATTCATCTAAACATACATGGTGCATCACCAAGAGATGTGTTTTTGTGTGAGAGAGAGAGAGATGTGAATAAAGGTAGTGAGGCTTATTTATATGATTTGGAAGAAAATATAGTTACGAGTTAGGTTTTGTTTACTTCTCATGAAAATCACTTACTAAGAAGGACAGGATATCTATACAAGTGAAGTTGTATAATTTATATTTAGCTAATAGAATAACAACCCTGCCGTGTGAAAGAGACTCTCAAACTCTAAATCAATATGATAAGAAATACATAAAATGCAATTTGAAAGGATAAAGTAAATGTTTACTTTCTTGTGATCTAGTTTTGTGCGTTAAAATCTTTCCTATGAGATTCATTATATTATAATGCCTTTTGTTTTTTCGTCTAACACAAAAATATCCTCCTATCAAGGATAATGATGTTTGAGACATTATCACATGCTAAATATAAAAATATCTTTTAATTGGGACTCAAACTTTGATTTGCCATTATAAGGGTTCATCACTAAACTCAATCTAGTGGGTACATTGTAGTGTTTCTTGTCCTTTAATTGGTGTGTCTAGTGGAGAGATTTTGCCTGTTTAAATTTAAATAAATAAATAAAATACCTTTAAGAATACTATTCTAAATTAAATTTGATAATATTTGAATCTGACTCAATTATATTAAAAAAAAAGTTATCATGGAATAGGGTGGACTTTAGTTGGGCTCACTTATGGCCCAACATATCCCTAGAGTTGTTTTTTGGTATAACATATCCCAAGAGTTAAAAAGATGAAAAGTAAATGTGCATTTATGTTGTGTTCATTGGCCTTTTATGCCGCTCATCAATCTCACTAAATACTTAAAAATGTTGGGTGAGAATGAATAATGTTATTTATTGAGATTTTAGGGTTAGGAAATCCAATCCATAGAGAGACAGAGAGTATTGGGCTACAAGACTACAAGTGAAGTGAAGCCTAACCTTTAAGGTCCTTTATATAAATGGGCGAAATGGTCCTCACAATCCCCTCTCATTTAAGTCTCAATTGCCTATAACTAGCTATGTGGGATACAACACCTTTCAAAGTTCAATTAACGAATTAATGAGTATATTTTATTATAATTTTAGTTATAATATTTAAAGAGATATATTAACTTTAAAATATTTATATTTATAGTTGAGAGTAATTGATGACTTACTCTGCCCACCATTAATATCGCCTAAAAATAATAAAGATTTCATTCTACCTTCAAATCGTCAATAAGCTTAACCCTTTTTAAAAAATTTTAGTGTAAAAACTATAATTAACTAATGATCACTTTAGGTTTTTAAGAAAATATTAATTTTTCCGACAATCTCATCCTAATTCATTTTTGTGTGAAAATGAAATAACTTTTTTATTTCTCTATATTTAAATAATTTTTTTATATTTATATTAATTTCTCTCTCATAATTAATAACTATAAATTGGGGTGATAATAAGAAAACTTAATGAATATTTTATCAAGCGACATATAATAAGAATAACCTATCTCTTATATATAAGGTGCATTGTAACAATGACTAAATAGAGCATATTTAGGATGAGAAAACTATTTTGTAAGCACATAATACTTACTTTTAATTTTTAATTTGGCACTTATTTTATTTTATGTCTTTATTAAATTTTTTCAATTATGCTCTTCTACTACCCGCTAGTTCCTGTAATTTTACTCTATCAGTATTATTAGCTCTAGTATAGGAGCTCACTCTGCCAATGGTGCGTAGTTAAATATTTTAATAAAAAGGAAAAATATCAAATTAAAAATTATGAAAGAAAAATATAAGTACTTACGTAATTATTTTACATTGGAGGAGATAACAATTAGGCCGAAGAAAAAAGCTTGCCGTCCCTTTCACTCAAAATGCTAAAAATACTGAATGAGAAATGGTCCATTTTCCCACAAAATCCCACTTACATCACTCTCTTTGGTCCACTCCCCTTTCTTAGTAGTTCAATGGTTCATCTTTTCGTTTGTTTCCTTAATTACAACGCTTCTCATTGTTCCATCCAAGTCCAATTTTTGTCAACTATTTTCTACCTATCGGGTACGATCGATCGATCGAACAAGACAATATTGAAAATTTCATATTCATTTCACACTTACTATTTTGTATACTTCTTGAGAGAAATTACTTTTTCTTTTTATTTTTCTATTACAGTTAAACTAGGTACTTCACCCAAATTAAGTTCTGAAATGTGTTATTATTTTTTATACTAAAATTTTTAAAAAATAATTAAATTTATTTATGATATACAGATAAGATAAAATAAATTTTATATTAAAATGTTTATTATTTTATTCTTTTAATTTTCTGATGATCTTCTATTTAAACACAGAACGGTCCATTCGATTCAATTTAATGGGATTCCGGCTGTCTGCCAAAATTTTCGGAGACAGCTTATTTAATTCTCTTGTCACGTTATGGTGAAAATGTGCACTTTCATACACTATTCTTGTAAATAAATTGTACCCACCACCCCACTCTCACCCTCTTTCTTCTCTATTAATGTTAACGTTACCCCATTTGAATCATGAATCACACATTACACAGCTGAACCGCATTTACTACATATGTGTGTGTGTGTGGTAGTTTGTTAATTAATTCACACTAATTACAAGATTAGCTGATTTAGTCATTTATGAAAAAAATGCATGCTGAGTTTTTAAAAATATTTGTCCTTAAATCACTTAGATTGTTTGGAGGAGTAACTCTTATATTTATAATTCAGAAGGTACTATTGTTTTGAGCCACCCCACCTATTTTTTTTTCTTTTTGTTAATAATACATATTTTTTTATTAAAAATAATTTATATTTAAGATATTATTATATATTAAATATAACCATATCTCATAGAAATAAATTGGTATAATGGTTTATCACGAAGGGCTAGTACTAAATCCCCTTGGGTACCTATGAGATTCAAAATTTGAATTTAGGAAGGGCCTATTGTAACTGCTTTTCAAATGTGAGACATACGGTAGTAGAGAATATTCTCCCCTCTTCACAATCACAAGCTATTATTTCAGACTCAGTGGTTGGTTTTATCCCAAAGATTGAGAAAATTCGGGAAGGCCTGAAATTTATTGCAATCGCTTCAGTATTTACTTTGACCGATCTTTTATCTCTCCCTAATTGGAAGGCTTATAGAATCGTCTTCAGATCTTGTAGCAGAAACTGTAACAGAACAAGGTAAAAGGGAAAGAAAGCATAGAATCATCTTCATTATCATTTATTATAGGGTCAGCGATAAAGTTTTCAGCTTTCTGGAATATATCGCTGTGGCGATGATACGGAAACAACAAACCGCTAGAGAGAATGAAAAGGAAAAAAAGAAAAGATCTCCTCTTCTAAACTAAGAAAGACAGTAAAATCTCAGAACCCCAGATTTGGCGTATTATCTCAGGCAAAAAAGATGATTGTATAAAGAAAAGGAGCCCTTTTAGTAGGTATAAGCTTTTAATGGCTTCCTCTGATTACAAGTACATTTTCCACCGTGAAACTGGGCCAAGTACCACCAACAAGTAATGAGAGTGAAAATTTTAGCTGAGACTTCTTTTTTAGTTTGAAAAAGTAAGATCTTGCAGAGAGAGAGTGAGAGATTGAAGGGGTTTATTATAGTTGCAGCGCTTAATAAGAGATTTGAACAAGCAGGGAAAGAAACCCGGTAAACTGAAAGAAGCTCACGAGATTGTCCGTGGGTATCTTTAATTTGTAGTACACGTTGCTCCAGAAAGTTAAAGAGAGAGAGAGAGATATAAGAAAGGTAGAAACTTTCGCAATAAGAATTTGGCTCCGTGCTTTTTGTATGTTCTGTTCTGAGAAGAACGATATTGGAGATTTGGAGGGAGAAGTAGTGGGAGGGGAATTCGGCGCTCTTTCCCTTCTTTTGAATTCGAGAACCCCTCTCTCTCTCTCTCTCTCTCTCTGATAATTTTTTTTATTATCACCTCATTTTCTCGTAGAATTTTATCTTTATGGCTTATATATGCTTTGTTGTAAATTATTGTCTGTTTACCTCATTTTGTTGGCATATTTTAAAGTTGGGGGATTTTGAGGGTTTGAGGGAGCTCTCTCCCTGTTTAACTTTCTGTGACCCTCTTTTTGTCTTGTAATGCATTTCTTCACGAGGTGGTGTCAGAATAGTTTATTTTTCATTAAAAGTTTCGTTTTTTATAAATTTTTTTGATTGATCCTCATATGCTGATTCTGTGTATTAATCTTTTCCTCTATCCATACATCCATCAAGCCATTTTTCCACAACCTGCTCTCATTACTTCTCTGCTTGCAACCTGTAAAGATTCTGCTTGATTTATCAGAACGCACCCCCTTTCTTGCACTAAACTCCACCTCTTTGTCTCCTTCATTTTTCAAACATTTGTACCCATAATAACGTTTGTGTCCTTTTCCATGTTCATGCGAGAGAGAAATACAAAAACCCATTTACTTGATAGAGCTTTATTATTGACTTGCCGTTTTCTCTCTCTCTAGATCGTGTTTCAGAGGTTTTTAGGGAGAGAAGGTGAAAGAAATCAGAGATCATCATGGGGAAGGCTTCGAGGTGGTTGAAGGGCTTGTTGGGGATGAAGAAAGAGAAGGACCACCACCACCACCACCGCATCGACAATTCTGGTTCATTGGTTTCTGACAAGAAGGAAAAGAAACGATGGAGTTTTGCTAAGTCAGGCAAAGATTCCGATTCTGGTAACAGTCAACCTCGTTTTCCACCTCCTGATTCGACCGCTTCTTGGTATAGATCCTATATGTCGGAAACAGAGAAAGAGCAGAACAAGCACGCAATTGCGGTGGCAGCTGCCACCGCCGCTGCCGCCGATGCTGCAGTCGCCGCCGCTCGGGCCGCCGTTGCGGTGGTAAGACTCACCAGCCACGGCAGAGGAACTCTGTTTAGTGGGAGTCGAGAAAAATGGGCGGCAGTTAAGATTCAAACCGTTTTCAGAGGCTATTTGGTACGTTTGATGTTACTAATCATGTCTCTCTTGAAATATTCAAAATCGCATTCATACTTTATAGTTTTCTCTTTTCTCTCATGAGTATGTCTTTGTCGCGATTATGTGAAAAATGCTTTGCTTCATTCTCACTTAAACTCCTAATGAAACAGTGTCGTTGAATTTCTAGGCTCTGTTTCTTTCTTCTTCATCTTCCTCCGGTTTAATGTTAAAATCAAATATACAAATTTTTTTAACTTCTACAGGCGAGGAAGGCTTTAAGAGCTTTGAAAGGATTGGTTAAGATTCAAGCTTTGGTTCGAGGCTTTCTTGTTCGAAAGCGAGCTACTGCAACTCTGCACAGCATACAAGCTCTGATCAGAGCTCAGACGGCAGTTCGATCACAGAGAGCTCGCCGTTCCATTAGCAAAGAAAATCGAACTAGAAAATCAATGGTGAGAGGACCCACACTTTGGTTTCAGACACAACCCGACATGTCTATGTTCTTTTGAATCTAAGTTTGAGGCTTTGGTTCTGTAGGATCGAGTTGATGAGACAAGAAGCGAGATACACAGTAAAAGGTTATCAACATCGTATGAACAATCCTTCTATGGCTACGACGAGAGTCCCAAAATTGTTGAGATTGATACATACAGGACTCAGTCGAGATCCAGGAGAATAATCGCGACAACGTTTTCAGAATGTGGAGACGAAACACCGTATCAAACGACGCCGTTCCCGGACAGTAAGCACCTTCAGGACTTGGAGTGGGGCTTTACCGGCGACGAGTGCAAATTCTCGACGGCTCAGAGCACTCCTCGTTTCGCAAACAGCGCGCGTTCTCATAACGCGCCTCCGACTCCGGCGAAGAGTGTGTGCGGGGAGACGTTTTGCGGGGCGTACTATAATTTCCCGAACTACATGGCGAATACGCAGTCGTTTAGGGCGAAAGTGAGGTCACAGAGTGCTCCGAAGCAGAGGCCGGAGCAGAAGAAGAGGCTTTCGTTGAATGAGATAATGGCGGCGAGGAACAGCATAAGCAGTGTTAGAATGCAGAGGCCGTCTTGTTCTCAAGTTCAAGAGGAGTCATGGGATTTCTGAGTCCTGGCATTTTTCTTTCTCTTTCTCTTTGCTTTGTTTTGTGTTCATTACAAGTTTTTTACAGAGAGGCTTATAGAATTTGAGCAAAGAGTCTGCTTGCTTATGTACATTCTCTTGACAGAGTTTTCTTTTATTTCTAGTGAACTCTCTCGTTTGCTTGCTTCTCATTCATACATCAAATTCTCTTGAATCAAATTTGCTTCTTACACACACATCAACAACAATCAGCCTCATTACACGCTAAACCTATTTGCTTAATAACTTCTATTCGATCTTCTTTTACTGAAAATTACTATAAAGTATTAAATGACGTATTCAATTAGCCAAAAGCGAAATTACACTGCTAAAAATATCAATTACTTTTTACTTATTATTTTTTTTAATAATTAAGTACTTATATTTTTTAACAAAAAACTCCATACTACATGGTCAATTCTCTTTATCCATATTTTTAATAACTTGTTTTTAGGTTTTCCAACCATATTAAATAATTTTTTATTATTTTTTTAATAGATATTACCATAATTTTTTAATATGTATTCATTATTAATTTTATCTATTTTATAATTTATATTACTATATATCAATTTTAATATTCTCATTTCAACAATTACTCCAGTGCTTTGGTCTAAACCCAATACACACATGTGATTGTTTGGTTTAGAAGGAACAAAACAAAAATAATTTTTAGACTTAAACTATAATTTTAGTTAAAAAACACCCTAATATCTATTAGTAATAGAAATTTAGCTAAAGTTATAGCTTGAGTTTTTTGATATCATAGTTTTAGATAAATAAGAATCGTAAACTTTTAAATTAATTTGTAGATATTAAGTATATATAATGACAATTTTAATCTCATAAATTTTTATTATTTTCTTATCTCCCATCTTTGCTTATGCAATTATTTATTTCATGTTATTTTTATTAATTTATCTATTAAAAAAATTATTCTGATAACAATAAGTAAAATACTTATTTCTTTAAATTATTTTTTATATAAAATTTATTCTTTGAAATTATTTGAAAATCAATTTTATCTAGAAATAAGGCCAAATACACTTATATATCATTTGCTATTGATACAAAAATTATGTCACGGACACTACATATATGGATAATAATGAGTGCTTTGACTTATATAGAAAGCAAGTAAAGACTGCTAAAGAACAATGAAAAGTTCTAAAAAAGAAAAATGGACAGTGCTCTGTTTCTAGCTGAAACAAGAGGGAAGAGTGTGAAGTATAGCTTTTGAAGGCAGCTTCCAAACAAAATGATATTGCCAAATGGCAAAAACAGCCAGAGACCACAAGAGAAGAAAAAATTGAAATCCAAACTAATTTTTTTTATTTATCTATTAGGCTCTTCCAAGTTGGGGGGTAGAATGTAGACAGCCAGCTAATTTAGGTGCAGACATGGCAGGGGGATTGCAGGTGAAGATTTTTGGAGGGTATTATGAAAAAATTGAATTTTTTTGCATAAATGTAAGCTGGAACAAGAATCGAATCTCTAGAAATGCCTGAAAAAGGGTACAATCACAAGCGGCCATTGACAGTGACACTGTTTTGAGTTATAGCATTTCCCTTGTCTTCTTTTTCCTTCCTCTTCTATTGGGATAGTTTTTTCATCAACATTTAAAAAGATTTAAACTTCTGATGTTTTATTAGTTTTCTTTCACACACACGCACGCTGGGTCAAGTTTCAAGTTTGAATTCTTAGCATTGGTTTGTCGTCATTGATGGGTCTCTCTAGCTCCATGCTGGGAAACTTGATAGTGCCATTACTCATAGCTTCAGTTCAAAACATGTTACATCTCAAGTCAAGATGCACCATTTTGAAAGAAAGCTTTTTTTTTTTTAACTAGAGGATAGTGAATGACATGAGATTACACTGTGGGATTAATCTTACCACCTCCTATTTATTTAGAGGAGAGTTCTTTTGTTCTAGTTCCTTGCTAAGTATTTGCATGTTTCCCTTTTATGGATTCACAATTTAGAACTGGTAAATACAGGTTTCAAGCCAATATTAACCATCAACAACTGTATTCAAAAGGCCGTCATTTATATTCCTGATGATGCTTCTCGCTTTTCTACTATAACTTGGTAGAAAATATTCTCATTGCTTTATTCTTTTACATATGTCAAAGTGGTGCCTTTATCTTCTTTTAATATGCTTTCTAGTGATTCTATCAGTTGTACTATGTACATTTTTATTTTTTGAATATCATTTTGGCTTTTCCCAAAAAATGGGGACTACTAGGTACTAGTTCTAGTAAAAAGAATTTAACCAATATAACCCAAGGTATTAAATTTAAGACTTTATAAGTGCATAAAGCATTCTAGAGAAAACTATCCCAATTAAATCTGAAATGCACGAACATGATTCCAATCATACAGCCGCATTGGGATGTGGGGACTGGATGCACGCGCTGAATAGGCGCTTGGGGGAATGAATTTGTTGACTGGAACTGGGCAGGAGCAATGATTAGGGTTTTATTTTGGGTGAGAAGTGAAAAGACTACAGAGACATTGGGAATCAGCGGACGGGGTCGCGTTTGGTCCGATGGGTTGAAGAAGAGATCGGCTCAAATTCTGAGGGGTAATTTGGGTAATATGTCTCTGTCTTTGACCGAATAATTATGGCCTCATTCATACATCATCTTGGATATTTCGTGCAGAGTGCCCACCCATCCTCTGTTTTTCATACTAAATTATTGTTTATCCTGTTAATGGTCCATACTATACTACTGGGGTGTTAATTAAATTAAAAATTTTCAATATTACTTATATTTCAGTTATTAATTATGAAAAAATATAATATAAATTAAATAATTAAAATAATAAATTTATTTTATTATCAGATACAGTTAATAATTTGACCATATTAGTGAAATGATTAGAGATATATGTATGTCTAGAGTATTTCACTATTTTAAATATATAATATTTGAATTAAATAGAGGGATCTAATGAATATAAAAATATTAAAAATCATAATAATAATAAAATTAATTGAAATTGTGAAGGTAAAAGTTTAGGATTGCTTGAAGTTTTGAGGGAGGGAGGAAGAGACGTTAAGAAGAGGCCAAATAGGGATTAAAGTAATAAGAATCACCTTATTATAGTGTGTTTAGACTATTTAGTTAAAATATTGATTTAGCTTAATTCAAAATGTTGATACATTGGTAGAGTAACCGTCTGAAAGAGTTTTTTAATTTTTAATCAGATTAGTTTCATATCATTATGCCTAAAAAATAATTTATTTTAAAATATTGGAAGAAAAATAAAAAATAATAATAATAATCCCCTTTATATAAAAAAGCAAAATCTCAGTTCAAAGTTGCAAACAGTGATAATTAAATAAGAAGAGATTTGTTAGATCAAAATATATAAATAAGGAGAGATTTCTCAGAAGAAGCACTTTGTTCAAGAAAATGGCTCTCTGAGTGAGCGGCTAGTGCAGCTGCTTTCGTCATCAGGCTCAGTTCCCAGAAACATAAAACAAAACTATTAACCTGTTATTAACATTAGTTTATTCCAATTATGGATCTTATCTTCACTAATTAATCCAAATCAAATCTAAACATTACTGTCTCCAGCTTCCAATGTTGTGGTGGCTTTTTGAATTTTGAAGAGCACTATCTCTTTGGATTATTTGCTCAATGCTTTTCCTTTCCCACATTTTACTCGAATCCGAATATTCTAACAACATTACCAATAACATGAAAAAAGATTTTTATGCCTTTTGAGCAACAACACAAGATTTGTCATATTGTCAATTTATGATTTGGAATCTCTCTTTCCTGTGACTATGTCCCAAAAAGTTGTCATCAAAAGAAGTTTGTATAAAGTTTTATTTTTTTCTTCTAAATAATGTTTAAAGATTAGTGTTAAAAAAAATCTTCAAAACAAAAAAGAAACACAAAAATCAACACAACCATTAGTTTCTCTTAATATAAGGTTAACAGTAACAATCCAATCTCACATTAATTCACTCCTGATAAGACTTTGTGGTCATTTTTGCCTTAACCTAGATTACTCAGAGCTTAAGCTAATTTTTAGATAAATGGTGATTTGATAAAAAAAAAGGTATCAAAGATTGGGTTTTGAAATATTATTATTTTTTCTTAAAATATATTGATTTCAGACATTCCATGAGAAAGGTTCTCCCCCCATGACACAGATCAGAGAAAAGGACTAATATTTTACTAACTCCAAAACTTACTTCTTTCGAAGTGTTCACTTTGAATCCAAGCAGCTTGTGTGGACCCATTTAATTGGGGTTTGAACTTGTTAGAAAACCCTTTGAAGTTAGTACTAAATCTACTTTAATCATCTCCAGAAACCTTAAAAAGGGGGGAAAACATAAAAGATAAGATTTGCAGACCCTTTTCCCTCTTTCATCTTTTTCTTTGGTTAAGATTATCCAAAACTTGTGCCTTTTCAAGATTCATTAATTTGATGAAGATACATTTGGAGTAGTTACTGTACTTTATCTATTTTAAGCCCCAAAATAAATAAAAATATTACTACGTACCTTACCTTTACCTATTTGTACTTTTTCTAAAGGATTGTTAAGTTTTGAAGCAATTTTAATTTATTGATTGAATGTCATGTTTTTTAGCAACAAAAGGATGTTACCGGCAAGTGGGGGTGGGTAAAAAAACAAGGAAGATTAAAAATGGGAATTTCAAATTGGTGGAAAGTGGGTAAGTCATGTTTGGTAGCTGGGAAACAAGAACCCAGGAAATTATTGAACTTGAGGCAGAAACGCTGCCAACAAAATTTGAAAACTCTTGCGGATTTATTATTCATATGCATAGTAATAATAGTGACGACGACGACGACACATTATTCTGCAGAAGCTTGTATTTATTATTGTATATTTCAAGTTTTAAAACTCAAGTTAGAACAATTGAAGAACTTGAAAAAAATTTGATGGGATATTTCAATTAAACTTGAATTTAAAAGTAGTGCATGACAAAGTTTCTAAGAAAATTGTTGAGTCTGAATGGGGGATAAATAGCTATTTTACTATTAAAAAAATGAACATGAAAGGTATAGTTTTTTTTATTAGAAGATCTAAAATTAGAAATAATTTGGTATTAATTAAGAATGGGATCTTAAATCAGAGTCTATATTTATCGATAATTAAACTCTAATTACAAATTGATTTTAGTTAATAAATTAAATGTATAAACTTACATGTTAACTCATCAATATAAATACAACATATCAAAACGGGCGTGGAGCTACAATATTTACAAAGATTTGTTTTTTTTTTTTTTTGCAATCACCATGTATTTGTGTAAATGAGTTGAGCTTAAGTGCTTGTTTGGGACAAAAAGAGAAGCCTAAAGGAGGAGAGCAAGAAAGAAACGACACCGTTTGGAGGAAGTTGTTTCTCATTAAGATAAGCGTGAAGTAGAGTAAAATATTATGATTATCTTCAAATGCTACGTTTATTAGCAGAATCCATGGCTTTTATAGGTACCAATAAATCCTCCTTCTTAAACGTTATTATCAACCTTTTGTTTTAAGTTATGAATTAACGGTCAATTTGAAATGATAAGTTGTATGTCCCACCTAGTATTGAGTTTGATTTTTGAATATATTGCATTAAATAAATTGGAATTGCATTTTTGAATATATGTAATTCCATTAGTTTGTGCCAACCGTGCATGGATAACTGGTGATTTCCTTCCATTGTTTCTCTCCCTGCTCTTTTAATTATTAAGTCCAGGGTCTAACAAATATATAAGATATATTATTATTTAAAATATATTTAATTTTTAAATAGAATAACTTTATTATAATTTAAGCTCTAACATTTGAGAAATTATTCTAATTTATGAATGCTTATATTTATATTTAAAAATAATAAATAATTTATTTTATCTAATATTAATATTACTTAAAAAAAATAAGATTTTATCGTGTCTTTAAATTTTAAATAAATCCAATTATTTTTTAAATTTTTTTGTACAAAAATAACAGTCCAGGATTGCTGTATATCCATGTGCCATGTTCCGGTTTTGTGATCTCAAGTCATATTGATGAACCGCTGATATACTCCCTAAACAATATTAAGAGGAGAGGGAGAGAATTAAAAAAAACACTAAAATATTTTAGAAAAAAATATGCTACTCTTCCCGTCCTTAGTACCAAACAGCCCTTCAAGGACTGTTTATCTCAAACTTGAGTAGGGAAAATGAAAGGGGCAGAAGATCAAAACTGGTGGCTTGTTGAGACTTGACATTTGATGGTATGAAGGCTGGTCGGGGAATTCTACATAAAAGTTAGGATCGTGCTTCGTTAAAAGCTTCAGGAATTTATCCTGTAGTTTCAATCTCATCTCAACGATATTGAGTGTGCAGTGAATCCACCATAATTCCCCAACTTGAACGATATAAAAGGACAAGCATTCGCGTCTGGTAGAAGGACTCACATTTCCATCGCAAAATCAATCTACAACTACATGTAACTGGAACTAGAACACCAAGCTAACCAAATTTATCATAGCAGATAATATTGAGAAACAATCAGTCTAAGTAAATCATTCACCAGAATAAATACAGAAAAATCAAGATAACCCAATTCAAAAGAGAGAAAAACTATGGCAATTAAAATAAAGACTAATTTCTTTTCTTTCCTCATTTGGTTATTTTTCGTCAAACAACTCCGATATCATTTCAGGAACATAGAAAAAAGGATCAAAATAAAGGAAGATAGATGCAATCCCAAAATCAAATGAAAAATATGCAAAATATGTGCGGTTGAGAAGTGATCTACATCCCCTGATCAACCAGATAGTCTCCCAGCCTCTCAACAATCATGTTACACTGTCCTGGAGTCATTGGTTCAGCGTAGATACCAAATATCAGAGCTTGACCGGTTTTCTTAACAGTGATCCCACCAGCACCCTGCAAGTTTAATATGTAATTGCTAATTAATTGCCAAAACCATAACTTATCAAATCACACATCTTAAAAATCTTTAAAATTTTGCAAAACCAGGGGCTACATCTATTAAACACGAGTATGGCATACATCTGAGAGAATGGAAATCTGTTCCTTGAAATCGCAATACATATAAAAATACCAATTTTAAATAGTCCGTTTTTTCCCCATTAAAAAGGTAACACTATACAAATTTGGAATAGTTATTTGTTTAACAATGACATCTTTGCATTCAATTGGATGGTTGGGTAACTTGGTTTTCACACTCAATGGATCAAGCCACCCTATGTTTTATTCTATTCTTGTTAACAAGGAAATCTGAAGGCACAGGATGAGTTTGATTTAGTTACGTACTTATCAAATAAAAAATTGACAGAAATTGAGTCATCCGTCACAGCGCCTATTTGCTACACAACTAAAACAAAAATGAAATAGTTTGGAACACGAGTGAAGGTGGATGCTATATAAATTCATTGAACTGTATCATGATTCTTTCGAGGGAAGAGCAAGTGCAGCAATGCTGACATGCTATAAGTTGTATTGGAACTTTAAATGGAAAGTTAGAGTTAAAATCATATGAGGAGATAATATTAATCCAGAAGAGTTGCCTAAGAGGGGGGAAACGGGATTCTTGTACTCCTATATTAGTCATATTGAACAAATATAAGTAAATCATAACGAAGGAGAAGAGAAGAAAGCCTAAAGCACCTTCTTCCCGCGAATGACAGCCCCAGGTTCCCCTTGGATGACCATGTACTTTACACCGCCCAGGTGTAACCCAGTAGGGGCAAGGGAGCCCGGTTCATCAAAGTCTTTGGTGATGGCGGCAATTTCTTGAGGTGTAAACTGCATAAGAAAGAACCCCAATGAACATCATATCATCACTATAGCAACTTCATTTATAATAGAAAGCAATAGCAGAGATGTCTGATGGCAGAATTACTCATCCAACTTGGTTAAAGTGAATAGACAAAGTAGAAACAAATGATGCGGAAACTGGAAATGACAGTATGCTCACATGGCCCTTATCCCTCAATCCATCTGTTCCCTTCCATTTCAATCTTTACTGAGCATAAATCCTAAGTCTTTCTTCTTTCTTTTCTCATAGGCACAAAATTAGCATTGTGATAATTAAGCCCTCTCTTGAAATCTGTTTTACTGAATACTCACTCCTCCATCATCAGAATACCAACGAAAGATCAAAGCGGACCCATACAAATACGAGTACACCCAAACAAACAGCACTGATTTTTTCTTTTTTCTTCAGGCCATAAAAATATCAACATTTTAGAGGAAAATAAAACTCCAAAAATCACATATGTTAGTTAAATCCGAAGCCGATGAATTAGTCACTATCCAGCACAAACAGAACGAAAAGGAAGCAGATATATTCAGGTAATGCGAAGGAAAGAGGGAGAACCTGAGGGAAGGAGGAGCTCTGAGCCCAGACGCTACCGTCGAGGCCACAGATGGCGGCGGCCGTGAGGTGTTGGCCGTCGATATCACACATGAGATGCTCATCGACGTACACCTGCCACGACATTTTTGACTAAATTTGAGGTAATCGACTTCTCCGATTATCTGTTGATGAATCTGATTTGGTTTTGAAGGGGAAGGGATTGAGGTATAAATAAATAAAGAGAAAAAGGGAGAAAATAAGGAAAGTGTGTGGGGCCCACTGAGGAGGTGAAGTGCGATGTGAACCGTCGATGAGAGAATCAAGATTGAATGAGTGCCGTTCACGTTGGGTGTTCAGAGTGATGTGCTGTTGGTGTGGGACTATTATTACTCACACCTTACGCGGCCACGTGGTTACGATCATATTGTCCACTGCGGCACTGCCCCTTTTGGATCCGTAGGTTCCACACTTCCACTACTATGTGGATTTCGTTTCTTCTTCCTTTTTCCTTACAGAAAATTAAAACTGAATAACTTATATTTATAAAATTAGAGAAAAATTATGATAATTATTAATGAGCAAAATTGTGATACAACCTTGGTCCCTTAATTCTATAAATTAAGTATCCTTCCAAACCTTAATTTTAATATTCATAATCTCAAATGATGAGTATATCAGTCATTAGACATATATGATGCTGCTATTTATGAAAATTAAACTTGATATATCAATATTGAGAACATTTAAAATCTTAATGTTAGCATCTGTTGTTAATAATATTAAGATTATAAAATTAAAAATATATTTTATAAAATTAATTGATTAAAATAAAATATTGTGTAAAGTTAAAAATTTAGAGATGCACTTTTTCTTATTATTAATAATAAGATACTATTATTCTATTATTATAATAAGAATTAGATAATTAATTTGAATAAATTAAAAAAATAATTAATTATAATAAATATGATATAATTTTTTAAAAATATTTTTTTAATTATGTGCATTATAACTATTTTTAATAAAATTCTCTTTATTATATAAAATTAATAGAGATATTTTGTGAAAGTTTATTAATTTGGGAAGCTGAAGGAATATTATAATTAGAATTAAAATAAGTTTTTTTTATTTAACTTTTATATTTAAGAATATAATGAATATATTATATTTTGTTTTTTTGACAAGATAGCAAGGGATGCTATTTATAAATTATGAGCATTATCGTTTATCTCCTGACAGTGTAGTATGTGCATATCAGTTGTTTTAGTTTTTATTGTCAGATACTTCAATTAAAATTTAAGAAGTATGTAGTTTGTGTTTAATATAAAATTTAATTAGAAAATTAATTTTAATTTTAAACATAAAATTTTCTCTATATATAATTATATATTATTTTTTTAAATTATTCTTATTAATATTCTAATAATTAAATAAAGGAGGAAGGTAGTTAAGAAATTGTTAAAATATTTAAAAAAATTATATTATATTAATTAATTTAAATAAAAATTTTAGTATAATTAAATATATTATATATTAAAAATTTAACAGTTATTAATTAAAAATGATATATCTATGCTTGTTTCTATTAAAGTTTGATAATTGAATAACATGTGGAAACAGGGAGGCCTGTCTCCCAAATCCGGTGGCTTCGAAAAGTGTTAAGATTTGGTGAGGCCATGATGAAGCGAAAAGCAACGACACACATGCTCTTAACTTGGACAACCCTAGAGTGTTAAGATTTGTCCAAGTTGGAAAGCATATTGCAGCATACTGAGTTAATTTTTTATAATATGATAAATTTAAATTTAAATTTTTATTAAAAGAAATATTTATATTTAATATTTAATAGTATTCTGAATATAATTATTTTTAATTAAAAATATTTATATTTAGGGAAAAAATATTTTTGCTCAGCTCAGCCCAAAGTGATATCTAAGAATAATGAACATTCTTCAAGCAGGTTCTTCAAGTTTTTAAGACTAAAATAGTACCTAATATTTTAATATTATTTTTTATATATAGTTAATATTATAATCTTATTTATAGTGTAATTTTACCTATATTCTTTTTAATTTGATATAATTTTACCTATAATTTTTTTAATTTTATGCAATTCATGGTAATTGAAAAATAATATTATAGGTAAAATTACACTAAATTAAAAAGATTATAGATAAAATTGTATTAAGTTAAAAAGATTATAGGTGAAATTATACTACAAATAAAATTATGATACTAGCCATATATAAAAAATAATATAAAGATATTAATACTATTTTATCTTTTTTTATAAGGATCAAATTAAATTATATATATGTTAACACATAAATCCACACTCACACTAGCCCAGCAGGCTCAATTGGACTACCCGTTGGCAAAGTAAATCTTTCATTTTTATTAGGTGAGGCTCTTTCCTGGAAACTTTTTGAGGTTAGTGTTTTTGAACTGCGATTTATCTTTTATTTTATAACGGATGATATATTCGAATATTTGATGATTATGGTCACTGGCAGCTTGGTCTTTTTCAGAATTAGAGAGATTATTCAGTTTAATTGGGATTTAGAATTACGACATATCTCCAAAGATCATGATCATATCACATATGCTTTAGGCAAGGATGATTTTTCTTATACCACTATGTTGGGAATTGACGAAGATAGATTGGGATTTGATACCCCTCTATTTTAATTTCTTAGTTGGGCTGTAGCACTCTTTGTATCCAAAAAAACAAAGAACAAAAGAAAAAGAAAGAAACAAGAATATTTGATTATTGTTGATACCATGTATTCATTTCTTTTTTAATATATAAAATATTTAACTAATATATATATATTTTTTATAAAGAGGTTAGATTTACCAACGATCTAAATGTAAGTTGAAGTTTCTTTTCCTCCTATGTGATATTAATGTCAGATAGGACGAACTCTCTATTGTCTTGAGGTATAAATTTAGGTATTTAGTAATTAAGATACTTTTTTAAATGTCGTGACTAGAATCATAATAAAGTAGTACTCTTTAGAGATCAAATATATTTTAAATAGTAGTATATTTTATCTATTTATCACTTGAATCTATAGAATATATATTAAATGAAGTGACAAGGACTTGTTTCTGGCAAGAATAAATTGACCCGGCCCTAAACTGTAGCGAAGGGCCCAAAAGTGATCATTGAAGCTGTTATAAGCAGCACAAGATCATTTGAACGAATTCATTATCTCTGATAAAAAGGTTAGGACATATAATTATTTAAAATATATTAAATTTTTAAAAAATATTATTTTATTATAGTTCTAATTATAGCGTTTAAAGAGACATTTTAACTCCTAGATACTTAAGTTTATATCTGAGAGTAATAGATGACTTACTGCCCGATATTATTATTGTATATTTCATCCTACCCTTAAATAGTGGATGAGTCTAACTACTTTTCAAAAAAATTTATCAAAACAAAAGGACATTTGAGCGAACTTTCAAGAATATATTTCAAACCTATTTAAAGGGTATGCAGAAACTGATACAGACCTGTTGAACTGAACTGATCCGATCATAATGGAACAAATCTGATTAAAATAAGGTCTGTTTTGTTTTGTTTTCCCTTAAAAACCCCCAAATCTGGTTCCCTATATCAATATTGAATAGGGGTAAATGACATAAAGTTTGTGTAGATATTTAAATTTTAATTTTAATTTTAATAAAATTTAAGTTTTGAGAAATTTTAAAATAAATAATTATATTTGTTTAAAATTTTTTTTGGACTAAATTATAGTTTAAAATTAAAGTTTCAGATAAACTGATCAGAGTAGTTTATGAAATAGTAAAAGAGCTTATAGACTAACTAATTACTAAATTACTTATACTGTTTCTTATATCCTCTCTCCTGTCTCTTCTACACTATTTCTGCCTTTTCATTTTTTTTTCTACACTCTCTCATCTCTCCTTTCTTTTTTACACCCTCTCTTATCTCTCTTCTACACCATCTCTCCTATCTCATCTCTTATCTATCATTTCTTCTATATTTAATAATCATACACTTTTTCGTAATTTACCAATAATAAAAATACTTCTAGAAATAACTATCTAAACACTCATTTATTTAAAATAATTTTTTTTATAAACTCTTCTCCAAAAATATTTTTTAAAAAAATTATCTAAAAACTATTTTTTTCATAATTTTTTTTAAAACCTTATCTAAACGGATCCAAAAACTCTATTTAAATGAGATGTTGTAAGTTTAATGAAAGAAAGTAGTAATAAATTTCTTCTTGAATTTATGCGAGCCACGCAGGTAGAAAGATGATTAAGGCGGATGGTTGAACAAATGTGTCCCAAAATGAGTTGAAAATTCTATTGAAATTTTAATTAATAATTTTGGACCAAAAAGTCAAAATCATGCCATAAAGACTCAACAGCAACATTAATTACAGGGAAACATACAGATACACAAACATGCCTCTGGTGAAATCAAGAGACACGTATATAAAAGTGATCCCCTGCTTCATCTATAATTGATATTGCCACCCAAAATATAACCATACACCATATCACCAACTAATTTACATTTGTCGGTGTGCTCAAGTTCTCAAAACAATTTTTCTTAGACAAAGTATCTTCCTACCTATTGGATACTAAATATGATTATTATTTTTATTGCGAATTTAAACTTTATTTCAACTGTGTTATGATTTATGAAAAACTAATTTATTTCATTAAATTTAATTTTCTTGTGATGCATGTATCATGTTGCCGGTTCTCTTAAACAATTTAGCTAACAAATGTTAAGTTAGTTTAGTTGATAATAAATTAGTTTATGATCCACGAGATCATGAGTTTAAATCTGGTTATTGATATAAGGATTTTATTACTGAACTATTTGTAAATATTTCTATAAGAGTTTTTTGAGTTTAGAAGAATATTTTGACCCGAATAAACCCATAGAAAATAAATCACAGACTTTTCTGTCATAAAAAAGACGACTTGAAATTTAAATAAAATTATTGTACTACATTTTTGCAAATCAAATTAGTTAAACTTATATATATATATATATATATATAGAAATTATTGGAAGACAGACGAGGAAGAGTAGGTAGTTAGCACATGGGTCAAAGGCTGTCCAACTTCATCATCTACTAATATTTACTTATTTAGTGACTCAAACTGAACCAAGTGGAGCAAGGGAAGCTTCATCATTTTAGGTATTTAATTTTTTTTTTTTTTGGGTTTAAGGAAGCTTCCCATTTAATGTTCTAGTTATGCGGTTGCTTAAGGTGTGTTCTCAAACATTACAGCAAATTAGTATGCCTTATGATACAATTAAGCACCATATAAAGTTTCTTAATTATACTCGTTTTGCACATCACTTGTGCCTCCTTCCTTGGATAAGTTAAACAATAATGTTGTTGTTAGCTTCATAACAAAAAGTAAATTAGCACTTTCTGAATAAATATTTTCACGCCAATTAAAAAAAGTTACTAATGGAGGGAACACGGACTGAACCGAAAGCGCGCTTAATTAAGGTCACCAGTATTGCTAAAATTCTTATTGCTATGACACGAGACACAGGGTTTTGCAGTTTTCCCTCTCACTAGTTGCTAAATTCCAAGCCAGAATCTTTATTTCTCCCCCTTCTGCCGATCCTATTTTCCACGTTGCAATCAGCAATACATGGGGACAAAATTTGTGGCCGATGTTTGTAGGTAAAGACATCGCCTTTTTTAAGGTTGCGTCGATACCCAATTGTTCTCATGCATATGAGAGTGACAAACAGATACACGCATTTATAAGTTTCAGAATTACGACTGTTACTCATAAATAATAGCGAAACGCCACTTCTTCAGCTACCTTATTGAATTGCAGTTCAGTTCTTTGATAAAGATCCTATAAAGGTAAAACTTTGGTTCTCCAAACTCTTTCTTCTTCTTGAAGTCAATCTGTGTTTTGGTTTTTAGGTATTTATATTCCTTACTCTGGTTTTGAATGGTCTGAATTATTCTTGCTTGTTCTTTTATGTGTTTTAATGATCACTTTAGTTTCGTTGGTGATGGATCATGTGCGTTTCTCCTTCTTGAATTCTTCTGAAGTCTATTTAATCTCTTTGAGGTTGCATCTATCTGACCTGGTAGTTTTGAGCTTTCTTGGTTGAAACCCAAGTGTTCGGTAAATATCGTATAAATATAAAACTTCTATCTTTTCTCAGCGGAAGTTGAAATAAAAGCTCTGTTTTGCTTGTTTTTTTTTTTTGATGCCGACCTCTGTTGGGCTCTCACGTATTTATCTTCCTTGCTCTTGTTTTGAATTATATGAATTGTTTCTTGCTTGTTTCATCTTTTGTTGGCGATCCCCGTAGTTTCATTGATGATTGATCATGTGCCTTTTCTCTTCTCTAATTTTTCTGGTCACTTCAATCCCTTTCGGGTAGAAGTAGTTAATGATTGAAGCCAAGGTGTTTGATAAGGGTTCTTTATATGGAAAAGTTTCTTCTTTCAGCATAAGCTGAAATATAACTTTTTCGTACACTAGTTATGGATTTTTTCTTTGCAGGTTTAGGATATTTTATCTCCTTAGTCTGGTTTTGAATATTATTTGTGCAGGTTTTGCTTGACTTTGATGTTGTGTTTCTTGGCATAAACCAGAAACAGGTCTCATTCTCAGGCTCTTTTCATGGGATTGAGCTGATGGGGGATAATGATGACGACGATCCATGATCTCTCCTTCTGTCTTGATGAATAAAACACTCAAGGATTCTTGAATATGACGGTGAGAGGGAAGACAGATATAAATCCAATTCTATTGAAATTCGGTGTGGCTTTAGCTTTTTCGCTTGCTGGATTTCTCTTCTGTCGCCTAAGAACAAGAAGAACCAAGTTCTCTACTACTACTCCACCCTCAAGCCACCCATCAGGTTTGTTTTTCTCCACCTAAACATCAATATTCCTGTCTCTCTCCCTCTCCCTCATGGATTTGATTTAAATGACGAACACATTTTTTAGGTGGTAGAGATCGATATGAAGATGGTCTTCGTGTTATAAAGCCAGCATCTATTCCTTGCTTCCCTGTTTCAGATGGACAGATTCTGGATACTGTGAGTATCAGTAAATACTCCAGAATGTTACTTTTGGTATTGATATTGAATTGTTGATAGACTGATTAACTTCATCCTAGATGCTAAACAATTGTTTCTTCATCTTCTGCATGATCAGTAGGAATTGATCAAGCCATAAGATTCAATTTCCTATTTTAGAAAATAAAGACGAGATTAATTTTTTCTGTTGATTTCCCCTTGGTTTCGTGTTCTAAATGGAATACTTGTCAACTGTTCAGAAGTTTTTGGCAAAGATCTTGTTCATTTTAGTTATTTAGAAATTTTTTGGGAGAAATGAAAAGAAACTTGTGTAGGAAGCTAGGGATACTTTTCTCACTGCTAATTCATTTCCAACTAAACATTCTGTGTTTCAATCAATGTGTCTCTGATGTTTTTTTTTGGCGACAATTTTTATTATCTGCAGAATTTTTTTTGAAATTGGCTATAAACTGGTATGAGATATATACATTTGTCAATGAAATTTTATTGCCAAAGAAAGTAGCATGCATACAAAAACTTCCCTATAAAAACTATAGAGAAATGACTAATTCCAGTCATTCAATACATTTAGAACTGGAATTTTGTGTATGACTACCTACAATTGCTATGATATTTTTACTTAACTAAAACGAGGACATTATTACAAATATCTCTGCAGCAAGAAGAAACATGCGTCAGTAAAGTGATGGCTGAAAATTCCCCATCTGGCCTGCCTCCAAGCAGTAAAAGAAGTGGTGGAGAAGATGAATTCCTCTTACCTGAGTTTAATGATCTTGAGAAGGAATTGGACTTTGGAGTCACCTTTGTTGGAGATTCTTATGAGCAAGATGAAGAAACACCAAGATCAACCGTAGAATCTCCTAAAGCACATGTGATTCCACAAAAGGATGTCTATGAGGAAGAGATCCAGCATCTCAGGAGAAAAATTGAAATGCTTCAGGAGAGGGAAAGAGATCTTGAGGTTCAACTGCTTGAGTACTGTGGTCTGAGAGAGCAAGAAAAAGCTGTGATGGAGCTCCAGAATCGATTGAAGATAACCATTACAGAGATGAAGATGTTAAATCTAAAGGTTGAGACCTTACAGTCTGAGAATCGGGCGTTGGAGGCTCAAGTGGCTAATCATGCTAAAGTGGAGGCCGAGCTTGAGGCTACAAAAGCAAAAGTCCAGCTGCTCCAGAAGAAACTCAGCCACGAAGCTGAACAGAATAGGGAACAGATCTTAGCCCTTCAAAAAAGAGTCGCTAAGCTGCTAGAGCAAGAAAGAAAAGTTGCTGCAAGTGATCAAAATATTCAAGAGAAACTGCAAAAGCTAAAGGATCTTGAGTCTGAGGCAGAAGAGTTGACGAAATCTAATTTGAAATTGCAGACCCACTATTCTGAATTGGCTCAAAGATTGGATTCTACTCAGATACTTGCAAATTCTGTTCTGGAACAACCTGAGGTAATAGGATTTATATATGGCCGACCTGCATCATTTAGTTATTGTGGGACGTAATTTTACCTTGTAGTTACATATACTTTTGGATGCAGGTTGATGCTTTGAAGGAAGACAGGGAGCGTCTTAGACGACAGAATGAGGACTTAACAAAGGAAATTGAGCGACTACAAGCTGATCGGTGTTTAGATGTTGAGGAATTGGTGTATCTGCGGTGGATAAATGCCTGTTTAAGATATGAACTGAGGAATTATCAACCTCCACCTGGTAAAACAGTAGCAAGGGACCTAAGCAAAAGCTTAAGCCCTACGTCTGAGAAGAAAGCCAAGCAACTTATATTTGAATATGCGACTACTGATGGCGTAGGGGAAGGAGGAGGAGTTCCCATTATAGACTATGATTCGGATCGATGGTCCTTCTTCTCCCTGGCTTCTTTTCTCACAGACTCCCCAGAGCGTGATGATTATTCTTCTGTTGATAATTCATCTGCTGCCAAAACTAACAGCTCAAGCAAGGCTAAAATTTTCCAAAAGCTTAGACGGCTGCTACGAGGCAAACATGACCACGATCATCATCAAGAAGGTAGAGAATTTTCACATTATAGTCCCAGCATGGTAACAGAAAATGATTCTGGAGCTGTAGGTCACTGGAATGAATTTGAAACTCCCACTTGGACATCTAGAACTTCCTTTGAATCTCAGGGTGTGACAAATTTAAAGGAGAAAAAGGGGACAATGAGGAATAGCATTGAAGTAGGAGGACCAGAGAGATTCATCCGTAGTACGTTAAGTTCTGGAGATTTGAAAAACCGACTTGGTTCTTTGCCAGATTCCTTAGACACAGCGAAATCCGAGGTTGTGAAGTATGCAGAAGCTTTAAAAGGCACTGGTGTTGGTTCCCCATATAAGTTGCATAAAAGATCAGCATCATATAGTTCATTTTAACTCACTACAGTATAGCAGGTCCATTTTTACCGGAACACTTGGTCATCAAGTGAAGATTTTGGATTAACAGGGTATACAGTAGTTAATGCTCATGTATCATATAGGCCGTTAGGATCTATTCAGAGACTAACGGTCTTATAAATAAGCGTATATTCTCAATCACGGGTTACCATGTATCATTATATACCAATATTGTGCAAAATTCGGGAGTTCATAGTAAATAATAAGCTCCCTTTGAGCCTTCTTCTCCCTTCAATAGTTAAGGGGAATCCATGATGAAGTTTTGTTGATTGCCCCCCAAAAAAAAGCTGTTTTCTTTCAACTCAATGAAACGCCCTGGACTTCGTTACGAAAATTAGTTTATAGGGGAAGGCCATTTCATTTCGTAAGAAAAGCATATAAGAAAATTGTTAATTTTACATTGGAGAAAAACGGTGTTACTTTACGGTGAAGATTTATGAAAAAGCATTCATAGCAGAGGCATATATGATGGCTGGCCTCATCCCTTGCTATAATTCCCTACTCCGATAAATCATTATTATCCATAACTCAAATGAACATTTTTGTGACACAGTACGCTTTTGATTCCCTGTGAAGATTGCTTTCTCTTTTCATTTCTTTGGTTAATGATTATTAATGAGCAAGTGAAAAACGTTTGTTTATTTCTTAGTCTTGAAAGAAAGCAGACTGCGATCTGCAGTTTTCTCTTTAGTTTTCTGATGACATAAGCTACTAAATTGAGGGGGAAAACAATACAGAGAAAGAACAATCTCTAGGAGATAATGGATAAAAATTCTTATTTCTTAGATCTGAATTACAAATCAGAACATATTCTGCAATCTGCTTTTAGAACTGCTCAATCCCTTCCAATGTAACAGGTCGTGCCCTTTATGGCTTTAAAACAGAGGAATATGCAGCCAAGGAACCTCCAAATGAGTACATTTATAAGAAATATTTAGACAATATAATAAATAAATTACTTATATTTATGCATAAAAACATGAACAAACTGTCTGCTACACTTGTATGATAAATAGTGGTACGCAAGAAAGTCTTGTAGAGATCAAAGAAGTAATAAGTGCTTATGAGATAAGGGCTATGCCTTGAACAATCAGGGCGTCGGCTAGAACCTGGTTAGCAGCTTGAGAAGGATGAACACTGTCCCAAAACACATACTGGGTAGCATTAGAACAAGTTCCTGGTGATTTTGGATTGCACAATAATGATGTTGTCTCCACAGTTCCAGTCCCACAGCAACCTCTCCTTGCCTCCACAAAACCTGCCAGTAGTAGTATCACAAGGGTAAATAGAAAAATCAGATAATTTTCATCATCTTATTGCAAAGTAAGGGGAAAAAGATCCATGTGGTTAATTTTTTAAGGAAAATTGATGGAAAATCCTTGTTTGGAAATTTTATTGGCCCAAAAGATCTGATATCTTTTCATTCATAGAAAGTAAGGGTCTTTTAATCGATTTTTCCTTACCGGAGTTTGAAGGTGACTGAACAAGGTCATTGAGAGGCTTGAAAATATCAAAGACAACTATCTTGAGACCAGGAAGCTGCTTTTGGAGATTTGCTGCAGCAGAGCTGATCTTTTTGTTAAATGCTTGTGCATCTGTATTCAGCCTTGAGACACATCCATTCTCATGATATCCAAACAGAGTTCTTGCAGCAGGTAGGCAACCCAATGGAGGGAGTGAGGTCACTCCAATTTTCCTAGCTCCCAATCCATACAAGTCCTATGTTTCAAACAAAGCAGCGAGTCAGAGAGATTCTTGGCAGAATCCTTCTATAAGAAATAAGATCACTAAGATGACCAAAGTACCTTGATAAAGCTTGTAAATGATCCCAAGAGGTATGAGCCATACTGATCTGGAGTGTAGGCTTTGTTGATCCAAGGGTTGACATAGTAATTTTGCACAAAGTCACTGCTTCCAGCACTCAATAAGTACAATGCACCCTTGATAATCGATGCTGCTTTTTGACTTCCAGCAACCTTGTTTAGCTTGCTTTGGTATTCCTTGAAGTAGTCTAATTGTTGAGACAATGGGATTGCATGCTGCAATAACAAAAAAAAAAAATGAATGAACATGCTTTTTCTAAATCCATATTCAAATTTTCCAGTTCTGAACTTACATTCAAAATAGCAGCTTTCTCATCATAACCAGAGGCAGCTGAAGCAAAATTTGCTCCAATAAGAAGATTCTTCCCTGATGCCTGTGGGCTAAGATATGCATCTGGATACGTCTTAAATCCCAGAGTTTCAGCTGCCAAAAAAGGAAAATTTTCAACAAAGATCAAGCTTACTCCAATTCTTCCTCTGAATATTTTTTCATCATGAAAACTTTCATTGGATCTACACATTAGCTCATGGTGAGCTTTCATGACGATGTTGACTCTCATGTAAGTGAAAGTAACAATAACAAAACACGGAGTAAACTAGCAGGAACGGTTTGAACCGAAAGTTTTCCATGGAAAAAGTTTTCAAGGAAACAAATGGAGCCAAGAGTAAAATTCCAAGGTTGATGCTTTCTTGCACTTACCAGTAATATCAGTAGCTAATTTTCCGTTGCAAAACCTTCCAGTGGGTTGATGGTTGACAAAATCTCTTCCATAAGGAGGGTAATCTGCCTTAAAAATAGTGGGCAAATAGTCATTATTTCCCACATCAACTGCAGAATCACCAAAAGTTATGATTGCTGGAACAAGTGTATCTTGTGCATTCCCTCTTGTTAGGAAGAAAAATGCTAAGAGCAGAACAAGTGCTTCTCTATGACTTGTCTTCATCTTCCCCAGCTTTCTCTTGCTAGCAAGGAGCTTCAATGGAGGATCTCAACTGGGTAATAGATCCTTATATGGCAGCTAAAAGAGACCTTTATTAAGTGGGGAAGATGGAAGTTGAGCAGAAATTGAGCACGTCCATTAAATGCTTCATCAAACAGTGGTTATTTCTGCATTAATGGCGAGCAAATTCTATCCTGTTCTATTCCTTATCTATGGTGCATTATAGCTCTTATTTCTGATACAATATGGTCATTATTGCTTGTTCATGTCTTTTTAACGCAAAGAAACCAACTTTATGACTCAATTTAGTTGGTTTATTTACTATAGTGAAGCTGAGGAGTTGAAGACTTCGTATGTAAAAGTTGGCATTGTCACCTTTGACTTCGTCAACTGGGAGCTGCATGGGCAGGAGTTATTTCGGTTGTTGCATGCAGAAGTTGACTAATGACTACTATTGAGTAGTGACAAGTTGGCATGAACATATCCTATTTATTGTAGATAAACTAATTAGTTAGGTGTCTTAATTATGATATTAAGAATGAATTTACAGTTTCAAGTTTAAATTTAATCATAGTCTTATATTATATATTCCCATAATATTCCCTCCGGTTCACATTATAAATCATTTTAACTAATTTATTAAAACTAAAAAATAGTATTTAACTCATTAAATTTATTTTAAATTGATTTTTTTTTAATTTTACCCATATTAAATGAGATTGTGAAAGAAAGAGAAAAATATGCGACATTTATGTATTAATTGTAGCCGTGACAAAATTGCTAAATAAATATTAATTATTCTCTAAATGACTTATATTATAGATAAAAGTTTTTTTTTTAAAAATAACTTATATTATGGAGGAAAGGAATAAAATAAAAAATCCTATGAAAGATATAAAGGAGTTTGAATAATCAGAGCATCTCCTATGATTACACTGGAAACTGACAGATGATTTAAACTCTGCCCCCTATCCTCACACACACATTTAATTTCATTGACAAAATGGGAGAGAAGATTTTTACAATATTTATCAATTGAAGAAAACAACCCAATTGACAACTTTTGAAATACGAGAAGAGCGAAGTAAAAGCTAAACAAATTAAAAAGTTAATAAAGAGAACCAAGGAGTGAATGAATCTGTCTAGCTAAATTGTTTTTGTTATGAAGAAGTTATGAACTTCCTATTTAGAAGAAAAATGTAAGAACCAATACTACCATTAAGGATATCTTGGATTTATTGGCTTTGTTGGAAGTTGTTTGAATTAACTTGCTTGATCTAACTATCTTATTTATCACCAAAATTACATAGCTTATGGCTATGATTTAAAACACAACTCTTTTTGTTTTGTGGACTCAATATTCCTTTTCCATCTCGATGAAGATTTACCAGATTCACAAACCAGAAAGGGACTTAGCCAAAAAAGAACCAAACTTTAATTTACATGTCCGGTTAAGCTTGAAACCCTCCAAAGTCTTTAAACAAAAGAAGTTGGTTATATGTTACCATCGGCATTTACTGCTCATCAACTTTACAGATGCCAGATGGGACATATGGCATAGGCCTCTTTAATTTTATTTCAGTTTCGTATCGCAGCTACATGAACTGATATTATTATTTACCCTCTTGAAATCTAGTTTTGACCCCACAGCATTAGAACACAATACCCACCTTGTTGGGTAATTCTTGGGCAATAGAGCTCTGTTAAATAGTAGTAATAGTGACTTGTAAAAGTAAAAAGAAAATATAGGATATGACTTTTTGAGGAATGTATAAGGGTACCTTTTTTCGGTTTGGTCAAAGCCAGAGATGGCACGTTTTGCTATTAGTGAAGGATATTAATATGTGCTTCTTGTTATGAGACGCTCTGGACCCTACAATCTAACTACTCTTGCAGGGAAATTTAACTGGATTAGAGTTAGGTACATCTTCTTATGCATTTATTATTAATATATATATATATATATATATGAGAGGCCTTAGAGAGGCCATGATCACATTTTTATCCTTTAAGTTTCAACCTTTACTTTTTCTGTTCTGCGTTTGAAATACTTTCTTGCAATGTCCATATATAATTTGAACAATTTCTTTGGTTTTTTATGTGTGGTTCCCGACAGCTATACTCAACTTTTATGTTTGTATTTAGATTAATTTTTAGAAAAATGTAATAAAAATAATTTTAGTAAAGAATAACTTTTAAAAAAAAGTAGAAATTTTGGGCCTACGGAAATGTAGAAGTACTTTTGTAAAAAAAATCAGTTGTCTTACATCCCTTTCTTAAAAATATAATTTTAAAGGTCAAAGTGGTTTTTCATATCTATACAAACGCACCCTTGGTAAGATATTTTTTAATCAGTCCACCATTTTATATGTTGCTTCCTTTAAGAATGTTATCAAGTGAGGCTCAATAGTGTTAAAGCCTTCAAAGACCTGTAATCAAGAATAGATGATTCTTTCCCCATAATGATTTAAACAGGAGATGGATATATATATAATGATTCTTAAAACGTACAAGCATGAAAAACTTAGTCTTGTTTAGCAGAAACAGAAGTATAAATTGTGACTACCTAGCAGAGAGAATAGTGATTGATTCACAGTTTACAGTATGATGGAGGGAATCACTTGTTGTGGTATTGATTCTTGGATGATCCATCTCCAAAGCCAAACATTCTTGCAGTTCTTGCAACACGTAACTTATTTCTGGCCTTTGGGTTGGAGTTGGTAAGATACATGTCATGGCTACTTCAACAGCTTTCCATGTTGATGAAACTCCAAATTCTCCAGCCAATTTTGGGTCAACAATGCCCTCAATATCCCCGCATTCAATTTTAGGTTGAACCCAGTCAAGAATGAAACTAATATTCTCAGGTCCTTTCTTTATCGGAGGATGACCAGTTATCAGTTGAAGGAGAATCATCCCAAAACTATAAATATCACTTTTCTTATTTAGGTTTCCAGATCTCTGAAATCTGTAAGGATAACAAGAAATTAGGTCAAATAGATTCTTCTTTGGGTTAGTATAATAGATTGGGTTTCGAAAATTTCTAATTCATGAATTGAAACTAAATATTACATTGTCCATAGTTTTTTATATGAAAATCATTATGAGATTTCAAGAAAAAAATATAATCACTCAAAAAATCCTATAACAAGTGAGTAACATAGAATGACATAATCTAATATTAGAAATGACAAAAAGTCTATACGACTTACTTGTTATAAAATTTTTTAATGATTACGTTTCTTTCTTGAGATCTCATAGTAATTTTACCTTTTCTTGGAAAAATATTCTTAGAATTTTTATTGATATGGCCAACACTTACTCAGGATCAATATAACCAGGTGTACCAGCAGGTTGAGTTGATAGATGCGAGTCGATTTCATTTGTGAATGCTCTAGAGAGTCCAAAATCAGCAATCTTGGCTAGCTTAGATTTTTGTAGTAAAATGTTGGATGGCTTCAAGTCTCTATGAATTATAGGAGTCTTACAACCATTATGAAGATATTCCAATCCTGCAACTCTCCACTAGACTAAGAAAGAGGTAAATATAATAAATCCTATTAAGGAGAGAGAAGATCAATATATAGTACCTTTTGCTGCATCAGTTGCAACTCGAAGTCTCTCATTCCACTTCAAAACATTTGGGTTTTTCTCTACAAACATAAATTTGCCTCTCAACAAGGTGTTTCAGGATCAAAAAGCATATATATACATATAGTTATGCAGCTATTTGAAGTGTTTGACCAACCAGATTTAACTATAGCAAACATAAGACAAACCTGATAATAGCTGGCCGAGGTCCCCATTATCGATGTATTCATAAATCAATGCTTTTATGTCATTTTCATGACAATATCCAACGAGTGAAACCAAGTTTCTGTGATGAATAACGGATAAGAGTTGAGCCTACAAGTTAAAAAGGCTCCATGATCATAAATGAATAACATATGTAATAGTTTGCCACTTAATTTTTCTTACGTTTAAAAAGCTTTGAAGTTTACTGTCTAACCTCTGATTCAAATTCCTTGTACCCTTGCTTTGATGATGGAGAAAGTAATTTTACTGCAACTTGAGTAACATCATCTTCTAAAGTACCAAGATAAACTTTCCCAAATCCTCCTTCTCCGATAATAGTTTTGAAATTGTCGGTGATACGGAGAACTTGTGAGTAAGAAAATTCTCGATTCTTATGTTTTAGAATTCCCATCTTTCGAGATTTGGTAGACAAAACTGCACCATTATATCAACTGTGAGATAGAATTGTATCAAATGAAATATTCCAATGAAGATAAAAGATGAGGGTTATATTCCAATCATTCTACCTCGTCTTTTCTTTCTGAGTCTCCAAATCATCACAGAAAGAATGATAATTAGGACCAAAACTGCAATTGATGCCACAAGAGGAATTACAAACTTGTGTTCTTTGCATGAATCTTTCTGACAGAGGCCTGGATTTCTGGCTACACTGTTAAAATGGGGAGAGAAAGCATTAGAGATTTGAGCAAATGAAGATAAGTAATACTCCTCCTTTCTTTAATATAGAATCTAATTGGGGAGTTGATATTAGTCTTAAATATAAGACCTATTTCCTATATTTATTAACTTTTTTCTAAATTACCCCTATTTATACTTCCTCAACAATAATTAAGTAAGAGGGGGAGGGAAGGAGTTAAGGAAGATGATTAGGGTTTTTTAAGAAAAAGAAACCATATTAACTAACTTAACTAACTTCCTTGATTTAATCAAATTAATCATGAGGGTGTATATGAACACAAGAATATTATTCAGGGACAAAATTAAAGAGAACTACTTACCTATATCTAGCGATTCTTTGTGGTTAATTACTGATTTAGACTTAACCATAATTAGGAGATTAAGTTTAAGGTTTATCTTCACCATGGTTTGGAAACATATAATCTCAAAAGTTTAGAGTTTAGGTTGACAGAGTGAATAAACCAGAATCTGAATTTGATATTGAAGGCAAGCATACCTTAGCTGCAAATCAGCCTTTTCCCTTAAAGCCCTTGGAATTGAACCTGTGAGCTTGTTTCCAGTCAAATTACTGCAACATGAATTTTGTTTTTGAGATACTTCACTTCACAAATCAGAGCATGAAAGTTAAAATGCAATAACATATTGAGGTCCCACGCACATGACTTTCAAATTAGGAAGATCAGCAAGAAATGCTGGTACTTGTCCAATCAATTCATTATTTGACAAATCTCTACAAAAAAGACATCAGTGTTAATGCCATAATATTTAATCACATGAAAAAAGAAGAAATAATTGAACGTTAAGATCTTTCCTGTGTAGAAAACTTACAGGGACTCCAAGGTTTTCAGATTGGCAAATGAAGTAGTTATCTGTCCTGTTAATTTGCTTGAGCTTAGGTTCCTACCGACAGTTTTGCCACCAAAGTAAATCAAATAAAGAAGAGCAACGTGAGAGAATTTATAAGGAAATGGTCACACCAGATGTGTTTTCAACTTAATAAGTCATAAATAGGAGCAGCAATACACTGCTACTTACAATGAAATGATCCTTGAATTGTTGTCAGAACTGCAACTCAAACCTTCCCATCTTAAGTTAGACGGAATGCATGGGTCACCTTGCCAATTGATTCTAGAAATTCCGTATGTACGTTTGATTTCCGTGACGGCACTAACTGCTTATACAATTTCCAATAAGAAACAAATTACCCCTTTTGAGAATTTTTCATATAATCCCTACTAGAGGCCTTTCAACGTCACTTTCGGAGATGTATTAAAGAGATCTACGTCTGTTCACTTAAAAACAGACGTAGAAAGTCAAAGTATGTACTTCCTCTATTCTTAACTATAAGAGTTAGATAGAGAATTGAATTTATTTTTAAATATAAAACTCTAATCTATTTTTACTTTTATCTCTCAAAATTATAATTTCCCCTACTGAATCCTTATATGATTACACATATTAAAAAAATATCTATTAAGAGTAGTTTAAATGCATATAATTAAAAGAGTTATCTTAGAAAAAGCACCACACAATCATTATAATTAATTAATTTACCTAACTTTCTTAATCTATCTAAATTAGTTAAGTAAATCTTATAATTAGGGAAAAAGTAGTACATCTATTTTGAGCATAGCAGATGTAGATACTATTTTTTAAAAAAAAAAATTGTATTTCTTTATTGCAAGAAACTAACCTGCAATTCAAAACATGCATATATGCACAGCAGAACAACAACTACAGACATTCATTAGAACTATTCAACACAATCAAATATGCAAGAACAGAATATAATGTTACAAATGTATAAGCATTATTAGGCATTACCATCTTGTGCATTTGTTGGTGAATTTGGCAGTGGGGTGTATCTGTATATTTCAAAGGCATTGAGGATAGGAGGAGCATCAGATTCAGAAGCTGCTCTGACTGTGAAACGAACATTACCATTATTACTTGCGATCTTGGAACTAACAACAGTGACAGGCTTCAAGTATTCAAGAGGCTGAGAGATGAAGTTTATATCGTCAAAAGTGACATTGATGATTCTTCTGTGATGAGTGGGAAGCTTTTGAATTTCAGCGAAGTGAAGGAACACAAAATATTCGTAAGATGCATCATAAAACCAATCCAGTGATAAGGGGATGGAACTGTTATTCGCCTGTGCTGCCGTGCTTAATATTTCTGACGACAGTTTATAAGTGGAATCTTGAGCTCCTATTTCTGCTGATGTGTTTAAGTGATAGTATCTGTCAAAATCATAAAAGAGCCACACGCGATCGTACACATCGTCTTTATACCTGAATTCAAAAAAAAAAAAAAAATTGAGGAGGTTATGTCTAAATTTGCTCTGTTTTGGATGGAGAGAAAATTTGGTAGAAAAGAAACTAGGAGGAGAGAAAATAAAGAGAAAAGAATTTTCTCAAAATCTCCATATTTGAAGAGAAAAGTTGGGGAGAAATGTGGCGGATCCCACCCACCACTCATTCCCACTTATTTTTTTCTCTTTCTCATTTTTCTTCCTGTATTCCATCCAAACCTGGAAAACTCCAATCCTCCCAAATTTTCTCTCCATATTTTCTTTCCTCTCAACTTTTCCTGCCATCCAAATGAGGCTAGTGTCAACAATACATATAGCACAAGGAATAATATAGATTTAGTCTAGCGGTATAAGGTCTTATTAGATTTTTTTTTTGTCTAGAATTCAGTTATTAAAGGATATACTTATATTGGGAGAGCAACCACAAATCTTAAAATTAAATATATGGTAATAGAATCCGGTAAATAATATAAAATAATACATGTAGCACAAGGGAAAGAGTACTACCTGGTAAGAGCAGGGACAATGCCACTGCCAACGTCAATACGGACCTGAAGAGACAAAGGAAGAGAAATGGAATACAGAGAATGATTCAAGAGCCTCAACTCCAAAGCAGAAATGAAAGGAGTGCCTTGTCCTGTGTTAACAAGACACACTTGTAGTATGTCCATGGGAACATGTATAATCTCATAGTATTGACAGAAGGTTCCATTAGGGACTCGAACAGTGTCCCAAAAGTTAGGACCAAGGTAGAGGTCAAAGGAAGGAGGTTGGTTTTTGTTGTCGTAATTGCCATAAGCAAACACAGCTCTAATCAGATAATTGTACTTCTTGTTGTTGTTATTCATATGCTTTGGTTGTAGAGTGTAACAGTTTCTGTCTCCCTCCGGGAAGCTTCGTACCATCTCAAGCTGTTGTCCTTTGTATACTTTGCGGAATCGGTATTTGAGATCCGGCGAGATTCCATTACTGATTCCAGTTTCTATGAAGTGTTGGTCTGTTTGGTACCAAATCCCAGTTGTTTCGTCCACATAATCCCTGCTTGCGCCACAGTCTATGCTTATCATCATATCTGTGCATGACATGAATGATGAGGTAAATGGATAAAGCATATTTTAGTTTTATTGCTCAAGTTGATTTCTTTGCAAGTTGAGTAAATGCATATATACTAGCTCAAATCCTAATTAAAATAGCTAGTTGACTTTCTTTGAATAGATTAAGGATACTAAATAAACCAATTAATTATAACTAATATAAGGGTTTGTTGACTAATTTATGTAGAATGGGGATTATATTGTATTTAATCATAATAAATTAATTTATTTAATTTATTTAATCTATAAAAAAAAGTCAATTAACTCTTATAATTATAATCGGAGGAAATATATATTTAACTAGGGTAACTAACTCTAGCCATCATAACAAGTTCATAAACTAAACAAAGTGTAACTGAAATCCCCTGTTACCCCCTGAGCCAGGGAAACATTTATTGTGGAAAGGGTTCGGGCTAAATGATTAATGAATGACTTTGGTTTGATATTCAGCCTCTGAAGATAAGGGACAAAACTGTGAATTTCCCTAGTAGTTTTGATTATTTCAAAGCAAGTAATTTATTTGACAAATAATATGAGAAAAGAAGAAGATATAGGGCGTCGATCACTTGGACTTTCACTTTAATTAAATTGATAGACACCGACCATTTTGGTTTAACAATTCTTTTGTTAATCTTGACTGACTTAATTGGAATAAGTTTCTGTATGTTTTGTAACTTGTTAGAAAACTTCTAGAGGCTATTTTTCAACTTTTTCTAACTCATTCAATTATATCTTCAGTATATACAACTATATATAAGTGTATAATTTCAACTTGTCTTGACTACTGGATGAAATGCATTACGTTCTTTGAAAATTTCCTGGAGGTATTCAAATATGCTATCAGCATATTCATCTTTCCTTATTTACTCTGTTCATCTCTATTAAAGGTTCAAAATACTGGTAAAATTCTTTATATGTTTCTTCATCATTATCAACAACGGTTTTAGCAGTAGTATCAACAATTATAAAAAAGCTTTTCCTCGAAGGTGTGTGTTTTAGACTTACATAAAGAACGAACATAACCCCAGAATATAAATGAAAATGTCATCATTTTATCCAAAAATATGAGAAGAAAATTGAAAAGCTGGCGATCGAAGTGCTTGCCTGAACTACCACCATCTGCAACAATGATGAATGAAACAAACAAGAACAAAGCGAGAATCCAAGGTGGCGTGCTCTTCCTCATCATCTTTCCTGAAACGGACAATACTTAATTACTTAGCACAGCAAGTGAACGAAGAAATATAAATATATAATATCAAAGAACTCAGGGCATGCATTGATTAGAAAGGGCAAAGTCAGAACCAAATTAGGTGAACTCATTGAATAAATAATGCAGAACCATGTGAGAACTGTAGAGCTCCAACAAGCCAAGTCTACATACACTTCAACTTGCCCACGCCATTATGTTCCGATTCCATACTCCTTTATTATAATAAAGCAGGACCATAGAATAGAGTAGAGCTCCAATTGTGATCAAATCTTGCTTACATGTTTTACATTTTCATCCATGATTTGACTCTCTCGTAAATGATAACTAATAATTTTTTTTCTTAAAAGCATAGGAATACGATCTTGTCGGTAGGTAGTGTGAGTACAAACTAAGAGATTAAAAGTTGTTAATATTTAATTGGCATTTAACTAAGGAGTAGTACTTGGTTGTTTCATTAATATTCATGGAAATGTTGACTGTACGTCTGCATGTTGCCCAATTGGCATTAATTTGACTGTACGTCTGCAGCTTGCCCAATTGGCACTAATTTGACTGTACGTCTGCATGCATGTTGCCCACTTGGCATTAATTATATCTTATCATGATCTTGTCATTTTGTTAATTTATTTTCTTTTGTGATTGTCATAATTTTGAATGCAATGGAAATATGGGATTTTGAATTTTGAGGTTTAAATTTTTCTTATCATTTCAAAAACCTCCATCAGTTAATTTGGAGCACAAAAAATTGCTCAGGTTGCCCTCTGCAACTCCGGCAATGGCTCAGGTTGCTTCTTCAACCGAGGTGCACAGGTCCATGTTGGAGCATCAAGCTCAGGAATTGAAGGAGAAGTTCAGGGGTGATTTCTCTTTCATTTCCTTCTATTTAACTCTATATATAGTATTTTCTTATATTGTTTATTTAGTTTAATAAATCTTATTGCCATGTTAATTTAATAGATATTTATAATTATATTGTTTCGTTGCTGTGCATGTTTATCGTGGAACATGGAATAGTATCAATATTCTCAAATATGCATGGGACCTCCCACTGATGCCTTTTATTTTAATGACTGAGATCTCCAAAATGGCAGTGTAACAAAGAGATCTCCAAAATGGCAGTGTAACAAAGTTACACTATATATCCAACGAATATAAACATCTTAGTAAGAAATCTAAGAAGTTAGCATTTTACAAATGTATTATTGCCTTTCTTAAATTTTTTAACCAAATGCATGAGAAAGACCCACACTCGGCTTGTTGGTTAAAGTCAACGGTATACTACTGTGCATGCATAGTTAGCTGTACAAGCAACGCAAGCTAAGTCAAGTGGCATTATTTCAAAAGAACCATCATGGTTGTTGCCGTGAGAAACAATGCTTATAATTATAATATAAAATCTAATTGACTAATTTAAAGAAATTAAAGAAATTTAATAAAAAAGAGTGATATATGTTTAGAGCTTTAGAATGATATTGCTTGGGCTAGTGACGGGTCAACCAGTATAAAGAAGAGAACTGGGCAGGGTTTATTACACTCTTAATTGGGTTACCCCTAAACTTGAAATGGGGGATATCCAATCCATCGTAGGTCACAACAATGATAGCATCGATTTGGATTTGAAATGGATCTTAAGACGTTTTTCAAAATTTTAATTTCATAAATCATGAATATGATACAGCTCCCTTTAAACTTTTACAGGTTGTTGTATGATACATATCATTGGTAAATAGTAAATAGTGGCATGGTGATAATTAATGTTTTGAGATGATAATGCGATTCACTAACTTGTGTTGTGCAATTTGTTTTTATAAGGTTCTCATACATTAGTAGATTGGCAAAAGGTTTTATGACACGTGGACATGTTTTGATTTAATAGTATTAAATATGTTAGTGTCCCTCAATAATGTTTCCCATATTTTATGATAAGATGGAGGGGAAGAAGATTTAGAGCGTGTTTGGATACTTCTTAAAATTTCTTAACCAATTCATAAAATCTAATAATTAATTATCTATATTAAAATTATGTATTTAAGCCTAAAACTATGGTTTTCTATGAAATCATCAATTTTTCTATTTTTTTTATAAGTAATTCTTTATTAAAATTATTTTTATCATTTTTTTAGAAACTATTCTCCCAAAACTAATTCAAACAAACTTTTAATTTGCTCATCAACTACTTAAAGGATCTAAGAAAGTTTCAGAACGACTTGAATCGGTTAAGTCAATTTGTCTTGTGTTTTATCACAAGGTAGCTTTTCCACACTTTCTTGAGCGCCACAAACACGCTCAATTATAAGAGGCTGACAAAAATTCAATCTTGGCCTGTTTTGCTTTAACTGAATATATAGCTGGAAAACCAGGTACAACCTTGGATCTATCCAAAAAGCTTTTAGTCACATATATATATCATCGATCTTTTCTGTAGCCAGGCTCCGAAATATGGGTTATTCATATTCATTTTCATTGATTATGTCAAAGTGAAAGAGGTAGAGAGAGGTTAATAGTTCTTTGATACAGGATCACTCGAAACATATAGTGGAATTTTCATGGGTCACACTTACGGCATCGAGCTGGCTGGCGAATACTCAAGGTTGATGACTTGATGTATTCTCACTGGAAAATTGCAGATAACTACAAATATCAAAACTATAGCTGTCAATTATGAAGGACCACACAAAGTCGTCTCTAATAGTACTGTCACTGTTTGTGGTGACTGAACATTTCGACGTTCCAGTCAAGTTCAGCCGTATAAGTTTGGAGAATTCTTATATAATATAATTTATCCTTATAAAGTTCTATAAAATCATCAAATTATTAACAAAAAAAAGAGAAAAATCAATTATGAAATAACCATCTTACCCCCATTCATTATAAAAATGATAAGTAAAATGACACAAATGATAAATTTATATATTACAATTGATAAATTAAATAGCAACGAATACAACTCATAATCTGAACCTAATATTTTAAGAGAAATAGAGTTGTCATTCATTGTTATTTGACTTATCAATTATAGCATATTAAGTTATTATTTGTCTAATTCATTAAAAATGAACAAATGATATCTTTATGTGTTACAAATGATAAATCAGAAAACAATAAATGACAACTTATATAATTTAGATATAATATTTTGAGAGAATTAAAATAGAGTAGTCATTCTTTATTACCTGACTTATCAATTGTAACACATAAAATTATTATTTGTGCTATCTCATTATCATTTTTTAATGAATGAGGGTAAACTGATTATTCTACAATTAAAATATCTTTCCATAAGATTTATCAATAATTTGGTAATTTGATGAGACTTTTCTCTTAGGTGGTTATTGCATCGCTTTTACTTGTACCAATTCAAACCAAAAGCATGCATGGTTACCATAATAACCAAACCAATTCATATGTACGGTTATATTATTTGCCATTATTTAGTGATTCTTTGTTACGATTTATATTAGAAACTATAAAACTAAAATTATAGTGATTCTGATCATACACCTTAATTAGTGAAATAATTTTTTCTTATTAAAGTATCTTATAAAGTAAAAGAAAAATCTTTTAAAAAAAAAGTATGGTTTATACTTCATCCTTAATTTTTCTTAAGTGCAGTTGACTTCAATGAAGTTAATTAGTAAGAGTTAAGTAATTTTAAGGGGCAACGTTGTCATTTGGGGGCATCGAACGAAACACTCAACGGAGAGAAGCCGAACCCCGTTTGAATATACCACTCTCTATATATAATATTTCTCCTTTTTTCTAATATATAAAGTTAATCTTTTAAATATAAAACATATTTTTTATATTTATTAATTTTTTTAAAATTATTCCTATTAATATTTTTTCAACTATAATAAAATAAGAAAATGAAAAATTAAGTTAAAAATAATTAAATTATTTTAAAAAAAATATTATATTAATTAATTTAATTAGTTTCTTTTACCATCTTTTGGATCACAGCAAAATTACAGCTAAATTCCCCGTTCTTCTTCAGAGAAATTTACGATTAAGATCCCACCTCCTAGGTTCCACCTTCAATCTCTGATAGGGACCTTGTATAGGCAAAGTCCTACATCGGGTAGTATGGGCTGCTTGATGGGGTATTTAAGCTCTTGGCTCTCCCTCCCTAACAGCTAGCTTTTGGGGATGGGCTTTCCAAGGGTTTGGATACCTATCAATAGTATCAGAGCCAGTTGTCGACCAAACGGAAAGGGCTACCTGCGGAGGGGCTGACCGGCGATCGCCGATTCGGCCAAGGGCAGAGTGAAGCACCGTAGTGTGGAGCCGCCGGGACGTCGGCTTTCTGGGAAGGGTGTATTGATAGGGACCTTGTATAGGCAAAGTCCCATATCGGGTAGTATGGGCTGCTTGATGGGGTATTTAAGCTCTTGGCTCTCCCTCCCTAACAGCTAGCTTTTGGGGATGGGCTCTCCAAGGGTTTGGATACCTATCAATTACTTGAAACAACCTTGAACCGATGTCACTTTGGAGTTACTTCAAAAAAAATTAAACCAAAGATTGCATATAGTGCAACCTCGGGTCGTTCTCTCTGAGGAGCCAAAATGTGAAATTAAATTCCTAAGTAACTAAATGCAATGCAACCTAAATTAGAAAATGGGATTTATTTTGATTGACTAACAACTAAATGCAAAGAATTAAAATAGATTCAAAGAAAATATTTTTGGTATTTTTAGTTTAAAGAAAGGAATAATGAATGATAATAAGTGAAAAGAATAAATTCAAATGTGATTAATAATAATAAAAGCAATCCTCCAATTCAATAACGCAGGCAATCATAGCTTCAAAAGATACGGGAGTTTTACATAATGAATTAAGAATTATAATTAAGCTTTTAATCCAACAACTGAGCCACCTCGAATTGTCACAAAATATTTTCTAAGTCCTAATTTATTAACTGCCACCAGAATAATAAAATAGGACTAAAGATATTAAAAACCAATGCTTAATTATAACTCAATAATTCATAAAATAGAATTTAAGCCAACAAGAGACACAACGATCCGATAATTCAACCCACCTTGAAAAATCATAAAATATTCACAATAATCTCAATTCAATGTCTGACCCAGATCAAAGTAAATGAAATTAAAGTTAATTAAAGATTAATGTCAAATGTCAAGCAAAAATTCAGTCACAATAATCCTCAATAAATACAACTAAATCATTCTAAACATTCCCAATAATTATAAAATTAATCCTAAGACCTAGGAGTCATAATATAATTATTGGGTAGAGAATTAGAGTAACTTATACTCCCCTTTGAGATCCTAAGCTCATGCCCTTGCCATTGAATTAGAGAATTTGGATGTTCAGCCACGCATAGCCACAAAGATTAATACCAATTGCAAGATCTTAGCCATGAATAATGCTACTGCACGTCGCGCTGGGTGAGAATGTTGCTTCTATTCTGCTCGCTGGTTCTGTGTGCTGCCGTCAGCGAGTGATGAGGACGGTGATGAAGACAGCTGAAAGGGGTGGAGTCCTGGGAGAGAAGATGATTGGGTGATATGGAGTGGAAGGAAACCGCCGCAGCACTGTGTGTATGTTGCATTTCTCAATTCTTTCTATTCTCCTTTGCGTCCCGCGGAAGCTCCTGGTGTGTGTGTCTTTTCCATTGCGTTTTGCCTTCCTGAGCTTTTCAATTCTGCAGCGTCTTGGTTGATTTCCGTGTGTGTGCTTATTTGCTTTTCAATTTTCTCTTTCCAATTCAATTTCCGCTGCAGCACACACAATTCTGTACGCATGAATGCTTTTTAAAAGCAATTGGAATAGGACAAAAAACCTAATAGGCCAAACTGTAAGGTTTGGCCCATGGGTCCTCATTTGCAATTTATGAATCTGTAGTCCTTCGTTGTCATTTGTAAGTTTCGATTTCTCCTAAATTCCTGAAATACAAAATTAAAATAATGTAATACCTTTTATTCTAAAAATAATTGTTTAGGAGAAATAATAAAAAATATGACAATTATGTCCCTATTAAGCACTAATTCAATATAAGTCATATTAATTCAATTAGTACACAAATGATATAATTAAGGACCACAATGTTGACAAAAGCCCACTAAAATGATATGAATTAATATATAAAAATATGGGTTTGTCAACTCCCCCACACTTAGCCTTTTGCACTCCTGGGCAAAATATTAGTCAAAAGAATTCCAACAATTAAACTCAATGCAAGTAAACATAAAATTATCAAGGCAAGAATAAATAATCAACTCAAGCAACTTCTATCCCTAATCAATCAATAGTTATGGAATGCTTTGATGCAAGGAAAGTAACACAAGACATAGTAAGATAGAGGAAGGGAAACATAATAGATCTCTCATAGGTATAAGTGTTTCAGTCAACTCTCAAGTATAGGGAATTTTCACTCAATCCACCTAGATTAGCACCTACCATAGGCTTGTAAAGATTCTACTATCTCCACTACTAACATACCATAGATTCATGATCAGGGGACTTTATTGGGTTGTAATGTTGGTGAAAGGCTAATGAATGGATGGAATGAAATGTAGAACAAGTTTAATGCATGAGTATTAAGAAATAGCTCAAAGTAAGATAACATGTGACTATCAAATGAACAATAAACTTTAATCTTCAACTACTAAAGGATGCCTTATTGCCAATTTTTCTTTTCCTTTTCTTTTTCTCTCTTTCTTTTTTTTTCAACTTCTTTCTTCTTCTTTTTTTTTGCACATTTTTTTCTTCTTTTTCTTGTCTTTTCTATTTCTTTTCTCCCTTTTTTTTATAAAGATAGCAACTTTCAATAGTACACAGTTAATCATAACGAATATAATATAACTCATGCAAAACACTTGTTCAAAATTAATGGAATAAAATGAAAGTGATGGGCTCAAAGGGGTAAGCAAAGGTTAATTGAGATAGCTTGTGTTTGGGTAAAAGGGTTTAGAATTGAATGCCCCTATCATGCTCATAATCCAGGTAATAATGCAGCTTTGAAAAAGAATATAGACAAGTTCTAGAGGTTAACCAAAACTAGGTGGAAATCACACAAGTTAAGAAAGAAAATTAAGGCTCAATAATCCTTCCAACAAGGCTTTCTCTAATATGTTTCCTTCCTAAGATCAAGCTACGAAACAAGGTTAATAACACTGCATCAAAGACACTCCACTTTGCTAACTAATTAAGAATAAAAACTACATAAGTAAAAATTATATTCTCACCTAGACATGCCAATGTTCACATGCATAAAAAAATAAGGATTTGAAAATAAAGCCCAATGATTGCAAAAGTCAAGTGGAAGGTGGGAATCACAGAAACAATTCGTTCATACAACATTAAAAAATCCAATCAATTTGGCTCAACAAGTTCAAAATTTTTGAATTTTTCATATTTTGGCAATGCAAGCAATGGCAACACAAATTAGCAAAAGCAATCCCTCCCCCACACTTAAACCATGCGTTGTCCTCAGCGCATCACTAAAGCATATATCAAAGGGATAAGGGAAAATGATTAAAGAGTCATGAGCTAAAAGGGAAGGAAGTTTTATTCGAAGAAAAACTAACCTAAAACTAAGAAATTTTTAAAATGCAACCTATTCTAAGAATTTGTTTAAAGACAAAAAGCAAATAAATCTAAAACTACTGTGATGGTCCCTCCCCCACACTTACCCCTAACTATCTTAGCAAACAGATATTATCAGCAATCAAAGATAAAGTAAAGGAGAAAGGTGGAAAGGAACAACCGTGCAATTAGGGAGGTCTCTGATTCTCATGATAGTGCTTAAGCAGATGACCATTGACTTGTGAAATATGGCCTGTTGCTTCATCCACCAGCTCTACCGTACCAAAAGAATGCACTTTGGTAACTCTAAAAGGGCCCTCCCACTTGGTGACAAATTTCCCAGGCATCAACTTCAACCAGACCTTGAATTTTAGAACCTTGTCACCTTCATAGAATTGTTTTCTCAAAATCTATTTGTCATGAATCATTTTCAGCTTATCTTTATAGATTCTAGCATTATCATAGGATTCAAGTCTCATCTCTTCAAGCTCTTGGAGTTGCATCGTTCGGTTTTCAAGTGAGGATTCAAGGTCTGCATCACATGCCTTGATCGCCCAATAAGATTTGTGCTCAATCTCCATAGGTAGATGACAAGACTTACCATAGAGCAACCGGAAAGGAGACATGCCTATAGGGGTTTTATAGGCAGTCCTGTAAGCCCACAGTGCCTCCTCAAGCCTTTCACTCTAATCTTTACGGGATGGTTTCACAATCTTTTCTAGTATTCGTTTGACTTCCCGATTAGAGACTTCAGCCAATCCATTTGTCTGAGGGTGGTACGGAGTTGCCAGCTTGTGATAGTAGAGTGTCACGTCCCAAAATTTGACCGTGACCGGCACGGAATATAAATAGTTTCATATTCCGAAAGCCTAAAACCTCAAATACATCGTTTAAAGTTTCCATAACGCTTTTCAAAATAAACACAATCTTTTCTAAAGTCTATGTGGAGCATTTACCTTTTTATCAAAATAACACAAGTACTTAATAAAGATTAAAATCAATCTTGTTCAAAAACAACGCTTCGGATCTGCGACGAGGCTCTTTACTGCTCAGCGGGAGGATTAGGGTCACCTGCACTATCTGAGGCCAAATAATCTACTCGTGAATAACGTCCCAAAAACATGATTAAAAGAATGCGGAAATACACAATGCATAACATGCTGAAAATATATTTCATACTATTTCTTAATTTGATGCAAACCTTTCCGTAAACATTTATATTTTTGGGAAAACAATATGAAATTACCATTTCAAAACCATAATCTTTCTGTTGGCATCATTGTTTCAGAGAAACAATTTGAAATAACAATTCCAAATCAATTGTTGTAAAACAAATCCTTTCAAAATCTTAATCTTTTCCGTAGGACTTCAACAGAACAAAACAGACGTGGACACACAGTCCACGAGGGTAAATAACCAATCTAGCGGCTCAAGGCCACTAGCCGTCGCGAGTACGAAACCCACGTAATGATCTGGTGGCTCGAGGCCACAATTCGTCGTGAGTACGAGACCCACGTATATCCGTCGCGAGTACAAGACCCACGTATATCCATCGCGAGTACAAGACCCACGTATATCCGTCGCGAGTATGAAACCCACGTATATCCGTCGAGCTCGCGTAACCAAGGTGCACCAAGGACTAACAGTACTGCTGTTAGCAACCAGCGTTCTGTATTCCATCATTTCTAAAACATTTCCATCATGCATGGGGTTTATTTCACATATAATAATCTCAACCGTTTCAATGCCATAACCGTTGGTAAAAACCACTTTGAATCTCAAAAACCCCAGCATGTACATTTAAAATCAAGTTACTGTAAAATCATATGAAATTCGCATAAGAATATATTTCATGAATAACATCAGTTCAATGCAACTTTTGCCAAACTCTTTTCAAAAAGCTTATTCATCCATTTTCATGCATAATCATAATTCTTTTGTAAACCAATCGAAAGAAAATCATTTCTAACGATTTAAACCATACTTTCATAAAATTTGCTTTTCGAAATCCATATTTGAAATTCATCATTTGAAATGACAATGCATTTGAAAATATAAATTTTAGGGAACGTTATTCACTCACCTGCCACGCTCCTAAACCGTTACTCTTTTCAGCCAATCAACTTTCAATTAATTCCACTTCTCAATCCCCTGGAACCCCGAAACAAAATATTAACATTCTAAACAAAGTCTCAACAGAAATAATTCATCTTTAACCAATTTGGGCTCAACGTGCCCCCAAAAGCTTTAATGGTTATTGATCATGGCTTAACAACTTCAAAACTTGTTTCATATAAAATTTACTTTCAATGCACTCGAAGCTTTAACCTTTTATAATCCTTTTGCCAAGACTTAACATGCATCACACATAACTACAAGTATATACATACTGACCCATATGCTATAGAGAAAGGCACTTCATTTTTTTTTGGCATACAACCTTATTAATTTTTGAAACTACAAAACTATAACCATAACTTTTACTTTAAATCTATAGATTCCAAGTTTTGGACCCACCTAAATTTAAAATATTGGTTTCAATTTTCAGCTTCCTCAACTCAACTCAATACTCACCAATCAACCATGGAATCCATAAATATAAACGTGAATATGTTCATTCCCACAGCATGACAGTAGCTTTATATATATATATATATATATATATTTCCTTTCAAACCATTACCTTACGCTTCATATATATACACACACACATAAGCTGTCCTGACATAATATCACAACACATATCCCAATCTTCTCTTATTTGCTCTTTATCAATTCACTTCCGTCAGTTTTTTTTTTCTCAAGTCCACTTATATATATATATAGACATATCAGCAGCAACCCATCTATTCTCTCTTCTTTCATTCTTCCTTCTGATTCATAACCTTAGCCTTCAAATATCAGTATAGCAGCTCACAATTTGCATCAGAAATGGCATTTATATACACATTATTTTCAGCTTCAAAACCAAAACAGCACACACACATATATATACACATATACAGCACGCATACCGAACATATACATATCATTCACCACTGCAACAACATCTAAACAGCACAAAGACCAAATATACATACATCCACAGCACACACGATGAGCATATATACACACATATCCTTTCCCAAAACCAAGCCAGTGTCCGACCTCAATGCAACCTCTATATCTTTCTCTGTTTCAAATGGCCACCAACTCATTCAGCAAACAAATTCACACACAGCAGTCTCAATGGTACAACAAAAACATACTCTAAATCCAGCAATATTTCCTGATTCAATCAGTAATTCAACCCCAAAATTTCCAAATCCAAAAAAAATAGAAGCAAAGTCATGTCCTTACCGTCCCTCGATGATGATTCTGAAACTCTATCTCTGGCATCTCAATCTGGCTCCTTTCCTTTCTTTTGTCGCTTTCAATTCCCCTTCTTCTTCTTTTTTCTTCCATTTCCTTTCCTTAAATCATAGCGCTTCACTGACGCCGAGAGGGAACTGAATATCAAAAGAAGACACGGTGCCCTGTTCTGAAACCACAACGGCAATGACTGTGCCGTCGACTCTCTTCTCTCTCTGTATTTCTTTTCCACCGTTCGTGACCCCTCGCTGGAATCCCCTCCCCACAGGCACCATTTATCAGAAGGGCGCGACTGCCATATGATGTGACGACTCTAACTGCGGTGACCAACAGAGTGAGTTGATAGAACACTGGAGGGGAAGACTGCACGACAACAGTAGCTTGAAGACTTTCATCCTGCTCCCGTCGCTCCCAGCCTGTCTCACCGCTAAACTCTGAAGTCTCAAGGAAATGGGGTACGGCGTACAGAAAAAGAAAGGAAGGGCAAAACTGGAAATTTCGCGCATCCAAAAAAAATATCAAAATAAACACCCTCACCCTGTAGTAGCCGAGAATCGAATATGTGACATCAAAGTTAACTCTCGCACCTTTAGCCACTCAACTGTCCATAACCTTTGAAAAAAACTGCAAGATCTAATATATATTCATTTGTTGAATAAATTTTATCTACTAAATTTTTAAGGCCATAACATAGAGACTTTATGGTCCTATTGCAGAAATGTGTTCCTTGGTCACTGGCGATTTCTCTTGGAATGCCGTACCTACAAAAAATATGAGAGCGTAAGAACTTGGCAACAGTAGAAGCATCATCTTTCCTAGTTGGCACTGCCTCTACCCACCTAGACACATAATCTACTGTAAGTAATATATATGAATACCCAAATGACGGAGGAAAAGGACCCATGAAATCTATACCCCAGACATCAAAAATTTCACAAAAATGCATAGGTCTTAAAGGCATTTCATGCTTTCTACCTAGACTCCCAAACCTCTGGCACTTATCACAAGACTTACAGAAAACATAAGCATCTTTGAATAAAGTAGGCCAGTAAAATCCACATTCTAAAACCTTCCTAGCAGTTCTATTAGCACTAAAATGCCCCCACAAGATAAAGAATGTGCAAAGGTAAGGATAGAGTGAATCTCATTGTTAGGAACACATCGTCTGATGATCTGATCACTGCATTGCTTCCAAAGAATTGGAGAATCCCAGATATAATATCTTGCCTCCCTCTTCAGCTTATCAACCTGAAACTTAGACATAGAAGGAGGTACAAGATTAGTGACAACATAGTTAACAATATTAGAGTACCAAGGCTCCTGAACAGCTAAGGCAAAGAGTGCAGAATCAGGAAAGGAGTCAACAGTAAGATCAGAGGAGTCAACTCCTTCGGTGCCTTCAGGTTACCGACTAAGGTGGTCAGCCACATGATTCTCTGCTCCAGCTCTATCTCTAATTTCAATGTCAAACTCCTGTAGCAATAAAGCCCATCTCAGCAGTCTTGGTTTAGACTGAGGCTTCTTGAACAAGTAACGCACCGCTGCATGATCTGTAAAAACAACAACTAGAGAATTTATCAGATATTGTCTAAACTTATCTAAAGCAAAGATTATAGCAAAAAGTTCCTTCTCGGTTGTGGTATAATTCACTTGAGTGGGGTCAAGTGTCTTGGAGGCATAGGCTATCACTCTAGATCACTTATCCTCCCTCTGACCAAGCATAGCACCTACTGCAAAGTTAGAAGCATCACAAGACAATTCAAAAGCTAAATCCCAATTAGGTGCAGTGAGAATAGGAGGTGAAACAAGTAAGGATTTCAAAGAGTCAAAGGCATGTCTACACTTATCATCAAAGTAAAAATCAACATCTTTTCTCAACAGCGTAGAGAGGGGTAAGGCAATTTTACTAAAATCTTTTACAAAATGTCGATAAAACCCGGCATGCCCCAAGAAAGACCTCAAATCTTTAAGACAAGTAGGATAGGGAAGTGAAGAAATTACTTCAATCTTGGCTTTATCAACCTCAATCCCCTTTTGAGAGATGCGGTGACCTAGCACTATGCCACTATCTACCATGAAATGACATTTTTCATAATTCAAGACTAACTTTTTCTCAATACATCTATCAAGAACATGTTCAAGACTAAGTAAACAATCATCAAAGCCATCACCATAGACGGTGAAGTCATCCATGAAAACCTCCATATTACGCTCCAATAAATCACTAAAGATCGCCATCATACACCTTTGAAAGGTGCCTGGAGCATTACACAACCCAAATGGCATCCTTCGATATGCATAGGTACCAAAAGGACATGTAAAAGTAGTCTTCTCTTGATCTGCAGGTGCAATCGGTACCTGGAAATAACCTGAAAAGCCATCCAAGAAACAATAGTGAGATTTACCAGATATTCTTTCCGACATTTGATCAATGAAAGGCAATGGAAAATGATCCTTCCTAGTCGCTTCATTCAACTTCCTATAGTCGATACACATTCTCCAAGTATTCTGAACTCTTGTTGGAATAAGTTCATTATTCTCATTTTTCACTACTGTGATACCGCTCTTCTTTGGTACTACATGTATCTGGCTCACCCACTCACTGTCTGAAATTGCATATATGATCCCAGCACTCAATAATTTAGATACCTCCTTTTTAATCACATCATGAATAAGAGGATTTGACCTCCTTGGTGGCTGTTTAACTGGCTTTGATCATTCAGCTAAAAGGATCTTGTGTGTACAAACCAAGGGATCAATCCCTGGTATGTCCCCTAAAGACCAGCCTATAGCCCTTTTATACCTTTTCAACACTGAAACTAGTCTCTCTTCTTCAGAACTACTCAAAGAACTAGAAATAATAGCAGGCAATTTACAATCATCAGCAAGAAAGACATATTTCAAGTTAGAGGGAAGAGATTTCAATTCTAAATCAGGGGGTTGCACAATAGAAGGAATCATCCTTGTAATATCAAGTGCATTCAGAGCGAGTGGTGTGTCCATGTGGCTTGGGGAAGGAGATATAAGCTCAGGATAATGTATATTTCCTCCACTTCCTGACTCAGTGCCACCATCAGATGGCCTAGAAATAGGAGAGTTTGGGTCAGTCTGATTAATAGAAAAAGAAAGTAAATTAGAAGTGAGAGTAGGATTAGAAAGGACTAAGGCAGTAGCAGAATCACTGCTATCCTCTTCTAATGTTCCAGTGCCACTCATTGGGGAAGCTATATTCATAGCTTGTGCATCATCATCCTTATCATCAGTTCCTGCAAAATCAAGCAATATACCTTTCTCAAGGCTATCAAGTATAGAATCAGCAGTAATACTAGAGTCAAAGCAATATGGTACATCAAAATCATGAGTAGATGAAAGCCAACTATCTATCTCTAAACAATAGGCACATGATACGCCACCTTCACATGCACAGACATAAGAAGAGTGGGAGGACGATAGACAAGTAAAAGCATCATCATGGTTCACAACTAAGTCACACCAGTGAGGTTCATTTATATTAGTCTCATGTAAGTGGTCCACATCATGACATTCAATTGAACTAATTCCCAAATAAGAGCAATCTTCATAACCATGATTCATAGCTTCTGAAAGATTAAATTGCACTTCTTGATCCCCAATCCCCATAGTGATAAGACCCTTTTTCATGTTAATTATTGTCTCAGCAGTTAAAAGGAAATGTCTACCTAGAATCAAAGTACTCTTAGTGGGAAGGTAGGTCATTAGTCATATCAAGAACATAAAAGTCAGCTGGAAAAATAAGACCTTTCACTTGCATAAGAATATCCTCAAGAATACCTTTAGGGTATCTCACCGTCCTATCAGTTAGGCCAAGCACTACACTAGTGTCTTTCAAAGCTTTAATACCCAAGGTCTTATAAACAGAGGTTGGCATGACATTAATTGCTGCACCTAAGTCCAGTAGGGCATGGGAAACTGTAGTTCTACCTATGGTACAAGGAATAGTGTAGGAACCCGGGTCTTTACATTTAATAGGCAATTGTGGCTTAAATAAGGCACTAACACTCAACCCCAGTTGGATTCTCTCACTATGCCTAAACTTCCTCTTGTTTGTACATAGGTCTTTCAAGAATTTAGCACACTTAGGCATCTTTTTAATTAAGTCAAGCAATGGCACATTAACCTCAAGTTTGCTAAACATTTCAAACAATTCATCATTATCTTTCTTTTCAACAATCTTTTTACTAACCAAATAAGAATTTGGAAAAGGCAAGTCATGAATATTTACCTCATCACCTTTGGAGTTGGAAGGTGATCCTTTATCCATTGGTCCCTTTATGATAGTTGTTGCCTCTTCATCAATTTGCACCATTGGTTGTTTCAAGCACTTCTCCAAGAGCTTCTTTTCTTGTAGGACTTCAGATTGGATAGAAGCTTCTTTCTCAGCTTGGGAAATTTCTTGAGTAGTTTTGGCAGGAGGAGACTCAACTTCTATTTCCTCATCAACCTGCTCTTCATCCTCTTCATGTTCTTTGAATTGTACATTCTTCTGCCCAATTTTCTTACCACTTCTCAGTGTGATTGCATTCAAAGATTTAGGATTTATCACTGTGTTTGAGGGTATAGAACCACTGCTCTTTGCTTGTTATTCACTCAAGTTATTAGAGAATTGAGAAACAAAAGCATTCAAATTCTCATGCTTAGTCTCCATTTGCTCCAATTTAGAGAACACATTTTGTAGACATGAATCCATCTTATTCTCCATAGCATGTAACTTAGCCTCAGTTTGTGACTTCTGATTGTCAAACTTTGAATTGAGCTCAGTAATACCTTTCACAATCATACCAAGTTCATTACCCCCAGAAAAAGAAAATGATGCCCCTTGATTAGGTACCACTTGATTTGAGAAATTCCCTTGAGGGTTGCCTTGATTTCCACCCCATCTAAAGTTAGGATGATCTCTCCAACCTGGATTATAAGTGTTAGAGTAAGGATCTCTCTTTTGATATTGGCCATTCCTATTTTGGTACAAGGAAGAAACCTCTTCATATCGAGAACAAGTATTCGAGGCGTGCATCATTGACCCACAGTACTCACAACCAGCAACTATAGCTTGAGAGTGACCCATTGAATTAACCTGCTTGGCATTCACATTATTCTCTAAAATACTGAGTCTTTTCTCCATTCGGTTCCCCAAAGCAACAATTTCAGCAAGAATATCTTGGGAAGAGACCGAAGAGGTATTATACACTTTTCTTGTGTCTCCAGATTGAGGGTCATTAGTAGCCATCTTTTGAAGTAGGTCCCATGCAGTGTTGGGACTCAATTCTCTAAGAGAACCATTTGCAGCAGCATGAATTGAGGGCTTATGATGTGGAAGTAGCCCTTCATAGAAAGAATTAACCAGATCATTCTTTGAAATATTGTGGTGTGGACACTGAGCTAGAAGTGTGATGAACCTGGTCCAATACTCATGCATGGCTTCATTATCTCGTTGGACCACACTAGTTATCTCTTTTTTTAGCCTTGAAGTTTTAGATGCAGGAAAATATTCATCCAAGAATGCTCCTTTCAACTGATCCCAAATCAATGTAGTAAAATATTGAGGTAGCGTGTAAAGCCACTCCTTGGCCTTGCCTTCTAAAGTAAAATGAAATGCCCTCCTCAATACATCTTGAAGATTAGCCGTGGGTGATTTCATAGAAGAACACACCATATGCATAGTCTTCAAATGCCTGTGTGGATCATAACCTGCAAAGCCATGAAATTTAGGTAAGGAAGAAATTAATGCTCCTTTAATTTCAAAGTTCACATTATCAGTATAAAAGCCATAAGGATCATAATCAACATTAGAATTATTAATCTCCCTCATGCTTCTATCATCCTCACCATTATTTTTTAAGTTATTCTCACTATGTCCGTTATTTCCATTAGGCCCATTATAACCATCATTACCGTTAGCACCATCCATAGTTTCTTGTTCTAATCCAAAATCACTAACAGACACGTTTTCACTAGAGGTAGCTCTCTCACTAGACTCTTGTTCACTAGATGACAAACTTGACTCTTGTGAAATATGCCCCTCCTCGACAATAACTTGACTTATACCCTCTAATCTCCTTTTTCTTCTAATCTTTTTCACAGACTTTTCAATTTCAAGATTTAAGGGAATCAAAGGTAAAGCTCGATCACTCCTAGGCATAAACAGTAGCAGTCAGATGAAAAGAATATGAACTAAATAAAGATAAACAAACCAAAGAAAATAATTTTTTTTTGTTTTTTAATAGATAATGCAAGCAAAAATGCAAATGCAAATGTTATGTAAATTAATTAAGACTGGCTCAGCAATTGAATTAATCCCAAAAAATGTTACTCAACACTTAGTTACTAGGGAACCAATTTCTTGACTCCCCGGCAACGGCGCCACTTGAAACAACCTTGAACCGATGTCGCCTTGGGGTTACTTCAAAAAAAATTAAACCAAGGATTGCATATAGTGCAACCTCGGGTCGTTCTCTCTGAGGAGCCAAAATGTGAAATTAAATTCCTAAGTAACTAAATGCAATGCAACCTAAATTAGAAAATGGGATTCGTTTTGATTGACTAACAACTAAATGCAAAGAATTAAAATAGATTCAAAGAAAATATTTTTGGTATTTTTAGTTTAAAGAAAGGAATAATGAATGATAATAAGTGAAAAGAATAAATTCAAATGTGATTAATAATAATAAAAGCAATCCTCCAATTCAATAACGCAGGCAATCATAGCTTCAAAAGATACGGGAGTTTTACATAATGAATTAAGAATTATAATTAAGCTTTTAATCCAACAACTGAGCCATCTCGAATTGTCACAAAATGTTATGATCAGGAATTTAGTTAATATATATGTATATTCTTTGTAGAATATTTCGAATGGGAAGTGTTAGCCAAATGGTTCAAGCGGCGAAAGGAAACACATTCGGCCAGGGTTCGAGACGCAGCGAAAGCGGAGGTGAATTGTTTTTTTCTCAGACGCGTGAAATTACCATTTTGCCCCTCTGTCTATTTCCACCGAATCCTCTGCTTTTCTTCATCATTTTCCTTCTTCCTTCCTGCGAGCCGCGAACAGAGACGGCAGGTTGCAGCGTGGGTAGGTGCGGGACGGCAGAAGCTCAGCGTGCGGCGTGGGAGAAGAGTACACGGCACGGAAGCTCGGCTGGACGCCTTCAAGTAGCATTCCGCCGATCCTTTCTGGTTCCATCGACAGTGAGGCTGCGGTGAGAGTTAGAAATGCAAGGTGTAGGCGTGTCGCGAGTGCAGTGAGTCAGGTTAGCGCCGGTAAACACTCCTTCCGGTGGACCACATTCAAGTAAGCGCCGTCGCCGTGTAGCTCTGTCCGACACCATTGTCGAGCTACTGTAGCAAGTCCTTTGCTACTGTAGCAAGTCTCGGAGGTCGATTTCCAGTTGCTCTTCGGCGATTGGTTCTGTGGGTAAGCTTCTTAAACCGATTTCCGCATTCTCCTTTCCTTCTAGCTCGCTACCGTGAGCAACTAAGCTCACTCTGTTCTTCGGTGTCATCGTCATTCCAAGTATCGGGATGTTCGTTGTTGTTGATAAGGAAAGAAGGAAGTGAGAAGCTAGTTGGTGACGCCGGAGACAGAGTTGCAGAGTTGTCGGCACTAGGCAGTAAGTACCTGACCCTGTTTCCGTTTGCTTGCTCGGTATTGTTGGTTCTGGCGTTGTGAACCTGCGGATCGGGGAAATGGTTTCTGTCGCAATGCGTTTAATCTTTGATGCATGCTGGGTTGCTGCAGTGATATATATATATGTTGTCATACTGTGCTGCGGGTTCTGTGAAGATATGCATGCTGTGTGCTGTCACTTTGTTTCTGTGGTGGTGCGCTGTGTATGTGCCTGTTATGCTGCTGCTGTGTGTGCGTGTTTGTGTGCATGGGTGTTCGGTGTGCAGCACATGTGTTTTGTTGAAGCTTGCACCTATGTGTGGGTAATATTAAGTAATGAAGGAAGAGGTGATTGGAGACCTTTACTGTGATGCGTATATATATGTATGCGCTGGGCATGCATGCAGTGTGATGGTATATGTGTGTGTATGTGGTCATGCTGTCAAGGGAAGAGGAGGCAGAAGCATGCCATAGTGGGTTGTGATGGATTGAATGGAAAAAAAAGTATATCGATATAGCTTGCTGTGTGGTGTTTTCAAGTGCTAAATAATTATATTAAAGAACATGAGTTGGAATGTTAGGATAAAGATACTTTATTTATGTTGGAACTTTAGTTAGAATGTTAAAAATACTATTTCAAAATACCAGGGGATTTAGAAAGGAAAGCAATTGAAGTGGTTGGGCTGAAAGAGTACTGTTTGGGAGCGTGACAGGTGAGTGAATAACGTTCCCTAAAAATTTACATTTTCAAATGCATTGTCATTTCAAATGTTAAATTTCAAATATGAATTTCGAAAAGCCAATTTTATGAAAGTACAGTTTAAATCGTTAGAAATGATTTTCTTTCGATTAATTTAGCAAAGATTACGATTATGCATAAAAATGGATAAAGAAGCCTTAGAAAAAGTTTTGACAGTGAACTGATGTTATTCATGAAATATTTCTCTGCGAAGTGCATATGTTTTACAGTAACATGATTTTGTATGTTCATGCTGGGGTAACAGAAATTCAAAGTGGGTTTATTAATGATTATGATATTTGAAACGATTGAGATATTTACATGTGAAAAGGACCCCACGCATGATGCAAACGTTTTAGGACGGAATACAGAACGCTGGTTGCTAACAGCAGTACTGTTAGTCCTTGGTGCACCTTGGTACTCGAGCTCGACAGATTGTGGCATAGCCACCAGAATTATTTCGTGGGATTTATTCTCGCGACAGTTTGTGGCATAGCCACCAGAATTATTTCGTGGGATTTATTCTCGCGACAGTTTGTGGCATAGCCACCAGAATTATTTCGTGGGATTCATTCTCGCGACAGTTTGTGGCTTCGAGCCACCAGAATGGTTAGTTACCCTCGTGGACTGTGTGTCCACGTCAGTTTTCGTTCTGTTGAAGTCCTACAGAAAGATCATGGTTATGAAAAGATTGTTTTGGATCAGTTATGTGAAACAGTTAGTTCATACGGTTATTTCCCCTGAAATACAAATGTTTATGAAAAGGTTTGCATTAGATTATGAAGTGTTAAGAAAATACATTTTTAAGATAATTATGCATTGTTTATTTTCCGCATTCTTATAAATCATGTTTTTGGGACGTTATTCACGAGTAGATTTTTGGCTTCAGATAGTGCAGGTGACCCTATTTCTCCAGCTGAGCGGTAAAGAGCCTTGCTGTTGATCCGAAGTTTCATTTGATAAGAACTACTTTTGATGTAATTGCTTCTTAAGAACTTTAATTATTTTGGAAAGGAAAGTGCTCTGCATGAACCTTAGAAAATGTTTGTATGATTTTGAAAAATGTTATGGAGAATTAATGGTTTTACTTAAAATGATAGGCTTTCAGAATATGATGTATTCATATTCTGTGCCGGTCACGGTCCAGAAATAGGGACGTGACAGTTTGGTATCAGAGCCAGTTTTTTCTATGGTTAAGCAGAGCAGGGATACTTCGATGGGGTCTCAATTATCGTTATGAACCCGGGCATAACTATAATTGTGGCATCTCTGAAGATCTCTAAGAAAAATTCAAAAGTGGTATTTTCCTATTATTACAGAAACGTATTTATTTAAAAACTGAAGATTTTCTATGTTTTATGAATAGTTAAATGCCGCCTAGACGAGTTCAGTCTAGAGGGAGCTCTAGGGCTTCGGATCAAGGCTCTGCTCAGCGAAGTGATTTGCCTCCTCGAGGCCGAGGACAGGGTCGTAGGGGTGCTAGGGTTCGGGGAGGTCGACCCCTTAGACCTCTTCAGGAAATTCTATCTGAGGCAGAACCATCTCACCCACAGTCTCCTGAGATCTCTACGTCCTCTAGGCACGAGACTCCAGTAGGAACACCCCAGGTTATAGAGGAAGAATCCATCGCAGTTAGGCTATCAGAGTTTATAAAGTTGGATCCTCCGAAGTTCTCAGGGTTTGACTCTCGAGAGGAACCCATTGAGTTCCTGGAAGGAATTGAGAAGAGATGCCGGGCTTTGAGATGTTTAGATGTGCAATACGTAGAGTTTGCCTTGTTTCGACTTGAGGGGATTGCGAATGCGTGGAGTAAGACGGTACCAGGATTTCAGGGGGATAGAGTATCATTATTGTCATGGGCAGATTTTAAGGATCTTTTCCTGAAGCGTTTTCTTCCCCAGAGCAAGAAGGATGCTAGAGTTAAAGAATTTCTTCTGTTAAAGTGTACTTCGGGGATGTCTGTGGCCGAGTATGACAGAAGATTTACAGAACTTTCATCGTATGCATCTACCTTGATTCCGTCGGAGAGGGATAGAATCGGTAGGTTTATACAGGGATTACCGATACATATTCATGATGCTGTGGCCCCGATGCTAAATCATTTTGCTTCTTATGCTGATGTGGTTGACTGTGCTTTGAGAATTGAGTTGAGGCACATGGAAGAAGAAGGGGTTTCTAAGAAGCAGAAGACTGGGAACGAAAGGTTCCAAGGATCATTTAAGGGTAACCGCCCTCAGGGCCAACCCTCGTCAGCTGATATGCGGCCAGTGCCCAGATCTTATAGATCTTCTGTGGGCATTCCTGATTCAGGACCGAAGTTTGGAGGTACTAAACCTCAGTCTGGGGGGAGCCAGACTAGTTATTCCAGGCCTACCTGTAATATGTGTGGGAAGCACCATTCAGGGGTTTGTCTGAAGTCCTTGGGGGTGTGTTATGGTTGTGGACAGCCGGGTCACATGAAGAAAGAGTGTCCGTTTGCTCAATCAGCCTCGAGTTATGGATCAGCTAGACCTTCTCCCCACCCTACTACTTTTGCAGCTCCGTCTGTAGGAGCAACTTCTGCCTCTATGGGTAGAGGTACATCAGGACGACCTCCAAAGAAGAGAGCACAACCTTCAGGCCAAGGTCAAGCTAGGGTTTACGCAATGACAAGGCAAGATGCTCGGGCTTCCAATGCTGTGGTCACAGGTATTATCTCTATATGTTCTCAAAAGGCTTATGCATTGTTTGACCCTGGTTCGACACACTCTTATATTTCAAAATATTTTGCTAAGATGATGGATAAGAATTCAGTTAGACTTGATTGTCCTTTCACTGTGGCTACCCCTGTTGGGGAATCTTTGTCAGTTTCACAAGTGTACAAATCTTGTGAAGTGTCTGTTGAGGGTAGAGAAAGTTTTGTCGATTTGATGATACTTGATATGATAGACTTTGATGTCATTCTGGGTATGGATTGGTTAGCTTCATGCTATGCTTCGGTGGATTGCCACCTGAAAGTGGTAAAGTTTAACTTTCCGGGTGAAACTTCGTTTGTGCTGTTTGGAAACGAAGTAGATAAGCCAACAAACTTAATCTCTGCTTTAAAAGCCCAGCAAATATTGGCAAAAGGTTGTCAGGGATTTTTGGCGGTAATCCAAGATGTTGATAGTCCTATTGTCAGCTTAGACCAAATTCCTATTGTTCAGGAATTTCCTGATGTTTTTCCGGAGGAATTGCCGGGATTACCCCCAGATCGAGAGATAGAATTTAGTATTGACGTCATTCCTGGTACGCAGCCAATTTCTATTCCGCCCTATAGAATGGCGCCGTCTGAGTTAAGGGAATTAAAAAGTCAGTTGCAAGAATTGCTAGATAAGGGGTTCGTACGACCTAGTACTTCTCCTTGGGGTGCACCAGTGTTATTTGTCAAGAAGAAGGATGGATCGATGAGATTGTGCATTGATTATCGACAGCTTAACAAGGTGACAGTAAAGAACAAGTACCCGTTGCCGCGCATCGATGATTTGTTTGATCAGTTGCAAGGAGCGCAGTACTTTTCAAAAGTAGACCTGCGATCAGGGTATCATCAGTTGAAGATTAAGAAGGAAGACATTCCAAAAACAGCATTTAGGACTCGTTATGGTCATTATGAATTTTTAGTAATGTCCTTTGGTTTGACAAATGCTCCTGCAGCATTCATGGATTTAATGAATCGAGTATTCAGAGAATTCCTGGATAAGTTTGTGATCGTGTTCATTGATGATATCCTGGTTTATTCCAAGAGTGAGGAAGAGCATGAACATCATTTGCGGATAGTGTTGCAGAGATTGAGAGAACATCAGCTCTATGCTAAACTTTCCAAGTGTGAGTTTTGGTTAACTGAGGTCACTTTCTTAGGGCATGTGGTGTCGAGAGATGGCATTCAAGTTGATCCTAGTAAGGTTGAGGCAGTTAAAAGCTGGCCACGACCTACTACGGTAACGGAGATTCGGAGTTTCTTAGGACTTGCAGGATATTATCGCCGTTTTGTTCAGGATTTTTCAAGAATAGCAGCTCCGATGACAAGGCTAACCCAAAAGAATGTGAAATTCGTGTGGGATGAGAAATGCGAGGCAAGTTTTCAAAAGTTAAAGGAATCTTTGACCTCTGCTCCAGTGCTAAGTTTACCTTCCGGAGTTGGTGGGTATACTGTGTATTGTGATGCTTCTCGGATTGGGCTAGGCTGTGTGTTAATGCAAGATGGTCGAGTTATTGCCTATGCCTCTAGAAAGCTTAAGTTGCATGAGCAGAATTATCCAACTCATGATTTAGAGATGGCTGCGGTGGTGTTTGCTTTAAAGATTTGGAGACATTATCTGTACGGAGAAACCTGTGAGATTTTCACGGATCACAAAAGCCTTAAGTACATCTTTGAGCAGAAGGATTTGAATCTCAGACAGAGAAGGTGGATGGAGTTGTTAAAGGATTATGATTGTACGATTCTGTACCATCCGGGAAAAGCGAACGTTGTGGCTGATGCTTTAAGCAGGAAGTCTATGAATAGTTTAGCACACATAAAGATTGAAAGAAGACCGTTGGTACAGGAGATTCATAAAGTTGAACAAGAAGGGGTCATATTTGAAATTGCTGATAAGGGAGTATTTTTGGCTCATTTGCAGGCTCATTCCTCATTATGTGATCAGATTAAGGAGGCTCAGTATTCAGACCCGAAGTTGTGTGAGTTGAGGGATTCAGTTAAAGACAGAAGTAATTCAGAATTTATGATTGATCAGGAAGGTGTTTTGAGGTTCGAGGGTAGAATTTGTGTGCCACAAGTTCAGGAGTTGAGAAGGTTAATTCTTGAAGAAGCTCATCATTCTGCCTATACTATCCACCCTGGTATAACTAAGATGTACCAAGATTTGAAACAGTTGTTTTGGTGGCATGGTATGAAGAATGATGTGGCGAATTTTGTTGCACATTGTTTAGTGTGCCAACAAGTTAAGGCGGAACATCAGAAGCCGGCAGGACCGTTACAACGGTTGGAGATACCTGAATGGAAATGGGAAAACATAACTATGGATTTTATCGTGGGATTGCCCCGTACTGCTAAGGGTTTTGATTCTATTTGGGTAATTGTTGATAGATTGACCAAGTCTGCCCATTTTCTACCAGTAAAGACGACGTACAGTGCAGCTAGATACGCTGAGGTTTACATTGAGGAGATCTTGCGGTTACACGGAGTCCCAGTATCTATTATTTCAGATAGAGGGCCCCAGTTTACTTCTCAATTTTGGAAATCATTTCAGAAAGCTTTGGGCACTCGATTGAATCTTAGTACTGCTTTTCATCCTCAGACTGATGGACAGTCGGAGAGGACAATCCAGATAGTTGAGGATATGTTGAGGTCTTGTGTCATGGATTTTGGTGGAAGTTGGGACAAACATTTACCGTTAGTAGAGTTTGCCTATAATAACAGTTATCAATCAAGTATTCAAATGGCACCATTTGAGGCGTTGTACGGGAGGCAGTGTAGATCTCCAATTGGATGGTTTGAAGTTGGAGACGGAATGATATTAGGACCTGATTTGGTTCAAGATGCTAAAGAAAAGGTGAAGGTGATTCAACAAAGATTGTTGGTGGCTCAAAGTCGACAGAAATCTTATGCAGATCATCGTCGCAGGGAATTAGAGTTCATGGCCGGAGATAAAGTGTTTTTAAGAGTGTCGCCAATGAAAGGGGTTATGAGATTTGGTAAAAAGGGTAAGTTAAGTCCGAGGTTTATCGGCCCCTTTGAGATTTTGGATAAAGTAGGTGCAGTAGCTTATCGATTAGCCTTACCACCAGAGCTATCAGGGATACATCCGGTGTTTCATGTATCGATGCTACGGAAGTACTTGTATGATCCATCTCATGTTGTTGAATATCAGGAAGTTCAGGTGAACGAGGACCTGTCTTATGATGAATATCCGTTGGCCATTATTGATCAACAAGTAAAGAAGTTGCGATCGAAGGAGATTCCTTCGGTGAAAGTGTTATGGCGAAACCACTCAGAGGAAGAAGCTACTTGGGAGTTAGAGAGTGAGATGCGAGTCAAATACCCACAATTATTTCAGAACTAAGGTGTGCATATTTTCAAATTCGGAGGACCGAATTTCTTAAGAGGGGAAGAATGTTATGATCAGGAATTTAGTTAATATATATGTATATTCTTTGTAGAATATTTCGAATGGGAAGTGTTAGCCAAATGGTTCAAGCGGCGAAAGGAAACACATTCGGCCAGGGTTCGAGACGCAGCGAAAGCGGAGGTGAATTGTTTTTTTCTCAGACGCGTGAAATTACCATTTTGCCCCTATGTCTATTTCCACCGAATCCTCTGCTTTTCTTCATCATTTTCCTTCTTCCTTCCTGCGAGCCGCGAACAGAGACGGCAGGTTGCAGCGTGGGTAGGTGCGGGACGGCAGAAGCTCAGCGTGCGGCGTGGGAGAAGAGTACACGGCACGGAAGCTCGGCTGGACGCCTTCAAGTAGCATTCCGCCGATCCTTTCTGGTTCCATCGACAGTGAGGCTGCGGTGAGAGTTAGAAATGCAAGGTGTAGGCGTGTCGCGAGTGCAGTGAGTCAGGTTAGCGCCGGTAAACACTCCTTCCGGTGGACCACATTCAAGTAAGCGCCGTCGCCGTGTAGCTCTGTCCGACACCATTGTCGAGCTACTGTAGCAAGTCCTTTGCTACTGTAGCAAGTCTCGGAGGTCGATTTCCAGTTGCTCTTCGGCGATTGGTTCTGTGGGTAAGCTTCTTAAACCGATTTCCGCATTCTCCTTTCCTTCTAGCTCGCTACCGTGAGCAACTAAGCTCACTCTGTTCTTCGGTGTCATCGTCATTCCAAGTATCGGGATGTTCGTTGTTGTTGATAAGGAAAGAAGGAAGTGAGAAGCTAGTTGGTGACGCCGGAGACAGAGTTGCAGAGTTGTCGGCACTAGGCAGTAAGTACCTGACCCTGTTTCCGTTTGCTTGCTCGGTATTGTTGGTTCTGGCGTTGTGAACCTGCGGATCGGGGAAATGGTTTCTGTCGCAATGCGTTTAATCTTTGATGCATGCTGGGTTGCTGCAGTGATATATATATATGTTGTCATACTGTGCTGCGGGTTCTGTGAAGATATGCATGCTGTGTGCTGTCACTTTGTTTCTGTGGTGGTGCGCTGTGTATGTGCCTGTTATGCTGCTGCTGTGTGTGCGTGTTTGTGTGCATGGGTGTTCGGTGTGCAGCACATGTGTTTTGTTGAAGCTTGCACCTATGTGTGGGTAATATTAAGTAATGAAGGAAGAGGTGATTGGAGACCTTTACTGTGATGCGTATATATATGTATGCGCTGGGCATGCATGCAGTGTGATGGTATATGTGTGTGTATGTGGTCATGCTGTCAAGGGAAGAGGAGGCAGAAGCATGCCATAGTGGGTTGTGATGGATTGAATGGAAAAAAAAGTATATCGATATAGCTTGCTGTGTGGTGTTTTCAAGTGCTAAATAATTATATTAAAGAACATGAGTTGGAATGTTAGGATAAAGATACTTTATTTATGTTGGAACTTTAGTTAGAATGTTAAAAATACTATTTCAAAATACCAGGGGATTTAGAAAGGAAAGCAATTGAAGTGGTTGGGCTGAAAGAGTACTGTTTGGGAGCGTGACAGGTGAGTGAATAACGTTCCCTAAAAATTTACATTTTCAAATGCATTGTCATTTCAAATGTTAAATTTCAAATATGAATTTCGAAAAGCCAATTTTATGAAAGTACAGTTTAAATCGTTAGAAATGATTTTCTTTCGATTAATTTAGCAAAGATTACGATTATGCATAAAAATGGATAAAGAAGCCTTAGAAAAAGTTTTGACAGTGAACTGATGTTATTCATGAAATATTTCTCTGCGAAGTGCATATGTTTTACAGTAACATGATTTTGTATGTTCATGCTGGGGTAACAGAAATTCAAAGTGGGTTTATTAATGATTATGATATTTGAAACGATTGAGATATTTACATGTGAAAAGGACCCCACGCATGATGCAAACGTTTTAGGACGGAATACAGAACGCTGGTTGCTAACAGCAGTACTGTTAGTCCTTGGTGCACCTTGGTACTCGAGCTCGACAGATTGTGGCATAGCCACCAGAATTATTTCGTGGGATTTATTCTCGCGACAGTTTGTGGCATAGCCACCAGAATTATTTCGTGGGATTTATTCTCGCGACAGTTTGTGGCATAGCCACCAGAATTATTTCGTGGGATTCATTCTCGCGACAGTTTGTGGCTTCGAGCCACCAGAATGGTTAGTTACCCTCGTGGACTGTGTGTCCACGTCAGTTTTCGTTCTGTTGAAGTCCTACAGAAAGATCATGGTTATGAAAAGATTGTTTTGGATCAGTTATGTGAAACAGTTAGTTCATACGGTTATTTCCCCTGAAATACAAATGTTTATGAAAAGGTTTGCATTAGATTATGAAGTGTTAAGAAAATACATTTTTAAGATAATTATGCATTGTTTATTTTCCGCATTCTTATAAATCATGTTTTTGGGACGTTATTCACGAGTAGATTTTTGGCTTCAGATAGTGCAGGTGACCCTATTTCTCCAGCTGAGCGGTAAAGAGCCTTGCTGTTGATCCGAAGTTTCATTTGATAAGAACTACTTTTGATGTAATTGCTTCTTAAGAACTTTAATTATTTTGGAAAGGAAAGTGCTCTGCATGAACCTTAGAAAATGTTTGTATGATTTTGAAAAATGCTATGGAGAATTAATGGTTTTACTTAAAATGATAGGCTTTCAGAATATGATGTATTCATATTCTGTGCCGGTCACGGTCCAGAAATAGGGACGTGACACAAAATATTTTCTAAGTCCTAATTTATTAACTGCCACCAGAATAATAAAATAGGACTAAAGATATTAAAAACCAATGCTTAATTATAACTCAATAATTCATAAAATAGAATTTAAGCCAACAAGAGATACAACGATCCGATAATTCAAGCCACCTTGAAAAATCATAAAATATTCACAATAATCTCAATTCAATGTCTGACCCAGATCAAAGTAAATGAAATTAAAGTTAATTAAAGATTAATGTCAAATGTCAAGCAAAAATTCAGTCACAATAATCCTCAATAAATACAACTAAATCATTCTAAACATTCCCAATAATTATAAAATTAATCCTAAGACCTAGGAGTCATAATATAATTATTGGGTAGAGAATTAGAGTAACTTATACTCCCCTTTGAGATCCTAAGCTCATGCCCTTGCCATTGAATTAGAGAATTTGGATGTTCAGCCACGCATAGCCACAAAGATTAACACCAATTGCAAGATCTTAGCCATGAATAATGTTGCTGCACGTCGCGCTGGGTGAGAATGTTGCTTCTGTTCTGCTCGCTGGTTCTGTGTGCTGCCGTCAGTGAGTGATGAGGACGGTGATGAAGACAGCTGAAAGGGGTGGAGTCCTGGGAGAGAAGATGATTGGGTGATATGGGGTGGAAGGAAACCGCCGCAGCACTGTGTGTATGTTGCTTTTCTCAATTCTTTCTATTCTCCTTTGCGTCCCGCGGCAGCTCCTGGTGTGTGTGTCTTTTCCATTGCGTTTTGCCTTCCTGAGCTTTTCAATTCTGCAGCGTCTTGGTTGATTTCCGTGTGTGTGCTTATTTGCTTTTCAATTTTCTCTTTCTAATTCAATTTCCGCCGCAGCACACACAATTATGTACGCATGAATGCTTTTTAAAAGCAATTGGAATAGGACAAAAAACCTAATGGGCCTGGGTCCAATTTATGAATCTGTAGTCCTTCGTTGTCATTTGTAAGTTTCAATTTCTCCTAAATTCCTGAAATACAAAATTAAAATAATGTAATACCTTTTATTCTAAAAATAATTGTTTAGGAGAAATAATAAAAAATATGACAATTATATCCCTATTAAGCACTAATTCAATATAAGTCATATTAATTCAATTAGTACACAAATGATATAATTAAGGACCACAATGTTGACAAAAACCAACTAAAATGATATGAGTTCATATATAAAAATATGGGTTTGTCACCCTCAAAAGTGCTGAAATCTGCAGCCCGAGCAGCCAATCTCTCCTATGTATTAAACTTTGACTATGACTCTGTATGGAAAAACCTTGACAAGTCTTCCAAATATTACGTCTATTTTCACTTTTGTGAAATTCAGAAACTTCCCCCTGGCCAAAACAGAATACTGAATATTATTTTTGGTGATGAAAATGATTTCTTCCAACCTATAGTTCTTGAATACTTGAAACCACAAACCATTGCTCCTCGAAATGCAAGTCGAGGTAATGTTCATTTTAGCATCAGCGCAACACCAGAATCCGATGCTCCTCCAATCCTTAATGCTTTTGAGGTTTACCAGTTCATATCATCTCTACTGTCACGTCCCTATTTTTGGACCGTGACCGGCACAGAATATAAATACATCATATTCCGAAAGCCTAGCATTTTAAGTAAAACCTTTAAATTCTCCATAGCATTTTTCAAAATCATACAAACATTTTCTAAGGTTCATGCAGAGCATTATCCTTTCCAAAATAATAAAGGTTCTTAAGAAGCAATTACATCAAAAATAGTATTTATCACACGAAGCTTCGGATCAACAGCAAGGCTCTTTACCGCTCAGCTGGAGAATTAGGGTCACCTGCACTATCTGAAGCCAAAAATCTACTCGTGAATAACGTCCCAAAAACATGATTTAAGCAATGCGGAAAATAAGCAATGCACAATCATATTGAAAATGTATTTCATGATATTTCGTAATCTGGTGCAAACCTTTCTGTAAACATTTGTATTTCAGGGGAAAATAACAATATGCAATATTTGCTTCAATAAACTATTTAAAACAATCCGATCAAAACCGTGATCTTTCTGTAGGACTTCAACAGAATGAAAACAGACGTGGACACACAGTCCACGAGGGTAACTAACTGATCTGGCAGCTCGAAGCCGCTAACTGTCGGTGGCTCAAGGCCACTAACCTTCGTGAGTACAAAACTCACGGTGAAATCTGGTAGCTCAACCACTACCCTTCGCGAGTACGAAACCCACGGTGAAATCTGGTAGCTCAACCACTACCCTTCGTGAGTACGAAACCCACGGTAAAATCTGGTAGCTCAACCACTACCCTTCGCGAGTACGAAACCCACGGTAAAATCTGGTAGCTCAACTACTACCCTTCGCGAGTACGAAACCCACGGTATAATCCATCGAGCTCGGGTAACCAAGGTGCACCAAGGACTAACAGTACTGCTGTTAGCAACCAGCGTTCTGTATTCCGTCCTAAAACATTTCCATCATGCATGGGGTTTATTTCACATGTAATAATCTCAACCGTTTCAATGCCATAACTGTTGGTAAAATCCACTTTGAATTTCAAAAACCCCAGCATGTACATTTAAAATCAGATTATTGTAAAATCATATGAAATTCGCATAAGAATATATTTCATAAATAACATCAGTTCAATGCAACTTTCACCAAACTCTTTTCAAAAAGCTTATTCATCCATTTTCATGCATAATCATAATTCTTTTGTAAACCAATCGAAAGAAAATCATTTCTAACGATTTAAACCATACTTTAATAAAATTTGCTTTTCGAAATCCATAGGTGAAATTCATCATTTGAAATGACAATGCATTTAAATATGTAAATTTTTAGGGAACGTTATTCACTCACCTGTCACGCTCCTAAACCGTTACTCTTTTCAGCCCAACAACTTCGATTACATTCACTTCTCAATTCCCTGGTATCCCGAAACAATATATTAACATTCTATTTAAAGTTTTCCACAGAAATCAATCATCCTTATACTATCATTTCAATCTATGACACACTATCAACCATACAACCACAACTCAATTCATAAGCTCCTACCATGACAATAATGTATATACTTATACCTCAAGCCAAAAAAGTAACACATATGCACGTGTGTATATATTCCTAGAAAAAATGATCTAAGCCTCCTTCCCAAATGTTTCCCAATTCATTTGCACGCACTCAGACATGCATAGCAATATAACCCCTTTCTTTCCTTCAACTAAAATTTTCCACACATATGAATCAGATTCCAATGATACCAACAATTGTTCCAAATGCTATTTCATTCACTAATTCCATTAATTACCGTCTTTCTTAAAATCTTAATACTCTTAATACACATACACATCTTATGCCTCTGCTCCTTTTTCTCTCCTTCAGCATAACCACGCACACACATCAATTTATATCTTCACAGCACAAGCGCAAGTCACAATACATACACACCCAGCCACAATGTTAGCAAAACAAAATCTTCTGTTTTCCTCTTTATTTCACCCATGCAGCACATGTATAGATATATCTTCATAGCGAACAAAATGCTTATATGCATATATATTTATTTAGATTCAACCCAAAACAGTCGTGCCTTAAACAGTATATATATATCTGCACATGCATACATATATGCGCACATACCAATCTCCCTAACCAGCCCCAAAACCACCAGCTAGCATCACAACACACACACACTTGCATTTCTGTCACAGAACCCGCGAGCACAGAGACCCCTGAATTGAAAAATTATTCCTGGCATCAACACCCTTAACAAAACAATGACCCAATACACAGCACACAAGGCGAGCATTCATAAAACTTTTCCTAAAACCAAACCAGTGACCATTTTCCCTGACAGCATCTTCTAATTATGATGTCTTTAGCTACAGAACGCATACCTCAACCACCAGAAGCAATTCGCCGCCAACACAATAAGGAACGATGGGTTAATGCTCTTAAGGCCCGCAACTCAGAATCTGGAAACCCCTAAAGCAAATATCTCATCAATTTCCATTTTTCTCTCGACGGCTCAAACAGAAGAGAACAGAAACAGGGGTGCCAGAGGTGAAGACAGAAAATCCCAGAATTTACCTTAAGCGATCGACGACCACACAAGATAAGTCTCTACTCTCCGAATACTATCTTGACAGCACTAAGAGTTCACTATCTTCCACCATCACTCTCCCTCTACACACACTGTTTCTCTGGGAAAGAAAGAAAAAAAACTTGCGGCAGTAAGAGAAATTGGCATCACCGACAGAAGAAACAGGCCATTGCACGGCGATAGGTTTCACGGCAGCGACAGAACTCCCCGAACGCGAAGCCTCTCTTTTCCTTTCCTCCTCCCTTTCCGTCTCCATTTATCAACCCAGTGGAGCCTGCCAATGATGCGACAATACACACTATGACGACTCAGCAGAGGCGCTGACAGAACAATGCGGTAGCAGCATCAAGTCGCACGGCACCGGCTCTCCCATGGCGTGACGCTTCTGTCACCGCCTCTACCGCCTGCGTCGCTGAAAAGGAAACAGAGAAGGAAATGGCGAGGAGTACGGTGTCTGCAAGGCTTAAAAGAGCGAAGGGTATTTTGGTAATTTTGCCTGCCTAAAAAGAAAATAAAACCTCCACTCTTGCAACTGCCAGGGTTCGAACACGAGACCACAGAATTCTTCCTCCGCCTTTTGGACCACTCTGCTAACATGCTCCCATTGACATTTCCTGAACCAAATAAATATATATATATTCTTATACTAAATTTTTTTAAATTTTTTTTTTTTTTTTTAAATTCCTGAGCCATGACATCTACCTTCCCCAACAGACCAAAGAGATGGTACACATTTGTTTATTCCTTATTCGACTATTTCCCCCATTCCCCATTTCCTTGAATAATATTTTATGTTTTGTTTTTTATTGTTTGGTTTTGCATTGTCTTCTAAGATCTTACTTATTATTCGCAATAATAGTGGATGCTATCGCGGACATTAAAGACACGTACAAGATGTCCAATTTAGATTGGCAAGGAGACCCTTGTGTTCCAAAACTTGCTTGGGATGGACTAAACTGCAGTTCTGGTATCAATGCTAACAATGCAAGGATCATCTCAGTGTAAGTCATTTAATGTCATTGGATCTATACGCGTTGTCCTAGTTTTAATTATAAGCATTAATTCTTAACAGCGGGTCAATCTTTGAAGTATGCCACTCTATGTAAAAATTATATAGTTCAATTTTACGTCATCCCAAGAGTGTTGACTATTAATTAACCTATAAACACCCAAAACTTAATCTCACTTGCCTTTAATTGGTGTCAAAGTTTATGACTAAGTGTTGAAAGTATGATTCGCTCTAGCAGGAACCTAAGCGCGACCAAATTGACAGGGAAAATAACTACTTCATTTTCACGACTTACAGAGTTAGAGTCCCTGTAAGTGTGTATCTAGAGTGATTTAATAATGGCAATTCCTTTTAGCAGTAATGTTTCATTAACGTGTAAAATACTGCTTTGTTTTAGAGATTTATCATTCAATGACTTGTCAGGTTCCATACCAGAATTTCTAGCCGAACTGCCCAAGTTGAGAGTACTGTAAGTTACATATTTAGGATTCAGCACCACATTCCGATTCTTAATATAGATCTACTTAATTAATTTAAATAAATTAGTTAAATTAGTTATTTATAATAATTGCATGATGATTTTTTTAAAATATACTCTTTATTATGGGCATTGGAATTAGCTCTTGATGAAACCCCTTAATATATGTGCAAAATAGAGATATTTTAAAAAAAATTATAAATTTAGGAGATAAAATAAATTAGGGTATTATATTTATGACTAAGGGACCCTCTATCTAAATATTATATTTAGGACGAGAAGGAGAAGTATATATCTTTATAACTTCAGGTTCACCTACTAAGTGAATATATTTCACAATGTTTTTGTAGAAATTTGAGCGGCAACAAGCTCACTGGTTCCATTCCCAAGTGTCTTAAGGAAAAGTCATTTGCAACTTTGCAATTGAGGTTTTGCTTCCTTATATATTACTGTTAGTTCAACTTTGACTACCCTTGTGTTAATGAAAATTAACAATAATATATGTTTCTTGTCCCTTAGTTTGTCAGATAATCCTGGCCTTTGTCTGGTGGATTCATGCAAAAAGCATGAGTTTGTTATTCCACTTGTTGCTTCTATTTCTGCCTTTGTTGTAAGCGCCTTGGTTTGTTTAGGAATTTGGATCTTCAAAACCAAAAAGTTAAAAGGTAGGCATAAAAATATACATTCTCATTTGTCATGATTATGGTCACGGTGTTTATTGTCAACTTTTTGCTATTAGATTTGTTCTCTGTCATCGACTCTCTTATGATTGATTATTTGTATTAATGTTGCAGTGGTTATCACTGTTTCTACGAATGAAGAATCGTTGCGACCAAAAAATCGAGCAGTTTCTTACTCCAGAATTCTCAGAATCACTAAGAATTTGCAAGACTTAATTGGAGAAGGAGGTTTTGGGAAGGTTTATTATGGCACTCTAAGGGATAATACTCAAGTTGCTGTGAAGCTACTTTCTCAATCATCAATGCAAGGTTTCAAAGAATTTCGATCAGAGGTTAGATACTTAGATGAATCAAGTCAAACACTTAAAGTAAGAAACATTAAAATTAAATATTAGTTCACTCTAAGAGTACTTCATAAAGTTCAAACTGGATTGCAGGTAGAACTCTTGATGGTTATTCATCACAGACATTTGGTTTCTCTCATTGGCTACTGTGAAGAAGGAAGTGTGAGGGCTTTAATTTATGAATATATGGCTAATGGCAATCTCCAACAGCATTTATCAGGTATGTAGCCAAGTCCCTATATATTCTCAAATTGAACAATTTCAAAAAGGAAAAAAAAAAGAAATCTATATGTTCAATATGCAGTGGAGAACCCTAATGTTTTGAAATGGAATGAGAGGCTTCAAATTGCATTGGATGCCGCACAAGGTAAGCAAAACCTTTTTGTTTTTGTTTTTTGCTTATTTTCTTTTCAATTTTCCCCTTATAATGACAGGGTATAATATATTTTGCTATACTTGATGGAAATGCAGGATTGGACTATTTGCATAATGGTTGTAAACCACCAATTGTCCATAGAGATTTAAAAACTTCCAGCATCTTACTAAATGAAAAGATGCAAGCCAAGATTTCTGACTTTGGACTATCACGAGCTTATGCAAATGATATTGACACTCATGTATCAACTCGTCCTGCTGGCACATTAGGTTATCTTGACCCTGAGTAAGTTATTTCAACAAATAAACAAAATAAATTACAATTTACCTCATTCCATTATGAGATCTAACAGTTTTGGTTATTTAATCTTCACAGATTTCAGAGTTCTGGGAACCTGAATAAAAAGAGTGATGTCTATAGTTTTGGGGTAATTCTACTTGAGCTAATCACGGGTCAACCAGCAATAAGGAGAGAAAATGGCGCCATTTGTCACATTCTTCATTGGGTTACTCCAAAACTTGAAATGGGGGATATCCAATCAATCATTGATCCAAGGTTAGAATAAAGTTGCAGCACCAATTCAGCTTGGAAATTGTTAGAGATAGCTATGTCTTGCACTCCACCATCTGCAGTTCAAAGGCCTGACGTCAGCCCTGTAGTATCCGAACTAAAGGAATGTCTGGCTCTAACACAAAGCATGGGGACGATTTCAACCAGTTCCTTGGATAGGCGTTCTTTCAGTTCTGATTCAGGCCTTATTCCATATGCTCGGTAGATAGTTATTTAAACTTTGAGCTTAGTCGTCTCTCTTCAAACTGATAAAGCTGTGTGCCAGTATCAAGAATTGGGTCAATTGAGCTAGTGCTTTTCTATGAATGATTCTCATTATTAGCATTTTCATGTCGTATTTGTATTGTTAGTATGTTTGGGTCAAACTGTGATTCTTCTTCTTACTTCCGCTGGTGGCTCTGAGCTTGTCTTTCTCTTCAGTGTTGTTGATATCCTTTCTGTGTTCCTATATCGGTAGATTTTGAGCAATTTTTTGTTTCTGTACATGTAGTTTATCCTTAACGCATATTTTTAAAAAAAATTAATATCATAAATCATGAATATGGAAATTTAATCACAAAAGCCATAAATACAAAGAAAAGGGTAGAAATGAAAAAGAAAAAAGAAAACCAAAGAAAGGAAAATAGAAAGCCTAGTTGTTTATGAATGAAGGACCACAATAAAGTCGTCATTAATGGCACTGTTTGAGGCGACTGGACATTTTGATATTCCTGTCACTTCAGCTATAAAGAGGTTTGTTTTTTCGTTTACTTGGGCCAAGTCAACCCATATGCATGTATGGCTACCTACCTATATAACAACCAAAGCAAGTCATGTACCCTATTATTTTCCGCTATTTATTCCTGCTTTAATTTGTTTGTTTTTATGTTAGAAACTATATCAAACTAAAACAATATAGTTTTAATAAAAGTAGTAACTATTTAGTTTTGAATGTAACAACTAACAAAACACAAACACCATGATTCACACAAGTAAACTCAACATGATAAATAAATTCCTGTGAGTCAAGTCCATATTCTGTTTATCGTTAGGTAGAGAGAATAAAAGGGAAAATCGTACCCAAAATAAAATCGACATTGATTCGTTTATATAATATTTATTATTATTGTTATTATTATTTAGACTTGTTAATGGTACGGATAACCCCAACTCAAGCACTTTGACATTACTATTTAGAAGCCGATAAGTAATACAATAAACATCATGCATCTTAATTTTATCCAATAGATAAGGGATTTTTCTCCCTGAAAAATTGTGAGAAATAAATGTAAATAATATCAATAATAATAATGGCTGGGCATGTATCCCAGTACACGTTATATATAAATAAATGCATGTCACCAGCCTAACAATTTTTTTTTTGATTTAGAGTGATATATACTATAAAGTTATGGTTATTAAATGGGATCAAACATGAGACTTCATATTTACAAGAGAGTTTTTAATTTATGCCACGCATCTAAGTCACAAGACCGCCTATTGAAACATGAGCTTAACAATTACCATCAGCAAGTCAATTACAAATACCGTAGGCTAAACGCAACTTTTCCTACTTCTAAAAACCCTCACAACTCAAACACCTGCTTTAATAGGGTACTCAAACCGTTTCTCATGCATCTTGGCTTGGCTTGAATTTAAGACCTCGAGCTTCAGGCAAGTTCATATCTACATAACTATGACTACAGCTGTCAATTATGGAGGACCACGGAGAGGATACAGCTGTCAATTATGGAGGACCACGAAGTTGTCTCTCATGGCAGTGTTTGTGCCTTTGCGGTGACTGACCATAAAGGTTTACCATTATCATCACCAAATGCCACTAATAGTTAGGGTCTGTATTTAGTTTATCATACATCATGAATATATACAACTCCCTCCAGGGTCCAATGTTTGAATCCTACCAAAAAGAGGTACTTACATTTATATTTGTATGATAGTATCTCGATTGAACAATATTACCTCCAATAGGAGAATACATTAGCCTCGTAAAAAATAAATATACTCTATTCCAATAATACAAAGTCTAAAAAATAAAATTATATATTTATATAGAAAGTTTAATAATAAATATGATTAAAAAACTTTCTCTGGCAACCTTATAAACAAACAGAAGTAGAGGAGTAAGTTGGAGAGTAAGACGACTTTGGTCTATGGTCAACTTCATATGGCGTATTCATTATTTTTGTCGATATTGCTTCGTTTACATAATATTTATCATTATTTTTGTTATTATTATTTAGACTTGTTAATGATACGGATCAACCCCAATTCAAGCACTTTGACGTTACTATTTAGAGGCCGATAAATAATATAATAAACACCATGCGGGACCAAAGAGTAGAGTAGAGAAGAGCTCCAAGTCTTTCTTACATGTAATACATTTTTATCCCATGATTTGACTCCCTCGTGAAAGATATATAATTAATCATTTTTATTTTAATTAAGGAAAGGTTGACTACGTACGTCTGCATGTTGGAGACTGAGGAAGACAATACTTTGCTCTTCGATTAACTTAAATTTTTTAAGTGAAGAAGCGATAAATACAGTTTAAATGATCCTTGAAAGTTTGACAAGATCAAACTTCGAATCCTAATCAAGTCAATAATTGTCTCTTGTTTTGTCACATGCACGCGACACCTTTTTTTTTCCTACTTATCTTGAGTACCACAAGCACGCTAATTAAATTATAAGAGGCTGACGAAAATTCAAGGTTTTTAGTCTGTTTGGCTTTAACTACGATGACCTTAAGGTTGGATCCAAAGCTTTTAGTCACAGATAATCTTTTCTTTAGCTAGGCACCAAAATATGGGCTGTCAATAGTCCTCTTATTTCTTTCTTTAAATTGAAGAAATTTCGAATAATTAGCATTGTTTTCGAATCAGCTGGCTCTGAAATTTGAGATTATTAATATAATTAATCCCATTTTTTATGCCCTCTTAATTTTTGAAATATAATACTCGAGATTTTGTTTCTAGTATAAGAATAATAATTGCAGTACTGATCAATGGCTTTACACAAACTAGTTCACTCATTCATACATGAAAACCAACTTGTTGGCAAAAGCCTTTACAAGAAAGAAAAAAAGAAAAGGTGGTTCAAATGTGAGTCTATATGGCATTAATTTGTTGCATAACAAGAATAGAGGGAGTTAATGTGATCATAAGTGTTACCTTCCTAGTGTAATGGAAGACATAAACTATTCTACATATGTATATACACACATACGTACCCGAGAACAAAGATTCAAAGTCGTTTACCATAAGGATCACAGTAGCTGGCGAATATTCAAGTTTGATGTATTCTCAGTGGAAGATCGCAGAAAACTACAAATATGAAATGGGGAGAGGTACAGCTGCAATTATGAAGGACCACAGAGTTGTCTCTCATGGCAGTGTTTGTGCCTTTGAGGTGACTGACCATAAAGGGTTAATTTCTTCGTTTACTTGGACCAAGTCAATCCATCTGCATCCATGGCTACCATTATCATCACTAAATGCCACTAATATTTAGGGCTGTAATTAATTTTACGTTAGAAGCTATCAAATTAAAATAATAGTTTTGTTGGAAATAGATAATTATCCGCTTTTCATATACCTAAATGGTGATTTTGATGGTTTCAAACATGACACTAAACAAAATACACACAACCACATATAATTTCACACAAGTAAATTCGAAAATGATGATATTTCCATGAGTCAATTCAGTTTGTCATGCTAGGAAGATTAGAAAAGTAAAACACACACAAAAAATATATTATTTTATTTAAATAATGTTTATAATTTGTCTTGCTATTATTATTTTAGATTTGTTCTTGATAATTAGAATCAATAACTCCTATTCAACTGAACAATGTTATATGACTAAGATTTGAATATTGACTGTGAGATATATCCATATTTAGTATATCACTACAAAAAAATTGGTTTTTAGCGGCGATAAAAGTCGCCGCAGAAAGGTTAAAAGTCGCCGCTGAATCCCTTTAGTGGTGACATTTTGTCGCCGCCAAGTCGCCGCCTATGAGACTGTCGCCTATACATATTGGCGGCGACAATTCAAAGTCGCCGCCTAAAGTATGAGGATTCTGCGGCGACACTTTGTCGCCACTTAAAGAGTTTTCTGCGGCGAAGTGAAAGTCGCCGCCTAAAGAATAGTCGCCTAGTAAAGCTGTTTAGGTGGCGACAAAACTGTCGCCGCCTAAACTTAATATTTTTTTAAAATTCTTTTATATAATTTCAATGAAAAAATATAATTTAATAATAAATAACTAAATAAACTATACTCTAATAAAATTAACAAATATGTTAATTTTCGTATAAAATATCAAATTAGTTCAATTACATAAACATATTTAAAATTAAAATAAAATTATTTAGTTTGTACATAAATTTTATGTAGAATGACGAATACTATGACTAGAAGAGGTAGCCGCATGTGGTTGTCCCTTCTGCATCAAGGTAGCGAATTGAGCTTGTATCCTTTGCTCCATTTGCTCCATTAGTCTTTGCTCGAATTGCACACGCTCTTGTTGTATCTTTTCACGCTCTTCTTCTATCTTTGCACGCTCAGCTTCTAATTTTTCTCTCTCCTCTTGAAATTTTTTATCAAACTCTTCCTGCAATTGGGCACGCACACTCTCAACAATTGAACTATCAGTAGATTGAGGGCGATTTCTCTTCCTTGAAGGTTCCGCTCTATACCCTTTCCCTCTTACATACCCTGACCTCTCACCAAGAACTGTCGACAATATTTCCTCTGACGTCATTCGAGCATCACTCTCTAAATCTTGGTCTTGTTGAGAAAGTTCGTGCATACGACTCTATAATAAAAACATATGAAACTATTAGATTAAAAATAAAACTAAATCAAAATAAGATAAAACAACAATGCGTACATGAAGCTGTTCAGAGTGTGGATCAGCCCATACTACTTGTCCATCTAATGTCTTCCTAGTATGCGTTATCTCCCACAACTGGTCAGGAGGGATAGGTTGTCCAGTAGTAGGATCTCTCTACAAAATAATAACATACAATAAAATAAAAAGATTATATTTTAAAATAGAAAAAGGATTAACAATTTAAATTATAGTGGTGATAAATTGAACTTACTGTAGCATATTCAATCTCTGCAAATGATCGAGGACCACAAGTATGTTTAGTTATTTGTTTTTCTCGATTTATCGTGTTCCTTACACTTTTGTTCTACAACAAAATGTATAGCTAATAAGCATTTAATAATTAAAGAAAGAATATAATTTATTTAAAAGGACAGTGAGATACCTTAAACATGTCAGACTTAAAATATATTAATAACCACTCCCAATCTTGAAAACTAATAGTTTGAGGAGGATCAGCCAACCTATCCTCATCATTCTCATATTTCTTGTAATGAGAATGCAAATTGTTCTTCCAATTTCTGAATGCATTTTGTAAAATAATTGATATAGCTATATGAAACTTTTCTTCAGTAATTACATCAGCAGGTTCAAATTTATCCTGAAATAAATAAATAAAAACACTTTATATAATAATATAAGTAAACTAAAATAAGTATAAAAATTTGGCATAAATGATACCTTTATTTTTAAAATCATATCATGACCATATTTTTCAAAAATATTCTTCCAGCTACCTCCACCATCCCTGAAAGAGACTGTCGTTCTAAGAATTAAACCACAATAATTAGAAAAGTCTCTTGCTTCTGGACCGATTGCTCTTGACATGGAATCTGAAAATTTGACTCGAATCTTTGCTCCTTGTGCAGTCCTCAAATTTACGTTAATAGATTTATAAACTCCTCTGCACTTGTTGATTGCAGTAGAAGAGCCTATCATTAAAATTCAATTAGAACAATTAAATATTATATGCGATGTAAATTAATTATTATAAAATTGAAGCAAACTTACCTGCACTACTATTTTGAGTATGGGGAGTAGGAGGAGAGTTGATAGGCATTTCCTCAAGTTGTTGTTGCAGTGATAAAGGTGAAATAACAGGTCTTGATTGAGGTGTAGAGCATGTACCTCGGCTATTTGTGTTGTCATGAGATGTAACAGAAAGATTTTTCCCACCTCAACCTCTCTTTAATACTGACATATCCTACAAAAAAATGCATTTCATAGGGGAGTTAATATTAGTAATTGCTGGATCAAAGAATGTGGAGTTCCCCCGATACATGCCTCAGAGTACACAAACTTCCTTTAACAAAACAAACTTCCATTTCATTCAATAGGTTTGACTTTGGTGCATCAAATGTGGGGCAACATGTTGATTCCCCTATCATACTACGCAAAGTTCACAAAATGACAATGAAAAGCATTACAAGATCACGCATACTTCACATGGCTGCATTTGAAAATAGAAAAAGTACCAACTAAAATGACATGACAAATCACTATTAAATAACCCAGGAGCATGAACTATTAATTATAATAAATAACTCATGTCATCAAAGCAAACCACAATCGATGAAAATTAACAGAATAGGAAACCTCACTTAGTTGAATGTAGAAGACATACATGGTGTATAGCAAAGGCATTATGTGAATAACTTATGGAATTAAAAATGCCACTTAGAGTATCTTTAAGCAGCAATAGAACACAGCAACTAAAACAGGGGGCAAATCACATACCAGACTACAACAACCAATTATCCAAGTATAATAGAGGAACTCAAGCCAGTAATGAATTCCTGACCCAACTCAGTGCAGTGCAATGAATGGGCTTGATGTGAATTACCCACTCACACCGAATAGCACTTTCTTCCTGTTGAAAATTTGTATGAACTGCTACTTGCTTGGGAATTTCTTCCTGATGGGAATTTCAGAGTTCCGCTAGATTTTACTTTATATTTACTAAATTAAACTTTCTATGGTCACTGGGTTACTTTTCCCTGCTAGTCCTGAATTTCCTTGAGGTTAGTATAGATTTTACTTCCTCTAATTACTTGGGTATTTGGCTTTTAATCAAAAGGAAAATGAAAACAAAAGGGAAGAGACTTCTCATATTGCTTTACAACTTACAGAAACCCTTGTGGTGTGAAAAGTATACCGCTTATTCTTGTGACGATAGAGTGTATTTCTTCCTGGGACAACTGCCATATTTAACTGGTGCATCAGCATTCATGGGATCTGGATTCCCTCTCAAGCGAGAAGGAAAACAGAGTGAAAATTACTTTCCTTTCTTAATATTGAACCGACGAAAGATGAAACAAAGGTAATGAATTCATGGTCCCTGAAATTCTTAATATTGAACCGACGAAACTTTGATCCTTCAGTAATGAATTCATGGTCTCTGAAATTCTTTGAAAATACAGATTGGAGAAGCAGTCGGAGAACTCACCTCAAATTGCCGACGACGTCACAAGCCCGCCCTCCGTCTTCCGGTCACTCCTCTAACGTCACAATCCTTTCGCCGTTCGCTCGTGGTCTGCCTCTGTCTCTCGCTCTCGGTGTTTTTTTTCGCGTCGACGAGTAATAAGGAACAGAAGGGGAACCCTAAGATATAAACCGTTTCAGCGGCGACAGAAACAAGTCGCCGCTAAAAACTCCTTCAGCGGCGACTATATTATGTCGCCGCTAAAAGTCTGACTATTACCAAATATTTTTAAAAAATAATCCTCTTAACCAAAAATTATCTTTTCCCCCCAATAACTTTTTCAACTCATTAGAAAATTTTTATAAAATATTTTAAATAAATATTAATCTCTAACTATTTTTCTTAAATTTTATAAGAAAATAGTTATTTAATTCTCAAAAAATAGTTACTAAATCATTTGGGTCTCTTTTAAAAAATAATTTTTTTTATAATTTTCTAAGCTCCTAAAATACTCATTTTATTATTTTTTTCTTAACCTCAATATATTTTTAATGATAATTATTTTATTCATTCTTTTTCTAAAATTTCACTTTTTACACTTTTTAATTTCAGACAAATACAATTAAACTCAATAATATCTTATAAACTATTTTTATAAAAGTTAAGATGTTATATGAAATATAGAAATAAAGGGCATATATAACATCAACTAAAAATTTATGTATGTTCATATGTATTTAAAGCATATTCTTTCTCCTTATCTCTCTCACACATACATCTCCTTCTATCTATAATCTTTCTTTACTACAATAATATGTGAAATTTCTTCTTTTGTTATTTAAAAAAGTAAAATTATTTAATAATTTAATTATATATATTAGATAGTTATTTTAAACCCATTGAAATGGGGAACAATTGTATTAAAACTTTTAGCGGCGACATTTGTCGCCGCTAATGGATATAAAAGTCGCCGCTGAATACATCCTTCTGTGGCGACAAAAACTTGTCGCCGCAAATTCTTGACCTTTTGCGGCGACAATTAGTGTCGTCGCAGAAAAGTGGCGCTGAGTTTTTAGCATTAGCGGCGACAAAGCAAAGTCGCCGCTAAAAGTCTCTCTTTCAGCGGCGATAAATTAAAGTCGCCGCTGAAAGACTTACTTTCAGCGACGACATTTTTATCGCCGCAGATATTCAGAACTTTTAGCGGCGACTAATAAAGTCGCCGCTGAAAGTCAATTTTCAGCGGCGACATATTTTGTCGCCGCTGAAAAGTCGTGGCCAAATCCTTGTTTTTTTGTAGTGTATGATAATGTTACCTCTAATAGATAGATACCTTTGTATATAAAAACGAAAAATTTTAGATTAATTTATATTTTATGTATGAAAATACTTTTGCAATTAATATCAGTATAGAAGATAACGTTAATTGTAATTGTTTTTAACACTCTGAGAATAAAAAAAGTAATCAATCAGTAAGTCAATTCCAAATACCGTAGGCTCAACGCAACTTCCTACTTACATAAACCCTCACAATTCACACACCTACTTTACAAAAGAGTACTCAAACTGTTTCTCATTCATCTTGGCTTCAATTTGAGACTCAAGCTTCAGGCAAGTTCATATCTACTTGACTATGACTAGCTCTTTTATTCATGCATTATTATATTATAATATGAGCTAGAGATAGAATTCATAGAATTCAACAGATCACATGGAGACAACACAATGGATTTTATGGTTTGCCTTTATCCAACTTTTCCTCAATCTTAGCGATGCAATGCTCAATAATGGAAGGAAACTCACCACCTCGGGTAAGCGCCTTAAGTTTATGTAAGATTATGTTCTCTATGTATCGGCCAAACCTATGTTTCCCTAGTTAACAAGGTTTCCTTCAATATCAAAACTACCATATTTCAGATTTCATAAGCATCGACTGTGGAGCAGACAACGAATACACAGACCATCAAACTGGGATATCATATCAGACAGACACAGGTTTTGTTGTCACGGGGTATAATTTTATGGTGGCACCTGATAAAAGAAACGACGTAGATTATTCTTATTTTGGGAGACAACTGCAGACACTAAGATATTTCCCTCAAGGAAGAAGGAATTGCTACTCCCTGAAACCAAAACAGGGCAAAAACCAAAAGTACCTCATCCGAGCTTTCTTCTCATATGGAAATTATGACGGCAAAAATCAAACTCCCAGTTTTGACTTGTACCTCGGCACCAATCATTGGACAAGTGTTAACCCATCCAAATATTATTTATTTAAGGAGATCATCCATACTCCTATAACCGACACCATACACGTTTGCCTTGTCAAGTCAGGCAAAGGAATTTCTTTCATTTCTTCATTGGAACTTCGACCTCTCAGCAATTCTATTTATACAACTCCCTCCCATTCTCAGTCACTTTTAGACCTTGATTCAAGAATTAATGTTGGATACCTCGGTACAGAGAGGCACAGCAGGTGACTCTAATTTTTATATTCTATATAGAGTATCTTGTGTTTTTTCATATTTCATTATCTAGGTTATGTTCTCTAGCTTTTTGTGTTATTCATGCCCTCCTTTTACATGGAAGAAATTCTCGTTTTCGTTTCTTTTCACAAGTCAACAAATGAAGTTTCACTTCAATCATTTTCTTTCTGTATGTTCACTACTAATTGAAAAAGCTTTATATTCCTGTCAATATGGTTATCAACCACCCAATTCTCATATTCATGTATAGGTACATGGATGACATATATGATCGTACGTGGCTCATGGGCAGCATAAGTTCAGAATTGCGAGATTGGCATGTGTTCAATAAATCGTCTCTGCATGTTGATCCTGAAAGCACAAATGATTCTTATAGATTACCAGCACGAGTGCTACTGTCTGCATCCAAGTCATCGAATGCCTCCTCTGCTTTAAACTTTGACTATGTTTCTGTTTGGGGGCATCCACTTGAATATTCTTTTACATATTACGTCTACTTTCATTTTGCTGAAATTGAGAAGCTTCCCCTTGGGCAGAAAAGAGTGATCGATATTACTGTTAACGATGACAACATCCTCACAAAGCCCATAACTCTTGAATACTTGAAACCTCAGACAGTTTCTACCGTTACAAATCAAAGTTGTATTCGTTTCGGCATAAGTGCAACACCAGAATCTGCTGCTCCTCCAATCCTCAATGCACTTGAGATTTATAAGTTAATATCACCGCTAACTTTCCCAACAGACCAAACAGATGGTATGCTTCGATCTCTATATCTTGTTCTATCATTTCCGTGGGTGAACGTTTTGGCTTTTGACTTCTGAGAACATATTTATTATTTGTAATAATAGTGGATGCTATCTTGGACATCAAAATCACATACAAAATCTCCAAATTGGATTGGCAAGGTGACCCATGTTTTCCCAATTATGAATGGGAGGGACTTATTTGCAGTTCTGGCACCACCCACTCTTACGCAAGAATCACCTCATTGTGAGTATTTTGCTTCTTGAATTAAAGTCATAAGGTTTGATCTATGATCATTGTCAAAAATATATAAATGTAAACTTGAGTTGAATGGGGTCAATTTAACTTTATGTTATTCTTCTTTTATATTTTTTTGGTAAACGATGTTAATTTCTACGGCAAAGTGCTAAAAATATTTTAGTAGTCCTAACTCAATTATTTATTTTATATATTACTTTCAAAATAAAATTAGTCAACGTACTTTGTTGACTTGGTCAAATATAGACCATGTAAGCATTATACATGTTTCCTCTTTTAAGTTTACTAAACTAAACATCCATTTGTTAGCTGTCAAAGATATAACAGGACCTAATGTTACAAGTTAGTAAAAGCCTAGCTCTTATCTTTTTCTTAACTTGGGCTACAAGCATTTATGTGCTGTGTTTTGAGACCTATATATCCATCCTTAGATAGAATATCTTATTCATGGGGGACTGACATTATTAATGTCTCAACCTAATAATTAATGTTCTCCCATATTTACAACAAAATTAACTGTTAAAGAAGCTGTACTTGAGAAAATCTTATAATTACCTACATTAGTTTGTTTTGACCACATAATCTGATTATTCCGAGCAGAAACTTGAGCATGAGCAAGTTAAAAGGAGACATAGCTATCTCATTCTCACGTCTTACGGAGTTAGAGTCCCTGTAAGTATATGGTGACTTAATCAGGACAACATCTTCAGTCTAAGAATTTCATCACGCAAAATATTGTTTTTGTTTCAGGGATTTGCCAGATAATAACTTATCAGGAACAATACCAGAATTTCTAGCTGAATTGCCAAAGTTGAGAGTCCTGTAAGTTTGTGTAGGATTTGCGACTACTAATTAATAGTCATACATACCATGATAACTTGTGTAGATCACCAAATAAGTGAATATACTTCAACAATGAATTTTTTTGCAGTAATTTGAGAGGCAACAAGCTTACTGGTTCAATTCCCAAGGCTCTAAAGGAGAAGTCAGATTTGGAAATGAGGTTTCTCATTTAATCTATTATAGTTGCTCAGCTTTTGAGAGCCTTTTTTTTAATTGAACTAAAATCAGTTGATCAATATTAATTTAATATGATAAAACTGTTTATGGGTTTCAACGGTGGTCGGCCAAAATTTATTTTGTCATGACTTTTGTTTAAAGGTAGCTGGAAAAGATTAATAATTATTTCATCAGACTGATGAATATAATTGATAATTAAGTTATTGATAATACTAATTAATTAACTTATTATCTCATTTATCTTTCAGTTTGGATGGTAACCCTGATCTTTGCTTGACGGATCCGTGCAAAAAGCATAAGTTCGTTATCCCACTAATAGCATCTGTTTCTGCTTTGGTTGTTGTAATCTTCTTGGTTTCACTTGGAATATGGATCCTTAGAATTAAAATACGGAAAGGTTTGCACAAGATTCCCATGAACCCTCCGCATTATTATGTCCTAGTAACTTGAAATTCTATGCCAAGGTCCACATTTTTAACACTAATGACATATCTTTTGCAATATTTACAGGGGATTTTACTTGGAATGAATCATCAAAACTAAGAAATCGAGCATTTTCTTACTCCAAAGTTATTGAGATAACTAATAACTTACAAAACTTGATTGGAGAAGGAGGATTTGGAAGGGTTTATTTAGGTAATCTTAAGAATGATATTCAAGTTGCAGTGAAGTTACTTTCTCAATCATCAGTACAAGGTCATAGAGAATTTCGATCAGAGGTTAGGTCAAAATTCCATAGTTTAATCAATTTCCTTGTTTTATGACACATTCATTCAGAAACATATATTTTGTTCAATAACATTATCTCATTTTCATAGAACTGATGATAACTGAAGTTACAATCTGATGAATTGTAGGTAGAACTTTTAATGGTTGTTCATCATAGACATGTGGTTTCTCTGATTGGATATTGCGAAGAAAGTGGTTCGAGGGCATTGATATATGAGTATATGGCCAATGGTGATCTCCGCAGACATTTGTCGGGTATGAAATCTCACTGAGAAAATATGCATTTTCTAGCCGCAATATGGTATTAGTTCATTGAAAAACATCTGAAGGTATATGCAAATGAAATCTCATTATACTATAACTATTTATATATAGGTGACAACGGGGAGGCTTTGAAATGGAAGAATAGGGTTCAAATTGCACTAGACGCAGCATGCGATAAGCAAAGTTATACATATGTTAACCTTTTATGAGTGATATGATTGAATTTTCAATTTGTACGGAAGTGATATCTTTTTATTTGTTGTGGATATATATATAAATATGATGTCTTATTTTAAATAGGTTATATGAAAAAAGGAAACAAATTATATTTAACATATAATACAATTGGTTTGGTTATAAAATGAATGGAATTGCAGGATTAGAATATTTGCACAATGGTTGTAAGCCAGCAATAGTGCACAGAGACTTGAAGACCACCAACATTTTACTAGACGAAAATATGGAAGCTAAGATTGCTGATTTTGGATTGTCCAGAGCTTTTGCAAATGACATTGATAGTCATGTGTCAACTCGTCCCGCTGGAACAGTTGGTTACCTTGATCCCGAGTAAGAATCTGAATCCCCACTAAATTAGTTTTAAGGTTTGCGTACAAGAAAATCAATGCAATACAAAGCATCTTTAATGAACATTATTTGGATTGGAAGACAAATCGAGCTCATTTTGTTGTCGCTAGAGTTACTGCCTCGAACTAAGGTTTAATATAGTCTTCTGAAGAATCTCAATTGATTTGATACGCGCACACAAATAAACTAAACTAATTCTTTTGAAATGTTCTGTTTCCATTTGGGTGCTAAATGTTTACAGGTTTCAAAGTTCTGGCAATCTTACAAAAGGAAGCGATATATATAGTTTTGGTATAATTCTGCTAGAGCTAATCACTGGACAACCAGCAGCGAAAAGGCAACAAAACTATACCTTCTGTCTCCTACTTCATTGGGTTGCCCCTAAAGTTCAAAACAAAGAAATCCAGTCCATTGTTGATCCGAGGTTAGGAGGAAAATATAGTGTTGATTCGGCTTGGAAATTTCTAGAGGTAGCCATGGCATGCACTGCACCATCTGCAAATCAAAGGCCTGATATAAGTAAAGTTGTTTATGAACTACGGGAATGTTTGGCAATGGAGACAAGCTTGGAAGTGACCACCACCAGCAGCGACCACCCCAATTCAAGCAGTTTCACAAATATGAGTTTTGCGCAGTTTAATTCAGACTTCAGTTCTCTGTCTGCAAGATAGATACTTGTTTACATTTTAAATTTTATCTATTATTTATTTGTTGCATGCCAATAATAGAGGTAGTCAATATAAATAGACATTATCTTCTCCATGCACGCACAAGAACAAAGAAATAATTAAGTTTCCATAGTGTTAGCTTAATTATTATTTGAGGCTTATGCATGAGCTCAATGCTCACGTCATATAGAAGCTGGTGAATATTTCGTAGTTGATGTATTTATTTTGGAAATTATTGTGGAAAACTAGAGATGTATTATGGCTCTATTGTGGTGAATGAACAGTCGTCCACGTTGTTTAAAAATAGACAAAAGTCAACTTGTTTTGTCACGTCCCTATTTCTGGACCGTGACCGGCACAGAATATGAATACATCATATTCTGAAAGCCTATCATTTTAAGTAAAACCATTAATTCTCCATAGCATTTTTCAAAATCATACAACCATTTTCTAAGGTTCATGCAGAGCACTTTCCTTTCCAAAATAATTAAAGTTCTTAAGAAGCAATTACATCAAAAGTAGTTCTTATCAAATGAAACTTCGGATCAACAGCAAGGCTCTTTACCGCTCAGCTGGAGAAATAGGGTCACCTGCACTATCTGAAGCCAAAAATCTACTCGTGAATAACGTCCCAAAAACATGATTTAAAAGAATGCGGAAAATAATCAATACATAATCATCTTAAACATGTATTTCTTAACACTTCATAATCTAATGCAAACCTTTTCGTAAACATTTGTATTTCAGGGGAAATAACCGTAGGAAATAACTGTTTCAAATAACTCATTCAAAACAATCTTTTTATAACCATGATCTTTCTGTAGGACTTCAACAGAACGAAAACAGACGTGGACACACAGTCCACGAGGGTAACTAACCATTATGGTGGCTCGAAGCCACTAACTGTCGCGAGAACGAATCCCACGAAATAATTCTGGTGGCTATGCCACAAACTGTCGCGAGAATAAATCCCACGAAATAATTCTGGTGGCTATGCCACAAACTGTCACGAGAATAAATCCCATGAAATAATTCTGGTGGCTATGCCACAAACTGTCGAGCTCGAATACCAAGGTGCACCAAGGACTAACAGTACTGCTGTTAGCAACCAGCGTTCTGTATTCCGTCCTAAAACGTTTGCATCATGCGTGGGGTCCTTTTCACATGTAAATATCTCAATCGTTTCAAATATCATAATCATTAATAAACCCACTTTGAATTTCTGTTACCCCAGCATGAACATACAAAATCATGTTACTGTAAAACATATGCACTTCGCAGAGAAATATTTCATGAATAACATCAGTTCACTGTCAAAACTTTTTCTAAGGCTTCTTTATCCATTTTTATGCATAATCGTAATCTTTGCTAAATTAATCGAAAGAAAATCATTTCTAACGATTTAAACTGTACTTTCATAAAATTGGCTTTTCGAAATTCATATTTGAAATTTAACATTTGAAATGACAATGCATTTGAAAATGTAAATTTTTAGGGAACGTTATTCACTCACCTGCCACGCTCCTAAACAGCTACTCTTTCAGTCCAACCACTTCAATTGCTTTCCTTTCTAAATCCCCTGGTATTTTGAAATAGCATTTTAACATTCTAACTAAAGTTCCAACAGAAATAAAGTATCTTTAACCTAACATTCCAACTCATTTTCTTTAATATAATTATTCATCACTTGAAAATACCACACAGCAAGCTATATCAATATAATCTTTCCATTCAATTCAACACAACCCACTATGACATGCTTCTGCCTCCTCTTCCCTTTGACAGCATGATCACATACACACATATATACCTTCACACTGCATGCATACCCAGCGCATACATATACATACGCATAACAGTACAATTCTCCAATCCTTTCTTCTTTCCTTAATTCGCAAATACCCACAGCAGATTCATATTTATCATGACAGTAATACATTCCCAACCCATGTATCCACAGCAACTTTAGCAACACAGGCATAAGAACATTCATATACATTTTCTCAGTCCCCCCTTATACTGTCAACTAACGCCACCGCACACACGCATCCACATATATATATCTCCACAGCCTAACAAACATAATGCACATATACAATCGTTTCCAACAGCAACATAAATCATTTCTTGGGACAGCGGCCTTGTCAGAACAATGGCTTAACATATTCATACACAACGCACCAATTAGCCCACGCATACAACTATCAAACCAAACCAGTGACCATCATCACCGACGTCACATACACAACTCTGTTTCTCACATTACCACAGAACACATACCTTTCGGCTGCCAGAAGTAGTTCACAGACAACACAGCAGGGAGCAAGGAACGGCTCAGCACACAGAAGCTGGAACCCACCTACGACCAGTGCCACCAATTACCGAGTTAAGCCTTTCTGCGACTCGGAAAACAGGGGAGTACCGACGATACAACCCGAACAGAGTGAGCTCTATGCGCACGATAACAAGCCAGAAGAAAAGAGGTTTGAATGCGGATATCGGTTTAAGAAGCTTACCCACGGAATCACTCGCCGAAAGCAGCTGAAACTGGACCTCCGAGACTTGCTACAGTAGCAATGGATTTGCTACAGTAGCACGACAATGGTGTCGGACCGAAGCTACACGGCGACGGTGCTCACTGTGAATGTGGTCCACCGGAATGAGTGTTTACCGGCGCTAACCTGACTCACTGCACTCGCGACACGCCTGCACCTTGCATTTCTAACTCTCACCGCAGCCTCACTGTCGATGGAACCAGAAAGGATCGGCGGAACGCTACTTGAAGGCGTCCAGCCGAGCTTCCGTGCCGTGTACTCTTCTCCCACGCCGCACGCTGAGCTTCTGCCGTCCCGCACCTACCCACGCTGCAACCTGCCGTCTCTGTTCGCGGCTCGCAGGAAGGAAGAAGGAAAATGATGAAGAAAAGCAGAGGATTCGGTGGAAATAGACAGAGGGGCAAAATGGTAATTTCACGTGTCTGAGAAAAAAACAATTCACCTCCGCTTTCGCTGCGACTCGAACCCTGGCCGAATGTGTTTCCTTTCGCCGCTTGAACCATTTGGCTAACACTTCCCATTCGAAATATTCTACAAAGAATATACATATATATTAACTAAATTCCTGATCATAACATTCTTCCCCTCTTAAGAAATTCGGTCCTCCGAATTTGAAAATATACATACCTTAGATCTGAAATAATTGTGGGTATTTGATTCGCATCTCAGCCTCCAACTCCCAAGTAGCTTCTTCCTCTGAGTGGTTTCGCCATAACACCTTTACTGAAGGAATCTCCTTCGACCGTAACTTCTTTACTTGTTGATCAATAATGGCTAACGGATATTCATCATAAGACAGGTCCTCGTTCACCTGAACTTCCTGATATTCAACAACATGAGATGGATCATACAAGTACTTTCGCAACATCGATACATGAAACACCGGATGTATCCCTGATAGCTCTGGTGGTAAGGCTAATCGATAAGCTACTGCACCTACTTTATCCAAAATCTCAAAGGGGCCGATAAACCTCGGACTTAACTTACCCTTTTTACCAAATCTCATAACCCCTTTCATTGGCGACACTCTTAAAAACACTTTATCTCCGGCCATGAACTCTAATTCCCTGCGACGATGATCTGCATAAGATTTCTGTCGACTTTGAGCCACCAACAATCTTTGTTGAATCACCTTCACCTTTTCTTTAGCATCTTGAACCAAATCAGGTCCTAATATCATTCCGTCTCCAACTTCAAACCATCCAATTGGAGATCTACACTGCCTCCCGTACAACGCCTCAAATGGTGCCATTTGAATACTTGATTGATAACTGTTATTATAGGCAAACTCTACTAACGGTAAATGTTTGTCCCAACTTCCACCAAAATCCATGACACAAGACCTCAACATATCCTCAACTATCTGGATTGTCCTCTCCGACTGTCCATCAGTCTGAGGATGAAAAGCAGTACTAAGATTCAATCGAGTGCCCAAAGCTTTCTGAAATGATTTCCAAAATTGAGAAGTAAACTGGGGCCCTCTATCTGAAATAATAGATACTGGGACTCCGTGTAACCGCAAGATCTCCTCGATGTAAATCTCAGCGTATCTAGCCGCACTGTACGTCGTCTTCACTGGTAGAAAATGAGCGGACTTAGTCAATCTATCAACAATTACCCAAATAGAATCAAAACCCTTAGCAGTACGGGGCAATCCCACGATAAAATCCATAGTTATGTTTTCCCACTTCCATTCAGGTATCTCCAACCGTTGTAACGGTCCTGCCGGCTTCTGATGTTCCGCCTTAACTTGTTGGCACACTAAACAATGTGCAACAAAATTCGCCACATCATTCTTCATACCATGCCACCAAAACAACTGTTTCAAATCTTGGTACATCTTAGTTATACCAGGGTGGATAGTATAGGCAGAATGATGAGCTTCTTCAAGAATTAGCCTTCTCAACTCCTGAACTTGTGGCACACAAATTCTACCCTCGAACCTCAAAACACCTTCCTGATCAATCATAAATTCTGAATTACTTCTGTCTTTAACTGAATCCCTCAACTCGCACAACTTCGGGTCTGAATACTGAGCTTCCTTAATCTGATCCCGTAATGAGGAATGAGCTTGCAAATGAGCCAAAAATACTCCCTTATTAGCAATTTCAAATACGACTCCCTCTTGTTCAACTTTATGAATCTCCTGTACCAACGGTCTTCTTTCAATCTTTATGTGTGCTAAACTATTCATAGACTTCCTGCTTAAAGCATCAGCCACAACGTTCGCTTTCCCTGGATGGTACAGAATCGTACAATCATAATCCTTTAACAACTCCATCCACCTTCTCTGTCTGAGATTCAAATCCTTCTGCTCAAAGATGTACTTAAGGCTTTTGTGATCCGTGAAAATCTCACAGGTTTCTCCGTACAGATAATGTCTCCAAATCTTTAAAGCAAACACCACCGCAGCCATCTCTAAATCATGAGTTGGATAATTCTGCTCATGCAACTTAAGCTTTCTAGAGGCATAGGCAATAACTCGACCATCTTGCATTAACACACAGCCTAGCCCAATCCGAGAAGCATCACAATACACTGTATACCCACCAACTCCTGAAGGTAAACTTAGCACTGGAGCAGAGGTCAAAGATTCTTTTAACTTTTGAAAACTTGCCTCGCATTTCTCATCCCACACGAACTTCACATTCTTTTGGGTTAGCCTTGTCATCGGAGCTGCTATTCTTGAAAAATCCTGCACAAAACGGCGATAGTATCCTGCAAGACCTAAGAAACTCCGAATCTCAGTTACCGTAGTAGGTCGTGGCCAGCTTTTAACTGCCTCAACCTTACTAGGATCAACTTGGATGCCATCTCTCGACACCACATGCCCTAAGAAAGTGACCTCAGTTAACCAAAACTCACACTTGGAAAGTTTAGCATAGAGCTGATGTTCTCTCAATCTCTGCAACACTATCCGCAAATGATGTTCATGCTCTTCCTCACTCTTGGAATAAACCAGGATATCATCAATGAACACGATCACAAACTTATCCAGGAATTCTCTGAATACTCGATTCATTAAATCCATGAATGCCGCAGGAGCATTTGTCAAACCAAAGGACATTACTAAAAATTCATAATGACCATAACGAGTCCTAAATGCTGTTTTTGGAATGTCTTTCTTCTTAATCTTCAACTGATGATACCCTGATCGCAGGTCTACTTTTGAAAAGTACTGCGCTCCTTGCAACTGATCAAACAAATCATCGATACGCGGCAACGGGTACTTGTTCTTTACTGTCACCTTGTTAAGCTGTCGATAGTCAATGCACAATCTCATCGATCCATCCTTCTTCTTGACAAATAACACTGGTGCACCCCAAGGAGAAGTACTAGGTCGTACGAACCCCTTATCTAGCAATTCTTGTAACTGACTTTTTAATTCCCTTAACTCAGATGGCGCCATTCTATAGGGCGGAATAGAAATTGGCTGCGTACCAGGAATAACGTCAATACTAAATTCTATCTCTCGATCTGGGGGTAATCCCGGCAATTCCTCCGGAAAAACATCAGGAAATTCCTGAACAATAGGAATTTGGTCTAAGCTGACAGTAGGCCTATCAACATCTTGGATTACCGCCAAAAATCCCTGACAACCTTTTGCCAACATTTGCTGGGCTTTTAAAGCAGAGATTAAGTTTGTTGGCTTATCTACTTCGTTTCCAAACAACACAAACGAAGTTTCACCCGGAAAGTTAAACTTTACCACTTTCAGGTGGCAATCCACCGAAGCATAGCATGAAGCTAACCAATCCATACCCAGAATGACATCAAAGTCTATCATATCAAGTATCATCAAATCGACAAAACTTTCTCTACCCTCAACAGACACTTCACAAGATTTGTACACTTGTGAAACTGACAAAGATTCCCCAACAGGGGTAGCCACAGTGAAAGGACAATCAAGTCTAACTGAATTCTTATCCATCATCTTAGCAAAATATTTTGAAATATAAGAGTGTGTCGAACTAGGGTCAAACAATGCATAAGCCTTTTGAGAACATATAGAGATAATACCTGTGACCACAGCATTAGAAGCCCGAGCATCTTGCCTTGTCATTGCGTAAACCCTAGCTTGACCTTGGCCTGAAGGTTGTGCTCTCTTCTTTGGAGGTCGTCCTGATGTACCTCTACCCATAGAGGCAGAAGTTGCTCCCACAGACGGAGCTGCAAAAGTAGAAGGGTGGGGAGAAGGTCTAGCTGATCCATAACTCGAGGTTGATTGAGCAAACGGACACTCTTTCTTCATGTGACCCGGCTGTCCACAACCATAACACACCCCCAAGGACTTCAGACAAACCCCTGAATGGTGCTTCCCACACATATTACAGGTAGGCCTGGAATAACTAGTCTGGCTCCCCCCAGACTGAGGTCTAGTACCTCCAAACTTCGGTCCCGAATCAGGAATGCCCCCAGAAGATCTATAAGATCTGGGCGCTGGCCGCATATCAGCTGACGAGGGTTGGCCCTGAGGGCGGTTACCCTTAAATGATCCTTGGAACCTTTCGTTCCCAGTCTTCTGCTTCTTAGAAACCCCTTCTTCTTCAATGTGCCTCAACTCAATTCTCAAAGCACAGTCAACCACATCAGCATAAGAAGCAAAATGATTCAGCATCGGGGCCACAGCATCATGAATATGTATCGGTAATCCCTGAATAAACCTGCCGATTCTATCCCTCTCCGACGGAATCAAAGTAGATGCATACGATGAAAGTTCTGTAAATCTTCTGTCATACTCAGCCACAGACATCCCAGAAGTACACTTTAACAGAAGAAATTCTTTAACTCTAGCATCCTTCTTGCTCTGGGGAAGAAAACGTTTCAGGAAAAGATCCTTAAAATCTGCCCATGACAATAATGATACTCTATCCCCCTGAAATCCTGGTACCGTCTTACTCCACGCATTCGCAATCCCCTCAAGTCGAAACAAGGCAAACTCCACGTATTGCACATCTAAGCATCTCAAAGCCCGGCATCTCTTCTCAATTCCTTCCAGAAACTCAATGGGTTCCTCTCGAGAATCAAACCCTGAGAACTTCGGAGGATCCAACTTTATAAACTCTGATAGCCTGACTGCGATGGATTCTTCCTCTATAACCTGGGGTGTCTCTACCTGAGTCTCATGCCTAGAGGACGTAGAGATCTCAGGAGACTGTGGATGAGATGGTTCTGCCTCAGATAGAATTTCCTGAAGAGGTCTAAGGGGTCGACCTCCCCGAACCCTAGCACCCCTACGACCCTGTCCTCGGCCTCGAGGAGGCAAATCACTTCGCTGAGCAGAGCCTTGATCCGAAGCCCTAGAGCTCCCTCTAGACTGAACTCGTCTAGGCGGCATTTAACTATTCATAAAACATAGAAAATCTTCAGTTTTTAAATAAATACGTTTCTGTAATAATAGGAAAATACCACTTTTGAATTTTTCTTAGAGATCTTCAGAGATGCCACAATTATAGTTATGCCCGGGTTCATAACGATAATTGAGACCCCACCGAAGTATCTCTGCTCTGCTTAACCATAGAAAAACTTTGGCTCTGATACCAAACTGTCACGTCCCTATTTCTGGACCGTGACCGGCACAGAATATGAATACATCATATTCTGAAAGCCTATCATTTTAAGTAAAACCATTAATTCTCCATAGCATTTTTCAAAATCATACAAACATTTTCTAAGGTTCATGCAGAGCACTTTCCTTTCCAAAATAATTAAAGTTCTTAAGAAGCAATTACATCAAAAGTAGTTCTTATCAAATGAAACTTCGGATCAACAGCAAGGCTCTTTACCGCTCAGCTGGAGAAATAGGGTCACCTGCACTATCTGAAGCCAAAAATCTACTCGTGAATAACGTCCCAAAAACATGATTTAAAAGAATGCGGAAAATAATCAATACATAATCATCTTAAACATGTATTTCTTAACACTTCATAATCTAATGCAAACCTTTTCGTAAACATTTGTATTTCAGGGGAAATAACCGTAGGAAATAACTGTTTCAAATAACTCATTCAAAACAATCTTTTTATAACCATGATCTTTCTGTAGGACTTCAACAGAACGAAAACAGACGTGGACACACAGTCCACGAGGGTAACTAACCATTCTGGTGGCTCGAAGCCACTAACTGTCGCGAGAACGAATCCCACGAAATAATTCTGGTGGCTATGCCACAAACTGTCGCGAGAATAAATCCCACGAAATAATTCTGGTGGCTATGCCACAAACTGTCACGAGAATAAATCCCATGAAATAATTCTGGTGGCTATGCCACAAACTGTCGAGCTCGAATACCAAGGTGCACCAAGGACTAACAGTACTGCTGTTAGCAACCAGCGTTCTGTATTCCGTCCTAAAACGTTTGCATCATGCGTGGGGTCCTTTTCACATGTAAATATCTCAATCGTTTCAAATATCATAATCATTAATAAACCCACTTTGAATTTCTGTTACCCCAGCATGAACATACAAAATCATGTTACTGTAAAACATATGCACTTCGCAGAGAAATATTTCATGAATAACATCAGTTCACTGTCAAAACTTTTTCTAAGGCTTCTTTATCCATTTTTATGCATAATCGTAATCTTTGCTAAATTAATCGAAAGAAAATCATTTCTAACGATTTAAACTGTACTTTCATAAAATTGGCTTTTCGAAATTCATATTTGAAATTTAACATTTGAAATGACAATGCATTTGAAAATGTAAATTTTTAGGGAACGTTATTCACTCACCTGCCACGCTCCTAAACAGCTACTCTTTCAGTCCAACCACTTCAATTGCTTTCCTTTCTAAATCCCCTGGTATTTTGAAATAGCATTTTAACATTCTAACTAAAGTTCCAACAGAAATAAAGTATCTTTAACCTAACATTCCAACTCATTTTCTTTAATATAATTATTCATCACTTGAAAATACCACACAGCAAGCTATATCAATATAATCTTTCCATTCAATTCAACACAACCCACTATGACATGCTTCTGCCTCCTCTTCCCTTTGACAGCATGATCACATACACACATATATACCTTCACACTGCATGCATACCCAGCGCATACATATACATACGCATAACAGTACAATTCTCCAATCCTTTCTTCTTTCCTTAATTCGCAAATACCCACAGCAGATTCATATTTATCATGACAGTAATACATTCCCAACCCATGTATCCACAGCAACTTTAGCAACACAGGCATAAGAACATTCATATACATTTTCTCAGTCCCCCCTTATACTGTCAACTAACGCCACCGCACACACGCATCCACATATATATATCTCCACAGCCTAACAAACATAATGCACATATACAATCGTTTCCAACAGCAACATAAATCATTTCTTGGGACAGCGGCCTTGTCAGAACAATGGCTTAACATATTCATACACAACGCACCAATTAGCCCACGCATACAACTATCAAACCAAACCAGTGACCATCATCACCGACGTCACATACACAACTCTGTTTCTCACATTACCACAGAACACATACCTTTCGGCTGCCAGAAGTAGTTCACAGACAACACAGCAGGGAGCAAGGAACGGCTCAGCACACAGAAGCTGGAACCCACCTACGACCAGTGCCACCAATTACCGAGTTAAGCCTTTCTGCGACTCGGAAAACAGGGGAGTACCGACGATACAACCCGAACAGAGTGAGCTCTATGCGCACGATAACAAGCCAGAAGAAAAGAGGTTTGAATGCGGATATCGGTTTAAGAAGCTTACCCACGGAATCACTCGCCGAAAGCAGCTGAAACTGGACCTCCGAGACTTGCTACAGTAGCAATGGATTTGCTACAGTAGCACGACAATGGTGTCGGACCGAAGCTACACGGCGACGGTGCTCACTGTGAATGTGGTCCACCGGAATGAGTGTTTACCGGCGCTAACCTGACTCACTGCACTCGCGACACGCCTGCACCTTGCATTTCTAACTCTCACCGCAGCCTCACTGTCGATGGAACCAGAAAGGATCGGCGGAACGCTACTTGAAGGCGTCCAGCCGAGCTTCCGTGCCGTGTACTCTTCTCCCACGCCGCACGCTGAGCTTCTGCCGTCCCGCACCTACCCACGCTGCAACCTGCCGTCTCTGTTCGCGGCTCGCAGGAAGGAAGAAGGAAAATGATGAAGAAAAGCAGAGGATTCGGTGGAAATAGACAGAGGGGCAAAATGGTAATTTCACGCGTCTGAGAAAAAAACAATTCACCTCCGCTTTCGCTGCGACTCGAACCCTGGCCGAATGTGTTTCCTTTCGCCGCTTGAACCATTTGGCTAACACTTCCCATTCGAAATATTCTACAAAGAATATACATATATATTAACTAAATTCCTGATCATAACATGTTTCCTGGTGCTTTAAAAATTAAGATGAACTCTCTCTCTCTCTCTCTATATATATATATATATACACGCGAAATATTGGCTGAGATTATAACTTCAACTATTAATGGAATGGTTGAGTTGTCATTTATATGAAACGAACACTAGAGAATATGGAACTTGTATTTTAATTAGTTCTCTTAGTTTTTATTTTCATTTTTATGTCACTTCTAAGTCACTTCTAATTTATGAACTCTAACATTCTTTTGAAACTTATTGTTAGCACATTCAACGTTGAACGACACGTCGTATTTGTATTTTTAGTATGTTTGGGTTAAAGTGTGATTGTTCTTATTACTGCTAGTGGGTCTGAGCTTTCTTCCTCTCTGTTCAGTGTTGATCTGATCTTTTGTGTGATCCTAGTCAAGTCAATAATTGTCTCGTGTTTAATCAAATGCACGCGACATATTTTTTTCCCCACTTTCTTTAGCACCACAAGCACGCTAAATTATAAGAGGCGGATGAGAATTCAAGGTTTTTAGTCTGTTTCACTTTAACTACGTACAAATATCGATATCGATGACCTTAAGGTTGGATCCAAAGCTTTTTATCATGTCCTAAAATTTGAACCATAATTGGCATAAAATATGAATAATTTTATATTTTGTAAGTTTAAAACCTTAAATGAAACATTTGAAACAAAAATCATAATAAATTACATTTCATATATCAAAAGCAAGTCCTCTGTAGAAATTTCGGCAGGATCATCGTTGTATAACCGACTTTCCGATAATCCTACAACAGATTGCAAACATTTTCAAAGTTTTCAAAATGTTTTACAAAATAACCAGAATCTTTTCTAAAAACTATGTGTAGCATTTACCCTTTATCAAAATAATACAAGTACTTTATAAATGATAATTACATCAAAAGCAGTCTTATTCAAAAACTACGCTTCAGATTTGCAACGAGGCTCTTCACTGCTCAGCGTAAGGATTAGGGTCAACTGCACTATCTGAAACCAAATAATCTACTCGTGAATAACGTTCAAAACATGATTAAGAGAATATGGAAGTAAACGATGCATAAACATATTTCAAATAATATTTCGTAGTTCGATGCAAATTTTTCTGTAAATATTTTTATTTCAGGAAAAACAATTTGAAATAACCATTTCAAATCAATCGTTTAAAAGCAATCCTTTTTAAATCATAATCTTTCCGTAGGACTTCAATAGAACGTAAACAGGCGTGGACACACAATCCACGAGGGTAACTAACCAATTTGGATCGGCTTATAGCCACGCAAACAGGCGTGGACACACAGTCTACGAGGATAAATAACAAATCTAGCTGCTCGAAGCCACGAATATATGTGCAGGTACGAAATCTACGAATAATTGTCGTAAAAATGAATCCCACGAATAATTGTCAAGAGAATAAATCCCACGAATAACTGTCACGAGTACGAAGCTCACGAATATCCATCGAGCTCGGGTAACCAAGGTACACCAAGGATTAACAGTACTGTTGTTAGCAACCAGCGTTCTGTATTCTATCATTTCTAAAACCTTTCTAACATGCGCATGGTCCATTTCACGTGTAATAATTATAGCAGTTTCTAATGCAATAAACTTGAGTAAGAATGCTTTTGAATTTCAAAATTTTCTCCGGCATGAACATTTAAAAATGCTTTCGAATCAGCTGGCTCTGTAATGTGAAATTATTAATATAATTAATCCCATTTTTTATGCCCTCTTAATTTTTGAAATATAATACTCGAGATTTTGTTTCTAGTATAAGAATAATAATTGCAGTACTGATCAATGGCTTTACACAAACTAGTTCACTCATTCATACATGAAAACCTACTTGTTGGCAAAAGCCTTTACAAGAAAGAAAAAAAGAAAATGTGGTTCAAATGTGAGTCTATATGGCATTAATTTGTCGCATAACAAGAATAGAGGGAGTTAATGTGATCATAAGTGTTACCTTCCTAGTGTAATGGAAGACATAAACTATTCTACATATGTATATACACACATACGTACCCGAGAACAAAGATTCAAAGTCGTTTACCATAAGGATCACAGTAGCTGGCGAATATTCAGTTTGATGTATTCTCAGTGGAAAATCGCAGAAAACTACAAATATGAAATGGGGAAAGGTACATCTGTCAATTATATATGAAGCCCCACAAAGTTGTCTCTTTGTGGAGACTGACCAGGAAAATAATTAAGTTATTTTTTAAAAAATATTATATGAATTAATTTAATTAATTTTTTATCTAATTAAATTAGTTAAATATATTTTAGGATAACAGGGGAGGATTACGTTTCGTTTAGGAGGCTTCACGTCATTCTTTCCCATCTTTTGGACTACAGCAAAAATTACAGCTAAAGGCCCGTTCTTCTTCAGAGAGTTACGATTAAGATCCCATCTCCTATTTTCAAACTTCAATCTCGTCACATAATGTTTGCCTTCTATTATTAAATTTTGGAGAAAATTACGGTTGAGGACCATCTCTTCAAGATTTTTCCTGCTTTCTAATACTACCTCCGCTCTTCCTTCCCTTCCAAAAAATTCTAGTGCATTAATTTAAATATATTAAAAAAATTAAATAAATAAATTATAATAATTATATATTGATTTTGTTAACATATCTTCTTTAATTATTTATTGTATTTAAACTATTTTCAATAGAGACTCATTAATATATACAATTATATAGGGATATATTAGAAAAAATATATAATTTTAGGAGATAAAATAAATTAGGGTCTTATATTTAAGAATAAACTTAAACCTTTAATCTAACTCTTATAATTAGGAATATGCAAAATCAAATGGATATGAGTATAGATTTTATGTAATGATAATTTTTCTATCATCATAGTTATAGATTTAAGAGGAAAAAACGTAAAATAAATTAAATAGATATAAAACAATATATTTGATTAAAAAGTTATAAATTAAATTGATATCCATGAATATAATCTAATATATCTAAAATTTATATCTATTTAATTATAAAATATTCACTTATCAACTGTGAAGGTAAATATCCCGTTTTCTTTTTCCATGGCTCAATTTTGAGGCTACCAAACAAGTCAGACATGGATTTTTAATTTATCACAAGAGGGTGTCAAACAAATATATAACCTCATCGTCCCATTCTATATAGGATTTTTCACATGAATCAAACTGGGCCAAGAGGAACTGACTAAAGACTTGTACTTTTCATAGGGACACAAGAACAAAGATTCGAATCAATTAAGGATCTAGATTATATAGACTAGAGAAGATAATCTGGGTCCCCTGGATACCTAAGAGTGGAATTTTCAAGGTTGATGTATTCTCACTGGAAAATTGCAGAAAACTACAAATATCAAAAAGAGGAAAGGTACAGCTGTCAATTATGAAGGACGCCGAATTTGTGGTGGCTCAACATTTCCACGTCCAAGTCACTTCACAGCCACAAAAGGTGTTTGTCGTTTACGTAGACCAAGTCAACCCATATGCATGCATGGCTACCATAACATATAACCAAAGCTAAGCAAGCCATGTACCATTATTATTTTCTGCTATTTAGTGCTCCTTTAATTTGTTTGGGTCTTATGTTATAAATTATCAAACTAAAATTATAGTTTTTGATAACTTATTCTCTAAATCTTCAAAAATCCACGAATTCAGAATCTATGAAAATTTGATCTCTCTGCATTTTCTAATGTAAAAAGAATAACTTCCAAATATATTATCATTTGCATGCCTATAGAAAATTAATAATTTCCAAGGCAGCTCAAAAAACACCCAAAATATGATATAAAGAAAATTATTTCCAACCCACCCCCTTTCAAAATTTTCTCAGTTAAGCGTGTTTAATTATTAGAGGATTATCAACCTTCTAAAACAAGTCTTAAATCATGTGAGGTGTTACAAAAAGAAAACGAGGGAGTCCATTGAAGCAAATTAAATTACTGAGCATTAATCTTAGTTAAAGGATTCATGGGATTCAAGTGATCAGACCTCCATTGGCCAAGTAAATTTGTCCTGCCAGGAAGAGTAGAAAAGTAAAAAAAAAAAAAAAAACACACACACACAAAATATATTATTTTATTTAAATAATGTTTGTAATTTGTCTTGTTATTATTATTTAGACTTGTTATTGAGAATTATGATCAATAACCCCTATTCAACTTTACAATGTTATATGACTATGTAGATTGGCTGAAAAATGTGCATATATTTAGTATCCTATAAAATTACCTCCAATTGAAGGATATAAAATAGTTTTGCAATTAATATCAATCTAGAAGATAACATCAATTGTAATTATTTTTAACACTCTTTCTAACCATTAAAAAAAGTAATCAATCAGCAAATCCATTCCAAATACCGTAGGCTCAACGCAACTTCCTACTTACATAAACCCTCACAACTCACACGCCTACTTTACAAAAGAGTACTCAAACTGTTTCTCATTAATCTTGGCTTGAATATGAGACCTCAAGCTTCAGGCAAGTTCATATCTACTTACCTATGACTAGCTCTTGTATACATGCATTATTATATTATAATATGTGCTAGAGATAGCGTCTTTATAGAATTCAACAGATCACATGGAGAAGACAAAACTATGGATTTTATGGTTTGCCTTTACCCAACTTGTACTCAATCTTAGTGAGGCATTGCTCAATGATGAAAGGAAACTCACCACCTCGGGTAAGCGGTTAAGTTTATGTAAGATTATGTTCTATATGTATCGGCCAAACCTATGTTTCCCTAGTTAACAAGGTTTCCTTCAATACTAAACCTACCATATTACAGATTCAAAGCATCGATTGTGAGCAATGTTAACTTATGATGTTTTTATTTTTGAACTAATTTTATGTAGGGTTCATAAGCATCGATTGTGGAGCACCACATGATTACTCAGACGAGGTAACGGGCATATGGTATCAGACAGATTTAAACTTTATAAAAACTGGCACAAACTCTGTGCCTCTCCCAGGCATCAACCTTGATTATCCTGATTTTGGGGAACTTCTAAGAACCTTGAGAAGCTTCCCAAACGGAAAAAGGAACTGCTATACCCTCAAACCAAAACAAGGCAAGCACCATACTTATCTCATCAGAGCTTTCTTTGCTTATGGGAATTACGATGGCAAAAATCAAACTCCAACCTTCGATTTGTACCTTGGCCTCAATCATTGGGACACTGTTGACTTGAGAACTAATGATGATTATCACATTACTGAGATCATTCACACTCCCACAACAGACACAATACATTTGTGCCTTGTGAAAACTGTGGTTGGAGTACCTTTCATTTCTGCCTTGGAGCTTCGTCCTCTTGGCAATTCTATTTACCAGACTCCTTCACCTTCTCAATCACTTCTAATTAGTCGAGGAAGATTTGATGTTGCCTGCACCAGTTCCGCCACACACAGCAGGTCCCTTCCTAGTCTCTTTATGTTTGTATGCTATTTCGACGATACCAAACTTGAATTTTTTTTTTTTGCAAATTATATTTTGATATTTTTTGTATTTTTATGGAGAGACTTTTAGTTTTTAAACTTTTAACTCATTTATAACTCAATCTCTCAACTATACTATAACTTAATATTAGTGTGATTTAATTCCTAAACTTTTGAGTCGTCTATAATTCAGTCATTTACATTTTCATAGTTTATATATTATAGTCCTTATCGCCTATGAGCCATCTTAGGTGGCAAACTAATCAATTCAACTCAGCTCCACCTAGAATTTTTTTTTTTATCAACTTTAAACCAAAAACCAGCTGACGGCAATCACCTCAACTCCTCAGCGGAGATCCTCACTGCCCTAACCAAAATGATGCAGCTAGCCATTTCTGCTATCTCCCTTAAGTTGAGTCACTTCAAGTTATAATTGAAGAACTGAATTATAAATAAGTCAAAAATTAAAAAGATTAAAAGATTAATTTTTCCTTTTAATATATACTAAAGAAGGATCACTTTTCACGCGCATAATTGTAAGATAAGTATTTAATTATGAGTTATGAGGCATAATCAAGTAATATATTATTTTGTTGTGTTTCAAACGCGTAAATATAATTATGTTTAATATATTTTTTTGTTCTTTAAGTTTACACATTTTATTTTATTCTGTCAAATTTTAAACTATAGATTTTTGTACCTCAAAAGGTGAAATAGTCTAAATTTTTATTAAATTATTACGATCAATATTTTAAGTGAGACAAAAAGAAACTTGGGAATCAAAATCTATGATTTAAAATTTGAAGGACTAAAAGTAAAATAAGAGCAAATTTAAAGAATAAATGATTGTATTAACGTTTTATTATAACTAGAGAAATGCTTCCAGAAATTTTTGACATGAAGTTTGGAAAATAACAATAAATTTACAACTAAGCTCCCGAAATCTAATACTAAGCTATGCTGCCAATTGAAGTATAAGGACATTTCTCATCCATTTACTTTTATATTTAACCTCTGTCCTATAATATATCATAAATTCAAGGTCTTTCTATGTCATTTATATATTTTGGTGGTCCTTATGTACTCTCCCTAAAGAACTACATTTACAAAACAAACATGTATACTTTATTGATAATCAGGACTCCCTCTATTCCTTATTATAATATATAAATAACTGAATCGTGTTGTTTAAAATGATAGTTAAAATTAGTTTAATTATAATAAATATATAAAAAATTTAAATTTGTTTTCCCATTTCTGAAAAATTCGCTTCCCCTAAAGGTACTAAATACAGATATCATTGAGTGGGTGTAATTCTTTTTTAGCATTATGTAAATTTATTCCGTTTTATATATAGTTAAAGATAAATTATACATTGAAGAATATTTACATCAAGATAGGTTGAGTTTTTAATCAAATTTCAGCTATTTGAATTTTCCAAATGAATAGTAATTATATGTCTAATAATTTACATAGTACGGTAATAAATAAGTTGTTTGCACAGGTTCCATCTTGTTGTATGGAAAAGTAACAATGACGAGAGAAATAGCTATGTTTATAAAATATGCGCGCGCGCAAGTGCAGGTACAAGGATGACATCTATGATCGAATGTGGCGCAAAATGGATGAATCATATTGGTACCAGATTAATGGGTCTGTAGATATTGATTCTTCAAACACAGACAATTCTTATAAATTACCGTCAGAAGTGCTGAAATCTGCAGCCCGAGCAGTCAATCTCTCTGATGAATTGAACTATGACTATAACTCTGTATGGAAGGACCTTGACAGGTCTTCCAAATATTACGTCTATTTTCACTTTTGTGAAATTCAGAAACTTCCTCCTGGCCAAAAAAGAATACTGAATATTACTTTTGGTGATGAACATGATTTCTCCCAACCTATAGTTCTTGAATACTTGAAACCACAAACCATTGCTCCTCGAAATGCAAGTCAAGGTAATGTTCGTTTTAGCATCAGCGCAACATCAGAATCCGATGCTCCTCCAATCCTCAATGCTTTTGAGGTTTATGAATTGATATCTTCAATAACGTCCCCAACTGACGAAAGAGACGGTACACTATGCTTTTATTCCTTATTCAATTGTTTCCCACCGTTCCAATAATCATGTGTCTATTGATTTAGTTTTTGTATGGTAATTGACATTTGAGATCTTACTTAAATTGGTAATATTAGTAAATTCTATAATGGACATCAAAGACACATACGCGATCTCTAATTTAGATTGGCAAGGAGACCCATGTGTTCCAACACTTGTTTGGGATGGACTAAACTGCAGTTATGGTAGCAATGGTAACAATGCAAGGATCATCTCGCTGTAAGTCATTTACGTCTCAATTAATTTAATGTCATTGGATCTATACGCATTCTCCTATATTTTATACTGCCTATAGTCTTAAATATAAGAGCCAGATGAGAACTCTACTTTAGTCATAAATATAATAATCCAATTTATTTTTTCTCCTAAAATTATATTTTTCTCCCTATAGTATCCCGATATGATTACACATATTAAGAGAGTTTTTTATTAAAGGTAATTCAAATGTACATCATTAAATAGAGTATTTTAGAGAAATTAATATACAATTATTATAATTAATTATTTTAACTAACTTTTTTAATATCTAAATTAGTTAAAAAGATCTTATATTAAAGACTAGCGATAGAATTAATTATGAGCATTTTTAACTGCTTTTGATAGTTCGAATGCAAGCTTATGCAGTTAAGGATCCCGAGAGTGCTAACTATATTAGGCTATAAATACCAAAACTTCATATAGCACTTTATTTTAATTGACGTCAAAGTTTATAACCAAGCATCCAACAAAGCACGATTCTCTCAAGCAGGAATCTAAGCGCGACCAAATTGGCAGGGCATATAACTACCTCATTTTCTCAACTTACAGAGTTAGAGTCCTTGTAAGTCTGTGTATAGGGTGATTTAGTAATGACAAATTCTTATTGGGAAAGTTTCATTGACATGCAATATATATTGCTTTGTTCTAGAGATTTGTCATTCAATGACTTGTCAGGATCAGTGCCTGAATTTTTAGCTGAACTACCAAAATTGAGAGTCCTGTAAGTTTTGAATTATCTTGTTTATGATTCATATAGAAAGTAATGTCTTATTTAATGACTTTAAGCTCACCTACTAATTAAGTGAATATACTCCTATTTCTCAATGCTTTTGCAGCAACTTGACTGGCAACAATCTCACTGGTTCCATTCCCAAGGCTCTTAAGGAAAAGGCATATTTACATTTAAGGTTTTTTATATTTATAAGCTTGTTTAATTATGAGTACCCTTATGTGAATCACAAGTAACTAATGATACAACTTGTCCTATAGTTTGGAGGATAATCCTGGCCTTTGTATGGTGGATTCATGCAAAAAGAAAAATCATAAGTTTGTCATTCCACTTGTTGCTTCTGTTTCTGCTTTAGCTGCAAGCCTCTTGGTTTGTCTTGTAATATGGATCTTCAAAACCAAGAAATTAAAAGGTACGCATAAAAATATGATCACTTGTTATATATGATTAAGCATTACTATATGCTCATAATCAATTTTTAATTTCTTGTTAACATTCCGCAATTAGTTTTCTTTCTATGTCAATGATTGATCATTAGATTGCCATGCACTCATATGCTCTCTACTGAGATTTCATGGACAAATTTTTGGCATTCTTTCTCTCCATACATTTTGATGGAAATATTTTTCTCCCAATTATCCAGGTGACAGCTTAGTTCTAATTATTTTTACCAACATTGCAGTGCTTTTATCTTTTTCTACAAATGAAGAATCGTTCCAACTAAAAACTAAGGCAGTTTCGTACTCCATAATACTTAGAATCACTGATAATTTGCAAAACTTAATTGGAGAAGGAGGATTTGGAAAGGTTTATTATGGCACTCTGGAGAATAATGTTGATGTTGCTGTGAAGCTACTTTCTCAAGCTTCAATACAAGGTTTCAAAGAATTTCGATCAGAGGTCAGGATCAATCCAGTCAACTCTAATTTTTCCTTTTTGGGTAATGTAGTGGAATTTCTATAGCTGTGTGACATCAATAAAAATTGATATATTGAATATTGGTTCATTCTTAAACACTAAAGAAAGTTCAATTTGGATTTTAGGTAGAAGTCTTAATGGTTATTCATCATAGACACTTGCTTTCTCTGATTGGATACTGTGAAGAAGGTGCTGTGAGGGCATTAATTTATGAATATATGGCTTATGGCAATCTTCAACAATATTTATCAAGTATGTAGCCAAGTGCTTATATTTAGTCGCAAATTGACCAATTTTAATGGGAAAATGTGAAAGATTTATTTATGATGCAGAAGAGAACCCTAATGTTTTGAAATGGAATGAGAGGCTTCAAATTGCATTGGATGCTGCACATGGTAGGGGAATCTATATTTGATTTTTATTACAATTGATTTGTCCCTCTTTTTTGTTGCTCATTATATTGGTATTAATAGATTATATTTGACTGCTATATGGAAATGTAGGATTGGACTATTTGCATAATGGCTGTAAGCCACCAATAATCCATAGAGACTTAAAGACTTCCAACATTTTATTAGATGAAAAGATGCAAGCCAAGATTTCTGACTTTGGACTATCTCGAGCTTTTGCAAATGATATTGACAGTCACGTATCAACTTGTCCTGCTGGCACATTAGGTTATCTCGATCCTGAGTAAGTTATTCCAACAAATAAACAAAATAAATTACAATTTACCTCTCATTAGTTGGGTTCAACTTTTGTATACAGCAGATTTGTTGCCGCCTTCTACTTAGTCTTTGTGTAAAATAGTTATATATTTCGGCATTCTTGTAAATGTTGTTATTTTCACGGATTTCAGAGTTCTGGAAACCTGAATAAAAAGAGTGATGTTTATAGTTTCGGGATAATTCTACTTGAGCTAATCACGGGTCAGCCAGCAATAAGGAGAGAAAATGGCACCAATTGTCACATGCTTCATTGGGTTACACCAAAACTTGAAATGGGGGATATCAAATCCATCCTTGATCCAAGGTTAGAAGGAAATTGCAGCACCAATTCAGCTTGGAAATTGTTAGAGATAGCTATGTCTTGCACTCCACCATCTGCAGTTCAAAGGCCTGACGTAAGCCATGTAGTAGCCGAACTAAAGGAATGTCTGGCTCTGACCAAAAGCAAGAGGTGGAATTCAACCAGTTCTTTTGATATGGGTTCTTTGGAGGTTGATTCAGGGTTTATTCCACTTGCTCGGTAGATAATTATTTAGAATAAAGCTGTGCACCAGTACTATCACAAATTGGGTCAATTAAGCTAGTCATTTTCTATATATGTTTCTGACTATCAGCAAGTTCAACGTTGAACCACGTGTCGTATTTGTATTATTAGCATGTTTGATTCTCTGAGCTTGTCTTTCTCTTCAGTGTTGATATCCTTTCCGTGTTCCTCTATGGATCTGTATTTATGAATTTTACTTTGAATGTTGAACTTATTGGATTATAACCATTACAAGTAGATTTTGAGCACTTTTTTTTTTGGTTTCTGTATACATGTAGTTTATCCTTAACACATTTTTTTTAAAAAAATAAATTCATAAATCATGAATACGATAACTCCCCTCAAACTTAACCTTTCAGTTTCTCTATTAGGTGAGATATCGTATTGCAGGTGCAAATCGTTTTGCCTAAAATTTCAAATTGATCATTCATGGTGCTTCTTCCAAAGTCCATAATTTCAAAGAAGTAAGTACTTAATCTTAAAGTTGAGTTAATTGAATTATTTTGGACTTCAGGTGCATGCAGCTGTTCATCGAACTCGTAAGAGAATAGTTATTGTATGATAAATCATTGGTAAATAGTAAATTGCGGCATAGTGATAATTATTGTTTTGAGATGATAGTGTCATTCACTAACTTGTTTGTGCATGTCGTTTGAAGGTTCTCATCCATTAGTACATTGAAAAAATATTTTATGACAAGTGGGTGATAGAGGAAAAAGATTTACTTGTGCCAATGTTTTGATTTATTGGGGTTAAATAAATGTCTTAAAAGATGAAATTGATCGAGCTTACTGTCCCCTCAATAAGATTTATATATGCTACTCTTATGGTCATATTACTTTACGTTGTTGTCTACTCCTAACAAATTATTTTAAAGTGATAATTATACCATTAAAATTATTTTGGGATGCTTGGCACAGCTTTAACCCATATTTAATATGTTCTCTATCTTAAGAGTACAAAAATCTACATAATAATAATTAAATAATGATACAAAATCATCCAATTCTATTTAATTTTATAAATAGAACTAGAGAAGTAAACTGAAGATGACTTTGCTCTATCATCAACTTCATATAGCATATACAACTTAAATGATCCCATAAAGTTGTAAAGAAGATCAAACTTCGAGTCGTCAAGTGAAGTTGTCTCTAGTATTTTATCATAGCATACCTTTCCCCCCACTTTCTTCAGCTCCATAAACACGCTGATGAAAATTTAAGGTTGTTCTTGTTATGGCCCAGAAATTTTGTATTTTAAAATTTATTTTTAGAAAAGTGATTCATATAGTGGTTGCAGAAGATTTCAAATGGGTGGTGTTAGCTGAGTGGTGTTAGGCGTGGGTTTGGTTTCGTGGGTCGCCAGTTCGATCCCTGGCAACTGCCGATAAGGGTTTATTTTTTTCCTTTTGGCGTACGAAGTTCCAATTTTACCCCTCCTTTCTTTCTTTTTCCTCTGTCGAGCCAGTACAATGTTCATTATTTTCTTCTGCAATGTCTCAGCGGCTGTAGAGGAAGGCGACGGTAGGCGAATGGCGCAGGAGATTATTGCACGCCATTGATGCCGTGTTCCGTCCATTTCCCTCTGTATTGTCGCGCTCGAGTTGTCAATCCTTCCACAGTGCCGTCGCCGTGATAAAGAGGGCAGAGGAGTATCGAATGTGAGAAGCAGTGGGAAATCAGTGAAGGGCGAGAGTCTGAGTGTGTTTCCATTGTCGGTGGGGCAGGGAATTCTTCTTTCAGACAAGAAGCAACGGAAAAGAGGAAGGGATCTAGACTTGCTAAGCTGGTGACAGAAACTGTAGAATCTTCGACGGTAGTGGTGAGTTCTCTGACTCTGCTCTCCGTCATTCAGATTTTGAGCTCTGGGGTTTGTCCTTGGAATCACAAAAGGTTAATGCATCTGGGTATGTGGTTCTGTATGGTTTCTGTATTATGCATCTCTGCTCTGTGATCTGACCGAGACATTTAGACATGTCTCGGTGTGTAAATCTGGAATTTTTGGATATTCATCTCCTTTCTCTGTTCTAGAATCTTTTGTGGCTGCTATCCCTGTTAATTTCATATGGTATATGTGGTTATATGTAAGAGCTTGCTACTGTGCGTATGTGTGGACTTTGTTATGTGACTGAAGGGGGGCTGAATGTATGCATTGCTGCTGGGGAAATGTTTGATCTGCAAGTGTATATTTGTTTCTGTTTTTCTTCATTGCTGTAAACTGCGATGCCAGCAGTTCTCTGTCAGTGGTGGTGCCATTTGCCGCTGTCAGGGGTCTCCATGTTACTGTAGTAAATCTAAGATTTTTCCATCTCCTTCCTGCTGGGTTCAGTGAATTGCTAAGTGGGTGTGTGTAAACTCCGTGGCACCTCTTCTCAGAATTTATTTATTTATTTTTTTATTTTTTCAATCTATATCTGTTAAGGGTCTATGAGTGTGGGCTGCTGTTAAAACTAATTAAGAATATGTGAGCGGTGCTGTTCTGTTTTAAAAGAAGTATTTATATACATGTGAGTTGCTATCTTTGGGTGAGAAAACAGAAGGAAGAAGAGGAGGAAAGTGAACTGGAGCATATTATTTGTGAATGTGTCGCTGCATGCGTGTGTGGAATCCTAGGGGAGATGGTCGGACAATATATGAATATATATATGCCTATAAATGAATTGCTTTGACTTGCTGTCTCGATGCATATACATGTTGCTGTTCTGGGAAGCATGTGTGTGTATATGTGTGTGATTGTGGCTGTTGGAAAGAAGAGAAATGTGGAAACAGAAGTATGTTAGTAGGAAGTTGGTTGCTGCTGTTATGCATGGTATGTGTGTGTATATGTTGGTAAAGATGATCTGGCAAGAAGAATTAAACTAGAGGTAAATGGAAATTGATGGTTGGAATTAGAGGCTAAAGGGAGAATGATGATATGTTTTCATAATGTGAGAAAATGGATTCAGTTTTAGATCAGTTATGGAAATAAGGATATGGAGTTAAATAAAGATTATGAATTGATAGAGGTTTCTAGAAATTGATTATTGTCATAAGATTGAAAACTTGTGAAAATTAAAAGGTTATGATTTTGGATTTCGAGTAAATAAATAGCATTTGGGATTAAAATGATTATTTGTGATTCCTGATGGAATGTTTTATTTAGGGAAAACTTAGGGAAATAAAGGAAAGCCGATATTCTGAAGCGGAGAGCAATAGTAAGATAAATTAGAGTATCACAGGTGAGTGAATAACGTTTCCTAAAATTTACATTTTCAAATGCATTGTCATTTCAAATGATGAATTTCAAATATGGATTTCGGAAAACAAGTTTTATGAAAGCATAGTTTAAATCGTTGGAAATAATTTTATTTCCATTAGTTTACAAAAGAATTATGATTATGTATGAAAATGAATGAACAAGTTTTTGAATAGAGTTTGGCAAAAGTTGCATTGAATTGATGTTATTCATGAAATATATTCTTATGCAAATTTCATATGTTTTCACAGTAATTTGATTTCAAAGGTACGTGCTGGGGTTTTTAGAAAGTTAAAGTGATTTTACTAATGGTTATGGCATTGAAACGATTGAGATTATTTCATGTGAAATAAACCCCACGTATGATGGAAATGTTTTAGGATGGAATACAGAACGTTGGTTGCTAACAGCAGTACTGTTAGTCCTTGGTGCACCTTGGTTACTCGAGCTCGACAGTTTGTGGCAGAGCCACCAGATTATTTCGTGGGATTTATTCTCGCGACAGTTTGTGACCTTGAGCCACCAGAATTATTTCGTGGGATTTATTCTCGCGACAGTTTGTGGCCTTGAGCCACCAGAATTATTTCGTGGGATTCATTCTCGCGACAATTAGTGGCTTCGAGCCACCAGAATGGTTAGTTACCCTCGTGGACTGTGTGTCCACGTCTGTTTTCGTTCTGTTGAAGTCCTACAGAAGGGTTATGGTTTTCAAAGGATTGTTTTACGATTGTTTTGAAATGATTATTTTAAATTGTTTATCTGAAACAATAATGTCTACAGAAAGATGATGGTTTTGAAAGGATTATTTTTAAATGATTATTACAGATTAATTTGAAATGGTTATTGCAAATTATTGTTTCCCCTGAAATACAAATGTTTATAGAAATGTTTGCATCAGATTACGAAATGTCATGAAATACATTTTCAGCATGATTATGTATTGTTGACTTCTGCATTCTTTTAATCATGTTTTTGTGACGTTATTCACGAGTAGATTATTTGGCCTCAGATAGTGCAGGTGACCTTAACCCTTTCGCTGAGCAGTGAAGAGTCTCGTTGCCGATCCGAAGTGTCGTTTTTGACAAAACTGCTTTTGATGAAATTATCATTTAGAAAGTGTTTATATTATTTTGAAAAGAAGGTAAATGTTCCACATAGTCCTTAGAAAAGATTCGATAGATTTTTGGAAAATGTAATTTATTATGGTTTTCATTTCAAAGGTTTTATTTGAGGTTTTAGGCTTTCAGCATGTGAAATTATTCATATTCTATGTCAGTTACGGTGGACGTGACAGTTCTGTTTCTCTTTAATTGAGAAGTTGGAAAATTACGTTCAAATCTTGATGATCACAAGTTTGGATCCAAAGCTTTTAGTCAAAGATCATCTTTTCTGTAGCCACGCACCAAAATATGGATTACTCGTTGTCTTTGATCATGTCAAAGTGAAAGAGCCAAAGGATAGTACTCTTATAATTTTTAATATATATAATTTATTTAATTAATTTAATTAAATTAAAAAAATTAATTAAATTAATTAATATATTATGTTTTTTTAGAATATTCTAATAATTTTTTTACTATATTTGTCAATATTTTATTTAATTATTGTTGAGTGAGTATAAATAGGGATAATTTAAAAAATTAATAAATATAAAAAATATATTTTATATTTAAAATTAAAATTAAATTATATATTATTCACAGGAGGAGTAATAGTTTTCTTTTTCCCTATTCTATTAAACTCAAACAATAGCACAAGTTTCGAATAATTAGCAATATTTTCGAATCAACGGCCTAAAATATGAAATTATTAATTAATTCGCAAATGAAGCAAATAAGAGATATAGAGTGAGAAAAACGCAACATAAAAATATATCCCAATTTAATCATAAAAGCCATAATGACAAAGAGAAAAGGGAAGAAACGTAAAAGCAAAAATGAAACCAAAGAAAAGGAAAACGGAAAGCCTAATTCTTTAGGAATGAAGGGCCACGCCACAATAAAGTCGTCATTAATGGCACTGTTTGAGGTGACCGAACATTTCGACGTCACGTTCCTGTCACTTCAGCTATAAAAGGTTTTTTTGGTTTACTTGGACCAAGTCAACCCACATGCCTGCATGGCTAGCTACCATATATAACAACCAAAGAAGTCATGTACCATTATTATTTTCTACTTTAATCTGTTTGTTTTTATGTTAGAAACTATCAAACTAAAATTTTATAAAAACAGGTAAGTATTTTCGAAAAATCAAACGATATTGCTTCGTTTAATTATATAATATTTATTATTATTTAAATTTATTTATGATACAGATCAACCTCAATTCATCGTTGCTATTTAGAAGCAGATAAATAATACTATTTCTGTTTTTAATTATAAGAATTATATAGAATGTATATGCATGTCAATTTTTATTAAAGGATTTTCCTCCAATGACAAATTATGAGAAATAAATGTAAATAATATCAATAAGAATAACAACTAGTAAGAGAGATTTTGAACGTATAGCAAGATTAAATACATTGGTCAATGCCACTCAGTACCCGTTATATATAAATAAATGCATGTCACCTGAAAGAGAGGGAGGGGATGAGAGGGGAAGAGAGAGACAGTGAGGAGAGAGAAAATGTTAGACTAGGTAGGACCCACATAATTAAAGTAGGGAAAATGACATGTAGGTCCCATGGAAGCAATTCAATGACAAAAAAGTCCCACCAAATGCTATAATTTATTTCAAGTCCCATGGGACCTCACATGAATTTTTTGTAGTTATAAAAAGACTTAAATGCCCTGTGGAGATATAAAAAAATATTAAAGAAGAAGTCAGAATTGGCGGGCTTTGCTGTGTGAAAGAAGGGAACAGTTAGAACACTAGAACTTAACTCACGATGGCTCCGACGTTGTGTTAGCAGGTGGGTTTACGCATTATTGTGGCTGGATGTTGACGCAGAAGTGCTGTATATTCATCTTCTCTGACTATCATATGAGAATGTGAATGACAGACATAGCAAACCCAAGGAAATAGGTAGCTCATCATCATCCTGCTACATATGATATGATAGTGTGTGGCTGAAGTGAGGTATAAAAAGACCCACGTAAATATGGAGATTGTGTTCATTCCATGAGTTTTTTATCATTTGAGGTGTGGGTTAAATGAGTTTATTTAGGGTTTAAAAAGTTATATTTAGTTTTCAGGATTTTGTGGTGTGTTTGGTTGAGTGTAGTAACAATATATGAATAATGGAAAGGTACCTGTAAAGTGTGAATGATAGACATGAGTTTATATGCGGGCCAATAAGAGTTGTTATTATAGTATGACATAGTTGTTAATATAAGTGCATGAGTTGTTAATGTTATATGTCTGGTGCAGGTTGGCATTGTTGATGGCGAGTTCATCTGCAAAGCATCTATTCTGTTATGTTCATATAGGAGGACAGTTTGGAGATGATGTAGAAGGTCATACATATGTTGGGGGTCAAGTAAGAACAATATCCATAAAAGAAGGCACAACATACGATGAGTTTAAAACGTTAGTAGCATCAATGGTTGGAAAAGGAAGTGATGAAATTTTGATAAAATTAACTATTAGATTTGATAAACACACATTTGTTGACATGTTTAATGATGAAGGAATTGAGCATTTAATAATGTTCAATGGAGAAAGTGGCCATGTGTAAATATGAGAGAAAGCAAACAATGAATGCACAGAACTTCGTATGGATGATGTAATGGAGGAGGATGATGTGTAAGTAATATAATGGGTTAATTGCAAAATGTTGTGCTATATAATTTACAATATACGTTGTCATGTCAGTTGAAGGTAGTTGTTATTACTGACATAGTAAGTTGTCATTTGCTGTAGGTTTGCTGAATTGTTTGGAAGTGGGAATGTATGCTCTATATCTCCACCTGCTTTGGGAAATGAGAATGAAGTGTTGCCATTAGTGTCTTGTGCTGACAAAATGATTCCAACAGGTACACCTGAAATGAATTGCACAAAGTGGAAGGATTTGATTGTTGGAGAAGGTCAAACATTTCCAAATGCAGGGGTTCTTCGGAAACAGCTATACAAGTACAGTATCGCGCATAGATTTTCGTACAAATTTATCAAAAACAATAAACAAAAAATCATTGTCAAGTGCAAGGTGGATGGATGCCCATGGTACATGGGTGCATATAGTTTGGGTGAACGTCAAGATGCAGAATTGTTAAGTATAAGAAGCTTCAGAAGACAGCACATGCATAATGCACAAGAAGACCTAGTTGTAACTTACCATGGAAAGGCAAGCTTAACATCATGTTTAATGACTGATGCTTTGACGGTAATATCAATAAGAATGTAAAAGAAATCAGCAAAGACTTGTACAGAGAATACGGTGTGCGATTGAACTATATGCAAGCATACAGGGGTAGAGAACAAGCATTAAGGGAACTACATGGTACTGCAGAGGATTTGTACAAGATTATTCCTTGGATATGTGAGAGGCTTATGGAAACTAATCCAAGAACTGTTGCTAAATGGGAAGGCTCAGAGTCCAAAAGATTTGAGAGGGTATTCATTGCATATGGATGCTCAATTGAAGGTTTTTTGCAAGGGTGCAGAGCAATACTGTATATAGATGGATGTCATCTCAGCGGTCCATACAGGGGAACAATGCTTACAGCTAATGCATATGACGCAGATAATGAATTAGTTCCGTTGGCATATGCTATTGTTAGTGGCGAGACGCATGATGAGTGGACTTGGTTTCTCCAAAATGTTAAAGAGATCATAGGATCCTTAGAGATCACAATTGTGTCTGACCGAAACAATGCAATAATTACTACTGTTCAGACTATTTTTTCCTGTACTAGACATGCTTATTGCTACCGGCATGTGAAAGAAAACTACAGTGATGCTTTCCTTAAGATAGTAAGAGGTAAGGGACGAGTATCAGGGGTCCGAAAGGAAGACGCACTTAACCTGCTTGATGGAATTGCATATGTAAGGCTTGAGGGAGATTTTAATGTCGCAATGGGAAAGCTACAAGCGTTTTGTCCACATCTGGCGCAATGGGTCCAGAGCCAAGGGGACGTGCAAAAATGGGCTATGAGTAAGTTCCCATTCAAACGATGGGACAATATCACCACTAATCTCGCAGAGTCATTCAATGCATAGATTTTAAAAGAGCGGAGGCACAATGTGTCTGTTCTATGCTTGAGCATCAAGAGAAGTTAGCCCAGAAGTTATTGAGAAGTAAATTGTCAATGGTTAATTGGAAAAATGGTGTTGGGCCAAATATTGAGGCAAAATTGATGCAACAAGTTAGGTTGGCCACAAATATGCATGCCCAATATTGGGGAAATGACGTTGTGTAGGTTGAGACTTAGGGCCCCCATGGAGTTATTAAACTTACTGTTGATCTGCAAACACGTAAATGCACATGTTTAGGTTGGTAAATGAGTGGACTACCTTGTGTCCATGCATGTGCTGCAATAAAGCTAATGCAAAGAAGTGTGTACACATCTGTAGATGATTGCTACAAGTTATCTGCCCAGGAGAAAATATATGCTAGTGTCATGAGGCCTATTGCTACACATGATTGTCCATGTCCTAACGACCCGACAGTGTCCGAACTAATAAAAGAAAGATTCCTTGAGCCTCCAATTACTAGAAGGCCTCTGGGAAGGCCAAAGAGAAAAAGGATTGAGTCTCAATTTCAGAATAGAAAGACTTATCATTATGGAAGATGCCATGAGGTTGGACACACAGTGAAGACATGCAAGAATCCAAACCCAAGCTAAGGATTGGCACTTGGTTGGGCTATTTTGTTTGTAAATATGTAGCACACTGATGTTTGATTTGCACATATCTGTACAAAGTGCTAAAAGTCCTTTCTTGTAACCTTGATCAATCTCCACCTCGTTGGAAGCTAAGGTGGCTCTTGATGAAGGTGTCTATGTTTACTGTATGCCTTTTACAATTGCTGATAATAGGGGATGTCATCGCAAACTGCATGTACATTAATCAAAATGCATAATATGTTTTCTGATATTTGCTGTCATTTGTTTGTTACACGCGCTAGGGTTATTATTTGAAACCGCTGGGGTTGTTATTTACAGGCGCTAGGGTTGTTAGTGCAACAGATGGGGTTGTTAGTTACAGCAGATGGGGTTGTTAGTGCAGCAGATGGGGTTGTTAGTTCAGCAGATGGGGTTGTTAGTGCAGCAGCTAGGGTTGTTAGTGCAGCAGCTGGGGTTCTTAGTTGCACCAGAGATGATTGTTAGTACAGCAGCTAGAGTTCATAGTTACAGCTGCTGGAGTTGTTATTGCAGGTGATGTGGTTGTTATTTCAGGCGCTTGGGTTGTTATTACAGGTGCTGAAGTTGTTAGTGAAGCAGGTGGGTTTCTTAGTTGCACGGCCTGGGGTGGTTAGTTGCAGCAGATAGGGTTCTTAGTTGCACCAGAGATGATTGTTAGTGCAGCAGCTAGGGTTCATAGTTGCAGCTGCTGGAGTTGTTATTGTAGGTGATGCGGTTGTTATTTCAGGCGCTTGGGTTGTTATTACAGGTGCTGAAGTTGTTAGTGAAGCAGGTGGGTTTCTTAGTTGCACGGCCTGGGGTGGTTAGTTGCAGCAGATAGGGTTCTTAGTTGCACCAGAGATGATTGTTAGTGCAGCAGCTAGGGTTCATAGTTGCAGCTGCTGGAGTTGTTATTGCAGGTGATGCGGTTGTTATTTCAGGCGCTTGGGTTGTTATTACGGGTGTTGAAGTTGTTAGTGAAGCAGGTGGGTTTCTTAGTTGCACGGCCTGGGGTGGTTAGTTGCAGCTGCTGGAGTTGTTATTGTAGGTGATGTTATTGTTATTTCAGGCGATGGGGTTGTTAATGTAGGTGCTCAGGTTGTTATTGCAGGTGCTATGGTTGTTAAATCAACTACGCTGGGGTTGTTAATTCAGGTGCCAGGGTTGTTAATTAATGGCCTCTTGTCTACTTTTGTCAGAATCTCTTTTATGTATTTTCCCTCTCTCTTTGGTAATTGTAAATAACATGTCGCTGGCCAACAGACTTATCTGGAAAAACGAGTGCAGAAACAAAGATTGTTGTATAGTTGATTGGTTATAACTCATATCCACTAGGTTATAAGGAATCAAAATTTCTCATGTCGCAGAACCTTCATTCACATAGTAATTAACATAGTCAAATCCACCATTCCATAGTTACTAGATTGCCAAACCACTGATGAGCTAATCAACATCTTCACATTAATTGAAACTATTCAAATACACATATTTGTTATCAAATTTACAATGACAACACAAACAATCAGTCACTATTTTCTCTTCTGGCTCGAGTCTTTGTCTGATAGTATGGACAAGACGCGTTCCCGTTGTGAATTGTTAGGGTGATTAATCAGCCAACACAAACAATCAACCCTCAACTGGTGAAGGTCTTCAATGGAGTATTTTGGCATTGTGTAACCTTTGTCATCTATAGTGTTGCCATCCCAAGTCTTCAACCATGACAACACAATAATCCCGCACGAATACCTACACATTGTGCAGTAGTTGAAGACTATACATTCACTCCGTCACAAGGAAAAGGAAAGCAAAAAATAAAGTAGAGGACATAGCATGCTCACGTGTCCGTTTGGAGATGCAATTTTGGCCAATTAACTTCAAACTGATCATCCTGCCCACAAACTTGTGGCTTCAATGTACGAAGTATTTTCAGGAAGTAACACTTCTGCACATGCACAATACAGACACAAGATAAAGTGAATTACAAATATACTACTACGTAAGTAAGTAGGGACCGGTACATTAACAAATACATACACAGCCATTCGCCATCCATTGCTTCTCTTTGAATATATGTTGCCTGCTGGTCCTCTTCTTCTTGCGCTTACCTTTTCTGTCCTCCTTAGCTGATTCTTCATGTTGCTGCCTTTGTAAGCGCATAAACGTTAAAGTATCAACCAACGAGTCAAGCGCACAGAATTGCATCTTATTGACGACAAAGACATAGCAGAACCAATGGTCCATTACACAAGCAGGTCCAAAAATGAAGTCACAATCACCAATATTATAGCCAACATGTTGTGGCAATATTTCGGATTCATTGCCTTCAATTGACCACCGCATGGGATTCACCAACATTTTCTGCATGAAATATGCAGAAAAGATGTGTCTTCTTACTGAACGGGTTCTGTCTTTCTCATCCTACACCAATGTCTTTGCCACCATCGTCATTACCTGTGAATATAAACATTAAATCAACAAACCACCATTACAGTGCACAACGATCATAGTTGATAAGGATGATTGTCTCATAGTGGTGCTCATCTATGCTCTAGTACGGAGGCAACCTAGCTCACCCCGAGTGACATGAAACCCATTCATCTCCACATAAATCCTACAGCAATCGAAACTAAAATCAGACACTCACTTTTGACTGGGGAATTAAGATTTTCAGCATCCAACGACAATGAAATACTTACTCTTGCTCCTCACAGCCAGCACATGGACTTGTGCACACGTTGAACAATGCTTCCTTGTCATCAACGTTCTTCCTCTTCTTGGCAACCCTCGCCTTTGTCTCCACAAAGTAGGGATTCCTCACAGCTGGTTTTTTTCCCTCTTTGATCTTCTTACATGTATTTCCCCCCTGTTCATTTCCTTCATCACCACCTTCCTCACCACGTTCGTCTCTACCGCCATCTGCACCTTCATCACCACTTCCATTGCCCTCCTCTTCACTTTCACCCCCGTCTTTGTCATCACGTTGGATTCCTTCATCTGCTCCTTCTTCTTGATAATTATCTGCTGCTTCATTGACATGTCCACCTTCAGCTTCCCCTAAGAGCCTATACTGAAGAGCCAAGAGTTCTTTTCCCACCATAGTCATGATTCTATCGTAACTTGCCTTTATTAGCTGAAAAGACAAACAATTTAGCACATTACCTAAATTGTACTAAACCAACAAATGAAACCAATTAGCGTCGTACGTACCGGGTGAGTAAGATCAACGTCTGGATTAAACGTTGACACTTTTGGCCGGTCCTTGCTTGTGCTACCATGTAGAACACCTTGCTTGCTTTCCTTCTCAAGCCGTGTTCTTGCCTGGACCTGCTCATCATTCCAATAACTAATGGCATCCCTGACCTCAGAGGCTTTCTGTCGGCCTAGTGGAAATATTTGCAGACAATAAATCTACATTTCACATGATGTACAAGTTAAGAATGTATTTTAATACATACTAACAACTAATTGTTCTTACACGCACAAAAAATGTTACCTTTAAGACACTTACCATGAGGAAGTATAAGCAGCCTCCTATGTTCTTTCTGCCACCGGCATCCCCTTTCCTCAACTCTTCAAGATAATTTTTTACAGAGTCTGCTAATTTGTTAACAACAAAGGTGCACCAATCAAACTCCGTGTATGCATCCTTGGTTAAGGCCATTACCTTCAACACCTTGTCGCTTACATATATGCATGCGCTAGGATCTAAGAGGATCCCTACACTGTACATCACAAAGAGGAACTCTAAATCAGCATGCTCCTTCTCATCAACCAACCAGCAAGCTATTGTTGTGTATGGCACCTTCCCATACACCATCTTCATCTCCTTGAACTTTTCCTCATCACACGTTGTTGCCATTATTTCAGACCCATGAACTGGCAATCCCATTATTTCATTCACATTTGTTGCCTCCATTTCACACGTCTTCCCTCTAATTGAAATTGTCTTTGTCGGGGGGTCAAAAGCACGCATAAACGCCCCACATAAGTCTCGCTGAATGTGTGAGCAGCTTATGCGGACTAATTTATCAAACCCAATCACTTTCAACCTCTCCATTGTTTTAGGCCTCCCCTTCAACACCTTGCAGACATCTATGAATTGCTTCGGGGCACATCGTGTGTAGAATGGCACGATATATTTTTTCCCTTTTGCTAGACCTCTTAATTCCTTTGCCCTGCTTTTGTATTCTAATCTCTCATGCTCTTCCAATTTATTCCAACTTTCTCTCAATGATGCACCAGCAGCTTGTAGTGACATCTTTTTTCGCGGGTTGGTATTTTTTTGCTCTTCAACGAATAGTGCATAACCAGAGAAGTTGTAAATTCTTTGTCTGCCTTTACTTGTTCCAATATTAGACATCTTTTATCCTACAATAACAACCACTTTCATCAATATAATGAATTATTACTCAATATTTCAATCCAAATAATTAGGATAGCAATGTTGCAAATGCAGAAGCACCAAATGAAAGTCAGAGCCTTCCCCCCAATTCACTTGCATACACACAACAACAACTCCTAATCCACCAGGACAATTTTACACACACACAGCAACAAATACTAGCACAAACACAGCTTCTGTTTCCTCATACAATTTTTCACAGAATTCTCACACATTTTCATAAATATACAAATGTATGCAACTCAACCATCCAAGCAAGTCGTACACACCATTCATTCTTAACCCAAAGAACCAAACCTGACAAATTCCTTCTCTCAATTCACCCACACCCGCATTATAATCACATTGGTTTTTCCATCTCAAGGTAACAACAACGTATGCATACATACACAGCACACAAAATGAGTACCCACACACAGAGATTTTATGCTCAGCTCAAGCCAAAATAGCATTCTCAACAGAATTCCTATTGATCATGTTTCATTCTGAATTATTACTATTCGTAAAATGGCACTGTCAACAGATTTTTCATTCTCAGATTTAAGCTTCTATGTCAAACGTCTGTATCAGCCTCCAATTGAATCTCTAGCTACTTCAACAACACTTACCTGACTCAGCTTTCTATCACGCTGACTTTATATATCCACAATCTTACTTGGGACTTCTTGATCCACGCTAACACTCCTACTTCTATTCCTATATCACAACCCCACGTTCATTTGCTTTATCTTCCTTACCGGCTCAGAATTGAACTCCAAAAAAGGGACTGACTAAGGCCTAACAGCAAATGTACATAAAGCGACACTCAAAAATAAGCAGGGGAAAGCAACATTGTATTTGGAAGGCCAATGCTTCCATTCTGTATGTTAAAAAACAAATATAATAGTCGCATTTAAAGCAATAACAATATTACCTACACCAGCGGCTTTCGCAGGAAGAGGAAAGGTGATGATAATTTGGATGATGAAGTAGGATGGGCGGTTGGCGGTGGCACCGATAATAACCCCAGCACGACCAGCTGACTAAAGGAGTATGACTTATGAGTATTGGAAGAGGAAACACGGCACCACGACCGGGTGCTAGTGACCACAATCACCACAGAAATGGCGGGTAAATAGAGCACGAAAGGCGATGACAACTTCAACGACGAACCAAGTACTGACGGCAGGAGGTGCAAGTCGGAGCTAAGGAGCACAATGCACATACCACGCAAAGATGAGGAGAAGAGAGCACAGGCCGACATGAGAAGAGGAGCAGAGTGATGTTCGCTAGGGCAAACGTTTCTCAATTGTGCAGAGTCGCGGGAGGGAATTTAGCATTTGGTATCTCTACAGGGCATTTAAGTCTTTTCCCAACTACAAAAAATTCATGTGAGGTCCCATGGGACCTGAAATGAATTATAGCATTTGGTGGGACTTTTTGGTCATTGAATTGCTTCCATGGGACCCATATGTCATTTTCCCATTAAAGTAAGCTACATTTGGAATATTCGACGAATTGTTGGTTTTTTTGGACCTTTTTGTGAAGTTTATATACATTTTCCCCCGAAAAAAAACTTAATAATGCTAGATACCCATAACATATAACTTCTTTATTAAAATTATACCTTGGTCCTAAACGTAATGTTGCCGTTATTCAGTTCATATTTTTTGGTTTTATGTTACAAGCTACGATTATCAAACTAAAATTACAGTTTTTGATAACTTATTCTCTATATCTTCAAAAAAAATATGAATTAACGCTATGAAAATTTTGATATATTTACTTTTTAGTACAAAAAGAATAACTAAAAAACATTACTATTTGTCCATAGAAAATTAACAATTTCCAAGGCAGTTCAAAAAACGTCTAAAATAAAAAAAAAAAAGTTATTTCCAATCCATCCCCTCTTTAAATTTACTCAGTTAAGCATGTATAAAGTATCATCAACATTCTAAAACAAGTATTAATCACGTGAGGTGTTACAGAAATAAAATGAGGGAGCACATATTTAAGCGAATTATACGAACGTACGTAGTTACGTACTGAGCACTAATTGTTGCGAGGAGCAATTGAAGTTGGCCAAGTCAATATAATTAGTTATCGTTTGTCCCCTTTCTTTGCGAAGAGAGATGCTGTCTCAATAAGTCAATAGGCATTTAACAACGTACTTGACACGAAATTTGAAAGCTTCAAACCGCCCAAAAAGGTTTGTTGACTTTCTTTGGTTATGGAAAAGGAAAAATATCATGTTGCCTTTTCCACTCATGCACAGTAGACTTAACTGAATACTTATAAATATTAACTGACTACTTATAAATATAACACATTCAAACACACACTAATGCTATTAATACTATTACTCATCTCGGGGTTTCAGTTATAGCTTGTCTGAAATTATAAGTTTCTAGTCAGTTCATCTCTATATATTGTTCTTTTCCTACTTCTTTTATTTAGTTTTTTTATCTTCTATATGTCGATCATTAGTAATAACTGATATATATACACATATATATATATTTGCAGATCAGATCATCAAATGGGAAGGCAACCAAAGTTGAATTTGTTTTTAGGGTTGTGTCTCGTTTTCATCAAACTTCTCTTTCATGTTGGCAGTTCAGTGGGAGATGGGAGAAAACTCATCACTAACGACAAGAATCCTGGTAAATTAGCTATAATGTTCTTTACATGGTTATTACTTTGAAGCTATTCCCATGCCTTACTCCAACTTGATTTTTTTTATAAGTTATAAATTACTCCAGTCCTTAATATATAATTTAATTAGAGAGTTGATCTTAGACCTAAATATAAGATTTATTTTCTATATTTATTAATATTTTTTTAAATTATCTATATTGATACTCTGTCAATAATAATCAAATAAGAGAAGGAAAGGGGAATTAAGAAATATGATTAGGTGATTTATATAAAAACTTATGTTTCCCTAATTAACAAGGTTTCTTTGATCAATACAAAACCTACGATGCATATTATATTCTGTTGTATCATCAAATTTTTGCACACGCAGATTTCATAAGCATTGACTGCGGAGCAAGCGACGAATACACTGACCCTCAAACTGGAATCTCATATCAGACAGACAAAGGTTTTGTAGACACAGGCTATAATTCTTTGGTGGCACCTGATCAAAGAGATGACTTAGATTATCCTTATTTTGGGAGACAACTTCAGACACTAAGAAGTTTCCCTGAAGGAAGAAGGAATTGCTACTCCCTGAAACCAAAACACGGCAAAAACCATAATTACCTCATTAGAGCTTTCTTCTCATATGGAAATTATGACGGCAAAAATCAAACTCCCAGTTTTGACTTGTACCTCGGCACCAATCATTGGACAAGTGTTAATCCAGCCAAATATTATTCATTTAAGGAGATCATCCATACTCCTACAACCGACACCATACACGTTTGCCTTGCTAAGTCAGGCAAAGGAATACCTTTCATTTCTTCATTGGAACTTCGACCTCTCAGCAATTCCATTTATACAACTCCCTCCCATTTTCAGTCACTTTTAGACCTTGATTCAAGAATTAATGTTGGATACCTCAGTACAGTGAAGCACACCAGGTGACTCTAATTTGTATATTCTATATAGAGTATCTTGTGTTTTTTCACATTTTCATTATTTAGGTTATATGTTCTCTAGCTTTTTGTGTTATTCATGCCCTCCTTTTACATGGAAGAAATTCTCATATTCGTTTCTTTTCACAAGTCAACAAATGAAGTTTCACTTCAATCATTTTCTTTCTGTATGTTCACTACTAAATGAAAAAGCTTTATATTCCTGTCAATATGGTTAACAACCACCCAATTCTCATATTCATGTATAGGTACATGGATGACATCTATGATCGTACGTGGCTCATGGACAACATAAGTTCAGAATTGCAAGATTGGCATGTGTTCAATAAATCGTCTGTTCATGTTGATCCTGAAAGCACAAATGATTCTTATAGATTACCAGCACGAGTGCTACTGTCTGCATCCAAGTCATCGAATGCCTCCTCTGCTTTAAACTTTGACTGTGTTTGTGTTTGGGGGCATCCACTTGAATATTCTTTTACATATTACGTCTACTTTCATTTTGCTGAAATTGAGAAGCTTCCCCTTGGGCAGAAAAGAGTGATCGATATTACTGTTAACGATGACAACATCCTCACAAAGCCCTTAACTCTTGAATACTTGAAACCTCAGACAGTTTCTACCGTTACAAATCAAAGTTGTATTCGTTTCGCCATAAGTGCAACACCAGAATCTACTGCTCCTCCAATCCTCAATGCACTTGAGATTTATAAGTTAATATCACCGCTAACTTTCCCAACAGACCAAACAGATGGTATGCTTCGAACTCTATATCTTGTTATATCATTTCCGTGGGTGAACGTTTTGGCTTTTGACTTCTGAGAACATATTTATTATTTGTAATAATAGTGGATGCTATCTTGGCCATCAAAACCACATACAAAATCTCCAAATTGGATTGGCAAGGTGACCCATGTTTTCCCAATTATGAATGGGAGGGACTCATTTGCAGTTCTGGCACCACCCACTCTTGCGCAAGAATTACCTCATTGTGAGTATTTTGCTTCTTGAATTAAAGTCATAAGGTTTGATCTATGATCATTGTCAAAAATATATAAATGTAAACTTGAGTTGAATGGGGTCAATTTAACTTCATGTTATTCTTCTTTTATATTTTTTGGTAAACGATGTTAATTTCTACGGCAAAGTTCTAAACAATATTTTAGTAGTCCTAACTCAATTATTTATTTTATATATTAATTTCAAAATAAAATTCGTCAACGTACTTTGTTGACTTGGTCAAATATAGACCATGTAAGCATTATACATGTTTCCTCTTTTAAGTTTACTAAACTATACATCCATTTGTTAGCTGTCAAAGATACAACAGGACCTAATGTTACAAGTTAGTAAAAGCCTAGCTCTTATCTTTTTCTTAACTTGGGTTACAAGCATTTATGTGCTGTGTTTTGAGACCTATATATCCATCCTTAGATAGAATATCTTATTCATGGGGGACTGACATTATTCATGTCTCAACCTAATAATTAATGTTCTCCCATATTTACAACAAAATTAACTGTTAAAGAAGCTGTACTTGAGAAAATCTTATAATCACCTACCTTAGTTTGTTTTGACCACATAATCTGATTATTCCGAGCAGAAACTTGAGCATGAGCAAGTTAAAAGGAGACATGGCTATCTCATTCTCACGGCTTACGGAGTTAGAGTCCCTGTAAGTATATGGTGACTTAATCAGGACAACATCTTCAGTCTAAGAATTTCATCACGCAAAATATTGTTTTTGTTTCAGGGATTTGTCAGATAATAACTTATCAGGAACAATACCAGAATTTCTAGCTGAATTGCCAAAGTTGAGAGTCCTGTAAGTTTGTGTAGGATTTGCGACTACTAATTAATAGTCATACATAACATGATAACTTGTGTAGATCACCAAATAATTGAATATAGTTCAACAATGAATTTTTTTGCAGTAATTTGAGAGGCAACAAGCTTACTGGTTCAATTCCCAAGGCTCTAAAGGAGAAGTCAGATTTGGAAATGAGGTTTCTCATTTAGTGTGTGTTTGGAAAAAAAATTTCAAACGAGCTTATGAAAAAAACGGGATTATAGATAGCTTATGGAAAAGGGCTTTTCTAAAAGAGATTATGGAAAAAAAGTGATTTTGAATAAATGAGTGTTTGGATAGTTATTTGTAGAAGGGGTTTTATGATTGGTAAATTACGAAAAAGGGTATGAGTATTAAATGAGGAGAGATAAGAGATGAGGGGAGAGAGGAGAGAGGGTGTAAGAAAGAAAAAAGAGAAAAAGTAGGAAAGAGGAGAGAGGGTGTAAGAAAAAGTAGGAGAGATGGTGTAAGAAAGAGTAGGGGTAATATAGTAATTGGTTAGTTCATAAGCTCTTTTACTGTTCCATAAGCTGCTCTGACCAGCTTATCTGAAACCTTGATTTTAAACCATGGTTTAGTCCAAAAACCCGTTTGAACAAATATGGCTGTTTGGCTACAAATTTCTCCAAACCGAGGTTTTGAGCCAAACCTAGGTTTTGGGGTGTTACCAAACACACCCATAGTTGCTCAGCTTTTGAGATTCTTTTTTTTAATTGAACTAAAATCAGTTGATCAATATTAATTTAATATGATAAAACTGTTTATGGGTTTCAACGGTGGTCGGGCAAATTTTATTTTGTCATGACTTTTGTTTAAAGGTAGCTGGAAAAGATTAATAATTATTTGATCAGACTGATGAATACAATTGATAATTAAGTCATTGATAATACTAATTAATTAACTTATTATCTCATTTATCTTTCAGTTTGGATAGTAACCCTGATCTTTGCTTGACGGATCCGTGCAAAAAGCATAAGTTCGTTATCCCACTAATAGCATCTGTTTCTGCTTTGGTTGTTGTAATCTTCTTGGTTTCACTTGGAATATGGATCTTTAGAATTAAAATACGGAAAGGTTTGCACAAGATTCCCATGAACCTTCCGCATTATTATGTCCTAGTAACTTGAAATTCTATGCCGAGGTCCACATTTTTAACACTAATGACATATCTTTTGCAATATTTACAGGGGATTTTACTTGGAATGAATCATCAAAACTAAGAAATCGAGCATTTTCTTAGTCCAAAGTTATTGAGATAACTAATAACTTACAAAACTTGATTGGAGAAGGAGGATTTGGAAGGGTTTATTTAGGCACTCTTAAGAATGATATTCAAGTTGCAGTGAAGTTACTTTCTCAATCATCGGTACAAGGTCATACAGAATTTCGATCAGAGGTTAGGTCAAAATCCCATAGTTTAATCAATTTCCTTGTTTTATGACACATTCATTAAGAAACATATATTTTCTTCAATAATATTATCTCATTTCATAGAACTGATGATGTTATGACTCTGAAAAATTTGCATATATTATATCCTGTTTGCAAAGAATATATATATTAATTACAGAAAATTTCAATGAGGAGGCAATAGCTTTGTGGTTTAAGGCGCGAGTTATGACTGTGGTGAGCTGTGTTCGATTCCCATAAGTTGCAAGAAGGGAAATCTTTTTATTTTTAGGCGCGTGAAAAGACCAAAATACCCCTTCCCTTTCTTAGCTCTGCAGACGCCGTACATATCGCCATTTTCTTCTCTGAATCTCTTCAGCAGCGCAGGCGGGAAGGGGAGCGGCGCAGGATGTGTCACGCCCCAGGCCGTGTGCTCAGGCGATTGCTTCTGCCAGTGTTTGTGCTGTCTTGTTCCATCACTGCTGACTCTTTGTTATTATATCTTCCCAGCATTGGCTTCAGATGGTCGGGAGGGAGAGTGAGAACAGAGAGATTGTGCTGAGGGTCCCATGTCTGTGAGGTGCCACTGGGTAATCGACGCTGCTCCTTGTATCAGAGTTGTAGTCGCCGTCGTGCTTTGGGTCATCGCTGTCAAGTGTGCTCTGGTACTGTAAGCAAACCCATTTGTTCTGTCTTTCTTTTTCCTGTCACCGTCATTGTGGAAGGAGTTGCTGTGGTAAATTGCTGCCATCGCGTTCCCTCTGCAGTCACCGTGGAAAGCCCAGATTTTTGAAACTCTTTCAGGTGCCATTGTCGGGCGTCACGAATTGGATGATAGGTATGTTTCCTCGATGCCCCTGCTCTGTTTCTTGTAGTTTGTGTTGGTTGAAGGGTCTGAAGAATTTCTGTTGCGGTGGAGGGCGTGTGTGTTTAAGCTTTGAGTAGGATGGCTCTGTTCTGGGATTCTTGAAAAAATTATGGGGTGAGTCTTTATGTTGAATGTGTGTGTTTGATGCCGTGAGGAAAGGATTCTGGATAGTAGATATATGCTTATGTTATGCGCTGTTTATGTATATGGGTGTGAAATTGTTTTGCTCTGGGAGTCAACTGCTGTGCGCTTGGGTGGTCTCTGTTATGGGACATGGGCTGAATTTGATCGCATATATACAATACTGTTGTGTATGTATGATTGGCTGTTGGCGTCTTGAGTGATGAATTAGTAGGGATTTGTGTTGGGTCTACAGGCGTATGTGTATGTATATTTGCTTTGGCAGGGGTTCAACCTGAAAAATGAGAACTGAAGGAAGAGAGAGGAGGAACAGAGGCATTTTTGTGTGTATATTGTGACTTTTGCGCGTGCTGTGAACATAAATGGATATGTGTGCGTTGTGATATTGTCTGGTCAGCCGTAAGGTTGTAGGAGGATGAATGGATGTATATATATGTGTGAGGTTGCTGTTTGGGAAGGTTGCATGTCGTGTGTATAAATTCTTTATGGGGTAATTTTGTGAGAAAAGGTGGACACTGTAGTAGATAGGTATGGATGTTTGTTGAGGGTGCTATTGATATGAACAAATAGATAGAAAGGAGACTTTGAACATTTTGGAAGTATGTATTTATATATATGTGAATATGTGTGGGATTGCCCTATGTTAGTTTATGCCTACTGAAGGTATGGGTTGATACTTTGGTTATGTGATTTGAGATTTTATTCTGGTTTGATTTATGTTGTCAGTGTTACTTATTGGCTGAACAGAATCTTTACATAGAATGAATAATTACCGAAGGCTGCATGTATTTGAACTTGTCCTTGGTTGTTGTGATATATATGTGGTTAGTAATGCTGTCAATGAATTCTTGATACGGGGAGAATTAAGTTAAGTTGGGTCTTGTGAAGTTAATAGATATGTAAATAACTTGTAGTGATAGTAATAAATCAAAAGTACCTGTCATAGAAGAGGTGGATTATATTTCTTTATGGAATATGGAGGTTGAGAGGAATGACGAATTTAATTGCCTATAGATGTTCATTAATTGGGTATGTGATTTGCTATGATAATAGTAAATGAAAGGAAATTGGGATAAAGGAGAAATTTCGGTTCTTGATGGATTATGAAGTTTGAAAAGTTATAGTAAAGAGTGTTATTTTTGGAGTATTAGTTATTGATGCATGCGTCATATCTGCTAGAGAACAGTTTATGTTGGCAAGTGTCTTATTTTCATGATTGAAAATAAATAGTTTTCGATACAAAAGAGTTGAATACTAATCATTGATAGAACCCTTTATTTTCAGAAATTTAGGAAAATAAAAGGGAGAATGATATTCTAAAGCTAAAGGCAAGAGTAAGTGAGGGAAGTATTCCAGGTGAGTGAATAACGTTCACTAAAATTTACATTTTCAAATGTATTGTCATTTCAAATGATGAATTTCACATATGGATTTCGAAAAGCAAATTTTATCAAAATATGGTTTAAATCGTTAGAAATGATTTTCTTTCAATTGGTTTACAAAAGAATTATGATTATGTATGAAAATGGATGAATAAGCTTTTTGAAAAGAGTTTGGCAAAAGTTGCATTGAACTGATGTTATTCATGAAATATATTCTTATGCGAATTTCATATGATTTTACAGTGACTTGATTTTTAATGTACATGCTGGGGTTTTGAAATTCAAAATTGTTTTTACCAACGGTTATGGCATTGAAACGGTTGAGAGTATTATATGTGAAATAAACCCCATGCATGATGGAAATGTTTTGAAAGGACGGAATACAAAACGCTGGTTGTTAACAGCAGTACTGTTAGCTCTTGGTGCACCTTGGTTACCCGAGCTCGATAGATTATGCCGTGGGTTTCGTACTCACGAAGGGTAGTGGTTGAGCTACCAGATTATGCCATAGGTTTCATACTCATTAAGGGTAGTGGCTGAGCTACCAAATTATGCCGTGGGTTTCGTACTCGCGAAGGGTAGTGGCTGAGCTACCAGATTACACCGTGGGTTTTGTACTCACGAAGGTTAGTGGCCTTGAGCCACCGACAGTTAGCGGCTTCGAGCTGCCAGATTAGTTAGTTACCCTCGTGGACTATGTGTCCACGTCTGTTTCGTGGCTTCGGGCCGCGTCTGATGGTTAGTTACCCTCGTGAATTATGTGTCCACGTCTGTTTCGTGGCTTCATGCTACGCATGGTTATTTACCCTCGTGGACTATGTGTCCACGTCTGTTTTTGTTCTGTTGAAGTCCTACGGAAAAGATTATGATTTTAAAAGGATTTGTTTTGCAACAATTGATTTGGAATTGTTATTTCAAACTGTTTCTCTGAAACAATAATGCCTACAGAAAGATTATGGTTTTTAAATTATTGTTTTTAAATGATTGATTTGAAATGGTGATTTTAGATTGTTGTTTCCTCAGAAATACAAATGTTTATGGAAAGGTTTGTATCAATTTATGAAATGTTATGAAATATATTTTTGCATGATTATGCATTGTTGACTTTCGCTGTTATGGCTCCGGATTTCTTTTTAGATTTTAAAATCAAGTTAATAAGTGATAAATATATATTCATGGTAAAATATTTCAAGTAGTAATGGGTAGTAGAGTGGTCAAGCGCAGGGTGGAAATTAGGGGTTCCGTGTTCGAGCCCTGATGACTGCAGAAGAGGAAGTTTTATTTTTTCTACCGCGTGAAATTACAAAAGTACCCCTCCCCCTTTATCTACTGAAAATCGTACCTCCTTCACCATTCTTCTGATTTTTCTCCAGCATCGACGCAGACAGGAGAGCGCAGAGTAGGAATCCCCAAGCCATCGATGCCGTGTACGCAAGCTTTGCTTCTGTCTGTGCCTTTGCTGTGTTGTTCCATCATCGCCGGCAACTGTCATTCCTCTCAATCGCTTTATTAATTTCTAGTTTGGGGTTCAGTTGATCGGGGGGCCGAGAAAGTGAAGGCAGAGGAATTGTGGGGTGAGGGTCGCGTCTTTGAGTTACCACTGGGTTATTGAGCTGCTCCTTGTATATGGATTGCTGCCGCCATTGTGCTATGTCATCACCGCTAAGTGCGCTCTGGTACTGTAGCAAGTCCATATTCCAAATCTCATCCCTGTCGCCGTCGCTGAGCAAGGTGTGGCTGCGATAAGCGGTGGCCGTCGTGTTTCTCTGTCTATTCTGTGGGATTTTTTTTAAAAAAGCTTTGAAGTTTCTCTCTGTCGCCACAGTGAGGGTCACATATTCCACAGTGAGGTAAGCTTCCTCGATGCCTCTACTCTTCTTCCTGCAGTTTGTGTTAATACTTGGGTATGAGAGTTTTTGTTTGTTGCGAAATGCGTGTTTATGAGCATTGTGTTGGACTGCTCTGTTTTGGGAGGAAAGGCCGATGAATGGAGCAGGGTAGAGGCTGTGAATTTCCTTTGAACTTGAGGCTGTGTGTGTATATCTGTTTGCCATCAGTATATGCTTATTGATGTCGCTGTGCTGTTGATGGTATTGTTGTCGCAGGAAGGGGGTTGGTCAGGGGATGTTGAGTGTGTGCATATATATATATAAACGTATGATATTGTCATGGGAGTTCTAGAGTTGCTGCTGGGTTATGCCTGGTCAAGTCTGTGTGAGAATATGTTAGATGGGTCAAAGTATGAGCGTTGGAATTTGAGTGGAGCTATGGAATTCCAAGAAGGTTATTTAGGTAGTGTTGTCAAGATTGAGATAAATATGCATGTGTGTGCTATGTTGGCCGTTCTGGGGCTTTGGTTGAGGGAGATTGGTATGTATGTGCAGATATATATATAAATTTAAGGCATGACTGTTCTGATTGAGTTGAAACATAAGGTACATATGCATAAATATATACGTGTGATGATGCTGTAGGAAGAAAATGGGAGGAGCTGCTGGGTTTTGTGTTTTGGGGTTTGTAGCTTGCTGTTTTGGAATTTGGAATTAGTACATCAGTTTTGAAGCCATTGATTTGAAACTAAAGCAAGGTTTAAAGATTTCCATAACCAAAAGTTGTAGTTTTACAGATTTCAAGTAAGGAAAATAGTTTTTGGAAAAATGGATGAATAGTAATCATTGATGGAACGTTTTATTTTTAGAAAGCTTGGGAAAATTTGACCAAAGAAATGTTATAAGATCTCTTTCCTAAAAGTAATTATGACCTGGGGTAATGCTCGCTATCTAGGAGGGTTGGAAGCATGTAGTGTATGGTTGTATGTATATTTGATTGAATCAATGTCGGATGGTTGATGGCTTAGGAGTATAGGTGTTGAGTCTTTGTGGATTGATTGGAAGCATGAAATGAAAGGGAATATTAGGTTAAAGATGATTTATTTTTGTTGCAATGTTGATTATAATGTTAATATATTATTTCGGGATATCAGGGAATTGAGATGTGATTATAATCGAAAGTGATTGGCTGAAACGGGTAAAGGTTTTGGAGCGTGACAGGTGAGTGAATAACGTTCCCTAAAATTTACATTTTCAAATGCATTGTCATTTCAAATGATGAATTTTAAATATGGATTTCGAAAAGAAAATTTTATGAAAGTATGGTTTAAATCGTTAGAAATCATTTTCTTTTGATTGGTTTACAAAAGAATTATGATTATGTACGAAAATTGATGAATAAGTTTTTGAAAAGAGTTTGGCAAAAGTTGCATTGAACTGATGTCATTCATGAAATATATTATGCGAATTTTATGTTTTCACAGTAAATTGATTTCAAAGGTACGTGCTGGGGTTTTTGGAAAGTTAAAGTGATTTTACCAATGGTTATGGCATTGAAACGATTGAGATTATTTCATGTGAAATAAACCCCATGCATGATGGAAATGTTTTAGGATGGAATACAGAACGCTGGTTGCTAACAGCAGTACTGTTAGTCCTTGGTGCACCTTGGTTACTCGAGCTCGACAGTTTGTGGCCTTGAGCCACCAGAATTATTTCGTGGGATTCATTCTCGCGACAGTTTGTGGCTTCGAGCCACCAGAATGGTTAGTTACCCTCGTGGACTGTGTGTCCACGTCTGTTTTCGTTCTGTTGAAGTCTTACAGAAAGATCATGGTTTTGAAAGGATTGTTTTACAACAATTGATTTGAAATAGTTATTTCAGATTGATTTGAAATGGTTATTGCAGATTGTTGTTTTCCCTGAAGTACAGATATTTACGGAAATGTTTGCATCAAATTAAGAAATATTATGAAATACATTTTTAGCATGTTTAAGCATTGTTTAATTCCGCATTCTTTTAAATCATGTTTTTGGGACGTTATTCACGAGTAGATTATTTGGCCTCAGATAGTGCAGGTGACCCTAACCTTCCCGCTGAGCAGTGAAGAGCCTCGTTGCTGATCCGAAGCGTCATTTTTGACAAAATTACTTTTGATATAATTATCATTAAGAAAGTGCTTGTATTATTTTGAAAAGAAGGTAAATGCTCCACATAGTCATTGAAAAAGATTCTGTTGATGTATGAGATACAATTTATTATGGTTCTTATTTCAAAACGTTTTATTTAAAATTTTAGGCTTTCAGAATATGAAACTATTCATATTCTGTGCTGGTCACTGTCCAAATTTTGGGACGTGACATTCGCATTCTTTTAATCATGTTTTTGGGACGTTATTCACGAGTAGATTATTTGGCCTCAGATAATGCAGGTGACCCTAATCCTCCCGTTGAGCAGTGAAGAGCCTCGTCGTAGATCCGAATCGTTGTTTTTGAACAAGATTGATTTTAATCTTTATTAAGTACTTGTGTTATTTTGATAAAAAGGTAAATGCTCTACATAGACCTTAGAAAAGATTATGTTTATTTTGAAAAATGTTATGGAAACTTTAAACGTTGTATTTGAGGTTTTAGGCTTTCGGAATATGAAACTATTCATATTCCGTGCCAGTCACGGTCCAAATTTCGGGACGTGACAGATGATAAATAAAGTTACAATCTGATGAATTGTAGGTAGAACTTTTGATGGTTGTTCATCATAGACATTTGGTTTCTCTGATTGGATATTGCGAAGAAAGTGGTTCGAGGGCATTGGTATATGAGTATATGGCCAATGGTGATCTCCGCAGACATTTGTCGGGTATGAAATCTCACTGAGCAAATATGCAGTTTCTAGCCGCAATATGGTATTAGTTCATTGAGAAACATCTGAAGGTATATGCAAATGAAATCGCATTATACTATAACTATTTATATATAGGTGACAACGGGGAGGCTTTGAAATGGAAGAATAGGGTTCAAATTGCACTAGACGCAGCATGCGGTAAGCAAAATTATACATATGCTAACCTTTTATTTTTGTGGATATATATATACATGATATCTTATTTTAATAGATTATATGAAAAAAGTAAACAAATTATATTTAACATATAATAAAATTGGTTTGGTTATAAAATGAATGGAATTGCAGGATTAGAATATTTGCACAATGGTTGTAAGCCAGCAATAGTGCACAGAGACTTGAAGACCACCAACATTTTACTAGACGAAAATATGGAAGCTAAGATTGCTGATTTTGGATTGTCCAGAGCTTTTGCAAATGACATTGATAGTCATGTGTCAACTCGTCCCGCTGGAACAGTTGGTTACCTTGATCCTGAGTAAGAATCTGAATCCCCACTAAATTAGTTTTGAAGATTTGCGTACAATAAAATCAATGCAATACAAAGAGCATCTTTAATGAACATTATTTGGATTGGAAGACAAATCGAGCTCATTTTGTTCTCGCTAGATTGACTGCCTCGAACTAAGGTTTAATATATTTTTCTGAAGAATCTTAATTGATTTGATACGCACACACAAATAAACTAAACTAATTCTTTTGAAATGTTCTGTTTCCATTTGGATGCTAAATGTTTACAGGTTTCAAAGTTCTGGCAATCTTACAAAAGGAAGCGATATATATAGTTTTGGTATAATTCTGCTAGAGCTAATCACCGGACAACCAGCAGCGAAAAGGCAACAAAATTATACCTTCAGTCTCCTACTTCAATGGGTTGCCCCTAAAGTTCAAAACAAAGAAATTCAGTCCATTGTTCATCCTAGGTTACGAGGACAATATAGTGTTGATTGGGCTTGGAAACTTCTAGAGGTAGCCATGGCATGCACTGCACCATCTGCAAAGCAAAGGCCTGATATAAGTAAAGTTGTTTATGAACTAAGGGAATGTTTGGCAATGGAGACAAGCGACAAGCTTGGAAGTGACCACCACCAGCGACCACCCCAATTCAAGCAGTTCCACCAATATTAGTGTTTCGCAATTTGATTCAGACTTCAGTTCTCTGTCTGCAAGATAGATACTTGTTTACATTTTAAATTTTATCTATTATTTATTTGTTGCGTGCCAATAATAGAGGTAGTCAATATAAATAGACATTATCTTCTCTATGCACGCACAAGAACAAAGAAATAATTAAGTTTCCATAGTGTTAGCTTAATTATTTGAGGCTTATGCATGAGCTCAATGCTCACGTCATATAGAAGCCGGTGAATATTTCGTAGTTGATGTATTTATTTTGGAAATTATTGTGGAAAACTAGAGATGTATTATGGCTCTATTTGTGGTGAATGAACCGTCGTCCACGTTGTTTAAAAGTAGACAAAAGTCAACTTGTTTCCTGGTGCTTTATGAGAAACTCCCGTATAATTCCAGGATTATGTAAATTAAGATGAACTCTCTCTCTCTATATATATATATACACACAAGCGAAATATTTGGCGTTGTCATTTATATGAAACGAATACTATAGAATATGGAGCTTGTATTTTAATTAGTTCTCTTAGTTTTTATTTTCATTTTTATGTCACTTCTAATTTATGAAATCTAACATTCTTTTGAAACTTATTGTTAGCACATTCAACGTTGAACGACACGTCGTATTTGTTATTTTAGTATTTTTGGGTTAGTGTGATTGTTCTTATTACTGCTAATGGGTCTGAGCTTTCTTCCTCTCTGTTCAGTGTTGATATGATCTTTTGTGTGATCCTAGTCAAGTCAATAATTGTCTTGTGTTTAATCAAATACACGCAACATATTTTTTTCCACGTTCTTTAGCACCACAAGCACGCTAAATTATAAGAGGCTGATGAGAATTCAAGGTTTTTAGTTTGTTTCACTTTAAACTACGTACAAATGTTGACATCGATGACCATAAGGTTGGATCCAAAGCTTTTTATCAGGTCCTATATCTGACACAAAATATGAATAATTTCATATTCTATAAGTCTAAAACTTTAAATAAAATATTTAAAACGAAAATCATAATAAATTACATTTCATATATAAAAAAAAAAATCCTCTGTAAAAATCTCGACATGATTATCGTTGTATAACCGATCTCCCAATGATCCTACAACATACTGCAAACGTTCAAAGTTTCCAAAATGTTTTACAAAATAACCAGAATATTTTCTAAGAACTATGTGAAGCATTTACCCTTTATTAAAATAATACAAGTACTTTATAAATGATAATTACATCAAAAGCAGTTTTATTCAAAAACTACGCTTCGAATCTACAACGAGGCTCTCCACTGCTCAGCGCGAGGATTAGAGTCAACTGCACTAACTGAAACCAAATAATCTACTTGTGAATAACGTCCAAAACATGATTAAGAGAATGCAGGTAAACAATGCATAAACATATTTCAAATAACATTTCGTAGTTCAATGCAAATCTTTCCGTAAATATTTTTATTTCAGTAAAAACAATTTGAAATAACCATTTCAAATCAATCATTTAAAAGCAATCATTTCAAAATCATAATCTTTCCGTAGGACTTCAACAAAACATAAACAAGCGTGGACACAATCCACAAGGATAACTAACCAATCTGGCGCGGCTCGAAACCACGCAAAGAGGTGTGTACACACAATCCACGAGGGTAAATAACAAATCTGGCGGCTCGAAGCCACAAATACATGTGTAGGTACGAAACCTATGAATAACTGTCGTGAGAATAAATCCCACGAATAACTGTCGCGAGAATAAATCCCATGAATAACTGTCGCGAGAATAAATCCCACGAATAACTGTTGAGAGAATAAATCCCACGAATACCTGTCACGAGTATGAAGCTCACGAATATCCATCGAGCTCAGGTAACTAAGGTGCACCAAGGATTAACAGTACTGTTGTTAATAACCAACATTCTGTATTCCATCATTTCCAAAACCTTTCCAACATGCACAAGGTCCATTTCACATGTAATAATGATAACAGTTTCTAATGCAATAAACTTGAGTAAAAATACTTTTGAATTTCAAGATTTTCTCCAGCATGAATATTTAAAATCAAATCTCAAGTTACTATAGAAACATATGAAATACACATAGAAATACTTCATGAATAAAATCGATTTAATGTAACTTTTGCCAAATTCTTTCTAAAACTTTTTCATCTATTTTCGTATATAATCGTAATTCTTTTGTAAACTATTTTGAAAAAAAATTATTTCTAATGATTAAAACATTTCGTAAATCATAATTGAAATTTAATATTTTCAATGAAATAACAATTTATTAAAAATAATATTTTAAGGGAACGTTATTCATTCACCTGCCACACCTTTAAACCTTTACTCTATCCGTCAAATAACTTCCGATTAAATTCACTTCTCAATCCCATGGTATCACGAAACAATATATTAATATACTATTCAACATTTTAACATAAATAACATCATTAATCTACAACCAATTATGAAGGCAAACACATTCATTTCTAAACCTTGAACACAACTTTTGCAAAATTTTATAACTTTCACAATTTATCTCTGTGCATACAATTATATAGATATATGATGTAATAGCCTCAATTCACACATGTATAAATATGCATAGCAACTGAAATCCCATTCTTCTTTTATTCTTCTTATTTTCTTCTCGTAATTTACAACAGCATTACCCTAAACATTTATCATTTCGCTTCCAAGACAGCAACAAAATTCTCTGAGTATTAAATCATGTCATCATATATGTATACACAGCAAGCTATTTATATATATATACTCTTCCATTCAATCCAACACAACCCACCACAGCATGCCTCTGTTTCCTCTTTCTTCCCTATATTTCCCTCATATATAACTATACACAGGGCACGCAAAGCTCAAATATACATACATATGTGTGTAACTTCTACTCAAGTTCAACCAAACAGTCGTGCCTTAAATATATATGTCCAAATAGCAGCCCATAAGTACATACACACAATCAACAGCAATGCACCCACAACACCATTAGAAGAAAATTTCATGTTCATCAGTTACACAACTCAGAATCAAAAACAGAGGAGTCGGGCGACAACCAGTTCACTGAGAATACACATCACACCATTTCAATCTTTTCCCACTAGAGCAATCCAACCCACACACGCACATACACATGACTCACAGCCACAACCAGAAAGAAAGAAACCAGACAGTTTATCAAGCAGAACAGAACCAAAAATAGAGCACTCCACAGCGACCACCATTACTGCCAGAAACAAAAAGACCAGAGAAGAGCAACTAGGAATTTCAATACCTGAACAGCGACGGACAGAAGCTATTGGGCACGCGTCACAGGCAAAGATTCACACTACATTCACTGTCGCTCCGCCTGACTCCAATTCACCGCCACTTCTCTGTCTCCCGTCCTTCCACAGTACCCACTTCTTTCTTCTGTTATACTCTCACGCTCACTGCTTCACGTGTCCGCAGAGCCCAATTGTTTGTGACAATCAGAAAGGAAGAAGAATGAAGGCTTGGGGGAATTTGCTACAGTACCCCGAAAGCATAGACAATGGAAACCACGACGGAAGGAGGCAAATTAATACCTACCGGAGTTTAAGCCACTGCTTTCTAACATGTCCCAACGCCCAATCCCCTTCTTCACCGCTAATTTCCTCTGCTATCACTCCCTCTGTCCCGCGATCCACTGAAACCAAGATGGAAGATATATATTGACAGAGAGAAAAATGGGAGTCGGTGGTGATGGAACAAGACGGCAACGACACTGGCGGAAGCAAGCTTGGGTTCACGGAATCGAAGGCGTGAAGATCTCCACTCTGTGCTCTTGCCGCTTCCCCACTGTGGCGCCGATAAAATCAGAAAAGTACGGTGTCTGAAATATTTAAAGGGGAAGGGGCAATTTCGTAATTTCACGCGTTGGAAAAAAACACAATCCCCCTTTTCTGCAGTCTCCAGGATTCGAACACAACACTCTAGAGTTTAGTTTCCGTGCCTTTAGCCACTAGGCTACTGCCTCATGTCAGAAATTTCCTGCTATGAATATCTATATATTTCTTGTTAATTTAACTTTCAGATTTGTAAATTTTCTGAGCCATAACACTTTTAGTCACAGATAATATTTTCTTTAGCTAGGCACCGAGATGTGGATTATTCATTTTCTTTGATAATGTCAAAGTGAAAGAGCTAGATAGAGGTCAATAATCCTTTTATTTCTTTCTTTAAATTGCAGAAATTTCAAATAATTAACTATCATTTTCGAATCAGCTGGCTCTGTAATGTGAAATTATTAATATAATTAATCCCATTTTTTATGCCCTCTTAATTTTTGAAATATATTACTCGAGATTTTGTTTCTATTATAAGAATAATAGTTGCAGTACTGATCAATGGCTTTACACAAACTAGTTCACTCATTCATACATGAAAATCAACTTGTTGGCAAAAGCCTTTACAAGAAAGAAAAAAAGAAGAGGTGGTTCAAATGTGAGTCTATGTGTATGTTTGGAAACACACAAAATCTAGTTTTAAGCAATTTTAAAACAAACAGTTATATTTATTCAAACGGGTTTTTAGACTAAATTATGATTTAAAACCAAGGTTTCATATAAGTTGGTCAGAGTAACTTATAGAATATTAAAAGAGCTTATGAACTAACCAATTATTATATTACCCCTACTTTTTCTTATACTCTATCTCCTACTTTTTCTTACACCATCTCTCATACTTTTTCTTATACCCTCTCTCCTTTATTTTCTTACACCCTCTCTCCTCTCCTATATTCTCTCTCCCCATTTAATACTCATATCATTTTTCATAATTTACTAATAATAAAAGTACTTCTGAAAATAACTATATAAACACTCATTTATTCAAAATCACTTTTTTTCATAAATTCTTCTCCAAAAGTCATTTTCTAAAAATTACTTAAAAGTTCTTTTTTTTCATAAGCCATTTTTTAAATTTTTATCCAAATGAGCTATATATAGCATTAATTTGTCCCATAACAAGAATAGAGGGAGTTAATGTGATCATAAGTGTTACCTTCCTAGTGTAATGGAAGACATAAACTTTTCTACATATGTATATACACACATTCGTACCCGAGAACAAAGATTCAAAGTCGTTTACCATAAGGATCACAGTAGCTGTCGAATATTCAAGTTTGATGTATTATCAATGGAAAATCGCAGAAAACTACAAATATGAAATGGGGAGAGGTACAGCTGCAATTGTGAAGGACCACAAAGTTGTCTCTCATGGCAGTGTTTGTGCCTTTGAGGTGATTGACCATAAAGGGTTAATTTCTTCGTTTACTTGGACCAAGTCTATCCATCTGCATCCATGGCTACCATTATCATCACTAAATGCCACTAATATTTAAGGCTGTATTTAATTCTACGTTAGAAGCTATCAAATTAAAATAATAGTTTTGTTGGAAATAGTTAATTACCGATTTCATATACCTAAATGATGATTTTGATGGTTTCAAACATGACACTAAACAAAATACACACAACCACATATAATTTCACACAAGTAAATTCGAAAATGATGATATTTCCATGAGTCAAGTCAGTTTGTCATGCTAGGAAGATTAGAAAAGTAAAACACACACAAAAAAAATATATTATTTTTTTTAAATAGTGTTTATAATTTGTCTTGCTATTATTATTTAGACTTGTTCTTGATAATTAGGATCAATAACCCCTATTCAACTGAACAATGTTATATGACTAAGGTTTAAAAATTGACTAAGATATACCCATATTTAGTATCTGATAATATTATCTCTAATAGGTGGATACTTTTGTATATAAAAACAGAAAATTTTAGATTAATTTCTATTTTATGTATGAAAATGCTTTTGCAATTAATATCAATATAGAAGATAACGTTAATTGTAATTGTTTTTAACACTCTTTCTGACCATAAAAAAAGTAATCAATCAGCAAGTCAATTCCAAATACCGTAGGCTTAACGCACCTTCCTACTTACATAAACCCCACAACTCACACACCTACTTTACGAAAGAGTACTCAAACTGTTTCTCATGCATCTTGGCTTGAATTTGAGAGCTCAAGCTTCAGGCAAGTTCATATCTACTTAACTTTGAATAGCTCTTTTATTCATCCATTATTATATTATATTATGAGCTAGAGATACCGTCTTTATAGAATTCAACAGATCACATGGAGAAGACAACACAATGGATTTTATGGTTTGCCTATATCCAACTTCTCCTCAATCTTAGTCACGCAATGCTCAATAATGGAAGGAAACTAACCACCTCGGGTAAGCGCCTTAAGTTTATGTAAGATTATGTTCTATATGTATAGCCCAAACCTATGTTTCCCTAGTTAACAAGGTTTCCTTCAATACTAAACCTACCATATTACAGATTCAAAGCATCGATTGTGAGCAATGTTAACTTATGATGTTTTTATTTTTGAACTACTTTTGTGTAGGGTTCATAAGCATCGATTGTGGAGCACAACATGATTACTCAGACGAGGAAACGGGCATATGGTATCAGACAGATGCAAACTTTATAAAAACTGGCACAAATTCTGAGGCTCTCCCAAGCGCCAACCTTGATTATCCTTATTACGGGGGACTTCTAAGAACCTTGAGAAGCTTCCCAAACGGAAAAAGGAACTGCTATACCCTCAAACCAAAACAAGGCAAGCACCATACTTATCTCATCAGAGCTTTCTTTGCTTATGGGAATTACGATGGCAAAAATCAAACTCCAACCTTCGATTTGTACCTTGGCATCAATCATTGGGACACTGTTGAATTGAGAACTAATGATGATTCTTACGTTTCTGAGGTTATTCATACTCCATCAACAACCGACACAATACACGTGTGTCTTGTGAAAACTGTTGGGGGAGTACCTTTCATTTCTGCGTTAGAGCTTCGACCTCTTAGCAATTCTATTTACCAGACTCCTTCTCCTTCTCAATCACTTTTAATCTTTGAAGGAAGATTTGATGTTGCCTCCACCAGTTCCGCCGTATACAGCAGGTAACTCTAACTTCTTCCCTCTTTTTCTTACCATCTCTTTATATCGTACGTTATTCTTCGTTGACTACGAACTGGGATTTTCTTTTCAAGTTACATTTGATAATTTTTTTTTTCTTTTTATAAACACTAACAGTTAGTTTGGATTAAAAGCGGGAAAATTTCCAAAACTAAATGTACCTAAAGATCTAGATGTTTGCGTGGGTATAACTCTTTTTTAGTATTGTACAAATTTATTCCGTTTTTTATATAGTTAAATATAAATTATACGTAGCTGAGGAATAATATTTATATCAAGATAGGTTGGATCTTTAAACAAATTTCAGCTATTTGAATTTTCCAAATGAATAGTAATTATATGTCTAATAATTACATAGTACGGTAATAAATAAGTTGTTTGCACAGGTTCCATCTTGTTGTATGGAAAAGTAACAATGACGAGAGAAATAACTGTGTTTATAAAATATGAGCGCGCAAGTGCAGGTACAAGGATGACATCTATGATCGAATGTGGCGCAAAATGGATGAATCATATTGGCACCAGATTAATGGGTCTGTAGATATTGATTCTTCAACCACAGACAATTCTTATAAATTACCGTCAGAAGTGTTGAAATCTGCAGCTCGAGCAGTCAATCTCTCTGATGTATTAAACTATGACTATGACTCTGTATGGAAGGACCTTGACAGGTCTTTCGAATATTACGTCTATTTTCACTTTTGTGAAATTCAGAAACTTCCCCCTGGCCAAAAAAGAATACTGAATATTGTTACGAAGGTTGGTGATGAAGACGTTTACGACCATCCTATAGTTCTTGAATACTTGAAACCTCAAACCATTGCTCCTCGAATTAAAGGTCAAGGTGTTGTTCGTTTTAGCATCAGCGCAACATCAGAATCCGATGCTCCTCCAATCCTTAATGCTTTTGAGGTTTACCAGCTCATATCACCTCTAACTTCCCCAACAGACCAAAGAGATGGTACACATTTGTTTATTCCTTATTCGACTATTTCCCCCATATCCTTGATTAATATTTTATGTTTTTTTTTCTTTGTTTGGTTTTGCATTGTCTTCTAAGATCTTACTTATTATTTGCAATAATAGTGGATGCTATCTTGGACATTAAAGACACATACAAGATCTCCAATTTAGATTGGCAAGGAGACCCTTGTGTCCCAAAAATTGCTTGGGATGGACTAAACTGCAGTTCTGGTATCAATGGTAACAATGCAAGGATCATCTCAGTGTAAGTCATTTAATGTCATTGGATCTATACGCATTGTCCTAGTTTTAATTAATTATAAGCATTAATTCTTAATAGCGGTGTAAATCTGTGAAGTATGTCAAAGTTTAAGACTATGTATTAATGAAAGTACGATTCGCTCAAGCAGGAACCTAAGCAAGACCAAATTGACAGGGCAAATAACTACTTCATTTTCACAACTTACAGAGTTAGAGTCCCTGTAAGTGAGCATATAGATAGATTTAATAATGAGAAACTCTTTTAGTAGTAATGCTTCATTAACATGTAAGATACTCCTTCGTTTCAGAGATTTATCATTCAATGACTTGTCAGGTTCGATACCAGAATTCCTAGCTCAACTGCCCAAGTTGAGAGTTCTGTAAGTCACATTGTCTAGGATTCAGCACCACGTTGTTTAGTAATTAACTTGCTTCAGGTTCACCTAATAAGTGAATGTATTATTTCACAATGTTCTTCTAGTCACTTGAGTGGCAACAAGCTCACGGGTTCTATTCCTAAGGCTCTTGAGGAAAAATCACGTGTAACTTTGCAACTGAGGTTTTTCATCCTTATATGTTACTGCTAGTTCAATTGTGACTACCCTTGTGTGAATCAAAATTAACAATAATATATCTTACTTGTCCCTTAGTTTGGAAGATAATCCTGGCCTTTGTCTGGCGGATTCATGCAAAAAGCATAAGTTTGTTACTCCACTTTTGGCTTCTGTTTCTGCTTTGACAGTAATCTTCCTGGTTTCTTTAGGAGTTTGGATCTTCAAAACCAAGAAGTTAAAAGGTACGTATCAAATTATTCTCATCATTGAGCATCACTAAGTACTCATAACCAAGATTATTTCTTAAGAACTTTCTGCAATTGTATATTCTGTTATTGATTAGAATGTCACTCTCCTTCTGTTCTTCTATTCTATGCTTTGTGCTAAAAACACTTCAAACTTATGACCGAATATACTGTTGTGAAAAAATATTTATCTAGTCATCAGTGAGCACTCATAAATCAGATTGCTCTGTTTTAATTTGTATCCTACTCTTCCGATTTCTTTCTTACATGCTTGGTGATGAGTAGGGCAAAAAAGATTGAAACAGAAGAAGCTATTGCATGAAATTGGAGATATTGCCATACCATTCAGTGAAAGCGATGAAACAGGCCATGAAATGCATGTATTCAATTTTAGAAGCATTATTTTAGCGTCAGATAACTTCTCCTCGACTAATAAGTTAGGTGAGGGTGGCTTTGGACCTGTGTATAAGGTAATGGCTAATATTTTTTATTGCAATATTACCTTGGTAATATCTAATAACGATGGGAGTCAAAGGAATAAAATAAAGTAGAAAAAGGGGAAGAGCATTCCAGATTAATGCTTGGAATTTATTTACGCCATAATCTCAATCCCTTCCATTTTTAGAGGAAGATGATGATTATTTGACAACAGCGTTTTAATTTTCAGGGAAGATTACATGATGGTCGAGAGATAGCGATCAAAAGACTTTCTAAATGTTCAAAACAAGGCCTAACTGAATTCGCCAATGAAGTTAAATTGATTGCCAAACTGCAACATACCAACTTGGTAAGACTTTATGGGTTCTGTATTGAAGGCGAAGAAAAGATGTTGATATATGAATATTTGCCCAATAAGAGTTTAGACTTCTACCTTTTTGGTAAGCAAATTTTCGCCTCTAAATTGTAATAATGCTTTACTGTCAAAGTGGATATGTGTCATAACATGTTCCTCTAAATTACATTGATATAGGTGACAAGAATAGGACTTTATTGGATTGGAAAACACGGCTCAATATTATTCAAGGCATAGCTCAGGGACTTGTTTATTTACACAAATATTCAAGACTAAAAGTGATTCACCGTGATTTGAAACCAAGCAATATTTTACTTGATCATGAGATGTGTCCAAAAATATCTGATTTTGGCATGGCGAGAATATTTGGATTGAAGGAATTTGAACAAGAAAATACAAATCGAGTAGTTGGAACATAGTAAGTTATAATTATTTTGTAAATTCAAATTTTTAATATCACTTAATTGATTGAAAAGCTAATTATGTTTCTTTCTTTTAGTGGCTATATGTCTCCAGAATACGCTCTAAATGGAATTGTCTCAATAAAAACTGATATTTTCAGTTTTGGAGTATTACTACTAGAGATTATTAGTGGCAGAAAGAATGTTAGTTTTTATAATTCTGAAGATTCACTCAACCTCATAGGATATGTAAGTATATATAATATTATTGTTTCATCTGCCTACATGCAAGTTCAATGTTTGATGATTAATGTACACTGAATATGAACTTGGTTTAGGCATGGAAGTTGTGGAATGAAGAGAGAGCCTTGGAGCTAGCAGATCCCTCACTAAGTGGAACTTGGAATGCCAATGAATTGGTGAGATGCATTCATATTGGTCTGTTATGTGTGCAAGATCAAGCCAAAGATCGACCTGATATGTTACATGTGGTTTCTTATCTTTCTAATGACACCATTTTATTAGCTGACCCTAAGCAACCAGCATTTTTTATTCATGCAACAGAAAACAGAGCCACATCCCCTGCTAATATAGCAGAAAATTGTTCTACGTATAATGTAACAATCTCTGATTTTAACGGTCGATAAACCATGGAAAATACAATGTCAAATTTCTAATCCCATTTTCACATCTAATGAGGTTCTCCTAAGCAATACCTTATTCAATGCCAAATTAATTGGTAGTGTAATTTTATTATTTTGATGTGATAATATATTGAAGTAACTTTAACTATTTTCTGAAAGAAAATTTTGTAATGATGATTAGCCTTACATTAAGCCAAACACATTGTTAGGATAACTGAAAATCAAACAATAAATAAGCAGTCAACTCAAATCAGCATTTTTTTTTTGTTACAACAAATCAACATTTTTAAAGAGCAACAATTTCAAACTCGATAGGGTTGAGACTTAATAATTTTTTTTTTAGTACAAAAATTTTTAGAAGAGGTTGGTCTCACACACGATCTAAACGATCTAATAGCAGAGCGAAATCTCCTTTTTTTAGGCTATACTAATGTCGGACAGGGCGAGCTGTCTATTACCCTCAGGCATTGTCACATCCCAAAATTTGGACTGTGACCGACACAGAATATGAATAATTTCACATTCTGAAAGCCTAATTCCTTAAATAAAACATTTGAATTATCCATATCAATTTCCAAAATAAACATAATTTTTTTCTAAAGTCTATGTGGAGCATTTATCTTCTTTTCAAAATAATACAAGTACTTTCTAAATGATAAATGCATCAAAAGTAGTTTTATCAAAAACTACACTTTGGATCGGCAACGAAGCTCTTCACTACTCAGCAGAAAAGCTCTTCACTACTCAGCAGAAATGTTAGGGTCACCTGCACTATCTGAGGCCAAATAATCTACTCGTGAATAACGTCCCAAAAACATGATTTAAAATAATGCGGAATTAAACAATGCATAATCATGCTAAAAATGTATTTCATAATATTTTGTAATTTGATGCAAGCCTTTCTGTAAACGTTTGTATTTCAGAGAAAACCACAATCTGAAACAACTGTTTCAATCAATCTGAAATAACCCTTTCAAATCAATCGTTTTACAAAAAATAATCCTTTCAAAACCATAGTCTTTCCGTAAGACTTCAACAGAACAAAAATAGACGTGGACACACAGTCCACGAGGGTAAATAACCAATCTAGTGGCTCAAGGCCATTAGCCGTCGCGAGTACAAGACCCAAGTAATAATCTGGTGGCTCGAGGCCACAATCCGTCGCGAGTACGAGACTCACGTATATCCGTCGCGAGTACAAGACCCGCGTATATCCGTCGCGAGTATAAAACCCACGTATATTCGTTGAGCTCAGGTAACCAAGGTGCACCAAGGGCTAACAGTACTGCTGTTAGCAACCAGCGTTCTGTATTCTATCCTTTCTAAAATATTTCCATCATACGTGGGGTTTATTTCACATATAATAATCTCAACCGTTTCAATGCTATAACTGTTGGTAAAAACCACTTTGAATTTCAAAAACCCCAGCATGTACATTTAAAATCAAGTTACTGTAAAAACATATGAAATTCGCATAGGAATGTATTTTATGAATAACATCAGTTCAATACAACTTTTGTCAAACTCTTTTCAAAAGCCTCTTTACCGATTTTCATACATAATCATAATTCCTTTGTAAACCAATCGAAAGAAAATCATTTCTAACGATTTAAACCACACTTTCGTAAAATTTACTTTTCGTAATTCATATTTAAAATTCAACATTTGAAATGACAATGCATTTGAAAATATAAATTTTAGGGAACGTTATTCACTCACCTGTCGTGCTCCTAAACCTTTACTCTTTCAACCAATCATCTTTCGATTATTCTCACTTATCAATTCCCTAATATCCCGAAACAACACATTTCATAAGCTAACATTCGAGAACCCTCATAAAAGTTCAATCTTTGCAACTACCATAATACTTTATCGAAAGCTTTATCTTTATTAATACTTAAGAGTTATTTAAAGAGAATCCATAACCACTCATTGACTCTAAAAATTTCTAACCTTGAGTCCAAATTCAATTTCCACACATTTATTCTGATTTCATCAAAAATCTAAGGCTCTTTTCCTTAAATTTCCGGAGAATAAAATATCAGTACTTAAATTCAAATTTCAATTAGAATAGGTGTTATAATTCTATGTATACCAAGTACTATTTATTTATCATAACCACATCCATTTCCATATATACATATTAACATTCAAATATTCTAATCAATTTCTCTCATTATTAATTCCATTTTCAAGGCAGTGAGTTTCCTAGATTACTTTCAAATTTAATTCTTAACATTCATCCTAAAGGATTTAATTGGCCTTGATCAAAATTTCAGCTTAAACAACACCTATTTTAACATTACTTTGAACCCCATAACATACTTTAATGATTTACAACTTCCAACACAATTTAACTATTCAAGCATAGGTTACCCAACCAAATCTTTAACTATTACCATTCATAATTCTATGCTTTGGTTATAATTATAATGCTTGCTCCTCAACATATACTTTAGTTTTTCTTAACCATTTTTTTCTTTTTTTTTCAAAAGATCTGGAAATGCTTAACCTTATGCATTTATACATATATACCCTATGTCAGCCACGTCCTTCTTTCTTTTCTATATCAAAATAGTAGCATCCACATGCCCAAACAGATACACACATGACATGACGACTTGATAGGTATGCATACTTATTGATCAATTCCTCATGGCAGTAGTAGCTTATATCTAAATATATATCCTATGCTATTCAGTGATCAATACAGTAGCTTCAACGTCCTCTCCCACTGTTTCTGCTAACTAAAACCATAATATGCATACATGCTATAATTATATATATCATATCATTTCTCAACTTCTTCAAGCTTTGCGTCCATACACACATATATATATCCAGACAACAGCACCCCCCCATGAACACACACAACAGCAATGTTTGCACAACCACAGGCTTATGTTTCCTCTTTCAGTTTTACAGTACTAGCACACATATATATTTTCACAGCGCAAGCATACACAGTATTTATATATCCACAAATAATATATATATATATATATATATTTTTTTTTTTTCCAGAACCAACGATAGATATGCATATACATAGAAATAGCAGCGTTCTGTTGTACAGTATCAATGACAACAAACAGAGCAATCCCACACACAATGCTCATTCACACATGAACAACAAACAGAATCCCTCATACCCACCAACACAAACTGTAGGAAGCAGAGCAAAGGCATCAAGGAGGCTTACCTCATTGATTCAATCCACGACTCTCAGCCATGGCCACAAAGAACTTCAGAGCTCTAAAATTCCTACAGTACTGACGGAGAAAACACGACGGTAGCTGCTTACCACAGCCATGCCTTGCACGGCGACAGCGACAGGAAGAAAGGAATTGAAGACATAGACTTGCTACAGTAACCGAGATGAACTCTCCAACCTCCCTTCCGACGATTGCGGTCTCTGCTTTCCTCTGTCGATTCTATCGCGTCTCCCCCTCTCTCTGGCCTACCATCGCGACACTCTGTCTCTTTTACTCTCTCACCGTCCCTCAGCTCCCTATATCCTGGCTTCTCCCCTTTATAATAGAGGACGATACTGAAACAAGAAATGGCTAGGCAAATGACAGAAGCAAGCGCTTGGGTACACGGCATCGGTGGCGTGACGATTTCCTCGCTGTGCTCCTACTCAACCCTTCTGTGTCGCCGACAGATTTCAGAGAGGAATGGAGGAGTACGGCGTCTGAAAGGTAAAAAGGGTAAGGGCAAAGTTGTAATTTCACGCGGGGAAAAATATAAGAGACCTCACTTCTGTAGTCTACAGGCCACTGACTTCACTTTCTGCCTCCTGACCACAGACTCTTTATTAAAATATTCTGTACCTAAAATACATATATCCCCTGTTAAATCAAATTTTAAAATATATAAATTTTTGAGCCATAATAAGTATAAATTTATGTACCCAAGAGTTAGGATGTCTTCCCAAGCACCGCGACTGGAAACACAATAAAATAGTACTCCCCAATAATTGAACACGCTTTAAATGGTCACATATGAGACTTAATAATTAAATTGTAAATAAGCCACTATAGCATATGGGCCTGTTATGGATTCATGTCTGAACAAGTTATGAGAGCCCATATCCAATGAATTGTTGGCCTTCTTCTTCTACTCTATACTCTCTGATCTTACTTGAGTAGGGCTGTTGATTCAAATTCAAACAGACCTTTAGCTCAGTTAATACTTCATTGACGTCAGGCCTTTGGATTGCTTTAGATGCAATAAAGGACATGGCAATTTCTACAAATTTCCAGGCTGAACTTGTATTATAGTGTCCTTGTAACCTTCGATCAACTATGGACTTAATAGCACCAACGGGTTGGTCTGAGTAGTAAATGGCTCTGTATCATTTAAGCGAGGTCTCGAGTTCGAGCCTTGGCGTATGCAGAAAATCTCTGTTGGAAGACTCACCTACCATAGCTAGGTGAGTGACGTTGGTCGGATCCGGATATAGTCTGAGCAAAACTCCAGTGAACCAGGTGGGTAATAAAAAAAAACAATGGACTTAATAGTCAATAAGAGTTAGCACAGATAGTAAGAAACAAACTCGTATCCCACAAGAATACGAGTTCAATTCTCGCTGCCATCGTGATGACTCCTTTGATAGGCGATCTTATAAATCCCTTGTAAGTACTCTCTGAGCCCTAAGGCTATGTCCTGGCCTTGGTAGGGGACCGATGTCAAACCCACCTAAACTTTTTTTTGTAGAAAAAAAAACTATAGACTTAATATCTCCATTCTTAAGTTTACAGTTAACCCAATAAAGTAAGTGACTCTTGTTTTCAAGTGACTCTTCTTTTATTAGACACAGTCTTGTGATTAGCTCGAGCAGAATTACCCCAAAACTATAGACATCACTCCTCTTGTTCAATTGTCCAGTGCTTTGAAGCTTACAAATGAAATAAGAAGTCAAAAGTTCAATCATTGTTGTCTAATTCTACATCAAGGACTGAAAGAGTAGAATTTTAAATTAATGGTTAAAAGAATTGCTTATTATCTGTAATTAATCAAGATATGTTCGGAAGAAACTTGTAAACTATCCTACTTACTTAGGATCAAGATAACCGAATGTGCCAGCCAGTGTAGTCGATATGTGAGTGTCATTTTCATTTGCGAAGGATCTACATAGTCCAAAGTCAGAAATATTGGCTTCCATCTTTTTATTCAACAAAATATCGGTAGTCTTCAAGTCTCTATGAACTACAGGTGGCCTAATACCATTATGCAAATAGTCCAAGCCTGCCTTTTTATTAAGCACACCACACACATCTTTTTCTGGTTAGAGATGATTGAGAAGAAGACAAGGAAAATAGAAGAAATGAAGAATAATGTGAGGATTCATATACCAAGTGCAACATTCACAGCAATTTGAAGTCTTTCAGACCACTTCAAAACATTTGGATTTCTATCTGTTAAGAGTTCAGAAAACAAAGCATGCATATTTGGTATGTTACACTTCCCAACCAGAACATTGTTCTTAAACTCATTCAAAATAAAGAAAGAAAACATCTTTATCAACATAAAAAAAAAAAAAAATTTAATTTTCAAGCCACGTAATTTGAAGCATTTCTCCTCTAATTAGAAAGGCCATACAAAGTTGTTGTCTTTTTAATCAGTAAATAACTAACCTGACAATAGCCCTTGCAGATTCCCCTGAGCCATATATTCATAGATCAAGGCTTTCACATCACCTTCATGGCTGTACCCCACAAAAGAAACCAGGTTTTTATGGTGAACGATAGTCAACAAATTTACCTGCAATTGGAAGTTAACTTTATGCATTTAAGGAAAATGTTGAGAACTCTAAAGTGTTTGTCTGGTAAACAAAAATATGAAGCAAAAGAAAATCTGATTAATGAAATCTGCCTAAGGTTTATGATATTGTCGTATCAAACCTCTGAGCCAAACTCCCTATCTCCTTGCCTTGATGTCTGAGAAAGTAACTTACAGCAACATCTCTCCCATCTTGCAGAGTACCAAGGTAAACTTTTCCAAATCCTCCTTTTCCAATTTTAGTTTGAAGTTATTGGTAATTCTAATAAGATCCCTTAAAGAAAATACTTATTTGTTTGAATTCTCTCGCCAGTTTTTCTTAGATGCTGCAAACATCACAGCAGAAATATAAATAATTACAATCACACCTTTCACAATTTCTTCAATCATGTTAAATGAAGATGAACTATATGGACTACAAGCGTATAGAGAAATGATTGGAAAAAAATATTATTGTAGCAGCAGACAATGCCAAAGATTTAAGGAAAATATATACCTCCTTTTTTCTTTTTGATTCTCCGTATCATCAGGAAAATAAGGACAATCATTACCAACTGCTACGGATGCTGCTATAGATGCAATTAGTGGAATAGGAAACTTCTTTCTATTGCATGAATCAGACAGACAAAGACCTGGATTTCTTTCCAATCTACACAAAAAAGAAAACAAAACTTCAATATGCAAGAGTGTCAAATGTCACCGCCCAATTAGAATACTGATTGATTTGGATTTTGGACATCAGAAACCAAAATTTGGCATTGACTTCAAATTGGATAGCTGTGTAAGAAATTCTGGCACTTCTCCAGTCAGTATGTTGTATGATAAATCCCTACATAAGATTTTTTATTTAGATGAGTAGGTTGCAGATCTTAGTTATAAGTTGAAAGCATCTGAAGCCTTGTGGAAGGAAATTGAAAACCTTGAAGGCATATATCAAAATTCACTAAAACTTACAAGGATTGTAGCTTAGTGAATCTTGAAAATGAAACATTTATGGGCCCGGTTAGTCCCCTCGAACTCAAGTTTCTGTTAGAATTCTGGAAAGAATGATCTTCTTGCCATTATAAACATAAATGGCAAATTATTAAGAAAAATATAAGCATCTCAAAGATGGGTTCTATTGAAAACTTCATTCAGCATATTCACATGTCCATTCATAACTAGTTTGGTATACATATCTTTTATAAACCAGATCTATTCAAAGAAGAGAAGAGCAGTGTACTCACAGTAAAATGATCCTTGGATTGCCATCAGAGCTGCAAGTGAGCCCTTCCCAAGCAAAATGATTTGGAATGCGTGGGTCTCCTTGCCAATTTATGATGGAGATTTCATAAATATGTTCAATGCTCTGAATTGTTTTCATAATTAATAACACAATTCCAGTACTTCAACGAAGGAATAATGACAAAAAGCATTAAGTAGTTGGGTTTGTGCTATATATATGCATAGAAAGTGAGATCATTGTCCATTCTGATATAAGTAAGTGCAATGAATCAACCAATAAAAGAAAAATAAGTTACCATCTTCATGATAAGTTGCTGAATCAGTCAGGCTTAGTACTCTATAAACCTCAAAGGCATTGATCATGGCTGGCAAATCAGATTCTGGGGTGGGTTTGATCAAAATACTAAGATGGTCTACTTGTGTTATATTATGAACAATTGTGACTAGCTTCAGATGTTGAGTTGGTAAGGGTTCTGAGAGGATGCTCTTATCATCGAAAGTAATATCCATGATCCTTTTCTGAGTTATTGCTTGCTGATCAAATTCGAAGAAGTAAAGGTTGATATAATACAAGGAGGAACTATCAGTATGATTATCGAAGTAGATTTCCAAGGAAGAGTTGAGACTCAGAGATAGTATTGCAGTACTTGAGTTGGAAGTCTATTAGTATTTTCTATTCCACTAGAATCAATAGTTGCTGATGTGGATATTGTATTTGAATTGCTCACTTTTCTATTGAACCACACACGATCATGCACATCATCTTCAAACCTGAATTTGCAGAACAGTGTCAGAAGCAAAAGTTAAAATTTTTTCACAACCTTCCTTCTACACTCACCAGTTAACTTATATTTTCTTGGGAAAATCACTGAGGTCCAAGGAAGCAATGTAATCACCTATTTGTCATGGGACTTTTAGGTGATTAGATTGCTTCTTTGAGACCTCAGTGATTTTTCCTATTCTCTTACAGATATAGTTTAGTCGTACCTGATAAACAAGGTATCTTAAGACATGCCAAAGGTTGATTGTGTGAAGAGATTCAGAGGAAGCAAACTGGAGATTCGTTAAGTAGAATCAATAAGAAGCCATAGTTCCAAGGAGGAAATGAATGGAACCCTTTTTCCAAAGATGACAAGACAGACGCTTATGGTGTCAGATAAAGCAACATGAGTGACTTCAATAGGGAAATATATGTAGAGATCCCCAAACTCAATGGTGTTCTAATAATTAACGCCAACGTAAACATCAAAAGAAGGTGGCGTGTACTGCAAGTCCTAGTTTCTGTGAGCAAAGAAATCTCGAACTAGATACTTGTTATTTTTACCCTGTTTTGGGAGTGAGGGTATAACAGTTCCTAACACCATCTGGGAAGCTTCTTATTGTGTTGAGTTGCCTCGACATTTGGGGTTGATCGATGCTGTAACCGGAGGGTAATTTGTGATTCTTGCCGGTTTCTATAAAATCTGAATCTGTTTGGTACCAAATGTTGCTGTCACTATCAATGTAGGACTCCTCTGCCCCACAATCTATACTTACGTAACCTATATTGTTCAAGTTCAACAGAGTTGCCAAAACCATTTAGTTAAAAAAACATAATAGAAACACACACACACGCATATGACTTACACATAATGCAATACCAAGATTATTAGCAAAGCTAAGGTACACCAGACTGAGAGTAATCATATCATCCAGGGGACTACCTGTGTCACTAGAGGCTACCAAGCTTGAGTGTTGAAGATGAATGAAGAAAGCAAGGAAAAGCAGGATGGATTCAGATGCAATCTTCATGTTTGACACTGTCATTTTCAAACACCTAAATGTGTGGTATAATAGAACAGACTCGAGTAGAAGAAGCTGTTAAGCAGCCTTATCGATTGTTTGACATGGTAGGGGTGTATTTGATGATACTCACTTAATTATGCGAACTTAGTGAGGATAAAAATAAATTAATAAATGCAAGAATAATGAGCACTTGTTCCTTATATTTAGAGGGGAAAAACTCATTTATTTTTTATAAAAAGATTTGAAGGGAGTACTTCATTCCAAACTTTCGATGCAAAAAGAATTACATAATCTCTTCCTTCCTAATCCTACCAAACAGTTCGTTATTTAAAATTAAATCACTCTTTCATGGAACGTTCTCTTGTTCTCCCCAAGAGAAGCGTTGACTAAATGAATAGTACACCCACTGCTCAATTTGACTATCCATGTGCCAATAGAAGGAGAGAAAATAGGAATCAATATAAAGATACAAAATTTATAAGATTAATTATTTGGTGTTAACTGACATTTGCTTGCGTGTTTTCTAGTGCCTGTTTGGCAACAGCTTTTAAGAATCAATTTTGGCCAAAACCTCGGTTTAAAAAAATTTCACACAAACAGCAATTTTTGTCTAGAATTGATTTTGGCTAAAACCATGGTTTTGAATAAGGTATTGAAAATAGCTTTTGAAACAGTAAAAGAGCTTATGGACTATCCAATTACTATTTTACCCCTACTTTTTCTTATACCCTCTCTCCTCTTTCCTCTCTCTTCTCTACACTCTCTCCTCTCTCCTATTTTTTCTCTACCCTCTCTCCTCTCTCCTATTTATTCTCTACCCTCTCTGATCTCTCATACTTTAATCAAATCATACCCTTTTTAGTAATTTATCAATATAAAAAGTAATTCTACTACTAATCATCTAAACATTTCTATTCCCAAAATCTATTCTCTCCAAAATCTATTCTCCAGAATCTATTCTTCCCAGAATCTATTCTCTAAAAGCTAATCCAAACAGGCCCTTATTGATTAAAATGTCAACTCATAAAATTTAGTAGGTGGGCCCGGAAGAATAGTATACAATTACATGTTGGTGTTTAAAATGTTCGAATATATTGGAAGGTAATTAAAAAAATTGTTGTTTAAAATGATCCAATAGCCTCAACTTCAAAGCAGAAATGTAAGGAGTGCCTTGTCCTGTTTTAACAAGGCACACTTGTACCCACAGAAGTTGATTCGAATGGTAAGCGGTTTGATATCGTTTAAGCAAAATATTGAGTTTGAGTCTTAGCGTATACAAAAAATTTTCTTTGTGTGCGACGCGGGTTAGATCCGGATATAACCGGGGTAAAATTATAGTGAATCAGGTAGGCAACAAAAAAAAAAAGACATACTTATAGTATGTCCATGGGAATATTTATAATCTCAAAGTATTGACAGAAGGTTCCATTACGGACCCCAACTGTGTCCCAAAAGTTAGGACCAAAGTAGAGATAAGAGGAAGGAGGTTGGTTTTTATTGTCGTAATTTCCATAAGTAAACGCAGCTCTAATCAGATAATTGTATGTTGTTGTTGTTATTATTCATATGCTTTGGTTGTAGAGTGTAACAGTTTCTGTCTCCCTCCGGAAAACTTCGTACCATCTCAAGCTGTCATCCTTTGTGTACTCTGTCGAATGGGTATTTGAGATCAGGCGAGATTCTACCATTGATTCCAGTTACTAAGAAGTTTTTGTCTGTTTGGTACCAAATCCCAGTTGTTTCGTCCACATAATCCCTGCGTCCTCCGTTAGCTATGCTTATCATCATATCTGGGAAATGACATGAGTGAGGCAAATGGATAAAAGCAAAGTTCAGTATTAAAGGTTTCATCGGTAGTATGGTTTACTACTCTGTTCATCTCTATTAAAGATTCAAAACACTGGTAAATAAATCTCTTCATATTGTTCTTCATTATTATCAATGACGGTTTCATTAGTACTATCAAGAATTATAAAAAACTTTTCTACCAAGACAGTGTTTGAGGCCTCGCAAAGAATGAACAAATCCCCAAATAATGTAGGCAAAAATTCACTCCAATCAATACATATGAAACAATTTTATTACGTAGATTATTTTAAAATTTTAACTAAGGATTGTAGATAGTAAAAACTTGAATTGTTCTCTGATTCAAAAATTAAATTAAATCTTTAAATAATTAAATGAAATACAAATTAAATTATAAAATATGGTTTTAATTTGATTAACTATCACTAAAATTACAATGAATTAAAATAAGCACAAAAGAATTGTTTTTTGTGTTTTTAATAAAATGGATAGTGAATAGAAAATAGATAAATGCACAAGTAATCAATAATGATAAAAGTAATCTTTTAATTCAATAGTGTAGGCAATTATAACTTTAATATATATGAGAATTATAAATAAAGAATTAAGAATTATAATTAAACTTTTAATCCAACAACTAAATATATCAAATTGTCATAAGATATTTTTTAAAATTTTAATATATTAACTATTACTAGAATAATAAATTGAGACTAAAAATAATAAGGTATAATATTTTAAAATAAATTAAGAGATTTAAAACACAAAAAATCAAAACTAACAAATAACAGATGATCTAATAGTTTAAATTGCCTTAAAAATTACTAAATATTTATAATAATCTCAATACAAGTTATAACCCATAGCAAAGTAAATAAAACTAAAACTAATTAAATAATAATATCAAATGTTAACTTTAATAAATATAAATAAATTATTATAATTTTTTAATAATTATAAAATTATATTAAAAACTATTAATCATTTTATAACTATTGAGTTGAATATTACAATAATTCAAACTCCTTATTTGAAATTCTAAACTTCTTAGGAAGATTATGATGCATTAGCCAACGCCATGCTTCACGGAGCATCAATGAACGTTCAGTCATGTATTTGGAGATGGATGGAGTCGCTGCACCGTCACTGCCATCGTTGTTCTGGCCTACTGTTTCTGTCCATCGTTGACTCCGTGCCTGCTGCCGTCGCTAATGAACGGAATCGAGGAGGGAAAACTGGAGGGAGACGCTAAGAGGGAGATGATGATGAGTGGGGTGGAGAGGAGAGGGTAGGTGTTGGCTGTGGAGGGAATGGATGGATGGTGACCTGAGAAGGGAGTGGTGTGACGATGATGGTGTCGGCAGAGGGGGCTGGCGTCACACCTTGTGCGTGTGCAGAGACGGGAATCAATGCCGAGATCGGTGGAGAAAATCTAATGGGTCAAATTACATATTTTGACCAATATAATGGGTCATTATATACAATTTTTAAAAAATAATTACTTTAAAAAAATTATAAAAATAGAACAATTATATCCTATTAAATACTAATTTGATATTAAATATATTAATTCAAATTGTATATAAATAATATAATTAAGAATTATAATATTAATAAAAACTCATTAAAATAATATTAATAATTATATAAAAATATGAGTTTATTGATATATTTAATTGAAATTAAAGGTGGCGATCGAAGCGCTTGCCTGAATTACCATGATCTGCAACAATGATAGATGAAACAAACACGTACAAAGCAAGAATCAATGTAGTGCGCACTTCCTCCTCATCATACTTACTTAGCACTGTTTTCAGTAGCAGCAAATGGACGAATATAAATATATACTATCAAAAAACTCAGCAAATTGATTAGAAAGATGAAACAATCTCTCTATGTTACCTTACTGTTAGTTCAAAAGTTTAACTAAGCATTACAGATAGTATAATCTCACGTCATTCTCCTTTGATGAGCTAAAAATAAAATAATTTTTTTAAGTAACTAAATAAGATACAATCTAAGCTATAAAAATATGGTTTAATTTGATTGACTAATAACTAAAAGTCATGAATTTAAATGAATTTAAATAAAATATTTTTAATATTTTTAATTCAATAATTAAATAAAATAGAGTGAATATAATGAAAATATAAGTAATTAACAATTATAAAAATAATTCTCTAATTCAATAAAGAATGCAATCATAACTTTAACAGATATGAAAGTTAAAAATAATTAATCAAGAGTTATAATTAAATTTATAATCTAACAACCGAACTATTTTGAATTGTCACAAGATATTATTTAAAGTTTCAATCTATTAATTGTAATCAATATAATAAAATGAGATTAAAAATAATAAAGACTAATGTTTAAAAACAATTTAGAGATTCAAAACAAAAATAATCAAAACTAACAAATGATAAATATCCAATAATCTAAGTCATCCTAAAAAATTATTAAATATTTACAATAATTTTAATACAAAGTCTAATTCATAGCAAAAAATAAAATAAAATTAAAGATAAATTAAAGAACAATTAAATACTAAATAATAATCTAGCTACAATAATTATCGATACATCATGAATACGATAAATCCCCTCAAACTTAACCCTTCAGTTTCTCTATTAGGTGAGATATCGTATTGCAGGTGCAAATCGTTTTGCCTAAAATTTCAGATTGATCGTTCATTGTGCTTCTTCCAAAGACCATAATTTCAAAGAAATTAAGTACTTAATCTTAAAGCTGAGTTAATTGAATTATTTTGGACTTCAGGTGCATGCAGCTGTTCATCAAACTCGTAAGAGGATAGTTATTGATGAATGATAAATCATTGGTAAGTAGTAAATTGCGGCATAGTGATAGTGAATGTTTTGAGATGATAATGTGATTCACTAACTTGTTTGTGCCTCTTGTTTGAAGGTTCTCATCCATTAGTAGATTGAAAAAATATTTCATGGCAAATGGGTGATAGAGTAAAAAGATTCACTTGTGCCAATGTTTTGATTGATTAGTGTTAAATAAGTCTTAAAAGATGAAACTGATTAAGCTTAGTACCCCCAATAATATTTATATATGATACTCTTATGGTCATATTACTCTAGGGTGTTGTTTGCTTCCAAAAAATAATTTTAGAGTACCGATTGCATTATTAAAATTATTTTGGGATGTTAGGCACACCCTAACCCTATATTTAATACATACTATATTTTAATAGTATAAAATCTACCCACTAATAATAATAAAATAAATAATAAAATTATATATTTGGATGAAATATTTAATGATATGATTTAAAAATATGATAAAAAAATTTGGGAAAATGACATTTAAGTCCCATGTAAGCAATTGAATGACAAAAAAGTCCCAAGAAATGGCATAATTAATGTCAAGTCCCATGGGACCTTATATGAATTTTTTCTAATTGTAAAAAGATATAAATATCCCTAAGACATAAACATCGCGATAGTGAAATATGGATACCCGATAGTGGCCCTCCATCGGGGAAATAAAAACCCCAGCATATGCAATTAACAACCCCAGCGCCTGCAATAACAACCCCAACACTTATAACTAACAACCCCATCAACTGTAACTAATAACCCTATCAGCTGCACTTACAACCTCTCCACTTGAAATAACAACCACAGCACCTGCAACTAACAGCCCCAGCCTCTGCAACTAACAATCCCATCAGCTGTACTAAAAACTCCAGCCCCTACACTAACAACCCCATTAGCTGCAACTTATAACACAACACCTGCAATAACAACCCTAGGGCCTAAAATAACAACTCTAGCACCTGCAACTAACAACCCCATCAACTGTACTAATAATCCCAACCACGATGATGAATAAATCCACCTGCAACACACTGTACTGTTCTCTTATTTCATAGCAAAACGTGCCAACACTGTACTATAGAAACGTGAAACTATCTGATAGTGACACAGCTGCTACAATACAGTATTGGCACGTTTTGCTATGAAATAAGAGAACAATACAGTGTGTTGCAAGTGGATTTACTCATCATCATAGCTGGAGATATTAGTACAGCTGATGTGGTTGTTAGTTGCAGGTGCTAGGGTTATTATTTTAGGCCCTGGGTTTGTTATTGCAGGTGTTGTGTTATAAGTTGCAGCTGATGGGGTTGTTAGTGTAGGGGCTGGAGTTTTTAGTACAGCTGATGGGGTTGTTAGTTGCAGGGGCTGGGGCTAGGGCTGTTAGTTGCAGGTGTTGTGGTTGTTATTTCAAGTGGAGAGGTTATAAGTGCAGCTGATAGGGTTATTAGTTGTAGCTGATGGGGTTGTTAGTTGTAAGTGTTAGGGTTATTATTTCAGGTGCTGGGGTTGTTAGTTGCAGGTACAGGGGTTATTATTTCCCCGATGGAGGGGTAAACCCCACCATCGGGTATCCGTGTCTTACTATCGCGGAAGACGTTTGCTTAAGGAAAAATTTCAAGGATATTTATGTCTTTTTACAATTAGAAAAAATTCATATGAGGTCCCATGGGACTTGACATTAATTATGCCATTTCTTGGGACTTTTTTGTCATTCAATTGCTTATATGGGACTTAAATGTCATTTTCCCAAAAAATTTCCTCTCCTAACTTTATAAATAAGATTAGAGAAAAAAGTTGGAGAGGAAGACGACTTTGCTACTTCATACAGATTATACAACTTAAAGGATCTCATAAAGTCGCAGAGAAAATCAAACTTTGAGTCTGTCAAGGAATTTGTCTGTTGTGTTTCATCACACGATACCTTTTCCCCAAATTTCTCGAGCTCCATAAACACGCTGATGAAAATTTAAGGTTATTCTGTTTCTCTTTAATTGAGCAATTGGAAAACTACGTACAAATCTTGATGACCACCAGGTTGGATCCAAAGCTTTTAGTCAAAGATCTTCTTTTCTGTAGCCACACACCAAAATATGGGTTACTCGTTGTCTTTGATCATGTCAAAATGAATGAGCAAGAGATAAAAGTTAACACTCATCAAATTTATAATATATAACATATTTAATTAATTTAATTAAATTAAAAAAATTAATTAAATTAATAAAATATATTATATTTTTTTAAAAAATATTTTAATCATCTCTATTAATATCTTCCCTTCATCTTTTCCTTAATTATATTGCGTGAATATAAATAGTAATAATTTAAAAATATATAAAAAATAAATTTTATATTTAAAATTAAAATTAAATTTTATATTAAGCAAATGAAAAATTATTCTTTTCTTTTCTTTTTTCTTATTCTATTAGGCTTTGTTTAATTTAATTGAGGGGAGGGTAGGTTAATTTAATTTAAGGGAGAGTAGGGAAATATATGAGAGGTTAATTAATGATGTTTTTTGTTTGGTTCAGAAGGAGAAGGGAGAGGAGGGGAGTGGAGTTAATTAGAAATTGACAATATATACCCTTATCTCTTTATTTAAATTTATTTAATTTTTATTTACAATATTCATATCAATTTTTTTAATTTATAAATATTAAAATGTTTTATCTCATTTATATATATATAATAAAATTAAAAAATATGATACAATTTTAATATTATTTTTTATTAATTTTATAATTATTATATATTTTAATATAATATATAAATAATTTATTATGTTTATTAAGTTTTAACAATTAAAAAAATTAGGTGTGAGAAAAATAAAAAAAAACTTGAGGGTATAATTGGAATATTAAAAATACATAAGGGGCAATTTAGTTATAAAAGTGTCAAAAATTTCTCTCCCCTCTAAAAACCTCCACTTTGAGAGGGGAATAGAGCACTAAAATAACAAAAAATCCCCCTTTATTTTTTCTAACTAAACACAATTTCTTTTTCCCTCTCTTCCAAAATCGCCGATCAAATAAAGCCTTCAACTCAAACACTGGCACATATTTCGAATAATTAACAATGTTGTCGAATCAGTAGCCTGAAAAATATAAAATTATTAATTAATTCGTAAATAAAGCAAATAAGAGAAGTGAGAAAAACGCAACAAAAAAATATATTCCAATTTAATCACAAACGCCATAAAAACAAAGAGGAATGGGAAGAAACGAAAAAGAGAAGGAAACAAACAACAAAGAAAGGAAGTCGTCATTAATGCACAGTTTGAGGTGACTGAACATCTCCACGTCACGTGTCACTTCAGCTATAAAAGAGGCATGGCTAGCTACCATATATAACAACCGAAGGAAGCCATGTACCATTATTATTTTCTGCTATTTAGTGCTTCTTTAATGTGCGTGTTTTTATGTTAGAAACTATCAAACTAAAATTTTATAAAAACACCTACGTATTTAGTTTCCCATGAGTCAAGTCAATATTCTGTATGCTCTGTAGAAATTAAAGAGTACGGTAAATCATACCCGAAAATATAAAGATATTGCTTTGTTTAATTATATAATATATATTATTATTTAAATTGTAATCAATCCCAATTCATGCCCTTTGATATTACTATTTAAATAATTTTTTTAATTATAAGAGTTAGATGTCTATACATATATATCTCAATTTTTATTAAAGGATTTTTTTCCATGAAAAATTGTGAGAAATAAATGTAAATAATATCAATAATAATGGCTGAGCGATGGGCATGTATCACAAACGAGAACGTGAAGCAAGACTAAATATATTGGTGCTACTCAATACACGTTATATATAAATAAATGCATGTCACTAGATGGGATTCACGTGATAAAAGTAAATGATATTTGAGATGTTTAAATGAGTTAGTATTTTTGCATTAGTTTATAATATTTATATATATTTTTGTATATAAAAAATTTAATAGTGTTAGATATTCATAACATATAACTTTTTTATTAAAATTATAGTTTTATCCCAAATTAAAATAGGGCCAATAGAACAAGGATTCGAAGTGGTTCCCCATGAGGATCAAGGATAGAAAATAATCCGAGTTCATTGGAAAATTGACTGAGTGGAATTTTCATCTATGACACTTTAAACCATTGAAGTTTAATGTAGTGTGTGTTTGAAAACTCTCTAAACTTAGACTTTAAATCTAAATTTGGACAAAATTTAGATTTTAAAAAATTTTAAAATAAATAGTTATATTTATTTAAATTTTTTTGGACAAAACTATAGTTTAGAATTAAAGTTTTAGATAAACTGATCAGAGTAACTTATGAAATAATAAAAGAGTTTATGAACTAACCAATTACTATATTGTCTCTATTTTTTGTTACATCATCTCTCCTATATTTAACAATTATACATTTTTTATAATTTAATAATAATTCTAAAATTAACTTTAATAATAATAATAATAATCCTCTCTCCCTACATGCATGGCTTACCATTTTATTTTGGGAGAGGTCCAGACAGTTAATTATAAAAAAATCTTTTAAAATTATCAAATAAATAATTAAAAAATATTTTAAAATCATCACACAATTAAATAGTTATAAGAGACTTGTGATAATACATTAGAATTATAAAAAGACACAATTATCACTACTATAATAGTAAATTTTAGATTTATTCAATGAGTGAGAGGGTTTGTATTTCATTATAGCAGGGTAAATTTTGTATTTTTATAATTTGAATATATTACTCCCAGATATCTTAGAATTATTTAATTATTTGATAATTTTAAAAGATTTTTTTATAATTAATTATCTTTAACAGGATTTTATTCAAATTCTCTTTTTTATTTTTTGCCTCTACTTAGTTCATCTTTGTTTGGTTTTATATTACAAACTACAATTATCAAACTAACATTACAGTTTTTGATAACTTATTCTCTATACATTCCAAATAAATGATGAATTAAAGCTATGAAAATTTTGATATATTTACTTTCTAGTAAAAAAATAATCACTAAAAAGATATTAGTATTTGTCCATAGAAAGTTTAACAATTTCCAAGGCAGTTAAAAAAAAGTCTAAAATTAAAAAATTATTTCCAATCCATCCCTTCTTTAAATTTACTCATGCAGTTAAGCATGTATAAAGTATCATCAACATTCTAAAACAAGTATTAATCATGTGAGGTGTTACAAAAATAAAATGAGGGAGCACATATTTAAGCGAATTATACGTACGTACACACTGAGCACTAATTATTGCGAGGAGTAATTAAAGTTGGCCAAGTCAATATAATTAGTTATCGTTTGTCCCCTTTCTTTGATGGAGAGAGATGCTGCCACGTCCCAAAATTTGGAATGTGACTGACATAAAATATGAACAACTTCATATTCTGAAAGCGTAAAACCTCAAATAAATCGTTTGAAATGAAACAATAATAAATTACATTTACTATAAACGTTCAAGACTTCCATAATGTTTTCTAAAATAACCAGAATATTTTCTAAGAACTATGTGGAGTATTTATATTTTTTTCAAAATAATACAAACACTTTCTAAATGATAATTATATCAAAAGTAATTTTATAAAAACGCTTCGGATCGACAACAAGGCTCTTCATTGCTCAGCGAAAGGGTTAGGGTCACCTGCACTATTTGAGGCCAAATAATATACTCGTGAATAACGTCCCAAGAAAAAGCATGATTTAAAAGATTGTGGAAATAAACAATGAATAAACAAGTTTCAAACATCTCGTATTTCAATGCAAACTTTTCTGTAACCATTTTCTTTCAGGAAAAACAATTTGAAATAACAATTTCAAATCAGTAATCCTTTCAAAACCATAATCTTTCCGTAAACATTATTGTTTCAGAGATACAATTTAAAATAACAATTTTAAATCAATCGTTGTAAAACAATCCTTTTAAAAACTATAATCTTTCCATAGGACTTCAACAGAACAAAAGCAGACGTGGACACACAGTCTACGAAGGTAACTAACCATCAGATGCGGCCCGAAATCACGAAACAAACGTGGACACACAGTCCACGAGGGTAACTAACCAATCTGGCAGCTCGAAGCCGCTAACTGTCGGTGGCTCAAGGCCACTAACCTTCGCGAGTACGAAACCCATGGTGAAATCTGGTAGCTTAGCCACTACCCTTCGCGAGTACGAAACCCACGGTGAAATCTGGTAGCTCATCCATTACCCTTCGCGAGTACGAAACCCACGGTGAAATCTGGTAGCTCATCCATTACCCTTCGCGAGTATGAAACCCACGGTGAAATCTGGTAGCTCAACCACAAACCCATGGTGAAATCTGGTGGCTCAACCACTACTCTTCGCGAGTACGAAACCCACGGTGAAATCTGGTAGCTCAACCACTACCCTTCGCGAGTACGAAACCCACGGTGTAATCTATCGAGCTCAGTTAACCAAGGTGCACCAAGGGCTAACAGTACTGCTGTTAGCAACCAGCGTTCTATATTCCATCATTTCTAAAACATTTCCATCATGCATGGGGTTTATTTCACATATAATAATCTCAATCGTTTCAATGCCATAACCGTTGGTAAAAACCACTTTGAATTTCAAAAACCCCATCATGTATATTAAAATCAAGTTACTATAAAATCATATGAAATTCGCATAAGAATATATTTCATGAATAATATCAGTTCAATGCAACTTTTGCCAAACTCTTTTCAAAAAGCTTATTCATCCATTTTCATACATAATCATAATTCTTTTATAAACTAATCGAAAGAAAATCATTTCTAACGATTTAAACCATACTTTCGTAAAATTTGCTTTTCAAAATTCATATTTGAAATTCCACATTTGAAATAACAATGCATTTGAAAATATAAATTTTAGGGAATGTTATTCACTCACCTGCCACACTACCCAACCTTTATCCGTTTTAGCCAAATCACTTTTGAATACTTTCACTTCTCAACCCCTGGTATTCCAAAGCAATATATTAACATTCTAAATATAACCTTAACGGGAATAAACCATTCCTAATCTACTACACATCATATAGGCATAATCACTAACATGCTTTAGCCATGGCTAAGTTGGTTAAAGCACCAATTCATTTCCAAATAATCCTTGAAAATGATCTTTGCACAGATCTAAACCTTCCACACTAATCCATTTCCTTTGAGCTACGGTCACCAACTTTCTCTATACCCCCAATTTGAACAATTCACTTCCCTATATATATATATGCGTACTTGCTCACAGCCAGCCTTTAAATCAGAAACACCCACACAAACATATACTACCCAAAGTAACAGTTCTTATCCAAAATGCAATAAGTATGAAACATATAGCAAACCAGACGGCAGCCTAAAATGTACACCCAACAGCGATGTTCCAACAAAAGAGAGAATCTTATGTTCCTCAACTTCACAGCTAAGGATCAATAACCAAAACAAGCTCATCAATATTACACATCACTCAAGCCTCAGCAATCATTCTCACACTCGACACAGACCCAGCACACAGGAAAAACAAAATCCACACGTCCTGCCTCGCCTCAAAAATCAGAAAAATGATGGAGAGAATGTACGGCGTCTAAGTTGTAAACAGAAGTAAGGACAAAATGGTAATTTCACGTTTGTGAAAAAGAAAATAATCCTTCCCTCCTGCGGCTGCTGGGACTCGAGCAAAGGTACACTATTTTAATTCCCCGCTACAGCTACCACTCGGCTAATGCTCCTTATTAATATTTTCTGCAACAAATATATATATACCTTATAATAATTTCATAAACATTTTCACAGGCCATAACAGATGCTGTCTCAATAAGTCAATAGGCATTTAACAACGTACTTGACACGAAATTTGAAAGCTTCAAAACGCGCCCAAAAAGGTTCGCTGACTTTCTTTGGTCAATGAAAAGGAAAATATCACGTTGCCTTTTCCATTCATGCACGGAAGACTTAACTGAATACTTATAAGTATAACACATTCATACACACACTAATACTATTACTCATCTTGGGGTTTCAGTTATAACTTGTCTAAAATTATAAGTTTCTAGTGAGTTCATCTCTATATATTGTTATTTTCCTACTTCTTTTACTTAGTTTTTTATCTTCTATATGTCGATCATGAGCAATAACTGATATATATACATACATATATATATATATATATATATGTATATTTGCAGATCAGATCATCAAATGGGAAGGCAACCAAAGTTGAATATGTTTTTAGGGCTGTGTCTCGTTTTCATCAAACTTCTTTTTCAAGTGGGCAGTTCAGTGGGAGATGGGAGAAAACTCATCACTAACGACAAGAATCCTGGTAAATTAGCTATAATGTTCTTTACATGGTTATTACTTTCAAGCTATTCCCATGCCTTACTCCAACTTGAACTTTCATATAAGTTATAAATTACTCCTCGAATTATTAATATATGATCTAATTAAGAAGTTGATCTTAGACCTAAATATAATACATATTTCTTATATTTATTAATTTTTTTTCAATTGCACCTATTGATACTCTCTCAATAATAATAAAGTAAGAAAGGGAATGAGAGAATTAATGAAAATAATTAGGATGATTAGATAAAAACCTATGTCTCCCCGTTAACGAGGTTTCCTTCAATACTAAACCTACATCTTACAGATTTCATAAGCCCTGACTGTGGAACAATGTTAACTTATGATGTTTTTATTTTTGAACTACTTATGTGCAGGGTTCATAAGCATCGATTGTGGAGTACCAAATGATTACTCAGACGAGGAAACGGGCATATGGTATCAGACAGATGCAAACTTTATAGAAACTGGCACAAATTATGTGCCTCTCCCAGGCGCCAACCTTGATTATCCTTATTATGGGGGACTTCTAAGAACCTTGAGAAGCTTCCCAAATGGAAAAAGGAACTGCTATATCCTCAAGCCAAAACAAGGCAAGCACCATACTTATCTCATCAGAGCTTTCTTTGCTTATGGGAATTACGATGGCAAAAATCAAACTCTAACCTTCGATTTGTACCTTGGCATCAATCATTGGGACACTGTTGAATTGAGAACTAATGATGATTCTTACATTTCTGAGATTATTCATACTCTATCCACAACCGACACAATACATGTGTGTCTTGTGAAAACTGTTGTGGGAGTACCTTTCATTTCTGCATTGGAGCTTCGACCTCTTAGCAATTCTATTTACCAAACTCCTTCTCCTTCTCAATCACTTTTAATCTTTCGAGGAAGATTTGATGTTGCCTCTATCAGTTCCGCCGTATTCAGCAGGTGACTCCAACTTCTTCCATCTTTTTCTTACTATCTCTTTATTTCGTACGTTATTCTTCATTGACTCTGAAATGGGATTTTCTTTTCAAGTTATGTGATATTTTTTTTCCTTTTTATAAACACTAACGGTTAGTTTGGATGAAAAGGGGAAAACTTTCGAAAATAGTAAATTTATGTTACCATTTCTGAAAAATTCTCTGTTCCTTAAAGGTACCAAAGACCTAGATCTTTGAGTGAGTATAACTCTTTTAGTATTGCGTAAATTTAATTTATTCCTGGAGACAAATTATACACAATTGAAGAAAAATAGTTACATCAAGATAGGTTATGTCTTTAAACGAGTTTCACCTATTTGAATTTTACAAATAAATAGTAATAAAAAAGTTGTTTGCACAGGTTCCATCATCTTGTCGTATGGAAAAGTAACAATGACGAGATAAATAACTATGTTTATATAATATGCGCGTGCGCAAGTGCAGGTACAAGGATGACATCTATGATCGAATGTGGCACAAAATTGATTTTTCATATTGGTACCAGATTAATGGGTCTGTAGATATTGATTCTTCATCCACAAACAATTCTTATAAATTACCGTCAGAAGTGTTGAAATCTGCAGCCCGATCATTCAACCTTTCCTATGCATTGAACTTTGACTTTAACTATGTATGGGAAGACCTTGACAAGTCTTCTGAGTTAATCTTGTCATCGGAGCCACAATTCTTGAAAAATCCTGAACAAAACGGCGATAATATCCTGCAAGTCCTAAGAAACTTCGAATCTCAGTTACTGTAGTAGGTCGTGGCCAGCTTTTGACTGCCTCAACCTTACTAGGATCTACCTGGATGCCGTCTTTGGACACCACGTGCCCCAAGAAAGTGACTTCAGTCAACCAAAACTCACACTTGGAAAACTTATCATAGAGCTGTTGTTCTCTCAACCTTTGTAACACTATCCGCAAATGGTGTTCGTGCTCCTCCGTACTCTTGGAATAAACCAGGATATCATCAATGAACACGATCACGAACTTATCCAGAAATTCTCTGAATACTCGATTCATTAAATCCATGAATGCTGCAGGAGCATTCGTCAAACCAAAGGACATCACTAAGAATTCATAATGACCATACCGAGTCCTGAATGCTGTCTTTGGAATGTCTTCCTTCTTAATTTTTAATTGATGATACCCTGATCGCAAGTCCACATTTGAAAAGTATTGCGCTCCTTGCAACTGGTTAAACAAATCATCAATGCGTGGCAATGGATACTTATTCTTTATTGTCACCTTGTTAAGCTATCGATAATCAATGCACAGCCTTAACGATCCATCTTTCTTTTTCACAAACAACACGGGTGCGCCCCACGGAGAAGTACTGGGTCGTACAAACCCCTTATCTAACAATTCTTGCAATTGGGTCTTTAATTCCCTTAACTCAGAGGGCGCCATCCTATAAGGCGAAATAGAAATTGGCTGCGTGCCCAGAATGACATCAATACCAAATTCTATCTCTCTAACTGGGGGTAAACCCGGCAATTCTTCAGGAAATATGTTAGGAAATTCCTGAACCACAGGAATCTGGTCTAAGCTGACAGTAGACTTGTCAACATCTTGAACTACTGCCAAAAATCCCTGACAACCCTTCGTCAACATTCGCTGGGCTTTTAAAATAGAGATCAAGTTAGTTGGCTTCTCTACCTCATTCCCTCGCAACACAAACAGAGTTTCACCCGGAATATTAAACTTAACCACCTTTAAGTGGCAATCGACAGTAGCATAACATGAAGATAACCAATCCATGCCTAATATCACATCAAAGTCAATCATATCAAGTATCATCAAGTCAACAAGGCTTTCTCTACCTTCTATAGACACTTCACAGGATTTATATACTTGTGAAACTGACAAAGATTCCCCCACAGGGGTAGCAACTGAGAAAGGATAATCAAGCTTGACAGAATTCTTACCCAACATCTTAGTAAAATATTTCGAAACATACGAATGCGTCGATCCAGGGTCAAACAATGCATAAGCTTTTTGAGAATATAAAGTGATAATACCTGTGACCACAGCATTAGAGGCCCGAGCATCTTGCCTCGTCATCGCATACACCCTAGCTTATCCCTGAACTGAAGAAGGTTGTGCTCTTTTCTTCGGAGGTCGTCCTAATGTACCTCTACCTGTCGAGGCAGAAGTTGCTCCAATAGACAGAGCTGCAAATGTAGCAGGGTGAGGAGAAGGTCGAGCTGATCCATAGCTCGAGGTAGACTGGGCAAACGGGCACTCTTTCCTCAAGTGACCTGGTTGTCCACATCCATAACATGCCCCAACGGTCTTATGACAGGCTCTAGAATGATATTTTTCACACGTACCACAAGGAGGTCTAGAATAGTTAGACTGACTAACCCCAGACTGAGGTCTGGCACCTCCAAACTTAGGTCTCGTGTTAGAGACGCCCACAGAAGGTCCATAAGATCTAGGCGCTGGCTACCTGGCAAAAGATGAGGGTTGGCCCTGAGAGCGATTCCTTTGAAATGAAGAGCCTTGGAACCTTCCGCTCTCAGCCTTCTGTTTCTTAGAAACCCCATCTTCTTCCATGTGCCTCAACTCAATTCTCAAAGCACAGTCAACCACATCAGCGTAGGAGGCAAAATGATTCAACATCGGGGTTACAGCATCATGAATATGTATCGGCAATCCCTGAATAAACCTGCCGATCCTATCCCTTTCAGACGGAATCAAGGTAGATGCATATGATGAAAGTTCTATAAATCTTCTGTCATACTCAGCCACAGACATCCCAGAAGTACATTTCAACAAAAGAAATTCCTTAACTCTGGCATCTTTCTTGCTCTGGGGAAGAAAATGTTTCAGAAAAAGATCCTTGAAATCCGCCCATGACAATAACGGTACTCTATCCCTCTGAAATCCTGGCACTGTCTTACTCCAGGCATTCGCAATTCCCTCAAGTCGAAATAAGGCAAACTCTACGTACTGCACGTATGGACATCTCAAAGCCCGACATCTCTTCTCAATCCCTTCCAGGAACTCCATGGGTTCCTCTCGAGAATCAAACCTTGAAAACTTCGGAGGATCCAACTTAATAAACTCTGATAACCTGACCGCTATAGATTCTTCCTCCATAACCAGGGGTGTCTCCACTTGAGTCTCGTACCTAGAGGATGTAGAGATCTCAGGAGACTGCGGAGGAGATGGTTCCGCTTCAGATAGAATTTCTAGAAGGGGTCTAAGGGGTCGACCTCTCTGAGCCCTAGCTCCCCTACGACCCTAACCTCGGCCTCGAGGAGGCAAGTCACTTTGTTGAGCAGAGCCTTGATCCGAAGCCCTATCACTCCTAGAGCTCCCTCCAAGTGGTAGACGTCTAGGAGGCATTTAACTATTCATAAAACATAGAAGATATTCAATTTCCAGAAAAGTACGTTTATAAAATCATAAGAAAATAGAACACTTTTGAATTTCTCATAGAGATCTTTAGAAATGCCTCAACTATGGTTATGCCCGGGTTCATAACGATAATTAAGACCTTACCGAAGTATCCCAGCTCCACGTAGTCATAGAAAAACCAACTTGGCTTTGATACCAAATTATCACGTCCCGAAATTTGGACCGTGACCGGCACAGAATATGAAGAATTTCACATTCTGAAAGCCTAATACCTTAAATAAAACATTCAAGTTTTCCATAACATTTTTCACAATAAATAGAATCTTTTCTAAGGTCTAGGTGGAGCTTTACCCTTTTTCAAAATATTACAAGTTCTTAAGAAAAGTAATTACATCAAAAGTAGTGTTTATCAAACGGCCCTTCAGATCGACAGCAAGGCTCTTTACTGCTCAGCGGGAGAATTAGGGTCACCTGCACTATCTGATGCCAAATAATCTACTCGTAAATAATGTCCCAAAAACATGATTTAAAGGAATACGGAAATACACAATGCATAATCATATTGAAATTGTATTTCATAACGTTTTGTAATCTGATGCAAACCTTTTCATAAATATTTGTATTTCAGGGAAAACAATAATCTGAAATAACTATTTCAAATCAACCTGAAATAACCATTTCCAATCAATCGTTGAAAAACAATCCTTTCAAAACCATAATCTTTCCCTAGGACTTTAACAGAATGAAACAGACGTGGACACACAGTCCACGAGGGTAACTAACCATCAGACGCGGCCCAAAGCCATAAAACAGACGTGGACACATAGTCCATGAGGGTAAATAACTATCAGACGCGGCCCGAAGCCACGAAATAGACGTAGGTATGAAACCCACGAATAACAGACGCATGTACGAAACCCACAAATAACAGACGCAGGTACGAAACCCACGAAATATCCATCGAGTTCGGATAACCAAGGTGCACCAAGGACTAACAGTACTGCTGTTAGTAACCAGCGTTCTGTATTCCGTCCTAAAACGTTTCCATCATGCGTGGGGTTTATTTCACATGAAATAATCTCAATCGTCTCAATGCCATAACCATTGGTAAAAACCACTTTGAATTTCCAAAACCCCAGCATGTATATTTGAAATCAAGTTACTGTAAAATTATATGAAATTGACATAAGAATATATTTCATGAATAATCATCATTCCAATGTAACTTTTGTCAAACTCTTTTTAAAAGCTTATTCACTCATTTTCATACATAATCATTTCCTTTGTAAGCCAATCGAAAGAAAATCCTTTCTAACGATTTAAACCATACTTTCATAAAATTTATTTTTCGAAATCCATATTTGAAATTCACCATATGAAATGACAATGCATTTGAAAAATGTAAATTTAGGGAACGTTATTCACTCACCTTTCACGCTTTTACTCCTTTACTCTGTTCCGCCAATCACTATTTATTATAATCACTCTAACTCCCCTGGATTCTAAAAATAATAAAATTTGTAAGCTCACAGTAAAGAACCCTTAGAATTCAATCTGTGCAACAATCCAATTAACATTTCCCAAGGATTCCAAGATTCATACAGCTACCTCTGGTACCCATGTAACCGGTAACTTCACCCAAATCAAAGTTTCCAAAACTCAAACTTTACTAGGATTCATCCTAAACCAACCATCATGCGCTCGCACACACACACAAATTACACTATCACAGCCACTTAGGTGCAGTGTATATATATGTATATATCCACAGCACACACACGGCATCAAACATGTCCATGGGTCATTTATACAGCAACAACAGAAACCTTCGCTTAACCACATGCTTGATTCCTCCTTCATTTAGTTTCATCACTACCCACGTAAATGTAAATAGACTTCCTAGAGCGCGCACCCTCGACATATACACAATTTCCTTCACAACAGCAACAGAATTCCCACAGCAACTCCCTTCCTACCCAAACCAAAGAATCAAACCCAACAATTCCTTTTCTACATTGACCCACGGCCCCCTCTGCCCCGCAGTAATTTCACACACATATACCGGCGTAACATTACAGCGCCCACAAGCACAGAGTAAATATATACAACCCTTCACAACCACAGCCAAAGCCAAAAGTTCATAGACTCAAGCACAGATACATATATCCACAACCCCAAAACAATGCTCCCCCTTCAACGAGACAGCAATTTCACCCCTCTTTAAGAAAAACAGAGCAAAGAACCCCCAGTTCCTTACCACAACCATAGCCACAACCACCACAACAGAGCATTTCACGGTAACAAACAATATGGCTCAACACGGAGAAAGGAAGAGGAGAGTATCCAGAATCACTTACACAGTGAGGGACAGGAATCACAGGGCACCTGACACCGGCAGAGATTCAATCTGCATTCACCGCAACTCCTGTTCCAGATCACCGACACTGCTCTCCCGTGATGCTACCTCTCGCCCCGCCGTTCAGTTATATCACCTGCCACAATCCAAGCCCCAGCATCCTTCGTCGTCACTCATCCACCGAGAAGGAGCACAGCGCCACCACAGAAACAGAGCAACCCCAAAATCAACAGAAATTACTCCCATCACAAGGCGTCGGCTTCAATCGCACAACGACAGCTCAAAGGCTCAACTTTCACTCTCTTCCTGCTTCCTTTCCTCGCAGCATATAAGAGCAACAAAAGCAGAGACCTCAGGCGATGGGTCAACTTTGATGGCGACGGCACAACAGCGTCTGAGCACACGGCATCGATGGCGTGAACTTACCTCCCTCGCCGCTCACTAGCCGCCTCCCTTTCCTTTGTTGCCGCTGCACAATCTGTAAAAGAAGCAAGGAGTGCGTACGACGACAAAAAGGAAAGAAAAAGGAGGGGAAAACTGAAATTCACACTTTTAAAAAAAACAACCCCCTTCAGCACTCTCAGGATTCGAACACGAGGTACGCTGGTTAATTCATGTCCACAGTGACCACTAAGCTACCTTACACACATTGAAAAATCTCCGCAGAAAAAAAAATATATTCCTTATTTACATTGATTTATCCAGATAAAACTCATGGCCATAACAGAAAAGTCATTTGCAACTTTGCAATTGAGGTTTTGCTTCCTTATATATTATTGTTAGTTCAATTTTGACTACCCTTGTGTGAATAAAAATTAACAATAGTATATGTTTCTTGTCCCTTAGTTTGTCAGATAATCCTGGCCTTTGTCTGGTGGATTCATGCAAAAAGCATAAGTTTGTTATTCCACTTGTTGCTTCTATTTCTGCCTTTGTTGTAAGCGCCTTGGTTTGTTTAGGAATTTGGATCTTCAAAACCAAAAAGTTAAAAGGTAGGCATAAAAGTATACATTCTCATTTGTTATGATTATGATCACGGTGTTCATTGTCAACTTTTTGCAATTAGATTTGTTCTCTGTCATCGATCTCTTATGATTGATTATTTGTATTAATGTTGCAGTGGTTATTACAGTTTCTACGAATGAAGAATCGTTACGACCAAAAAATCGAGCAGTTTCTTACTCCAGAATTCTCAGAATCACTACTAATTTACAAGACTTAATTGGAGAAGGAGGTTTTGGGTAGGTTTATTATGCCACTCTAAGAGATAGTACTCAATTTACTGTGAAGCTACTTTCTCAATCATCAATGCAAGGTTTCAAAGAATTTCGATCAGAGGTTAGATACTTAGATGAATCAAGTCAAACACTTGAAGTAAGAAACATTAAAATTAAATATTAGTTCACTCTAAGAGTACTGCATAAAGTTCAAATTGGATTGCAAGTAGAACTCTTGATGGTTATTGATATGGCACCAAGGAAATACCTAAGGAGGAAGAATAGGGACGCTAATTGACTGAGTCTAAATCAATTCTAGATCACTCTATTTTCTGGTTTTTTCCACTAACACGCACTGCTGAATTATAGGGCCATTATCCATCATTTATGTCCAGCATGTGTCATCATGGGTCGGTTATGAGTCAGTTTCCCGACTAAGTAGGGAAGTGCAGTTTCATTATCTTCCTATATATATGTAATTGCAGTCCTTAAGGCAGATATGAGAATTATCTTTGTAAGTCTATCGGAGATGCTCCAGGCTTCTGTATTCCCTTACTTGTGAGATACTTGCAGTGAGAGAATTAGGAGAGAAGTTACTTTCTGTTCTATTTTTCACGTACAGGTTCCTAACAGTATATAGACGGTATATACCAATTTGGTATTAGAGCCCGGTTCTGATCAACATGGTAAACACCCGCGCGTCTCACAATATTCCACCACCCGAAGACCGTCCAATTGGCAACGACCCATTAGCCACTATTGCTGCCCGACTGGAAGCTCTGGACATTTAAACTGAGAAGGTAGCTGTCTTAGAGGCGCAGTCCTCACGACACGACCGAAGGCAAGGGAGGCATCATAACTGGATGGAAGATAGCAACAATGAAACAGATTCGTCTAGACGAGGACACCGACGACCGACAGCAAGGATTGATTTCCCAAAGTTCGGAGGGGGTGATCCGCGAGGATGGATACTCCAGGCAGAGAAGTATTTTAGGTACTATGATATAACGGAGGATGATAAAGTAGATATAGCCTCCATGTACCTGGAAGGAGATGCCTTGGACCTCTTTTCATGGATGAGTACCGAGAGGACTATCTATTACTGGGAAGAATTAGTGAAGGCATTTCAAGAACACTATGGGCCACCCGAATATCAAAATCCTGACGAATACCTTTGCAGTATCAAGCAGAATGGCTCTGTGACTGAGTACCAACAGGAGTTTGCCAGACGAGCAGCACGAGTTGAGCGATGGCCAGAGCACTGTCTCCTGGGTATTTTCATCAATGGCTTGAAAGAAGAACTTAAGGCCGATGTACGTATACATAAGCCTAAAATAGTTTACAGAGCGTCAAGCCTCGCTCTGGAACTGGAGAAGAAGCTACTGTCAACCCGTGGGCCCAGGTCCAGTACGTCCTTTGGCCCAATTCGCACCAACCCAATTTATAACTCCCATTATTTAGGACGTGATACCAGAGGCAGCACCACGGCATCATCGGCCCGCTTGCTACCCACAATGTCTCTACCTCATGCATCGTCATCGGTCTCTCAGAATTCAAACACAGCAGCTATAACAGAGGTGGAATGCCAGCGACGACGCGATAAAGGCCTATGTTTCAGCTGTGGGGAACCCTTCCGCCCTAGTCACCGATGTTTGGGAACCTTGTCACTTATGGAGGTTGATGAAGATGGGAACCCAGTGGAAGAAGCCACTGAAATAGAGGAAGGATTTGGCACCGAAGAACAGGGGAGTACTGAAATCTCTTTTAATGCTATATTAGGTCAAAATTCGGCAGCAACCATGAAGCTCCGAGGAACTATTCAAGGTCGCGAAATTTCCCTTCTGATCGATAGTGGATCAACCCACAATTTTATCTCTGCTTCACTGGTCAAGGAATTACAGCTGACTACACACTCGGTGCCCACTCTCGGCGTTCAAGTAGGAGATGGCAGACTTGTACGTTGCACACAGATCTGCGAGGGATTGGTGATCTCACTTCTAGGATTGAGTATCACTCAGGATTTTTATCCTTTCTCTCTCGCTGGCGCTGCTGTGGTCCTTGGGATTCAATGGTTGGCATCTCTCAATACTATCCAAGCCAACTGGAACCAGATGTTCTTAATATTCTGGGTTAATGGCAAACGATACAAATTACAGGGGATTCCTTTTTCAAAAATGCAACCCGTAAGTCTTCATTCCATGCAGATTTCTGAGATGAACTCAAGCTCTACTCCCATTAACCACCTTAATCTGGATTATTTACTGGCGGAATTCCATAAGGTCTTCAATGAACCTTCAGAGTTGCCACCCTTTAGGGAGCATTACCATGCTATCACCCTTCTCCCAAACACACTCCCACCAAACCTAAGGCCATATCGGTATCCCTACTTCCAGAAAAATGAGATTGAACGACAAGTAGAAGACCTCCTTCAAAAGGGGTTCATCCGACCCAGTTCAAGCCCTTTTGCAAGTCCAGTCTTGCTAGTAAAGAAGAAGGATGACTCATGGAGTATGTGTGTGGATTACAGGGTCCTTAACAAGATCACTGTACCAGATAAATACCCCATTCCAAACATTGATGAATTGCTCGATGAGTTACATGGGGCGACCCTCTTTTCTAAGATCGATCTGCGATATGGGTACCATCAAATACGTGTGCTGGCTACAAATATTCACAAAACTGCCTTTCGTACTCACGATGGACATTATGAGTTTGTGGTGATGCCATTCGGACTTACTAATGCTCCTGCCACCTTTCAAGCAGCAATGAATGATTTGTTCCGGCCATACTTGCGCAAATTTGTGCTCGTATTCTTTGATGACATTCTGGTATATAGTTCTACGCCCCAGCTACATGAGCACCATCTTCGGATAATATTCCAAACACTACACCAGCATTCCTATTTTGCAAATTCCAAGAAATGCTCGCTGGGACAGTCTCGAGTGATGTTTCTAGGCCATCGTATTTCAGCCCAAGGCGTTGAAACTGATTTTGAGAAAATCAGTGCTGTACGAGAGTGGCCAATACCTACGAGTGTGTCAGAGCTCTGAGGCTTCCTTGGTCTCGCTGGGTATTATCGGAGATTCGTCCAAAAATATGGTATAATTGCTCGTCCTCTTACAGACCTTACTAAAAAGAATGCTTTCGGTTGGTCTCCTATGGCGCAACAATCTTTTGAGACACTCAAGTTAGCTTTAATCTCTGCACCTATTTTAAAACTCCCTGACTTCCAAGCTGACTTTGTTGTTGAATGTGATGCTTCTATGGAGGGTTTCGGTGCTATCCTCTTGCAACAAGACCACCCTATTGCTTTCTATAGCAAAGGATTCTCATTTTCTAATAGGTATCAATCCGCTTATGACCGCGAGTTGTTAGCACTAGTGTTAGCGTTGCAGAAATGGCGCCATTATCTACTGGGTCGACACTTTACAGTGAGAACTGATCATAACAGCCTTCATAACCTCCTCGATCAATGAGTAGTCACCAATAACCAGCAACGACTCATTCTCAAGCTCCTTCCCTTTGATTTCACCATTGTCTACAAAGCTGGGAAGGAAAATATAAGGGCAGATGCACTCTCCCGATGGCCACAACATGCTGATTTACTTCACATGGTAGTACCCTTGCCTCTGGACTTCTTAGAGCTTGAGGACGCTCTATTGAATGACACCTTTACAGCACCAATCATTGTCGCTCTCAAGACTGATCCCCACTCAAAATTGGGCTACATTATGAGTAAGCAAAAGCTCTACTATCACGGGCGATTGGTCATTCCACGTAGCTCTCCACTCCGGGCAAAATTACTTGAAGAAGCTCATATCACACCTTCAGGTGGACATGGGGGGTTTTTAAAGACCCTAAAGCAGCTCACTGTTATAGTTTATTGGCCCCAGATGAAATCAGATATTAAAACATTGATTCAGCAATGTTTCACTTGCCAAAAGAACAAGTATGATACCTTATCACCTGCGGGGCTACTACAACCCCTACCAGCCCCTAACCAGAATTGGGAAGACATTTCCATTGACTTTATTGTTGGGCTACCTAGGTCAGGAACTGTTGATACTATTCTGGTGGTAGTGGATCGACTCAGTAAGTATTGTCATTTCATTCCACTATCTCATCCATATACTGCTAAGTCCGTGGCTACTAGATTTTGTGAAGAAATCATTCGCCTACATGGCACCCCTCGTTCTATAATTTCGGATCGGGACCCACTTTTCTTGAGTGCCTTTTGGCAAGAGCTATTCAAATTAAGCCAAACTCGGTTGCGGAGGAGTACATCTTACCATCCCCAAACTGATGGGCAGACAGAGGTCGTTAACCGATGTTTAGAAGCATACTTAAGATGCTTTGCACATGAGCAACCACGAACTTGGAGCAAATTTTTGTGTTGGGCCGAATATTCGTTCAACACCAGTTTTCATACATCCACCAACACCTCTCCCTTCAAAGTAGTTTACGGGAGAGACCCGCCTCCCCTCCATCCTTTCATTAAGGGAGAAACTAATATAGCCGACCTCGCTGAACAGCTAGAAACCAGAGACGCCATGCTACGCCTACTTCAAGATAACCTTAAAAAGGCACAAGCCCGGATGAAGTCATATGCAGATAAACATCGGCGCGAGCTTCACTTGAACGTTGGTGATGTTGTTTTCCTCAGAATCCAACCTTTTCGTCAACACTCTCTAGCTCTTCAGAAGTACTCCAAACTCTCCCTACGTTTTTTTGGCCCTTATAAAATCTTACGAAAGGTCAGCCCCGTTGCTTATGAGTTAGAACTTCCTCCCTCAGCCAAAATTCACCCAGTCTTCCATGTCTCCTTACTGCGGCCGGCTCATGGACAATTCCCCGCTACCCCACCGGCAGACTTACCTATCTCTGCTGACTTTGAACTACTCCTAGAACCAGAAAACGTGTTGTCACACCGCTGGAAGGGACCTCATTTAGAGCTGTTAGTACACTGGAAAACCAGACCTGTCGAAGAGGCCAGCTGGGAAGACTATGATCTTCTACAACTTCAATTCCCAGATTTTCAACTTGCGGACAAGTTGGTTTTCCAAGGGGAGAGTATTGATATGGCACCAAGGAAATACCTAAGGCGGAAGAATAGGGACGCTAATTGACTGAGTCTAAATCAATTCTAGATCACTCTGTTTTCTGGTTTTTTCCACTAACACGCACTGCTGAATTATAGGGCCATTATCCATCATTTATGTCCAACATGTGTCATCATGGGTCGGTTATGAGTCAGTTTCCCGACTAAGTAGGGAAGTGCAGTTTCATTATCTTCCTATATATATGTAATTGCAGTCCTTAAGGAAGATATGAGAATTATCTTTGTAAGTCTATCGGAGATGCTCCAGGCTTCTGTATTCCCTTACTTGTGAGATACTTGCAGTGAGAGAATTAGGAGAGAAGTTACTTTCTGTTCTGTTTTTCACGTACAGGTTCCTGACGGTATATAGACGGTATATACCAGTTATTCATCACAGACATTTGGTTTCTCTCATTAGCTACTGTGAAGAAGGAAGTGCGAGGGCTTTAATTTATGAATATATGGCTAATGGCAATCTCCAACAGCATTTATCAGGTATGTAGCCAAGTCCCTATATATTCTCAAATTGAACAATTTCAAAAAGGGCAAAAAAATAAAGAAATCTATCTATGCTCATCGTGCAGTGGAGAACCCTAATGTTTTGAAATGGAATGAGAGGCTTCAAATTGCATTGGATGCCGCACAAGGTAAGCAAAACCATTTTGCTTATTATCTTTTCAATTAACCCCTTATATTGATAGGGTATAATATATTTGGCTATACTTGATGGAAATGCAAGATTGGACTATTTGCATAATGGTTGTAAACCACCAATTGTCCATAGAGATTTAAAAACTTCCAAAATTTTACTAAATCAAAAGATGCAAGCCAAGATTTCTGACTTTGGACTATCTCGAGCTTTTGCAAATGATATTGACACTCATGTATCAACTCGTCCTGCTGGCACGTTAGGTTATCTTGATCCCGAGTAAGTTATTCCAACAAATAAACAAAATAAATTACAATTTACCTCATATTCCATTATGAGATATCTAACAGTTTTGGTTATTTAATCTTCACAGATTTCAGAGTTCTGGGAACCTGAATAAAAAGGGTGATGTTTATAGTTTTGGGATAATTCTACTTGAGCTAATCACCGTCAACCAGCAATAAGGAGAGAAAATGGCGCCATTTGTCACATTCTTCATTGGGTTACTCCAAAACTTGAAATGGGGGATATCCAATCAATCATTGATCCAAAGTTAGAAGGAAGTTGCAGCACCAATTCAGCTTGGAAATTGTTAGAGATGGCTATGTCTTGCACTCCACCATCTGCATTTCAAAGGCCTGACATCAGCCATGTAGTATCCGAACTAAAGGAATGCCTGGCTCTAACACAAAGCATGGGGACGATTTCAACCAGTTCCTTGGATAGTCGTTCTTTCAGTTCTGATTCAGGCCTTATTCCATATGCTCGGTAGATAGTTATTTAAACTTTGAGCCTAGTCGTCTTTCTTCAAACTGATAAAGCCGTGTGCCAGTATCAATAATTGGGTCAATTGAGCTAGTGATTTTCTACGTATGATTATCATTATTAGCATCTTCATGTCGTATTTGTATTGTTAGTATGCTTGGGTCAAACTGTGATTCTTCTTACTACTGCTGGTGGCTCTGAGCTTGTCTTTCTCTTCAGTGTTGATGATATACTTTCTGTGTTCCTCTATAGATCTTTATTTATGTATTTTACTTTGAATGTTGAACTTGTTGGATTATGTATTATTAGTAGATTTTGAGCAATTTTTTGTTTCTGTACATGTAGTTGATCCTTAACACATTTTTTTTAAAAAATCAATATCGTAAATCATGAATATGAAAATTTAATCACAAAAGCCATAAAGACAAAGAAAAGGGTAGAAATGAAAAAAGAAAAAAGAAAAAAGAAAACCAAAGAAAGGAAAATAGAAAGCCTAGTTGTTTATGAAGGAAGGACCATAATAAAGTCGTCATTAATGGGACTGTTTGAGGTGACTGGACATTTCGACGTTCCTGCCACTTCAGCTATAAAAGGTTATTTCGTTTACTTGGACCAAGTCAACCCATATGCATGCATGTATACCATATATAACAACCAAAGCAAGTCATGTACCCTATTATTTTCTGCTATTTATTCCTGCTTTAATTTGTTTGTTTTTATGTTAGAAACTATATCAAACTAAAACTATATAGTTTTAATAAAAGTAGGTAACTATTTAGTTTCGAATGTAACAACTAACAAAACACAAACACCATGATTCCCACAAGTAAACTCAAAATGATAAATAAATTCCCAAGTCAATATTCTGTTTATCTTTAGGTAGAGAGAATAAAAGGGAAAATCGTACCCAAAATAAAATCAATATTGCTTCGTTTATATAATATTTATCATTATTATTGTTATTATTAATTTATTATTTAGACTTGTTAATGGTACGGATCAACCCCAACTCAAGCACTTTGACGTTACTATTTAGAAGCCGATATAATAAACATCATGCATCTCAATTTTATCCAATAGATAAAGGATTTTTCTCCCTGAAAGATTGTGAGAAATAAATGCAAATAATATCAATAATAATAATAATGGCTGGGCATGTATCACAATCCACAATTGAGAATAACAACTAGTTAGAGAGATTTTGAGCAAGATTAAATACATTGGTCAATGCCGCTTAGTACACGTTATATATAAATAAATGCATGTCACCGGCCTCCTCTATATATATATATATATATATATATATACACTAATGACTCTTATCATGTTCTTAGATTGCATATATAGTAGCTTACCAATTGTTTGCATTTCAGGGACATTTACTATTAAGTTATGGTTATTAAATGGGATTAAACTTGAGACTTCTTATTTATTTATAGGAGATTTTTAATTTATACCACCCATCTATGTTTATAAGACCTCCTATTAAAAATATTTTTTGAACGTCGATATTTTTTATCGTTACTAAAAAATATAACTAAATCATTGTTGTTTTTTTTTTTGGCAGTGAATTACTATCAGCAAGCCAATTCCAAATACCGTAGGCTAAACGCAACTTTTCCTACTTCTAAAAACCCTCACAACTCAAACACCTACTTTAATAGGGTACTCAAAACGTTTCTCATGCATCTTGGCTTGAATTTGAGACCTCCAGCTTCAGGCAAGTTCATATCTACATAACTATGACTAGCTCTTTTGTTCATCCATTGTTATGTTATAATATGAGCTAGAGATAGCGTCTTTATAGAATTCAACAGGATCACATGGAGAGGATACAGCTGTCAATTGTGAAGGACCACGAAGTTGTCTCTCATGCCAGTGTTGTGCCTTTGGGGTGACTGACCATAATGGGTTAATTTCTTCGTTTACTTGGACCAAGTCAATCAATCCATCCGCATGCATGGCTACCATTATCATCACTAAATGCCACTAATATTTAGGGTCTGTATTTAGTTTATCCTTAATACATTTTTTTTGGAAAAAATTTAATATCATAAATCATAAATATATACAAGTACCCTTAATGTTGAATCCTTACTAAAAGAGGTATCTACATTTATACTTATTTGATAGTGTCTCAAATAAGATTGTATCCAATAGGAGAATACTTATACCTAGTACAAAAATAAATACACTATATTCTAAGAGTATAAAGTCTAAATAATAAAATTATATATTCATATGGAAAGTTTAATGATAAATATAATTAGAAAAAATTCTCTCCCAACCTTATAAACACAGGATCATAGGAGTAAGTTGGAGAGTAAGACGACTTTGCTGTATCGTCAACTTCATATAGCGTATATAACTTAAATGATCTCATAAAGTTGCAGAGAAAATCAAACTTTGAGTCGTGAAGTCAATTTGTCCGTTGTGTTTCATCACACGATACCTTTTCCCCAACTTTCTCGACCTCCATAAACACGGTGATGAAAAATTTAGGGTTGTTCTGTTTCTCTTTAATTGGGTAGTTGGAAAACTACGTACAAATCTTAATGAACACAATGTTGGATCCAAAGCTTTTAGTCAAAGATCATCTTTTCTGTAGCCCGCACCAAAATATGGGTTATTCGTATTATATTGTTTGATCATGTCAAAGTGAAAGAGCCAGACAAAGGTTAGTTCTGTTCTTTCTTTTCTTTTTTCTCTCAGTTCTATTAAAATAAAATCGATATTTCTTCATTTATATAATATTTATCATTATTTTTGTTATTATAATTTAGACTCGTTAATGATACGGATCAACCCCAATTCAAGCATTTTGACGTTACTATTTAGAGGCCGATAAGTAATATAATAAACGTCATGCAGGACCAAAGAGTAGAGTAGAGTAGAGCTCCAAGTCTTTCTTACATGTAATACATTTTTATCCCATGATTTGACTCTCTCGTAAAAGATAAATAATTAATCATTTTTATTTTAATTAAGGAAAGGTTGACTACATATATAAGTCTGCATGTTGGAGACTGAGGAAGACGATACTTTGCTCTTTGATCAACTTCAATTTTTTTAAGTGAAGAAGTGATACATACATTTTAAATGATCCTTGAAAGTTTGACAAGATCAAACTTCAAATCCTAGTCAAGTCAATAATTGCCTCGTGTTTTGTCACATGCACGCGACATCTTTTTTTCCACTTTTCTTGAGCACCACAAGCACACTAAATTATAAGAGGCTGACTAGAAATCAAGGTTTTTAGTCTGTTTCACTTTAACTACGTACAAATGTCAATATCGATGACCTTAAGGTTGGATCCAAAGCTTTTAGTCACAGATAATCTTTTATTTAGCTAGGCACCAAAATATGGGCTATCCATTTTCTTTGATCATGTCAAAGAGAAAGACCTAGACAGAGGTCAATAGTCCTTTTATTTCTTTCTTTAAATTGCAGAAATTTCGAATAATTAGCATTATTTTCGAATCAGGTAGCTCTGAAATGTGAAATTATTAATTTAATTAATCCCATTTTTATGCCCTCTTAATTTTTAAAATATAATACTCGAGATTTTGTTTCTATTATAAGAATAGTAGTTGCAGTATTGATCAATGCCTTTACACAAACGAGTTCACTCATTCACACATGAAAACCTACTTGTTGGCAAAAGACTCTAAAAGAAAGTAAAAAAAGAAAAGGTGGTTCAAATGTGAGTCTATATGGCATTAATTTGTTGCATAACAAGGGGAGTTAATGTGATCACAAGTGTTACCTTCCTAGTGTAATGAAAGACATAAACTTTTCTACTCACACATATATACACACGCACATACGTACCCGAGAACAAAGATTCAAAGTCGTTTATCATAAGGATCACAGTAGCTGGCGAATATTCAAGTTTGATGTATTCTCAGTGGAAAATCGCAGAAAACTACAAATATGAAAAGAGGAAAGGTACTGTTGTCAATTATATTTGAAGGACCATCAAGTTGTCTCTTTGTGGGGACTGCCCATAAAGGGTTAATTTCTTCGTTTACTTGGAACAAGTCAACCCATCTGCATGCATGGCTACCATTATCAATTTATCATCACTAAATGCCACTAACATTTAGCGCTGTATTTAATTTTACGTTAGAAGCTATCAAATTAAAATAATAGTTTTGTTGGAAATAGATAATTATCCTCTTTTCATATACCTAAATGATGATTTTGATGGTTTCAAAACATGACACTAAACAAAATGCACACAACCATATATAATTTCACACCAGTAAATTCGAAATGATGAAATTTCCATGAGTCATGTGAGTTTGTCATGCTAGGAAGAGTACAAAAGTAAAACACACAAAAAGATACTCCACCAATCTTTATATAGGAGATAATTTGGGAGTTAATCTTAATTCTAAATATAAAATATCTTTATCATATTTGTCTATTTTTCCTAAATTGGAATATTGTTAAGATATTTTAGGAATAACATGTTATATTAACTAATTTTCTCAATCTAATTAAATTAGTTAAATATCTCTTATATTAAATATCGGTGTATTATTTTATTTAAAGAATGTTTATAATTATTTTTGTTATTATTACTTAGACTTTCTCTTGATAATTAATTATAGGACCAATAACCCCAATTCAAACACTTTGACGTTAGTATTTAGAAGTTGATAATTATCAACTTTTTTAAAAAAAAAAAACAGAAATTGAGTTAATGAAGTTTCACTAGAAAATAGAAAATTATAAATAAACATTATTTATCAGGTAACTGAATTTCTCTTCTTTTCGTAGGAATATTTTTGAAATTAATATCAATCTAGAAGATTACATTATAATTATTATTAAAATAATTATGTATCAGAAACAACCTAAGTCAAATGTTATCTTGAAGTTACTTTAAAAAATAATCAAAGGATTGGATAGTATAACCTAGGATAGTTCTCTTTTAAACAGCTAAAAATTAAATTAAATTATTAAGTAACTAAATAAAATGGAACTTAAATTATAGAAAGTGGTTTGATTTGATTAACTATCACTAAAATTACAATGAATTAAAATAAGCATAAAAAACTTATTTTTAAAATTTTTAATTTAAAATAAGTTATATAGAATAATAGTAAGTGAATAGAATAAAAATACAAGTGATTAATAATAATAAATAAACCCACCAATTTAATAACGTAAATAATTATAGTTTTAATAGATATAAAAGTTTAAAATAATAAATTAAAAATTATATTTACTAACTACTACCATAATAATATAATATGATTAAGAATATTAAAAGCTAATATTCAATTATAACTCTATAATTTATAAAAATAGAATTAAAACTAATAAGAGATATAATAATCTAATAATTCAAACCATTTGAGTAATAATTAAATATTTATTAAAATCTTAATATAAAGTCTTGACTCAAAATAAAAATAAAAATAAAAATAATAAAATAAAACTATAATCAGCACATTATTAATTATTAAATAGTAATTCAATCATAATAATTTTTAATAAAAATAAATAAATTATTACAACCCTTCTAAATAATTAAAAAACTATTCTAATATTTAGGAATAATGAGATAACAGGTAGAATATTAGAGTAATCTAGATTCCCTAAGACCCAAACTCCCCTTTGACCAGCCACGGATTGCCATCAAGAACGCTGCCACCAACGAGTTCGATAGCTCAGCCATGGTTGCTCGACGAAAAAGACGAGGAGAACAGTGGAAGACACCGAAAAAATGAAGAGGAATGGAGGAAAAATGGAGATGAATAGATGGAATAATGATTTGGATTGAAGGGAGTCGAGAGAGCGGAGGAAACGGCCGAGAACAAGATCTGGTGCGTGCTGCCGTCGAACTCGCTATTCTCTGTGCGTCGCTGGTGGTTTAAGAAGAAGAAAATCAGATTTTAGTGCTTGGGGTAGAACGACGCCATTTTGGTGTCGTGGGACTTCTCTGGAGTTTCACAATTTCAGGTCCTTATATGTAATTTCTAAAATTAGGTGGTTCTTCTATGTCATTTGATTTTGGTACTTCAATGGGGTTTATTAATTAAGGTCCTTCTTTATCATTTCTCTTGATCATTCAGCAACATTATTTTATTCATTCTTTATATTTTCTGATCATTTGTTGTTATTTTTTCCTCTCAACTTTTAAATTCTAATTTCTCCTAAATACCCTACAATCAAATTTACAAATAATAGCATCAATTGTCTTAAATTAATTAATCATAATTAAACTGGGACAATTTTAACCCTATAAACACAAATTTAAAGCACAATAATTCAAATAATAAAATAAAGACCAATTATAGGGACAAAAACCTATTTAAATAATATGACAATATATATAATTAAATAAATGAGTTTTTCAGTAGCCTTAAATATTACTGTATTTTTTATCTTTTCTAATAAAAAAAAAAAAAGGAACCATAAGAAAGTCAATTCCAAATGCCCTAGGCTAAACGCCACTTCCTACTAACATGCACACAATTCACACCCCACTTTACTTCTCGCGCATCTTGGCTTGAATTTGACACCTCAAACTTCAGGCAAGTTCATATCTTCTATAGAGATAGCGTCTTTATAGAATTCAACAGATCACATGATGGAGAGGACATCAAAGTGGATTTTATGGTTTGCCTTGATCCAACTTTTCCTCAATCTCAGCTACGCAATGCTCAATAATGGAAGAAAACTCACCACCTCTGGTAAGAAAGCTTTAGTATGACTTTCCTTTATCAAGCCTAGTTAACAAGGTTTTTAGTTCCTTCAATACAAAACTTACCATTTATCAAACCTAGTTAACAAGGTTTTTAGTTCCTTCAAGACAAAACTTACCATATTATATTCTGCTGTATCAACTTTTTGCGCGCCGCACAGATTTCATAAGCATTGACTGTGGAGCAAGCATCGAATACACTGACTCTCAAACTGGGATCTCATATCAGACAGACACAGGTTTTGTAAACACAGGGTATAATTTTATGGTGGCACCTGATAGAAGATATAAAATAGATTATCTTTATTTTGGGAGACAACTGCAGACACTAAGAAGTTTCCCTGACGGAAGAAGGAATTGCTACACCCTGAAACCAAAACAAGGCAAAAACCAAAATTACCTCATCCGAGCTTTCTTCACATATGGAAACTATGACGGCAAAAATAAAACTCCTAGTTTTGACTTGTACCTCGGCACCAATCATTGGACAAGTATCGAAGCGAACCAAAATTATGTTTTTGTTGAGATCATCCATACTCCTATAACCGACACCATACACGTTTGCCTTGTAAAGTCAGGCAAAGGAATACCTTTTATTTCTACTTTGGAACTACGACCTCTCAGCAATTCTATTTATACAACTCCCTCCCCGCCTTCTCAAAATCTTTTAGCCCTCTATTCTAGAGTTGATGTTGGCAACATCAGTAGCACAGTCAAGTACAGCAGGTGATGACTCTAATTTTTGTATTCTATGGCATCTTCTATTTTTCACATGTTCATTATCTAGCACTTGTGAATTTTTATGTTCTCTAGCTTCTTGTGTTATTCACATGCTCTCCTTTTACATGCAAGTAATTCTCATATTCGTTTCTATTCACAAGTCAACAAAGTGAATTTCACTTCAATCATTTTCTTTCTTTACGTTCATCACTTAAGAAGCTTGATATCAACATATAGGTACATGGATGACATCTATGATCGTACGTGGCTCGCGGACAACGTAAGTTCTAAATTGCAAGATTGGCATTTGTTCAATAAACCTATGGATATTAATCCGGAGAGCAAAAATGATTCTTATAGATTACCAGCACCAGTGTTACTATCTGCAGCCAAATCATCGAATCGCTCCTCTGCTTTAAACTTTGACTGTGGGTCTGTTTGGGGGGGTCCATTTGAATATTCTTTCACATATTACGTCAGCTTTCATTTTTCTGAAATTGAGCAGCTTCCCTTTGGGCAGAAAAGAGTAATCGATATTACTGTTAACGATCAAAAAATCCTCCCAAAGCCCATAACTCTTGAATACTTGAAGCCTCAGACAGTTTATACCGTTACAAATCAAAGTTGTATCCGTTTCAGCATAACTGCAACATCAGAATCTGCTGCTCCTCCAATCCTCAATGCATATGAGATGTATCAATTAATATCACCCCTAACTTTCCCAACGGACCAAAGTGATGGTAATCTTCTCTATTCCTTGTTTAATTCTTTCGTTTCAGTGTGTGCAAGTTTGAGCTTTTCACTTCTCACAACATATTTATTATTTTTTTATAATAGTGGATGCTATCTTGGACATCAAGAACACATACAAAATCTCCAAGTTGGATTGGCAAGGTGACCCATGTTTACCCGATTATGCATGGGAGAGACTTATTTGCAGTCCTGGCACCAATCACTCTTACGCAAGGATCGCCTCATTGTGAGTATTTCATTTCTTGAATTAAAGTCATAAGTTTTGATATATGATCATTGTCAAAAAAGGTTTGGTAACTGTAAACTTGAGTTGACGAGGGTCAATTTAATTTGATGTTATTCTTATATGTTCTTTTTCGTTAAACGATCTTAATTTCTATTGCAAAGTGTTAAAATAATTTTTAGAAGTCCCAACTCAATTATTTATTTTATTTTAAATTAATTTTAAATCAAAATTAGTCAACATACTTTATTGACTTAGTCAAATATTGACCAAGTAATCGACAAAAAAAATTGAGCAAGTAAGCATTATGTTTCCTCTTTTAATTTTACTCAACCATATATCCATTTGTTAGCTGTCAAAGATAATGACAAAACCTAATGTTACATGTTAGTAAAAACCTCACTCTTATCTTTTTCTTAACTTGGATTACATTGCATTTATGTGCTGTGTTTTTTGACCTATATCTATTCTTAGATAGAATCTTTTATTCATGGGGGATTGACATTATCCATGCATGTCTCAACCTAATAATTAATTTTCTCCCATATTTCCAACAATATTAACTACTTAAGAAGCTTTACTTGAAATTTTTTTATAATCACTTACCTTAGAGTATGTTTTGAACACATAATCTGATTATTCCAAGCAGAAACTTGAGCATGAGCAAGTTAAGCGGAGACATAACTATTTCATTATCACAGCTTACGGAGTTAGAGTCCCTGTAAGTATATATAGTGACTTAATCAGGACAACATCTTTTTGGCCAAAAACAAAAATTAGGACAGCATCTTCATTCTAAGAATTTCATCACTTAAAATATTGTTTTTGTTTCAGGGATTTGTCAGATAATCACTTATCAGGAACAATACCAGAATTTCTAGCTCAATTGCCAAAGCTGAGAGTCCTGTAAGTTTGTGTAGGATTTGCGGCGACTACTAATTAATAGTCCATACATATCATGATAAGCAGTAGATCACCTAATAAGTGAATATATTTCAACAATGATTTTTTTGCAGTAATTTGAGAGGCAACAAGCTTACTGGTTCAATTCCCAAGGCTCTCCAGGAGAAGTCAAATTTGGATATGAGGTTTCTCAATTTAATATGATAAAACCATTTGTGTTTCAATGGTTGTTGAGCAAATTTTATTTGTCTGGACTTTGTAACTGGAAAAGATTTATAATTATTTGATCAAGACTGATGAATACAATTGATAAGTCATTGATAATACTAATGAACTTATTATCTGATTTATCTTTCAGTTTGGATGGTAACCCTGATCTTTGCTTGACGGATCCATGCAAAAAGCAAAAGTTCGTTATCCCTCTAATAGCATCTGTTTCTGCTTTGGTTGTTGTAATCTTCTTGGTTTCACTTGGAATATGGATCTTTAGAATTAAAATACTGAAAGGTTTGCGCAAGATTCCCATGAAATTTTCGCTTTATTATGTCCTAGTAACTTGAAATTCATTGCCGAGGTCCACATTTTTAACATTATTGAAATATCTTTTGCAATATTTACAGGGGATTTTACTTGGAATGAATCATCAAAACTAAGAAATCGAGCATTTTCTTACTCCAAAGTTATTGAGATCACTAATAACTTACAAAACTTGATTGGAGAAGGAGGATTTGGAAGGGTTTATTTAGGCACTCTTAAGAATGATATTCAAGTTGCAGTGAAGTTACTTTCTCAATCATCGGTACAAGGTCATAGAGAATTTCGATCAGAGGTTAGGTCAAAATCCCATAGTTTAATCAATTTCCTTGTTTTATAACACATTCATTAAGAAACATATATTTTGTTCAATAATATTATCTCATTTTCATAGAACTGATAATAAATAAAGTTACAATCTGATGAATTGTAGGTAGAACTTTTGATGGTTGTTCATCATAGACATTTGGTTTCTCTGATTGGATATTGCGAAGAAAGTGGTTCGAGGGCATTGATATATGAGTATATGGCCAATGGTGATCTCCGCCGACATTTGTCGGGTATGAAATCTCACTGAGCAAATATGCATTTTCTAGCAGCAATATGGTATTAAATCATTGAGAAACATCTGAAGGTATATGCAAATGAAATCTCATTATACTATAACTATTTATATATAGGTGACAACGGGGAGGCTTTGAAATGGAAGAATAGGGTTCAAATTGCACTAGACGCAGCATGCGGTAAGCAAAATTATACATATGCTAACCTTTTATTTTTGTGGATATATATATATATATACATGATATCTTATTTTAATAGATTATATGAAAAAAGTAACCAAATTATATTTAACATATAATACAATTGGTTTGGTTATAAAATGAATGGAATTGCAGGATTAGAATATTTGCACAATGGTTGTAAGCCAGCAATAGTGCACAGAGACTTGAAGACCACCAACATTTTACTAGACGAAAATATGGAAGCTAAGATTGCTGATTTTGGATTGTCCAGAGCTTTTGCAAATGACATTGATAGTCATGTGTCAACTCGTCCTGCTGGAACAGTTGGTTACCTTGATCCCGAGTAAGAATCTGAATCCCCACTAAATTAGTTTTAAGATTTGCGTACAAGAAAATCAATGCAATACAAAGAGCATCTTTAATGAACATTATTTGGATTGGAAGACAAATCGAGCTCATTTTGTTGTCGCTAGATTGACTGCCTCGAACTAAGGTTTAATATATTTTTCTGAAGAATCTTAATTGATTTGATACGCACACACAAATAAACTAAACTAATTCTTTTGAAATGTTCTGTTTCCATTTGGATGCTAAATGCTTACAGGTTTCAAAGTTCTGGCAATCTTACAAAAGGAAGCGATATATATAGTTTTGGTATAATTCTGCTAGAGCTAATCACTGGACAACCAGCAGCGAAAAGGCAACAAAATTATACTTTCAGTCTCCTACTTCAATGGGTTGCCCCTAAAGTTCAAAACAAAGAAATTCAGTCCATTGTTGATCCGAGGTTACGAGGACAATATAGTGTTGATTCGGCTTGGAAATTTCTAGAGGTAGCCATGGCATGCACTGCACCATCTGCAAAGCAAAGGCCTGATATAAGTAAAGTTGTTTATGAACTAAGGGAATGTTTGGCAATGGAGACAAGCTTGGAAGTGACCACCACCAGCGACCACCCCAATTCAAGCAGTTCCACCAATATTAGTGTTTCGCAATTTGATTCAGACTTCAGTACTCTGTCTGCAAGATAGATACCTGTTTACATTTTAAATTTTATCTTCCCAAAGTGATGAATATGCCAAAAAATATCACAAAAAGGATTGAATAAATTGTTTTCTGCATACAGAAGGCCGTCGTACTGTGTGTTGAAAAATATAGGTATTGGTTGCATGGGTTTGTACGTAAATGATTAAATATATTAATGTTTGGGATCATGATTGGACACTCTAAAAGCACTTAATAATGCCATAAAAGACAAAAGTTATCTCACATACTTATTTCACACCATGCGAAAGCACTTAAAATAAATAAAAAATATGTTAATTCAAACAAGCACAAAGTTGTTGTCACTGAGATTTGTGGGAGTATATATGAAGAATTTGTGCCATTAATTTGAGCACCTAATAATGGTGAGAGCGTGCGTTTGGAAAAAAAAAAGTCGAAGCCTAACTGAGTCAAATAACAATACTGCTGAAAATATTTTGAAAAAATACGAATAATCACTAGATCAGAAAATTTTGTCTCTCCTCCAGTAAACTCGCCCAAATAATCTTGAACATATGCTCTTCTGAACCCACGAGTCCAAAATCTTCACTTACCTTTGCTCCAATAAATCGCTGCATCAAGTCTAGAGTTTAGCCTGCTTGTATCTATCTCCAAGAATATCATAGGAGAAGAGGAGAGTAAGGCCGGCCGGATCGCAGGAAAGTGGATGAGCACTGATGATATCAGGACAGCATCCATATCTAATATGGACAATTCGGATTTATTTATTTCTACTTTTATTTTTTTAAAAAAAATATTTTAATGTGTGCAAAATCTAAAATAAAGATAATTTCTTATTTATCAATTTTCTTAAAAATATTTTTTTCATCATCAGTTGAAATTTCTAAATTTAAACCGTTAAAACAATATGTAATTATATGCATAATAATTTAAACCGATAAAACAATATCAATTTTTTAAAAAATAATTTGTTGCACGCCAATAATAGAGGTAGTCAATATAAATAGGCATTATCTTCTCCATGCACGCACAAGAACAAAGAAATAATGAAGTTTCCATAGTGTTAGCTTAATTATTATTTGAGGCTGATGCATGAGCTCAATGCATACGTCATATAGAAGCCGGTGAATATTCGTAGTTGATGTATTTATTTTGGAAATTATTGTGGAAAACTAGAGATGTATTATGGCTCTATTTGTGGTGAATGAACCGTCGTCCACGTTGTTTAAAAGTAGACAAAAGTCAACTTGTTTCCTGGTGCTTTATGAGAAACTCCCGTATAATTCCAGGATTATGTAAATTAAGATGAACTCTCTCTCTCTATATATATATATATATACACAAGCGAAATATTTGGCTGAGATTCGAACTTCAACTATTCATGGAATGGTTGAGTTGTCATTTATATGAAACGAATACTATAGAATATGGAGCTTGTATTTTAATTAGTTCTCTTAGTTTTTATTTTCATTTTTATGTCACTTCTAATTTATGAACTCTTAACATTCTTTTGAAACTTATTTTAGCACATTCAACGTTGAACGACACGTCGTATTTGTATTTTTAGTATGTTTGGGTTAAAGTGCGATTGTCCTCATTACTGCTAGTGGGTCTGAGCTTTCTTGCCCTCTGTTCAGTGTTGATCTGATCGTTTGTGTGATCCTAGTCAAGTCAATAATTGTCTCGTGTTTAATCAAATGCACGCAACATATTTTTTTTTTTCCACTTTCTTTAGCACCACAAGCACGCTAAATTATAAGAGGCTGATGAGAATTCAAAGTTTTTAGTCTGTTTTACTTTAATTATGTACAAATGTCGATATCGATGACCTTAAGGTTGGATCCAAAGCTTTTTATTACGTCTTAAAATTTAAACCATAATTAACATAAAATATAAATAATTTTACATTTCATAAACCTAAAACCTTAAATGAAACATTTGAAATAAAAATTATAATAAATTACATTTTATATATCAAAAGCAAGTCCTCTATAGAAATCTCGGCAGGATCATCGTTGTATAAGCTATCTTCCGATAATCCTACAATAGACTGCAAACGTTCAAAATTTCCAAAATATTTTACAAAATAACCAGAATATTTTCTAAAAAATACGTGTAACAGTTACCCTTTATCAAAATAATGGAAGTACTTTATAAATGATAATTACATCAAAAGCAGTCTTGTTCAAAAACTACGCTTTAGATTTGCATAGAGACTCTTCACTGCTCAGCGCAAGGATTATGGTCAGCTGCACTATCTGAAGCTAAATAATCTACTCGTAAATAATGTTCAAAACATGATTAAGAGAATGCGGAAGTAAACGATGCATAAACATATTTCAAATAACATTTCATAGTTCGATGCAAATTTTTCTGTAAATTTTTATTTCAGGAAAAACAATTTGAAATAATCATTTCAAATCAATCGTTTAAAATCAATCCTTTTTAAATCATAATCTTTCCGTAGGACTTCAACAGAACATAAACAGACGTGGACACAATCCACGAGGGTAACTAACCAATTTGGCGCGGCTTATAGCTACGCAAACAGGCATGGACACAGTCCACGAGGATAAATAACAAATCTGGCGGCTCGAAACCACGAATATATGTGCAGGTACGAAACTTATGAATAACTGTAGCGAGAATAAATCCCACGAATAATTGTCAAGAGAATAAATCTCACGAATAATTGTCAAGAGAATAAATCCCACGAATAACTGTCGCAAGTTCGAAGCTCACGAATATCTATCGAGCTCGAGTAACCAAGGTGCACCAAGAACTAACAATACTACTGTTAGCAACCAGCGTTCTGTATTCCATTATTTCTAAAACATTTCCAACATGCGCAGGGTCCATTTCATGTGTAATAATAACAACAGTTTCTAATGCAATAAATTTGAGTAAGAATGCTTTTGAATTTCAAGATTTTCTCCGACATGAACATTTAAAATCAAATATCAAATTATTATGGAAACATATGAAATCCACGTAGGAATACTTCATAAATAAAATCGATTCAATGTAACTTTTGTCAAATTCTTTCTAAAACTTTTTCATTCATTTTTGTATATAATTGTAATTCTTTTATAAACTATTGTGAAAGAAAATCATTTCTAATAATTAAAATCATGAGTTCATAAAGCTTAATTTTCGTAAATTATAATTAAAATTCAATATTTTTAATGAAATAACAATTTATTAAAAGTAATATTTTAAAGAAACGTTATTCACTCAGCTGACACACCTTTAAACCTTTACCCTATTCGTCAAATAACTTCCGATTAAATTCACTTCTCAATCCCTTAGTATCTTGAAACAATATATTAACATACTATTCAACATTTCAACAGAAATAACATCATTAATCTACAACCAATTACGAAGGCAAACACTTATTCATTTATAAACCTTGAACACAACCTTCGCAACATTTTATAACTTTCACAATTTATCTCTGTGCATATAATTATATAGATATATATATCACCCTTTTGTTAGATGTAATAGCCTCAATTCACACATGTATAGATATGTATAGCAACTGAAATCCTATTCTTCTTTTATTCTTCTTATTTTCTTCTCGTAATTCACAGCAGCATTACCCTAAACATTTATCATTTCGCTTCCAAGACAGCAACAAAATTCTCTGAGTATTAAATCATGTCATCATATATGTATACACAGCAAGCTATTTATATATATACTCTTCCATTCAATCCAACACAACCCACCACAGCATGCATCTGTTTCCTCTTTCTTCCCTATATGTCCCTCGTATATAACTATACAAAGGGCACACAAAGCTCAAATATACATACATATGTGTATACCTTCTGCTCAAGTTCAACCAAACAGTCGTGCCTTAAATATATATGTCCAAATAGCAGCCCATAAGTACACACACACAATCAACAGCAATACACCCACAATAACAGAAGAAGAAAATTTCATGTTCATCAGTTACACAACTCAGAATCAAGAATAGAGGAGTCGGGCGACAACTAGTTCACTGAGAATACACAGCAAGCACCATTTCAATCTTTTCCCACTAGAGCAATCCAACCCACACACACATACACATGACTCACAGCCACAACCAGAAAGAAAGAAACCAGACAATTTATCACGCAAAATAGAACCAAAAACAGAGCACTCCACAGCGACCGCCATTACTGCCATAAACAAAAAGATCAAAGAAGAGCAACCAGGAATTTCAATACCTGAACAGCGACGGACAGAAGCTATTGGGCACGCGTCGCCGGTAAAGATTCACACTGCATTCACTGTCGCTCCGCCTGACTCCAATTCACTGCCACTTCTCTGTCTCCCGTCCTTCCACTGTACCCACTTCTTTCTTCTGTCGCACTCTCACGCTCACTGCTTCACGTGTCTGTAGAGCCCAATTGTTTGTGACAATCAGAAAGGAAGAAGATTGAAGGCTTGGGGGAAATTTGCTACAGTACCCCGAAAGCATAGACAATGGAAATCACGACGGAAGGAGGCAAATTAATACCTACCGGAGTTTAAGCTACTGCTTTCTAACATGTCCCAACGCCCAATCCCCTTCACCGCTAATTTCCTCTGCTATCACTCCCTCTGTCCCGTGATCCACTGAAACCAAAATGGAAGATATATATTAACAGAGAGAAAAATGGGAGTCGGTGGTGATGGAACAAGACGGCAATGACACAGGCGGAAGCAAGCTTGGGTTTACGGAATCGATGGCGTGAAGATCTCCACTCTATGCTCTTGCCGCTTCCCCACAGTGCCACCAATGAAATCAGAGCAGAATGAAGAAAGTATGGTGTCTGAAACATTTAAAGGGGCAGGGGCAATTTTATAATTTCACGCGTTGGAAAAAGATAAAACTCCTCTTTCTACCGTCTCCAGGACAACACTTTAGAGTTTAACTTCCGCGCCTTCAGCCACTAGGCTACTGCCTCGTCTCTAAAATTTCCTGCTATGAATATCTATATATTCCTTGTTAATTTAACTTTCAGATTTGTAAATTTTCTGAGCCATAACACTTTTAGTCACAGATAATCTTTTTCTTTAGCTAGGCACCGAGATATGGGTTATTCATTTTCTTTGATCATGTCAATAATCCTTTTATTTCTTTCTTTAAATTGCAGAAATTTCAAATAATTAGCTATCATTTTCGAATCAGCTGGCTCTGTAATGTGAAATTATTAATATAATTAATCCCATTTTTTATGCCCTCTTAATTTTTGAAATATATTACTCGAGATTTTGTTTCTATTATAAGAATAATAATTGCAGTACTGATCAATGGCTTTACACAAACGAGTTCACTCATTCATACATGAAAACCAACTTGTTGGCAAAAGCCTTTACAAGAAAGAAAAAAAGAAAACGTGGTTCAAATGTGAGTCTATATGGCATTAATTTGTCGCATAACAAGAATAGAGGGAGTTAATGTGATCATAAGTGTTACCTTCCTAGTGTAATGGAAGACAAACTTTTCTACATATGTATATATACACACATACGTTCCCGAGAACAAAGATTCAAAGTCGTTTACCATCAGGATCACGGTAGCTGGCGAATATTCAAGTTTGATTTATTCTCAGTGGAAAATCGCAAAAAACTACAAATATGAAATGGGGAAAGGTAAAGCTGTCAATTATATATGAAGCCCCACAAAGTTGTCTCTCATGGCAGTGTTTGTGCCTTTGAGGTGACTGACCATAAAGGGTTAATTTCTTCGTTTACTTGGACCAAGTCAATCCATCTACATCCATGGCTACCATTATCATCACTAAATGCCACTAATATTTAGGGCTGTAATTAATTTTACGTTAGAAGCTATCAAATTAAAATAATAGTTTTGTTGGAAATAGATAATTATCCTCTTTTCATATACCTAAATGATGATTTTGATGGTTTCAAACATGACACTAAACAAAATACACACAACCACATATAATTTCACACAAGTAAATTCGAAAATGATGATATTTCAATGAGTCAATTCAGTTTGTCATGCTAGGAAGATTAGAAAAGTAAAACACACACAAAAAATATATTATTTTATTTAAATAATGTTTATAATTTGTCTTGCTATTATTATTTAGACTTGTTCTTGATAATTAGAATCAATAACCCCTATTCAAGTGAACAATGTTATACTGACTGTGAGATATATTCATATTTAGTATCTGATAATGTTATCTTTAATATATGGATATCTTTGTATATAAAAAAAGAAAATTTTAGATTAATTTATATTTTATGTATGAAAATACTTTTGCAATTAATATCAATATAGAAGATAACGTTAATTGTAATTGTTTTTAACACTGACAATAAAAAAAATAATCAATCCGCAAGTCAATTCCAAATACCGTAGGCTCAACGCAACTTCCTACTTACATAAACCCTCACAATTCACACACCTACTTTACAAAAGAGTACTCAAACTGTTTCTCATTCATCTTGGCTTCAATTTGAGACTCAAGCTTTAGGCAAGTTCATATCTACTTGACTATGACTAGCTCTTTTATTCATGAATTATTATATTATAATATGAGCTAGAGATAGCGTCTTTACAGAATTCAACAGATCACATGGAGAAGACAACACAACGGATTTTATGGTTTGCCTATATCCAACTTCTCCTCAATCTTAGCGACGCAATGCTCAATAATGGAAGGAAACTAACCACCTTGGGTAGGCGCCTTAAGTTTATGTAAGATTGTGTTCTATATGTATCGGCCAAACCTATGTTTCCCTCGTTAACAAGGTTTCCTTCAATACTAAAACTACCATATTTCAGATTTCATAAGCATCGACTGTGGAGCAGACAACGAATACACCGACCATCAAACTGGGATATCATATCAGACAGACACAGGTTTTGTTGACACGGGGTATAATTTTATGGTGGCACCTGATACAAGATTCGACGTAGATTATTCTTATTTTGGGAGACAACTGCAGACACTAAGATATTTCCCTCAAGGAAGAAGGAATTGCTACTCCCTGAAACCAAAACAGGGCAAAAACCAAAAGTACCTCATCCGAGCTTTCTTCTCATATGGAAATTATGACAGCAAAAATCAAACTCCCAGTTTTGACTTGTACCTCGGCACCAATCATTGGACAAGTGTTAACCCAGCCACATATTATTCATTTAAGGAGATCATCCATACTCCTATAACCGACACCATACACGTTTGCCTTGTCAAGTCAGGCAAAGGAATACCTTTCATTTCTTCATTGGAACTTCGACCTCTCAGCAATTCTATTTATACAACTCCGTTCCCTTCTCAATCCCTTTTAGACCTTTATTCAAGAATTGATGCTGGCTACATCGGTACAGACGCGCACAGCAGGTGACTCTAATTTTTATATTCTATAGCATCTTGTGTTTTCACATTTTGTGCTCTCTAGAAGATTCTTGTTATATCCATGCTCTCCCTTTACATGGAAGCGATTCTCATATTCAGTTATTTAATAATGCAAGCATATAGGTACGGGGATGATGTCTATGATCGTACGTGGCGCGTGGACTACGCTGATCGTTTGCGAGATTGGCACGTGTTCAATAAATCTGGGGACATTGATCTTGAAATCACAAATGATTCTTATAGATTACCAGCACAAGTCCTACGATCTGCAGCCATATCATCGAATCGCTCCTCTGCTTTAAACTTTGACTGCGTTTCTGTTTGGGGGGGTCCATTTGAATATTCTTTCACATATTACGTCTACTTTCATTTTGCTGAAATTGTACAGCTTCCCCTTGGGAAGAAAAGAGTAATTGATATTACAGTTAACAATCAAAACATCCTCTCAAAGCCCATAACTCTTGAATACTTGAAGCCTCTCACAGTTTATGCTGTTACAAATCAAAGTTGCATTAGTTTCACCATAAGCTCAACATCAGAATCTGCTGCTCCTCCAATCCTCAATGCATATGAGATTTATAGATTAATATCACCACTAACATTCCCAACAGACAAAAGAGATGGTATGCTTCTCTATTCCTTGTTGAATTGTTTCCTGCTCCTATATATCGTCTTCTATCATTTTCAGTGGGTGCACGTTTTGGCTTTGACTTCTGAGAACACATCTAATTATTATTTGTAATAATAGTGGATTCTATCTGGGACATCAAAATCACATACAAAATCTCCAAATTGGATTGGCAAGGTGACCCATGTTTTCCCAATTATGAATGGGAGGGACTTATTTGCAGTTCTGGCACCACTCACTCTTACGCAAGGATCACCTCATTGTGAGTATTTTGCTTCTTGAATTAAAGTCATAAGGTTTGATCTATGATCATTGTCAAAAATATATATATGTAAACTTGAGTTGAATGGGGTCAATTTAATTTTATGTTATTCTTATTTTATATTTTTTGGTAAACGATGTTCATTTCTACGGCAAAGTGCTAAAAAATATTTTAGTAGTCCTAACTCAATTATTTATTCTATATATTAATTTCAAAATAAAATTAGTCAACATAGTTGTTGACTTGGCAAGATTAGAGTAACTCAAATTTTTTTTGAAATCCAAATGCCTTTGGCACTGAATCGGAGGATTTTGACGCTGGATAGCCATGGAAATCGACGCCACCGTCGCTCAACCATGGATTTGGATTGAAGGGAGTCAAGAGAGAGGAGCTGAGCAGTGCTGCCGTGCTGCCGACGTTCTGGTTCTGTCTCCTCCTCCGTCGCGGCTGTGCTGTGCTCGGAAGGCTGCTGTGTCGGCCGTGAGAGGATGAGTGGTTGTCGGCGTCGCTGGAGGATGAATGGAGGCAGCCGAGTTCGAGCCCGTGGGTGCGTCGCTGTTCTGGAACGGAGAGGAGAGGAGAGGATGATGGAGGTGCCGAGGGTGGAGATGATGGTGACGATGGAGGTGGATGGAGGATGACGTGAATGGAGGGATGGAGGCGGAGAGTGAACGAATGGAGGCGTGAGTTGTCGGCTTGCGTGAGCGCAGACCCCCTGCTCGCGGTTGTATAGATGAGCCAAATTGTAGAGTTTGGCCTATGGTCCTTATATGATATTTTTGAAATTATGGATCTTTGTTGTGATTTGTAATTTTCAATTTCTTTTAAATAACTGAAATATAAATCATAATAATATAATACATTTTATTCTAAAAATAATTACTTTAAATAAATCATAAAAAATACTTCTTAATTGATTTAATGTTATTGCTGGATCTATATATACCGTCCTAATTTATTTAATTAAACGAATAATTCTTTATTACAGAACATCTATGATCACTCTTTAATTTGTCCCTTATGTTTGATATTCAAACATAAAATTTGATTCAGTTCAATTCAATCCCATCCAAGTATACTATTAACTATAAATTATTATGTGCTATAAATGTCAAAACATCATACTTCTTGCTCTTAATGAAGTCAAACTTTATGACTAAGTATCCAAATGATGATTGCCTCAAGCAGGAACCTAAGTGCGACCAAATTGACAGGGCAAATAGACGTTTCATTTTCACAACTTGCAGAGTTAGAGTACCTGTAAGCGTGTGTATATAGAATGATTTAATAATGAATTTTTTTTAACGGTCTATATAGTTTGATCAATATGCAAAATATTGTTTTGTTTCAGAGATTTGTCATTTAATAACTTGGCAGGATCAATACCAGAATTTCTAGCTGAATTGTCAAAGTTAAAAGTCCTGTAAGTTGAGCTTCATTTCTGGGTGCAATTGTCAATTTCACAACGACAAATCTGAGCATATATTTTTCACAATGTTTTTGCAGTAATTTGAGTGGCAACAAGCTCACGGGTTCTATTCCTAAGGCTCTTGAGGAAAAATCACGTGTAACTTTGCAACTGAGGTTTTCTTCCTTATATGTTACTGCTAGTTCCATTGTCACTACCCTTGTGTGAATCAAAATTAACAATAATATATCTTACTTGTCCCTTAGTTTGGAAGATAATCATGGCCTTTGTCTGGCGGATTCATGCAAAAAGCATAAGTTTGTTACTCCACTTTTGGCTTCTGTTTCTGCTTTGACAGTAATCTTCCTGGTTTCTTTTGGAGTTTGGATATTCAAAACCAATAAGTTAAAAGGTGCGTATCAAATTATTCTCATCATTAAGCAGCACTAAGTACTCATAACCAAGATTATTTCTTAAGAACTTTCTGCAATTTTATATTTTGTTATTGATTAGAATGTCACTCTCCTTCTATTCTTCTATTCTTTGCTTCGTGCTAAAAACACTTCAAACTTATGACCGAATATACTATTATGAAAAAATATTTATCTAATCATCAGTGAGCACTCATAAATCAGATTGCTCTGTTTTAATTTGTATCCTACTCTTCCGATTTCTTTCTTACATGCTTGGTGATGAGTAGGGCAAAAAAGATTGAAACAGAAGAAGCTATTGCATGAAATTGGAGATACTGCCATACCATTCAGTGAAAGCGATGAAACAGGCCATGAAATACATGTATTCAATTTTAGAAGCATTATTTTAGCGTCAGATAACTTCTCCTCGACTAATAAGTTAGGTGAGGGTGGCTTTGGACCTGTGTATAAGGTAATGGCTAATATATTTTATTGTAATGTTACCTTGGTAATATCTAATAACGATGGGAGTCAAAGGAATAAAATAAAGTAGAAAAAGAGGAAGAGCATTCCAGATTAATGCTTGGAATTTATTTACGCCATAATCTCAGTCCCTTCCATTTTTTAGAGGAAGATGATGATTATTTGACAACAGAGTTTTAATTTTCAGGGAAGATTACATGATGGTCGAGAGATAGCGATCAAAAGACTTTCTAAATGTTCAAAACAAGGCCTAACTGAATTCGCCAATGAAGTTAAATTGATTGCCAAACTGCAACATACCAACTTGGTAAGACTTTATGGGTTCTGTATTGAAGGCGAAGAAAAGATGTTGATATATGAATATTTGCCCAATAAGAGTTTAGACTTCTACCTTTTTGGTAAGCAAATTTTCGCCTCTAAATTGTAATAATGCTTTACTGTCAAAGTGAATATGTCATAACATGTTCCTCTAAATCACGTTGATATAGGTGACAAGAATAGGACTTTATTGGATTGGAAAACACGGCTCAATATTATTCAAGACATAGCTCAAGGACTTATTTATTTACACAAATATTTAAGACTAAAAATAATTCATCGTGATTTGAAACCAAATAATATTTTACTTAATTGTGAGATGTGCCCAAAAATATCTTATTTTGGTATGGCGAGAATATTTGAATTGAAGGAATTTAAACAAGAAAATACGAATAGAGTTGTTGGAACATAGTAAGTCAAAATTCTTTTGTAAATGCAATTTTTTAATATCACTTAATGGATTGAAAAACTAATTATATTTCTTTCTTATAGTGGTTACATGTCTCCAAAATACGCTCTAAATGGAATTATCTCAGTAAAAACTGATATTTTCAGTTTTGGAGTATTGCTACTAGAGATTGTTAGCAGCAAAAAGAATGTTAGTTTTTATAATTACGAAGATTCACTCAACCTCATAGGATATGTAAGCATATATAATATTATTGTTTCATCTGCCCACATGCAAGTTCAATGCTTGATGATTAATATACACTGAATATGAACTTGGTTTAGGCATGGAAGTTGTGGAATGAAGAGAGAGCCTTGGAGCTAGCAGATCCCTCACTAAGCGGAAATTGGAATGCCAATGAATTGCTGAGATGCATTCATATTGGTCTGTTATGTGTGCAAGATCAAGCCAAAGATCGACCTGATATGTTACACGTGGTTTCTTATCTTTCTAATGACACCATTTTATTAACTGACCCTAAGCAACCAGCATTTTATTCAACAAAATATCGGTAGCCTTCAAGTCTCTATGAACTACAGGTGGCCTAATACCATTATGCAAATATTCCAAGCCTGCATTTTTATTAAGCACACCACACACATTTTTTTCTGGTTAGAGATGGTTGAGAAGAAGACAAGGAAAATAGAAGACATGAAGAAGAATGTGAGGATTCACATACCCAGTGCAACATTCACAGAAATTTGAAGTCTTTCAGACCACTTCAAAACATTTGGATTTCTATCCGTTAGAGTTCAGAAAACAAAGCATGCATATTTTGTATGCTACACTTCCAAACCAGAACATTGTTCTTTATCAACATAAGAAAAAAAAAAGTAATTTTCAAGCCAGGTAATTTGAAGCATTTCTCCTCTAATTAGAAAGCCCAAACAAAGTTGTTGTCTTTTTAATCAGTAAATAACTAACCTGACAATAGCCCTTGCAGATTCCCCTGAGCCATATATATTCATAGATCAATGCTTTAACATCACCTTCATTGCAGTACCCCACAAAAGAAACCAGGTTTTTATGGTGAACGATAGTCAACAAATTTACCTGCAATTGGAAGTTAACTTTATGCATTTAAGGAAAATGTTGAGAACTCTAAAGTGTTTGTCCGCTAAACAAAAATATGAAGCAAAAGAAAATCTGATTAATGAAATCTACCTAAGGTTTATGATATTGTCGTATCAAACCTCTGAGCCAAACTCCCTATCTCCTTGCCTTGATGTCTGAGAAAGTAGCTTGACAGCAACATCTCTCCCATCTTGCAGAGTACCAAGCTAAACTTCTCCAAATCCTCCTTTTCCAATTTTAGTTTTGAAGTTATTGGTAATTCTAATATCATCCCTTAAAGAAAATACTTATTTGTTTGAATTCTCTTGCCAGTTTTTCTTCGATGCCGCAAACATCACAGCAGAAATATAAATAATTACAATCACACCTTTCACAATTTCTTCAATCATGTTAAATGAAGATGAACTATATGGACTACAAGCGTATAGAGGAATGATTGAAAAAAGAAATTATTGTTGCAGCAGACAATGCCAAAGATTTAAGGAAAATATATACCACCTTTTTTCTTTTTTATTCTCCGTATCATCAGGAACATAAGGACAATCATTACCAGAACTGCTACGGATGCTGCTATAGATGCAATTAGTGGAATAAGAAACTTCTTTTGTATTGCATGAATCAGGCAGACAGAGACCTGGATTTCTTTCCAATCTACCCAAAAAAGAAAACAAAACTTCAATATGCAGGAGTGTTAAATGTCACCGCCCAATTAGAATACTGATTAATTTGGACATCAGAAACCAAAATTTGGCATTGACTTCAAATTGGATAGCTGTGTAAGAAATTCTGGCACTTCTCCAGTCAGTTTGTTGTATGATAAATCCCTACATAAGATTTTTTATTTAGATGAGTAGGTTGCAGATCTTAGTTATAAGTTGACAGCATCTGAAGCCTTGTGGAAAGAAATTGAAAACCTTGAAGGCATATATCAAAATTCACTAAAACTTACAAGGATTGTAGCTTAGTGAATCTTGAAAATGAAACATTTATGGGCCCGGTTAGTCCCCTCGAACTCAAGTTCCTCTTAGAATTCTGGAAAGAATGATCTCCTTGCCATTATAAACATAAATGGCAAATTATTAAGAAAAATATAAGCATCTCAAAGATGGGTTCTATGGAAAAATTCATTCAGCATATTCACATGTCCATTTATAACTAGTTTGGTATACATATCTTTTATAAACCAGATCTATTCAAAGAAGAGAAGAGCAGTGTACTCACCGTAAAATGATCCTTGGATTGCCATCAGAGCTGCAAGTGAGCCCTTCCCAAGCAAAATAATTTGGAATGCATGGGTCTCCTTGCCAATTTATGAGGGAGATTTCATAAATATGCTTAATGCTCTGAATCGTTTTCATCATTAATAACACAATTCCAGTACTTCAACGAAGGAATAATGACAAAAAGCATTAAGTAGTTGGGTTTGTGCTATATATATATGCAGAGAAAGTGAGATCATTGTCCATTCTGATATAAGTAAATGCAATGAATCAACCAACAAAAGAAAAATAAGTTACCATCTTCATGATAAGTTGATGAATCAGTCAGGCTTAGTACTCTATAAACCTCAAAGGCATTGATCATGGCTGGCAAATCAGATTCTGGGGTGGGTTTGATCAAAATACTAAGATGATCTACTTGTGTGATATTGATAGGTTCAGTAGGGCTTTGACTTGGTCTGAACTATTTGTCTGTTGTTATTTATTATTTGTTATTTATTCAGTTATTTATTTTTTAATTAGTCAGACCCACGAGGTTAGTGGGGAGCTAGTAGAGTCCATCTTGCTCTTATTCAAGTTCATGGGCATGTTTCCCGATAATATAGGGAGAGTCAATTTGTTGAGTGTAGTTCCACGTTTATAAATACCTTCAGCTAGTGTATGCTGAAGGGCAGAAGGAAAATAAACACTACATGCAGAGATTCTCTTGGCTTCCTCTTTTACTATTTGTGTGAGATTCTTATACAGAGAGGGAGAGGGAGAGTTACTGCTAACAATTTGGTATCCGAGCCATGGTGCAAACACGCTCTACAACCGACAACCCAGATCCTGTTAGGGCTGTTGTTGAAAACCCCTTGGCAGCAATAGAGGCCAAACTCGATATCCTGGAGGAACTAAGAGACAAAGTGGGCTCTCTGGAAGTTCAGGCTAGCAACAATTCAGGGAAGAAGAAAGCGGAGACAGTGGGGAGATGACCCAGAGGAAGAGGCAGAGATTTGTTATTCCTGGAACAGTACCCCTTTTGCCAAAATTGAGTTCCCTAAATTCAGTGGAGGTGACCCACGTGGTTGGGTGTTAAAGGCATAAAAGTTCTTTCGGTATTATCAAACACCGGAGGATGATTGAGTAGAGATAGCGGCAATGTACCTGGAGGGAGATGCTCTGGACTTATTTTCATGGATAAACACTGAACGAACGTTGCTCTACTGGGACAAATTAGTGAAGGTTCTGAATGAGCACTACGGACCCCCTGAATTCCTCAACCCAGATGAGTACCTTTGCAGTATTAGGCAAACTGGTAGCGTTGCGGAATACCGACAGGAGTGGGCTCAGAGGGTAGCTCGCATCACGAACTGGCCGGATCATTGTCTCCTTGGGGTGTTCTTGAACGGACTGAGAGAAGAGTTGAGGACTGAGGTTCGTCTACGCAAGCCGTATTCTGTGCACCGTGCATCAAGTCTGGCTTTAGAGATGGAGAAGTCACTCGGTTCGGGTAAGGGATCCAAATCTGGTCCAACTCTTACAGTCCATCCAGCCCAGCAGCATTGCCTAGCAGACCAAACGCTACCCACATCGCATCTTCCAGCTTCTCCTCGGCAGGAACAACTACTTCCAAATTAGGCAGGTGGGATGTGACCAGGCAGCACCGGAGAGACAAGGGGCCCTGTTTCCATTGTGGGGACCCCTTTAGGCCAAGCCACTGCTGCAACTCGTCCTCTCTCTCTTTTTCGAAAGTGGACGACGGAGGCCACCTCGACCAACGCGGCCATCCTTCCTCTCTCTTTTTGCTGGAGGTGGATGAGAATGGTTATCCAATTCAAGAAATAAACATGGAGGATGAGGCAGAAGAGCCACAAGCAGCCCCTATTTCTTTTAATGCTATTTTGGGTAGGCCGTCACCCGTCACGATGAAGTTGCGTGGGTTGATAAAGAACCAGAAAGTTAATCTGTTGGTGGACAGTGGCTCAACCCATAACTTCATATCTGAAAATCTGGTTTGTGATTTAAATTTACCCATTACTACTATTTCTACCTTTTGAGTTCAGATTTGGGACAGTAGTATTGTTCGTTGCCATAAGGTTTGTAAGGATGTGGAAGTTCAACTCCTCGGTCTGACTATTAAGCAGGATTTTTATCCATTTTCACTACCCGAATTTGATGTGATATTGGAAATTAAGTGGCTTGCCTCTCTTAATACTATTTAAGCTAACTGGAACAAGATATTTTTAATATTTTGGGTGAATGGTACCAAATATAGATTGCAGGGAGTGGCTAATAAAGATTCTCAGGCTACTCTAAAATACATGACTCCAATCGATGAGGAGGGCGAGAGTGGTCAGTCTGAAGCTATGAATTTACGCCAGATCCTGATGGAGTTTGAAGCTGTATTTGAGGAGCCCCATTCCCTTCCTCCTTGTCGCACATCAGTATGCCAGGTGCTGTTCCGCCAAATCTAAGGCTTTACCATTATCCTTATTACCAGAATAATGAAATAGAGCGACAAGTAGAAGAACTCCTATATAAGGGATTCATTCGGCCTAACTCTAGTCCCTTTGCGAGTCCAATTCTGTTGGTCCAGAAGAAGGATGACTCATGGCGGATGTGCATTGACTACCAAGCTCTCAACAAGATCACCATTCCTAATAAGTATCCCATCCCCAATATTGATGAATTATTGAATGAATTACATGGAGCAACTTACTTCTCCAAGAATGATCTATGTTCAGGCTATCATCATATAAGAGTCTTAATCGAAGATATTCCCAAAAATGCCTTTAGAACTCACAACGGCCATTATGAATATGTAATCATGCCTTTCGGACTCACCAATGCGCCCGCCACATTTCAAGCCACTATGAATAATCTTTTTAGGCCTTACTTACGACGATTTGTTCTAGTGTTTTTTAATGACATTCTGACTTACAGTAAAACAGCCAGAGAACACGAGGAGCACCTTTGCATTATCTTAGGGACATTACAGCAGCACTCTTTTTATGCACATTTTAAAAAGTGTGAATTAGGCAGAACTAGGGTGACTTTCCTTGGACACCGTATATCTTCTAAAGGGGTAGCTACTCATTATGAGAAAATTGATACGGCACTGGATTGGCCACCTCCTACCACTGTAACTGAGCTTCGAGCATTTTTGGGCCTTACCGGGTACTATCAACGATTTGTTCAGAACTATGGAATCATCGCTCGACCGCTTACTAACATCACAAAAAAGAATGCTTTTCAGTGGTCCACAATAGCTCAAGCAACCTTTGAGAAACTCAAAGCTGCCTTAATGACGGCCCCTATCTTGCAGCTACCAGATTTTACCTCTGACTTCATGGTAGAATGTGATGCTTTGAGGGAAGGCATTGGGGCAATCCTACTTCAGCAGGAACACCCCATTGCGTACTTTAGTAAAGGACTGTCCTTCTCCAACAAGTACAAATCTGCATATGATCGTGAATTATTGGCTCTAGTCTTAGCCTTGCAGCATTGGCACCACTACTTACTGGGGCAACGCTTTACAGTCAAAACTGACCATCACAGTCTTAAGTACCTACTGGAACAACGCACACTCACCAACCTACAGCAAGGTTTACTCCTCAAACTTCTTCCATTTGATTCCGAGATTAGGAACAAGTTAGGGAAGGATAATGTAGGGGCTAACGCACTTTCTAGGCACCCTCATTCAGCAGATTAGTGGTCCAGGTACCGCTAGATTTCTTGGAATTGGAAGCAGCAACTCTAAGCAATCCCTTTACTGTCCCGATTGTCAAGGACTTATCAAAAATCCTCTTGCTAGACTTGGATATACCCTTACACAAGGGAAGCTGTATTTCAAAGGCCCGTTAGTCATCCCTCGTAGCTCCCCTATACGGGCTAAGCTAATCGAAGAAGTACACCTTTCACCTTCCGGAGGTCATGGTGGCTATCTCAAGACTCTCAAGCGCCTTTTAGGTACCTTCTTTTGGCCCCAAATGAGAACAGATGTCAAAATATTCATCCAGCAGTACTTCGTTTGTCAGAAGAGTAAGTATGAGACCTTGTCACCAGCTGGTCTGTTACACCCACTCCCGTTACCAGAACAAATATGGGAGGATATCTCCATGGATTTTATTATGGGACTTCCTAAGTCAGGTAGCTATGACACTATCTTGGTGGTCGTTTACCGATTGAAGAAATATTGCCATTTTATACCTCTAAGTCACCCCTATATTGCTGAAAACGTGGCTACCTGCTTCTGTAAACGCATCTTCTGTCTCCACGGTATGCCTCGTTTTATAATCTCTGACAGGGATCCCTTGTTCTTAAGCGCCTTCTAGCGGGAGTTGTTTTCTTTGAGCCAGACACGCCTTAGGATGAGCACCGCTTATCATCCCCAAACAGACGAACAAACTGAGGTAGTTAACAGGTCCCTTGAGGCCTACCTAAGGTGCTTCGCTCACAAAAAACCGCATACTTGGAGCAAATTTTTATGCTGGGCTGAGTATTCTTTTAATACCATCTTCCATACTTCCACAGGCACCACTCCATTTAAAGCCGTCTATGGGCGGGATCTCCGACTCTGGTGCCCAATGTCAAAGGAGAAACTCGAATTGATGTACTTGCCTCTCAGCTAGAGATACGAGATGACATATTGAGATTACTAAAGGCCAACCTCCAGAAAGCGCAAGGTAGAATGAAAGCATATGCTAACCAGCATGGTAGGGAAATCACTTTTGTAGAAGGGGAGGCAGTCTTCCTATGCATTCAACCATTTAGGCGGGCATCACTCGCACGACAGAGGTATTCAAAACTGTCCCCACAGTTTTTTGGCCCTTATACCTTCATCCGTAAAGTGGGACCAGTAGCTTATGACCTTGTACTTCCTCCAGACGCCCAAATACATCCGGTATTCCATGTGTCCCTCTTACGTGTCGCCCACGAGACCTTACCAACAAGCCCCCCATCTCCCTTGCCTCTCAATGCCAATTTCGAGATGATTTTGGAACCAGACAAAATATTAAACCACGGTTGGGCCGGGTCTACTCTAGAACTGCTTGTTCAATGGAAGGGGCGCCCTATGGAAGACGCCAGTTGGGAAGACTACAATTTGTTTCAGAAGCAGTTTTCCACATTCCACCTTGAGGACAAGGTGGCTTTCAAAGGGGGAGGTATTGATAGATTCAGTAGGACTTATCAAAGAAGAAATAAGAAGGGCTTTGACTTGGTCTGAACTATTTGTCTGTTGTTATTTATTATTTATTATTTATTCAATTATTCATTTTTGAATTAGTCAGACCCACGAGGTTAGTGGGGAGTTAGTAGAGTTCATCTTGCACTTATTCAGGTTCATGGGCATGTTTCCCGGTAATGTAGGGAGAGTCAGTTTGTTGAGTGTAGTTCCACGTTTATAAATACCTTCAGCCAGTTTATGCTGAAGGGCGGAAGGAAAATAAACACTATATTTAGAGATTCTCTTGGCTTCCTCTTTTACTATTTGTGTGAGATTCTTATACAGAGAGTGAGAGTGAGAGTTACTGCTAACAGATATTATGAACAATTGTGACTAGCTTCAGATGTTGAGTTGTAAAGGGTTCTGAGAGGATGCTCTTATCATCGAAAGTAATATCCATGATCCTTCTCTGAGTTATTGCTTGCTGATCAAATTCAAAGAAGTAAAGGTTGATATAATACAAGGAGGAACTATCAGTATGATTATCGAAGTAGATTTCCAAGGAAGAGTTGAGACTCAGAGATAGTACTGCAGTCTTCAATACTTGTGTTGGAAGTCTATTAGTATTTTCTATTCCATTAGAATCAATAGTTGCTGATGTGGATATTGTATTTGAATTGCTCACTTTTCTATTAAACCACACACGATCATACACATCATCTTCAAACCTGAATTTGCAGAACAGTGTCAGAAGCAAAAGTTAAAAAAATTTCACAACCTTCCTTCTAGACTCACCAGTTAACTTGTATTTTCTTGGGAAAATCACAGAGGTCCAAGGAAGCAATGTAATCACCTATTGTCGTGGGACTTTTAGGTGATTAGATTGCTTCTGAGACCTCAGTGATTTTTCCTAATCTTTTACAGATATAATTTAGTCGTACCTAATGGACAATGTATCTTCAGACATGCCAAAGGTTGATTGAGTCAACAGATTCAGAGGAAACGAACTGGAGATTCGATAAGTAGAATCAATAAGAAGCCATAGTTCCAAGGAGGAAATGAATGGAACCCTTTTTCCAATGATGACAAGACAGACACTTATAGTGTCAGATAAAGCAACATGAGTGACTTCTATAGGGAAATATATGTAGAGATCCCCAAACTCAGTGGTGTTCCAATAATTAACGCCAACATAAACATCAAAAGAAGGTGGCGTGTACTGCAAGTCCTAGTTTCTGTGAGCAAAGAAAACTCGAACTAGATACTTGTTGTTTTTACCCTGTTTTGGGAGTGAGGGTATAACAGGTCCTAACTCCATCTGGGAAGCTTCTTAGTGTGTTGAGTTGCCTCGACATTTGGGATTGATCGATGCTGTAACCGGAGGGTAATTTGTGATTCTTGCCGGTTTCTACAAAACCTGAATCTGTTTGGTACCAAATGTTGCTGTCACTATCAATGTAGGCCTCCTCTGCCCCACAATCTATACTTATGTAACCTATATTGTTCAAGTTCAACAGAGTTGCCAAAACCATTTAGTTAAAAGAACATAACAGAAACACACACACGCATATGAGTTACACATAATGCAATACCAAGATTATTAGCAAAGCTAAGGTACACCAGACTGAGAGTAATCATATCATCCTGGGGACTACCTGTGTCACTAGAGGCTACCAAGCTTGAGTGTTGAAGATGAATGAAGAAAGCAAGGAAAAGCGGGATGGATTGACACTGTCCTTTTCAAACACCTAAATGCGTGGTATAATAGAACAGACTCAAGAAGAAGAAGAAGAAGCTGGTAAGCAGCCTTATCGATTGTTTGACATGGTAGTGGTGTATTTGATGATTCTCACTTAATTATGCGAACTTAGTGAGGATAAAAATAAATTAATAAATGCAAGAATAATGAGCACTTGTTCCTTATATTTAGAGGGAAAAAACTCATTTATTTTTTATAAAAAAATTTGAAGGGAGTACTTCATTCCAAACTTTCGATGCAAAAAGAATTACATAATCTCTTCCTTCCTAATCCTACCAAACAGTACGTTATTTAAAATTAAATCACTCTTTCATGGAACGTTCTCTTTTTCTCCCCAAGAGAAGCGTTGACTAAATGAATAGTACACCCACTGCTCAATTTGACTACCCATGTGCCAATAGGAGAGAAAATAGGGATCAATATAAAGATACAAAATTTATAAGATTAATTATTTGGTGTTAACTGACATTTGCTTGCATGTTGTATAATTGATTAAAATGTCAACTCATATGAAATTTAGTAGGTGGGCCCGGAAGAATAGTAATATAATTACATGTTGGTGTTTAAAATGTTTGAATATGGGCCTGTTTGGATAGAATTTTAAAAACGGGCTTATAGAAAAAATGGCTTTTGAACAGCTTATAGAAAAGGGCTTTTAGAGAAGAGATTATGAAAAAAAAATGGTTTTGAATAAATGAGTGTTTAGATAGTTATTTCAAAAAGTACTTTTGTTATTGGTAAATTACGAAAAAGTGTATGAGTATTAAATGAGGAGAGATAAGAGAGGGTGTAAGAAAGAAAAAAGAGAAAAAGTAGGAGAGAGGAGAGAAGGTGTAAGAAAAAGTATGAGAGAGGGTGTAAGAAAAAGTAGGGGTAATATAGTAATTGGTTAGTTCATAAGTGGTTTACTGTTCCAAAAGCTACTCTGACCAACTTATCTGAAATCTTGGTTTTATACCATAGTTTAGTCCAAAAGCTCATTTGAACAAATATGACTGTTTGTTTTAAAATTTCTCTAAACCTAGGTTTTGAGCCAAACCTAGGTTTAGAATTTTTCAAACATGCACTATATAGGAAGGTAATTAAAAAATTGTTGTTTCAAACGGTAAATTAATTAAATTCTCGGCACAATTAGTTTCCAACTCAGAATTAATTTGGCATAAATTTAATTTGGTATTATTAAAGCAGTTGGTAAGAAGTTCGATCAAGTTAAAAAAAAAATTATTAATTAAAGTTTTATGATATTTCATATTAATTACTTATAAAGATTCAAATATATGCTGAGATTTTAAATGGAAAATGAAAATCTTTTAGAATACCCTTGAACCATTATTTTGTTGAAATTACATGTTCCTTCATGGATGGTTCCCAACAAATTAAGAATTCAACCGTGAAGCCATCTCATTCTGAATACTAAAACATGACACATATTAATAACACTATTAGAAATAAAAGCCAATAAGTAAAAGCCCCAATAAAGACAACTTGACATATTTAATATCCAATAATATCTCGAATATGAATGAATTTTAACACAAGACTATTGATTAAGCTAGAATGTCAGTGATTTTTCTTAATAATGTTTCTCAAGGGGTTACTTTTTATGCAAACTCTAAACAAAGATATAAGATGTGTCATAATGACATAACAAGTTAAGTGGTGATACTTAACATTTAGATTTGATGCAAGTTCCATATGAACCAAGCAAGTGATTCACATGAAATATATGAAAAGGAGGGCATGATGAAATCCTTCCTCTGTTCATCCTGCATATATGGACAGAAACAAACACACGTCTTAATTACCCCCTCCATATATATAGCATATTCTCCAAATCAATATAAGACAAGACAAGCAAAATACAAGTAGAAGCAGCATCTGAATGTGTAGCACAAGACTTCATCTAAAGACCTGAGATTTGTTGTTCTTTTGCCTCATTATTGATCTTGGGCTTAACACTATCACTAACGTTAGTCTCCTTCGCCTTATCTTCCTTCTTTCCTGATCTTCTCTCTTCATCATCTTTCTTACTCTTCTCTCTCATCTCATTTACCTCCTTTTTCTTCTTAGACATATTAAGACGGAACTGAAACTCTAAAGTAAATGCCCGTATCACTCCTGATATTGCTGCAGCTTCCCCTGTCGCTCCTGCGATTATGGCCAATTTTCTTGCCTGTGCTGCTCCCCTGTTTCTCATCGGTACTAGCCAGTTACTTACAAGTCCTTCAATTCTGTGAAATTGTAGAAAGAAGGAGCTATTTTTCCGGAAACAAGAATTTGAGGAGGTTATGTCTAAATTTGCTCTGGGGAGAAATGCGGTGGTTCCCACCCACCACTCATTCCCACTTATTTCTCTCTCTCTCATTTTTCTTCCCTCTATTCGATTCGAGGAAAACTCCAATCCTCCCAAATTTTCCCTCCATATTTTTTTTAACTCTCAACTTTTCCCCCATCCAAAGGGGATAGTGTCAGCAATATATGTAGCACAAGGACTAACATAAGGCAGTCTAGCTATATAAGAGGTGTGGAATTCAGAAGAGAAATACTAATATAAACCCTAAAATTAAATACTTAATAATAAATTCTAATAAATAATATTAAAAAAAATACATGTAGCACAAGGAAAAGAGTAATACGTGGTAAGAGCAGGGACAAGGCCAGTGCCAACGTTAATACGGACCTGAAGAGACAAGGGAAGACAAATGGAATAGAGAGAATGATCCAAGAGCCTCAACTCCAAAGCAGAAATGAAAGGAGTGCCTTGTCCTGTGTTAACAAGACACACTTGTAGTATGTCCATGGGAACATGTATAATCTCAAAGTATTGACAGAAGGTTCCATTAGGGACCCCAACAGTGTCCCAAAAGTTAGGACCAAAGTTGAGATCAGACGAAGGAGGTTGGTTTTTGTTGTCGTAATTTCCATAAGTAAACGCAGCTCTATTCAGATAATTGTATGTTGTTGTTGTTGTTGTTGTTGTTGTTATTCATATGCTTTGGTTGTAGAGTGTAACAGTTTCTGTCTCCCTCCGGAAAATTTCGTACCATCTCAAGCTGTCATCCTTTTTATACTCTGTCGAATGGGTATTTGAGATCCGGCGAGATTCTAACATTGATTCCAGTTACTAAGAAGTTTTTGTCTGTTTGGTACCAAATCCCAGTTGTTTCGTCCACATAATCCCTGCTTCCTGTGTTATCGATGCTTATCATCATATCTGGGAATGACATGAGTGAGGCAAATGGATAAAAGCAAAGTTCAGTATTAAAGGTTTCATCGATAGTATGGTTTACTACTCTGTTCATATCTATTAAAGGTTCAAAACACTGGTAAATAAATCTCTTCATATTGTTCTTCATTATTATCAGCGACGGTTTCATTAGTACTATCAAGAATTATAAAAAAGCTTTTCTACCAAGATAGTGTTTGAGGCCAACACAAAGAATGAACAAATCCCCAAATAATGTAGGCAAAAATTCACTCCAATCAATACATATGAAACAACATGTGGCATTTTATTATTTCAAAAATTTAATTAAGAATTAGGGATAGTATAACCCGTAACAAAAAATAAAATTAAATTCTTAAATAACTAAATAAAATAATCTAAACTATAAAATGTAGTTTTGATTTGATTAAGTGTTACTAAAATTACAATGATTTAAAATAAACACAAGACTTGTTTTTAGTGTTTTTAATAAAATGGATAATAAATAAAAATAGGTGAATACACAAGTAATTAATTATAAAAATAATCTTCTAATTTAATAGTAAATACAATCATAGTTTTAATATATATATAATTATAAAAAATAAATCAATAATTATAATTAAATTTTTAATCTAGTCAAACTATCTCAAATTATTATAAAATAATTTTTAAAATTTTAATATATTAACTACTATTAAAATAATAAACTGAGACTAAAAATAATAATATATAATGTTTTAAAACAACTCACAAATTTAAAACACAAAAAAAGTAACAAATATCATGTGATTTAATAATTCAAGTTACTTTTAAACATTACTGAATATTTACTATAATCTTAATATAAATTTTGACTTAGAGTAAAATAAATAAAATTTAATTTAATTAAAAAATAATATCAAATATTAAATAATAATTTAACTATAATAATATCAATAAATATATATAAATTATTATAAAATTATTAATTAATTATAAAATTATCTTATAAAACTATAAATCATTTTAGAATTATTGCGTAGAATATAAGATTAGTCTCCTTTTTAAATCCTAAACTCCTACTTTTACCATTGGATCAGAAGATTAGAACGGATTAGCCAACGCCATATCTGCTCCACCGATCATCAACTAACGTTCAGCCATGTATTTGGAGATGGATGGGGTGGATTCATGCAAAAAGCATAAGTTTGTTATTCCACTTGTTGCTTCTATTTCTGCCTTTGTTGTAAGCGCCTTGGTTTGTTTAGGAATTTGGATCTTCAAAACCAAAAAGTTAAAAGGTAGGCATAAAAACATACATTCTCATTTGTTATGATTATGATCACGGTGTTCATTGTCAACTTTTTGCAATTAGATTTGTTCTCTGTCATCGACTCTCTTATGATTGATTATTTGTATTAATGTTGCAGTGGTTATCACTGTTTCTACGAATGAAGGATCGTTGCGACCAAAAAATCGAGCAGTTTCTTACTCCAGAATTCTCAGAATCACTACTAATTTACAAGACTTAATTGGAGAAGGAGGTTTTGGGAAGGTTTATTATGGCACTCTAAGAGATAATACTCAAGTTGCTGTGAAGCTACTTTCTCAATCATCAATGCAAGGTTTCAAAGAATTTCGATCAGAGGTTAGATACTTAGATGAATCAAGTCAAACACTTGAAGTAAGAATCATTAAAATTAAATATTAGTTCACTCTAAGCGTACTTCATAAAGTTCAAATTGGATTGCAGGTAGAACTCTTGATGGTTATTCATCACAGACATTTGGTTTCTCTCATTGGCTACTGTGAAGAAAGAAGTGTGAGGGCTTTAATTTATGAATATATGGCTAATGGCAATCTCCAACAGCATTTATCAGGCATGCAGCCAAGTCCCTATATATTCTCAAGTTAAACAATTTCAAAAAGGGAAAAAAAATTAAAGAAATCTATCTATGCTCATCGTGCAGTGGAGAACCCTAATGTTTTGAAATGGAACGAGAGGCTTCAAATTGCATTGGATGCCGCACAAGGTAAGCAAAACCATTTGTATTTTTGCTTATTTTCTTTTCAATTAACCCCTTATATTGATAGGGTATAATATATTTGGCTATACTTGATGGAAATGCAGGATTGGACTATTTGCATAATGGTTGTAAACCACCAATTGTTCATAGAGATTTAAAAACTTCCAACATTTTACTAAATGAAAAGATGCAAGCCAAGATTTCTGACTTTGGACTATCTCGAGCTTTTGCAAATGATATTGACACTCATGTATCAACTCGTCCTGCTGGCACGTTAGGTTATCTTGATCCCGAGTAAGTTATTCCAACAAATAAACAAAATAAATTACAATTAACCTCATATTCCATTATGAGATATCTAACAGTTTTGGTTATTTAATCTTCACAGATTTCAGAGTTCTGGGAACCTGAATAAAAAGAGTGATGTCTATAGTTTTGGGATAATTCTACTTGAGCTAATCACGGGTCAACCAGCAATAAGGAGAGAAAATGGCGCCATTTGTCACATTCTTCATTGGGTTACTCCAAAACTTGAAATGGGGGATATCCAATCAATCATTGATCCAAGGTTAGAAGGAAGTTGCAGCACCAATTCAGCTTGGAAGTTGTTAGAGATAGCTATGTCTTGCACTCCACCATCTGCAGTTCAAAGGCCTGACATCAACCATGTAGTATCCGAACTAAAGGAATGTCTGGCTCTAACACAATCCATGGGGACTATTTCAACCAGTTCCTTGGATAGGCGTTCTTTCAGTTCTGATTCAGGCCTTATTCCATATGCTCGGTAGATAGTTATTTAAACTTTGAGCTTAGTCGTCTCTCTTCAAACTGATAAAGCCGTATGACAGTATCAATAATTGGGTCAATTGAGCTAGTGATTTTCTATGTATGATTCTCATTAGTAGCATCTTCATGTCGTATATTTGTATTGTTAGTATGTTTGGGTCAAACTTTGATTCTTCTTCTTTCTACTGCTGGTGGCTCTGAGCTTGTCTTTCTCTTCAGTGTCGTTGATATCCTTTCTGTGTTCCTCTATAGATCTTTATTTATGAATTTTACTTTGATTGTTGAACTTGTTGGATTATGTATTATCAGTAGATTTTGAGCAATTTTTTGTTTCTGTACATGTAGTTGAACCTTAACACATTTTTTTTAAAAAAAATTAATATCGTAAATCATGAATATGAAAATTTAATCACAAAAGCCATAAATTCAAAGAAAAGGGTAGAAATGAAATGAAAAAGAAAAAAGAAAACCAAAGAAAGGAAAATAGAAAGCCTAGTTGTTTATGAATGAAGGACCATAATAAAGTCGTCATTAATGGCACTGTTTGACGTGACTGGACATTTCGACATTCCCGCCACTTCAGCTATAAAAGGTTCTTTCGTTTACTCGGACCAAGTCAACCCATATGCAGGCATGTATTCCATATATAACAACCAAAGCAAGTCATGTACCCTATTATTTTCCGCTATTTATTCCTGCTTTAATTTGTTTGTTTTTATGTTAGAAACTATATCAAACTCAAACTATATAGTTTTAATAAAAGTAGGTAACTATATAGTTTTGAATGTAACAACTAACAAAACACAAACATCATGATTCACACAAGTAAACTCAAAATGATAAATAAATTCCCGTGAGTCAAGTCCATTTTCTGTTTATCGTTAGGTAGTGAGAATAAAGGGGAAAATCGTACCCAAAATAAAATCTATATTGCTTCGTTTATATAATATTTATCATTATTATTGTTATTATTATTTAGACTTGTTAATGGTACGGATCAACCACAACTCAAGCACTTTGACATTACTATTTAGAAGCCGATAAGTAATACAATAAACATCATGCATCTCAATTTTATCCAAAAGATAAACGATTTTTCTCCCTGAAAAATTGTGAGAAATAAATGTAAATAATATCAATAATAATAATGGCTGGGCATGTATCACAGTACACGTTATATATAAATAAATGCATGTCACCAGCCTAACATTTTTTTTTGATTTAGAGTGATATATACTATAAAGTTATGGTTATTAAATGGGATCAAACATGAGACTTCATATTTACAAGAGAGTTTTTAATTTATGCCACGCATCTAAGTCACAAGACCGCCTATTGAAACTTGAGCTTAACAATTACCATCAATACCGTAGGCTAAACGCAACTTTTCCTACTTCTAAAAACCCTCACAACTCAAACACCTGCTTTAATAGGGTACTCAAACCGTTTCTCATGCATCTTGGCTTGAATTTGAGACCTCCAGCTTCAGGCAAGTTCATATCTACATAACTATGACTAGCTCTTTTATTCATCCATTATTATATTATAATATGAGCTAGAGGTAGCGTCCTTATAGAATTCAACAGGATCACATGGAGAGGATACAGCTGTCAATTATGAAGGACCACGAAGTTGTCTCCCATGGCAGTGTATGTGCCTTTTGCGGTGACTGACCATAAAGGGTTACCATTATCATCCCTAAATGCCACTAATATCTATGGTCTGTATTTAGTTTATCCTTAACACATTTTTTTTGAAAAAAATTAATATCATAAATCATGAATATATACAACTCCCCTCCACGGACTAATGTATCTATATTTATACTTGTTTAATTGTATCTCGAATGATATTATGTCTAATAGAATAATATCTATGCCTAGCAAAAAATAACACTACAAAAAAACTGAGTTTCAGCGGCGACATTTGTCGCCGCATAAGGTTTAAAAGTCGCCGCTGAATCACTATAGTGGCGACATTTTGTCGCCGCTAAGTCGCCGCCTATGAGACTGTCGCCTATACCTATTTGCGGCGACAAATAAACTCGCCGCCTAAAGATGAATTAGCGGCGACACCTAAAGTGGAATTAGCGGCGACAAATATGTCGCCGCCTAAAGATGAATTAGCGGCGACAAAACTGTCGCCGCCTAAAGGTCATTCTTCTGTGGTGACATAGTGTCGCCGCCTAAAGATACAAAAATGAAAATTATATTTTATATTTTTTTCAATAATTTCTGTAATATAAAAAAATATAATATAATAATAAATAATTAAATAAACTCTAATATAATAATATTAATAAATATTTTTATTATCATCTAAAATATGAAATATTTAAAATTACAATAAAATTGTTTAATTTATACATAAATTTTATATAGAAGGTTCAATACTATGGCTAGAAGTAGCCCCATGTGGTTGTCCTTTCTGCATCAAGGCAGCAAATTGAGCTTGTATTCTTTGCTCCATTTGTTCCATTAGTCTTTGCTCAAACTGCACACGTTCTTGTTGTATCTTTTCACGTTCTTCTTCCATCTTTGCATGCTCAGCCTCCAATTTTTCTCTCTCCTCTTGAAATTTTTTATCAAACTCTTCCTGCAGTTGGGCACGCACACTCTCCACAACTGAACTATCAGTAGATTGAGGGCGATTTCTCTTTCTTGAAGGTTCTGCTCCATATCCTTTCCCTCTTACATACCCTGACCTCTCACCAAGAACTGTCGTCAATATTTCCTCTGACGTCATTCGAGTATCACTCTCTAAATCTTGGTCTTGTTGTTGAGAAAGTTCGTGCATACGACTCTGTAATAAAAAAATAAAACTATTAGATTAAAAATAAAAGTAAATAAAAGTAAGATATTAAATAACAATGCGTACATGAAGCTGTTCAGAGTGTGGGTCAGCCCATACTACTTGTCTGTCTAATGTCTTCCTAGTATGCGTTATCTCCCACAGCTGGTCAGGAGGAATCGGTCGTCCAGTAGTAGGATCTCTCTACAAAGTAATAACATACAAGAAAATACAAAAATTAGATTTGAACAAAATGATTGAAAGATTAAATTATAGTGATGATAGATTGAACTTACTGTAGCATACTCAATCTCTGCAAATGATCGAGGACCACAAGTATGTTTAGTCATTTGTTTTTCGCGATTTATCATGTTCCTTATACTTTTGTTCTACAACAAAATGTAGTAAATAATAAGAATTGAATAATTAAAAAAAAATATAATTTATTTAGAAGGATAGTGAGATACTTTAAATATGTCAGACTTAAAATATATTAACAACCACTCCCAATCTTGAAAACTAATAATTTGAGGAGGATCAGCCAACCTATCCTCATCAGTCTCATATTTCTTGTAGTGAGAGTGCAAATTGTTCTTCCAATATCTGAATGCATTTTGTAAAATAATTGATATAGCTATATGAAACTTTTCTTCACTAATTTCATCAGCAGGTTCAAATTTATCCTGAAACAAATAAATGTAAACACTTTATATAATAATACAAATAAACTAAAATAAGTATACAAATTTGACATAAATACCTTTATTTTTAAAATCATATCTTGACCATATTTTTTAAAAATATTCTTCCAACTACCTCCACCATCCCTGAAAGAGATTGTGGTTCTAAGAGTCAAACCACAATAATTAGAAAAATCTCTTGCTTCTGGACCAATTGCTCTTGACATGGAATCTGAAAATTTGACTCGAATCTTCGTTCCTTGTGCAGTCTTTAAATTCACATTAATAGACTTGTAAACTCCTCTGCGCTTGTTGATTGCAGTAGAAGAGCCTACCATTGTAGTTAAGTTAGAACAATTAAATGTTACAAGCGAGGTAAATCAATTATTAAAAAATTAAAAAAAATTTACCTGCACTACTATTTTGAGTATGGGGAGTAGGAGGAGAATTGCCAGGCATTTCTTGAAGTTACTGTTGCAGTAATAGAGGTGACATAGGAGGTATTGATTGAGGTGTAGAGCATATACCTCCACTATTTGTGTTGTCATTAGATCTAACAGAAACACTTTTCCCACCTCGACCTCTCTTTAATCCTGACATATCCTACAAAAATATACATTTCATTTAGGAAAAAAATAATGAATCAAACCATAGTCAATATAGATAAAATGTACCATATCAATTAATTTCATTCATTTGAATCTTCCGTCGCATTATCACTTTCATCAATGTCTTTTGATTTATCTGCTTCTTCTATTTCAATGTTTGTGTCACTTTCTGCTTCAGTTTCACTATCAAAGTCGTCGAGAAAATCCTCTTCATCACTAGATCCAGTATTAATGGCATAACTTTGATGAATTTATGATGGTTCTCCTTGAGCTAAGATCTGTGTTTGTCCATCTTCTCCACATAAGTCAATGATAATATCATCAAGTTGTGTTGGACTCACACGATAAACATTTAAGTCTACGACCAATTGTTGATAAGGTTCTGTATATAACCATCTACTCCTCTGATATATGATATGTTGCCTCTGTCTCTAATATATAACCAGCTTTTATCCATTTATATTCCCTAAAAAGTTAAACCTAGGATACAAAAAGAAAATCCAACAAACATATCAATACATAAACATATGTGGTTCCCAAACTATGAAAAAAAAAGTCCCTCGTGCTCCTTTAACAAGCTACTAAATTACAAAGAGCAACCTACTATCAAATTATTACAAAGAAATATATTTACAAGAATAATATGATCACATAGGACTAATCACATATATACATGTATGAAATCTTATTATATAACAAGTATGATTAAATTGAAGTAAGAAGAGAAATGGAGAATAAAACACGAAATTAACCATATATGCATCACTTCATTTTCATAGTAATGTAGCAGTATGTGTTGTATCAAAAATAACAAGATGATATATATAAGGTAGAATGAATAAGGTCAGTCAAAGAGAAAAGACAAAGTAGGAATCCAAAGAGAGATTGGAACATTGTTAGTAGAAATGTTAGAGAATCCAGAAGTAGGTAGACATGTGAATAATAATATGCAGTCCAACCAAAGTAGCATATAAGTTCAGCTATGAACCATGTTAACAAACTGAAAAGGCCATACCCACACTCCTTTCAGAGAAACTATTTATAGATAAGCTCTTCAATGCTATAAACATCCTCAAACAATTAGAAAATGACTAATCCTTTACTGGCCAAGTTACATTAATAGACAATTACTATGGAATTTGATCTGTTCGATGAGATAAAGACCGATTCATGAGGCTAAGATTAAAACAATGTAGAATTTGATCAACACACACCTCAAAATTGATTTGTTTGATCTGTTCAGTTGCAACAATATAGAAACAATATAGAATTTGATCATCTGTTCAGTTGCAACAAATTTTTATGAAATGAAAATTGCAGAGAAACCTCCGCGGACAAGCATCGCGTCGGTGTAGAAGATTGGAGGGAGAGAGGAACCAATACCTGAAGGACGCCGACGTGAGGAACCAATACCTCAACAGCTCTTTCTTCCTCAATCGCCATGAGGGACGCCGACGCTCTGCTACGGCACAGAATCCACTAAATGGAACAGAGGAGCAGTGAACCCAACCTCGACGCACTAGTACGCCGCCGCCGTGAGCTCGTGATCAGGGACGCCGTGAGCTCGGGAACAGGGACGTCGACGCTCTGCTAGGGCACAGAATCCACTAAATGGAACAGAGGAACAGTGAACCCAACCTCGACACACGAGTGCACTACCGCCGTGAGCTCGTGATCAGGGACGCCGTGAGCTCGAGAACAGGGACGCCGATGCTCTGCTAGGGCACAGAAATGGCAAACGGGATGAAAGCGAAGTGATGAAACTGACTGCGCGATAAGGTAAATAAATTGGGCTTTAGCGGCGACTATAAAATGTCACCGCTGAAATTACCTTTAACGGCGACATTTTAGTCGCCGCTGAAGACACTTTCAGCGGCGACAATTAAGTCGCCCCTGAAAAGACTTTCAGCGGCGACAAAAAATGGTCGCCACTAAAGAATATTTCAGTCGCCGCTAAAAATTATTTCAGTGGCGACCCTTTTTTGTCGCCGCTGAAAGTCTTTTTTTTTTAATAATTTTTCAAAAGGATTAAATGTTACTTCTCCTCTCTTCATTGTGGGAAGTTTCTCATAGCCAGACACTTAACCCAGCCACAGCGTACACTGTTGTTCTGAAAAGGAGAGAGATTCCAGAATCAATGGCAGGAATTTTCTCCCCATTCTCCAGCACTTCAAGACCTATTAGATATATAAAGTTTAAATTACACACGTTGTTAAAACAAAAGGGTGGCAATTTCTAATGAATCAAATCACTTCAGACATAGAGCACCCAGAAAACCAATTACATGAGCCAACCTATACTCCAACAGAACAGAAAAATCAGAGTCAGAGAACTCACCCAGTCGGATCCAAAATCACAAGCTTGTCCTATTCTTCTCCCTCACCTCCACCGACGTTTCTGCAGAATATAACACACATATACTAATTCTCACACTCATTCATTGACACACATTCATAATATCTCTCTTATGCATACACCCCTGCTTTATCTCATGCTTTCAAAGACACCACATTATTATATGTATAATCTCCTATTATTATTATAATAACATGTGAAAATTTCTTATTTATTATTTAAACATGACATCATTCAATAATTTAATTATATATATATATATATATATATTAGATATTTGCTTAAAACCTATAAAGGGGTGAAAATTGTGGAAAGACTTTTAGCGGCGACATTTGTCGCCACTGAAGGGGATAAAAGTCGCCGCTGAATCATACATTCTGTGGCGACAAAAATTTGTCGCCGCAAAAAGTATTACTTTCAGCGACGATTGTTTATGTCGCCGCTGAAAAGAGGTGCCAAAATTTTTTAATCATTGACATTCAGCGGCGACCAAATACAGTCGCCGCTGAAAGTCTTACTTTCAGCGGCGACAATTATAGTCGCCGCTGAAAGTAAGACTTTCAGCGACGACTTTGTTTGTCGCCGCTGAAAAGTCGTCATCAAAAGTCTGTTTTTTGTAGTGTAAATACCTTCCATTTCATGAGTACAAAGTCTAAAGAATAAAATTATATATTTATAGGGAAAGTTTAATGATAAATATGATTAAAAAACAAGATTAGAGGAGTAAGTTGGAGAGTAAGACGACTTTGCTCTATTGTCAACTTCATATGGCGTCTACAACTTAAATGATCTCACCTTGTCCCCAACTTTCTCGACCTCCATAAACACGCTGATGATTTTTCCCCCTATGATTTGACTCTCTCGTAAAAGATATATAATTAATCATTTTTATTTTAATTAAGGAAAGGTTGACTAAGTAAGTCTGCATGTTGGAGAATGAGGAAGACGATACTTTGCTGTTCGATCAACTTAAATTTTTTAGGTGAAGAAGTGATACAGTTTAAATGATCCTTGAAAGTTTGACAAGATCCAACTTCGAATCCTAGTCAAGTCAATAATTGTCTCGTGTTTTGTCACATGCACGCGACACCTTTTTTTCCACTTTTCTTGAGCACCACAAGCACGATAGTTAAATTATAAGAGACTGACGAAAATTCAAGGTTTTTAGCCTGTTTGGCTTTAACTACGATGACCTTAAGGTTGGATCCAAAGCTTTTAGTCACAGATAATTTAGCTACATAGGCACCAAAATATGGCCTGTCAATAGTCCATTTCTTTCTTTATTTAAATTGCAGAAATTTCGAATAATTAGCATTGTTTTTGACTCAGCTGTCTCTGAAATGTGAGATTATTAATATAATTAATTCCATTTTTTATGCCCTCTTAATTTTTGAAATATAATACTCGAGATTTTGTTTCTAGTATAAGAATAATAGTTGCAGTACTGATCAATGCCTTTACACCAACGAGTTCACTCATTCATACATGAAAACCAACTTGTTGGCAAAAGCCTTCACAAGAAAGGAAAAAAAGAAAAGAAAAAAAAAAGAAAAATAGAAAAATAGAAAACGTGGTTCAAATGTGAGACTATGGGCCCATTTGGATAAAAATTTGAAAAATAGCTTATAAAAAAAATACTTTTGGACAGTTTTTATAAAAGGGCTTTTGAAGAAGAGCTTATAAAATAAGTAGTTTTGAATAAATGAGTATTTATATAGTTATTTTCAGAAGTACTTTTATTATTGGTAAATTACTAAAATGGGTATGATTATTAAATATAAGAGAGAGGAAAGATAAGAGATAAGAGAGGAGAGAGGAGAGGGGGTGTAGAATATAGATGAGAGAGGAGATAAAGTGTAAAAAACAAAGGAGAGAGAAGATAGGAGAGAGGGTATAGAAAAGAAAAGAGAGATGATAGAGGGTGTAGAAGAGAGATGAGAGAGTGTGTAAGAAAAACTAGGGGTAATATAGTAATTAGTTAGTCCATAAGCTCTTTTATTGTTCCATAAGCTACTTTAATCAGTTTATCTGAAATCTTAGTTTTAAACTATAGTGTCACGTCCTGAAATTTGGACCGTGACCAGCATATAATATGACTAGTTTCACATTCCGAAAGCCTAACACCTTACATAAAACATTCGAGTTTTCCATAACATTTTTCATGATAAATAGAATCTTTTCCAACGTCTAGGTGGAGATTTACCCTTTTTCAAAATATTACAAGTTCTTATGAAAAGTAATTACATCAAAAGTAGTGTTTTATCAAACGGCCCTTCAGATTGACAGCAAGGCTCTTTACTGCTCAGCGGGAGGATTAGGGTCACCTGTACTATCTGAGGCCAAATAATCTACTCGTGAATAACGTCCCAAAAACATGATTAAAAATATGGAAATCATCAATGCATAATTATACTAGAAATGTATTTCAGGAAATATAACAATATGAAGTAACCATGTCAAATCAATCATTTAACAGTAATCCTTTCAAAACCATCATCTTTCTGTAGGACTTCAACAGAACAAAAACAGACGTGGACACACAGTCCACAAAGGTAACTAACCATCAGATGCAGCCCAAAGCCACGAAGCAGACGCAGGTACGAAACCCACGAATAACAGACGCAGGTACAAAACCCATGAATAACAGACGTAGGTACGAAACCCACGAATAACCATCGAGCTCGGATAGCCAAGGTGCACCAAGGGCTAACAGTACTGCTGTTAGCAACCAGCGTTCTGTATTCCATCCCTTCTAAAACATTTCCATCATGCATGGGGTTTATTTCACATATAGTAATCTCAACTGTTTCAATACCATAACAATTAGTAAAACCCACTTTGCATTACAAAAACCCCAGCATGTACATTTAAAATCAAGTTACTGTAAAAACATAAGCAATTCACGTAGGAATATTTCATGAATAACATTAGTTCACTGTCAAATCTTTTTCTAAAGCCTCTTTATCCATTTTCATGCATAATCATAATCTTTTGTAAATCGATCGAGAGGAAACCATGTCTAACGATTTAAATCATAATTTTTGTAAAACTTGCTTTTCTCAATCCATATTTGAAATTCATCCTAGGAAATAACAATGCATTTGAAAAATATAAATTTGTAGGGAACGTTATTCACTCACCTTTCACACTCTTACTCCTTTACTCTGTTCTGCCAATCACTATCGATTATAATCACTCTAACTCCCCTGGATTCCAAAAATAATAATAAAATTTGTAAGCTCACAGTAAAGAACCCTCAGAATTCAATCTGTGCAACAATCCAATTAACATTTCCCAAGGATTCCAGGATTCATATAGCTACCTCTGGTACTCATGTAACCGGTACCTTCACCCAAACCAAAGTTTCTAAAACTCAAACTTTGCTAGGATTCATCCTAAACCAACCATCATGCGCTCGCGCACACACACAGAGATTACACTATCACATTCACTTAGGTGCAGTGTAAATATATATATATGTGTATATATCCATAGCACATACACAGCATCAAACATGTCTATGGGTCATTTATACAGCCACAACAGAAACCTTCGCTTAACCACATGCTTGATTCCTCCTTCATTTAGTTTCATCACTACCCACTTAAATGTAAATAGACTTCCTAGAACACGCACCCTCGACATATACTCAATTTCCTTCACAACAGCAATAGAATTCCCACAGCGCTCTCCTCCTACCCAACCCAAAAATCAAACCCAACAACTCCTTTTCTGCATTGACCCACGGCCCCCTTTGCCCCGCGACAATTGCGCACACATACACCGGCGTAACATTACAGCACCCACAAGCACAGATACATATGCCCTCAATCCCAAAACAATGCTCCCCCTCCAATGAGACAGCAATAACACCCTTCTTTAAGAAAAATAGAGCAAAGAACCCCCCAGTTCCCTGCCACACCGACGTCCGCCACAAAACAGAGCTTTCCAAGGAAACAAACAATATGGCCCAACATAGAGAAAGGGAAAGAGGAGGGAGTCCAGGATTACTTACACAGTAAAGGATAGGAATTGCAGGGCACCTGACACCGGTAGAGATTCAATCTGCCTTCACCGACCTCCTATTCCTGATCACCGACACTGCTCTCTATTTCACTTGCCACAATCCAACCCCCAATATTCTTCGGCGTCGCTCAACCACCGAGAAGGAGCATGGTGCCACCACAGAAACAGAGTAACCCAAAATTGAAAGAACTCAAGCCACCGAGCGTTTACTTCAAACACACAGCAGTGGCTCAAAGACTCAACCTTCACTGATTTTTCTTCCATCGCTTCCTCCACCCACAATCTTATAAAAGCCACAAAAAGGTGGAGACTTCAGGAGATGGGCCAACTCCAATGGCGACACGGCATCGATCGCGTGAAGTTACCTCCTTCGCCGCTCACCAGTCGCCTCCCTTTTCCTTACTGTCGCTGAAACAATTCTGCAGAAGAAATGAGGGTTGTACGGCGGCCAGAGGAAAAGAAAAAGGAGGGGAAAGATTAAAATTCGCGTGTCAAAAAGAAAACACCCCGTTTTCAACCCTCAGGATTCGAACACAGTACACTGGTTAACTCCCGACCCCAGTGACCACTAGGCTACCTCATACATATTGACAATTCTCTGCGGACAATAATATATATTCCTTAATTACATTGCTTTATCCAAATAAAACTCATGGCCATAACATATAGTTTGATCTAAAAATCCTTTTAAATAAATATAATTGTTTGTTTTAAATTTTCTCCAAACATAGCTTTTGTCCAAAGGGGCTTTTAAAACCTAGATTTTCAGAGAAACCTTGGAAACCACATAAACCGTAGTCCAATTACTATTTTATACTTACTTTTTTTACACTATCTCTCCTCTCTCTTCTCTCCTATTTTAATAAAATTATATATTTTTGGTAATTTTTTAATTATAAAAATATTTCTGGTAATAACTATTCAAATACTCATTTATTCAAAACTATTTTTTTTTATAAACTCTTATTTAAAAACACTTTTCTAAAAATTGTCTAATTTTTTTTTTTATAAACCCTTTGTCAAATTCTTATCCAAACATCTTTATATGACATTAATTTATCGTATAATAAGAATAGAGGGAGTTAATGTGATCATAAGTGTTACCTTCCTAGTGTAATGAAAGACATAAACTTTTCTACATATGTATATACACACATATATACGTACCCGAGAACAAAGATTCAAAGTCGTTTACCATAAGGATCACGGTAGCTGGCGAATATTCAAGTTTGATGTATTCTCAGTGGAAAATCGCAGAAAACTACAAATATGAAATGGGGAAAGGTACAGCTGTCAATTATATATGAAGCCCCACAAAGTTGTCTCTTTGTGGAGACTTACCAGGAAAATAATTAAGTTATTTTTAAAAAATATTATATGAATTAATTTAATTAATTTTTTATTTAATTAAATTAGTTAAATATATTTTAGGTTAACTGGGAGGATTACGTTTCGTTTAGGAGGCTTCACGTCATTCTTTCCCATCTTTTGGACTAAAGCCAAAATTACAGCTAAAGGCCCGTTCTTCTTCAGAGAGTTACGATTAAGATCCCATCTCCTATTTTCAAACTTCAATCTCGTCACATAATATTTGCCTTCTATTATTGAATTTTGGAGAAAATTACGGTTGAGGACCATCTCTTCAAGATTTTTTCTGCTTTCTAATACTACCTCTGCTCCTCCTTCCCTCAATCAAAAATCTAGATAATTAATTTAAATAGATTAAAAAAATAGATGAATAAATTAATTATAATAATTATATATTAGTTTTGATAAAATACTCTCTTTAATTATTTGTTATATTTAAACTATTTTTGATAGAGACTCATTAATATATACAATTATATAAGAATATATTAAAGAAAAAAAAATATAATTTTAAGAGATAAAATATATCAGGGTCTTATATTTAAGAATAAACTTAAACCCCTATCTAACTCTTATAATTAGAAATATGCAAAATCCAATGGATATGAGTATAGATTTTATATAAAGATAATTTTTTTATACTCGTAGTTATAGATTTAAGAGGAAAATACATAGATATAAAACAAGATATTTGGCTCAAGTATTGCACATTGATGATTGATATCCATGAATATAATCTAATATATTTAAAATTTATATCTATTTAATTATAAAATATTCACTTATCAACTGTGAAGGTAAATATCCCGTTTTCTTTTTCCATGGCTAAATTTTGAGGCTACCAAACGAGTCAGAAATGGATTTTTAATTTCTCAGAAGAGCACCAAACAAATACATAACCTCATCGTCCCATTCTATATAGGATTTTCACATGAATCAAACTGGGCCAAGAGGAACTGGCTAAAGACTTGTACTTTTCATAGGTACACAAGAACAAAGATTCGAATCAATTAAGGATCTAGATTATATGGACTAGAGAAGATGATCTGGGTCCCCTGGATACATAAGAGTGGAATTTTCAAGGTTGATGTATTCTCACTGGAAAATTGCAGAAAACTACAAATATCAAAAAGAGGAAAGGTGCAGCTGTCAATTATGAAGGACGCCGAATTTGTGGTGGCTCAACATTTCCACGTCCAAGTCACTTCACAGCCACAAAAGGTGTTTGTCGTTTACGTAGACCAAGTCAACCCATATGCATGCATGGCTACAATAACATGTAACCAAAGCTAAGCAAGTCATGTACCATTATTATTTTCTGCTATGTAGTGCTCCTTTAATTTGTTTGGGTTTTATGTTATAAATTATCAAACTAAAATTATAGTTTTTGATAACTTATTCTCTAGATCTTCAAAAATCCACGAATTCAGAATCTATGAAAATTTGATCTCTCTGTATTTTCCAATGTAAAAAGAATAACTTCCAAATATATTATCGTTTGCATGCCTATAGAAAATTAACAATTTCCAAGGCAGCTCAAAAAACACCCAAAATATGATATAAAGAAAATTATTTCCAACCCACCCCTTTCTAAATTTTCTCAGTTAAGCGCGTTTAATTATTAGAGGATTATCAACCTTATAAAACAAGTCTTAAATCATGTGAGGTGTTACAAAAAGAAAATGAGGGAGTCCATTGAAGCAAATTAAATTACTGAGCAGTAATTTTAGTTAAAGGATTCATGGGATTCAAGTGATCAGACCTCCATTGGCCAAGTAAATATGTTTTCGTTTGTCCCCTTTCTTTGAAGAGAGATTTTGTCTCTATATGCATTTAACAACGTACTTGACAGGAAATTAAATTTGAAAACTTTAAAACACCCAAAAAGGTTAATTGATTTCTTTGGTCAACCAATTTTAGGTTGCCTATTCCATTCATGCAGGAGACTTAACTGAATATATTTACACCCACACCCACCTTCACAAACACATTCAGACTGCAGACTAGCTAATAATACTTCAAGCTGCGTACTGCTCATCTTGGTTTCAGTTAACTTGTCTGAAGTTTTAAGCTTCTTCTGGCGAGTTCATCACTTAGTAGTTGTTTATTGATCTTGTATATATGTCTATCATGAGTAATAACTGATGAGTTAGAGTCAACTTCCTTATATATATATATATTTGCAGGTGAGATCAAATGGAAACGGCACCAAAGTTGAATCTGCCTTTGGGGTTGTGTCTCTTTTTCATCAAACTTGTCTTTCATGTTGGCAGCACAGTAGGAGATGGGAGGAAACTCATCACCAACGATAAGAATCCTGGTAAATTATCTAATGTTTATGATGCTAAATAAATTTAATTAAAACATTATTACACATTAGATATGTTTCTTTTTATTTTTGAACTCATAATTTTGCGTAGGATTCATAAGCATCGATTGTGGAGCACCACGTGGTTACTTAGACCAGGACACGGGCATATGGTATGAGACAGACACAAACTTTGTACAAACTGGTATAAATTCTAACGTTCTCCCAAGCGTCAACCTTGAGTATTCTTATTTTGGAGGACTTCTGAACACCTTGAGAAGCTTCCCAGAAGGAAAAAAGAATTGCTACACTCTAAAACCAAATCAAGGCAAGCACCATACTTATCTTATTAGAGCTTACTTTGCTTATGGAAATTACGACGGCAAAAATCAAACTCCAACATTCGACTTGTACCTTGGGGTCAATCGTTGGGACACTGTTACTGTGACAAGATTTTATTATGTTGTTGAGATTATTCACACTCCCACAACAGACACAATACATGTGTGCCTTGTGAGAACTGTGATTGGAGTACCTTTCATTTCCGCATTGGAGCTTCGTCCTCTTGGCAATTCTATTTACCAAACTCCTTCCCCTTCTCAATCACTTCTAATCAATCGAGGAAGTTTTGATGTTGCCACCCTCAGTTCCGCCACACACAGCAGGTCCCTTGCTATTCTCTTTATGTTTGTACGCTATTTGGACGATACCAAACTTGTATTTTTTTTGCAAATTATATTTGATATTTTTGTCTTTTTATAAAGAGACTTTTAGTCTTTTAACTTTTAAATCACTTATAACTCAATTCTTAACTATACTATGACTCGTTATCAGTCTGATTTAATTCTTAAACTTTTGACTGGCCTATAATTTAGTGTCTTATATTTTCATTTTTTATATAATGTAGTCCTTATCGCCTATCAGCCATCTTAGGTGGCAAACTAATTAATCCAACTCAGCTCCACCTAGAATTTTTTTATCAAACTTAAACCAAAAAACCAGCTGACGGCAATCACCTCAACTCCTCAGCGGAGATCCACTGCCCCAACCAAAATGATGCAGCTAGCCATTTCTGTTATCTCCCTTCTAAGTAAGTTAAAAATTGAGTCACATCCAATTATAAGTAAGGGACTAAGTCACATTGACTTATAATCGAGGGACTGAGTCATATCGAATTATAATTGAGGGATTAAATTATAAGTAAGTTAAAAATTAAAAAGATTAAAAGATTAATTTCCCTTTTATATATATACTAAAAGAAGGATAACTTTTCACGCGCCTAATTGTAAGATAAGTATTTAATTATGAGTTATGAGGCAGAATCAAGCAATATATTATTTTGTTGTGTTTCAAAACCGTAAATATAATTATGTTTAATATAATTTTTTGTTCTTTAAGTTTATACAAATTTTGATTTTATTATTTCAAATTTTAAACTATAGATTTTAGTTCCTCAAGAGGTGAAATAATCTAATTTTTTATTAAATTATTAAGACCAATGTTTTAATTTAGACAAAAAGAAATTTGGAATCAAAATCTATGATTTAAAATTTGAATGACAAACTTAAGGAATTAAAGATTGTATTAACTCTTTTATTATAACTAGAGAAATGCTTCCACAAATTTTTGACATGAAGTTTGGAAAATAAAAATAAATTTACAACTAAGCTATGCTGCCAATTGATGTATAAGGACATTTCTCATCCATTTTCTTTTATATTTAACCTCTGTCCTATAATATATCATAAATTCAAGGTCTTTCTATGTCATTTATATATTTTGGTGGTCCTTATGTACTCTCCCTAAAGAACTACATTTACAAAACAAACATGTATACTTTATTGATAATTAGGACTCCCTCTATTCTTTATTATAATATATAAATAACTGAATACGTGTTGTTTAAAATGATAGTTAAAATTAGTTTAATTATAATAAGTATATAAAAATTGTAAATTTGTTTTACCATTTCTGAAAAATTCGCTTCCCCCTAAAGGTACCTAAAGACATAGATCATTGAGTAGGTATAATTCTTTTTTAGCATTATGCAAATTTATTCTGTTTTATATATAGTTAAAGATAAATTATATATAAGAAGAATATTTACATCAAGATAGGTTGGGTTTTTAATCAAATTTCAGCTATTTGAATTTTACAAATGAATAGTAATTATATGTCTAATAATTTACATAGTACGGTAATAAATAAGTTGTTTGCACAGGTTCCATCTTCTTGTATGAAAAAGTAACAATGACGAGAGAAATAACCATGTTTATAAAATATGTGCGCGCGCGCGCAAGGGCAGGTACAAGGATGACATCTATGATCGAATGTGGCGCAAAATGGATGAATCATATTGGTACCAGATTAATGGGTCTGTAGATATTGATTCTTCAACCACAGACAATTCTTATAAATTACCGTCAGAAGTGCTGAAATCTGCAGCCCGATCATTCAATCTCTCTGATGCATTAAACTATGACTATGACTCTGTATGGAAGGACCTTGACAGGTCTTTCGAATATTACGTCTATTTTCACTTTTGTGAAATTCAGAAACTTCCCCCTGGCCAAAAAAGAATACTGAATATTGTTACGAAGGTTGGTGATGAAGACGTTTACGACCATCTAGTTCTTGAATACTTGAAACCTCAAACCATTGCTCCTAAAATTAAAGGTCAAGGTAATGTTCGTTTTAGCATCAGCGCAACATCAGAATCCGATGCTCCTCCAATCCTTAATGCTTTTGAGGTTTACCAGCTCATATCACCTCTAACTTCCCCAACAGACCAAAGAGATGGTACACATTTGTTTATTCCTTATTCAACTATTTCCCCCATATCATTGATTAATATTTTATGTTTTTTTTTTCTTTGTTTGGTTTTGCCTTGTCTTCTAAGATCTTACTTATTATTCGCAATAATAGTGGATGCTATCTTGGACATTAAAGACACATACAAGATCTCCAATTTAGATTGGCAAGGAGACCCATGTGTCCCAGAAATTGCTTGGGATGGACTAGACTGCAGTTCTGGTATCAATGGTAACAATGCAAGGATCATCTCACTGTAAGTCATTTAATGTCATTGGATCTATACGTATTGTCCTAGTTTTAATTAATTATAAGCATTAATTCTTAATAGCGGTGTAAAACTGTGAAGTATGTCAAAGTTTAAGACTATGTATTAATGAAAGTACGATTTGCTCAAGCAGGAACCTAAGCACGACCAAATTGACAGGGCAAATAACTACTTCATTTTCACAACTTACAGAGTTAGAGTCCCTGTAAGTAAGCATATAGATAGATTTAAAAATGAGAAACTCTTTTAGTAGAAATGCTTCATTAACATGTAAGATACTCCTTCGTTTCAGAGATTTATCATTCAATGACTTGTCAGGTTCGATACCAGAATTCCTAGCTCAACTGCCCAAGTTGAGAGTTCTGTAAGTCACATTGTCTAGGATTCAGCACCACGTTGTTTAGCAATTAGCTTGCTTCAGGTTCACCTAATAAGTGAATGTATTATTTCACAATGTTCTTCTAGTAATTTGAGTGGCAACAAGCTCACGGGTTCTATTCCTAAGGCTCTGGACAAAAAATCACGTGTAACTTTGCAACTGAGGTTTTTCATCCTTATATGTTACTGCTAGTTCAATTGTGACTACCCTTGTGTGAATCAAAATTAACAATAGTATATCTTACTTCTCCCTTAGTTTGGAAGATAATCCTGGCCTTTGTCTGGCGGATTCATGCAAAAAGCATAAGTTTGTTACTTCACTTTTGGCTTCTGTTTCTGCTTTGACAGCAATCTTCCTGGTTTCTTTAGGAGTTTGGATCTTCAAAACCAAGAAGTTAAAAGGTGCGTATCAAATTATTCTCATCATTAAGCAGCACTAAGTACTCATAATCAAGGTTATTTCTTAAGAACTTTCTGCAATTGTATATTTTGTTATTGATTAGAATGTCACTCTCCTTCTATTCTTCTATTCTTTGCTTCGTGCTAAAAACACTTCAAACTTATGACCGAATATACTATTATGAAAAAATATTTATCTAATCATCAGTGAGCACTCATAAATCAGATTTCTCTGTTTTAATTTGTATTCTACTCTTCCGATTTCTTTCTTACATGCTTGGTGATGAGTAGGGCAAAAAAGATTGAAACAGAAGAAGCTATTGCATGAAATTGGAGATACTGCCATACCATTCAGTGAAAGCGATGAAACAGGCCATGAAATACATGTATTCAATTTTAGAAGCATTATTTTAGCGTCAGATAACTTCTCCACGACTAATAAGTTAGGTGAGGGTGGCTTTGGACCTGTGTATAAGGTAATGGCTAATATATTTTATTGTAATGTTACCTTGGTAATATCTAATAACGATGGGAGTCAAAGGAATAAAATAAAGTAGAAAAAGAGGAAGAGCATTCCAGATTAATGCTTGGAATTTATTTACGCCATAATCTCAATCCCTTCCATTTTTGAGAGGAAGATGATGATTATTTGACAACAGAGTTTTAATTTTCAGGGAAGGTTACATGATGGTCGAGAGATAGCTATCAAAAGACTTTCTAAATGTTCAAAACAAGGCCTAACTGAATTCGCCAATGAAGTTAAATTGATTGCCAAACTGCAACATACCAACTTGGTAAGACTTTATGGGTTCTGTATTGAAGGCGAAGAAAAGATGTTGATATATGAATATTTGCCCAATAAGAGTTTAGACTTCTACTGTCATGGCTCAAGAATTTTTATTTTAGTAAATCAATTTATTAAGGGTTATAGGTATATTGCTGCGGAAAATGTCAGAGGGTTGTGGTTAGCAGAGTGGTCCACATGTGGAAGGAAAACCCTGAGATCCCGTGTTCAAGACCTAGCGGCTGCAGCTGGTGGGTTTTTATTTTTTTTTCATGCGTGAAATTACTAAAATGTCCCTATCCCCTTTATGCATAAACCGAACGCCCTTCTCTTTCTCTCTCTGAATATCCGCAGCGGTGCAGACGGAAGGAAGCGGCGAGAGCAGAGCGAAGATCTTCACGTTACCAGTGCCGTAAACTCAGGTTGCTTCCGCCAGTGATATTGCGGTCTTGTTCCATCATCGCTGACTCCTATCTTTCTCTGTCAATTTATAGCTTTATTTCTGGTCTCGGTCGATGGGGGGGACGAGTGTGTTTTCAAAGGAAATTATCGGTGAGGAAAGGGTTTGGGCATTGCGGCATGTTGGAAATGGTGGCTTGAACTTCAGTGGGTGCTAATTTATCTCCTTCCGTCGGGATTTCCATTGTCTTTGCCTTCGGGGTACTGTAGCAACTTTCCCAGGCACCTAATGTTCATCATTTCTGTTGGTCGCAAGCAACTGGCTTCTGTAGGCGCGTGAAGCTGTGAACGTGAGGCTACGAGCAGGAGAAGGAAATGGGTACAATGGGATGATAGGAGACAGGGTAGTGGCGGTCAATGGAATTAAGGCTGTGCGGCGGTGAAAGCTGTATGAATCTCCGCCGGTGGAGTATACCCAGTAAATTCTACCTGACACTGTGAAGGTATTGGAATATCTGGTTGCTCTTTTCTTTCTGTTTAGGTAGTATTGCTGATGCGGTGAAGTCGCCATGCCCTTCCCCTGTCTGTCTTGTTTTTATAAGTCTGTGCATGTATGCCGTATTACTCTTTGTTGGGAGGATAATAATCTTTGATGTTTGATGAATTGGAAAAGTGTGCTGTGAATGTTGCCGTGAGGACGGTGCAGCTCTAGGCTCGGGTTGAAGGAGAATGATACGTATATATTTATATATATGCATGCATTATGATTGAGAGTGCTATGAAGATATATAGATAGGAATGTGTGTGCTGTGATGCTGGATGGCAGTTTGAGTGTTTGTTGAGGAAATGTATATAAATACATGTTCTTTCTGGCGTTGTTGATAATGCTGTGTATGCGTGCACAGTCAGAGTGTATCCAAGTGTGTTGTGTGTGTATAGTTGATTGGTAAGGGTTTAATCTGAAAGTGTTAAGAAAGAAAAAAAGGAAACAGAAGCATGAGGTGTATATGGGTATTAGGTGTAATTGCTATGTTGATTGGTGGTTTATGATGTTCATTAATAACTTTCAGAAGTGATTAAGCTATTATATTGCCTAAGCTTTATGTGCTGGGATTATGGGATCCCAGATTTATGAAATCAAGGCTTGATGTTTTGAAGGATATGGAGTCAGGTAGCTCCTGAAATAGTGATAACTGATTTGAAACTTATAACTGATGGAACCCTTTATTTTCAGAAATTTAGGAAAGTAAAAGGGAGAATGATACTCTAAAGCTAAAGGCAAGAGTAAGTGAAGGGAGCATTCCAGGTGAGTGAATAACGTTCCCTAAAATTTACATTTTCAAATGCATTGTCATTTCAAATGTTAAATTGCAAATATGAATTTCGAAAAGCCAATTTTATGAAAGTACAGTTTAAATCGTTAGAAATGATTTTCTTTCGATTGGTTTACAAAAGAATTATGATTATGTATGAAAATGGATGAATAAGTTTTTGAAAAGAGTTTGGCACAAGTTGCATTGAACTGATGTTATTCATGAAATATATTCTTATGCGAATTTCATATGATTTTACAGTAACTTGATTTTTAATGTACATGCTGGGGTTTTTGAAATTCAAAGTGGTTTTTACCAACAGTTATAGCATTGAAACAGTTGAGATTATTTCATGTGAAATAAACCCCACGCATGATGGAAACGTTTTAGGATGGAATACAGAACGCTGGTTGCTAACAGCAGTACTGTTAGTCCTTGGTGCACCTTGGTTACCCGAGCTCGACAGATTTCACCGTGGGTTTTGTACTCGCGAAGGGTAGTGGTTGAGCTACCAGATTTCACCGTGGGTTTTGTACTCGCGAAGGGTAGTGGTTGAGCTACCAGAGTTCACCGTGGGTTTCGTACTCGCGAAGGGTAGTGGCTAAGCTACCAGATTTCACCGTGGGTCTCGTACTCGCGAAGGTTAGTGGCCTTGAGCCACCGACAGTTAGCAGCTTCGAGCTGCCAGATTAGTTAGTTGCCCTCGTGGACTGTGTGTCCACGTCTGTTTTCGTTCTGTTGAAGTTCTACAGAAAAGTTATGATTTTGAAGAAATGGTTATTTCATATTGTTGTTTTCCTTGAAATACAAATATTTACAGAAAGACTTGCATCAGATTACGAAATGTTATGAAGTATATTTTCAACATGATTATGCATTGTTTATTTTCGCATTGTTTTAAATCATGTTTTTTTTTGGGACGTTATTCACGAGTAGATTTTTGGCTTCAGATAGTGCAGGTGACCCTAATTCTCCAGCTGAGCGGTAAAGAGCCTTGCTGTTGATCCGAAGCTTCGTTTGATAAATATTACTTTTGATGTAATGGCTTCTTAAGAACTTTTATTATTTTTGAAAGGATAATGCTCTGCATTAACCTTAGAAAACGTTTGTATGATTTTGAAAAATGCTATGAAGAATTTAAAGGTTTTACTTAAAATGCTAGGCTTTCAGAATATGAAGTATTTATATTCTGTGCCGGTCACGGTCCAAAAATAGGGACGTGACAGTTTGGTATCAGAGCCAAGGTTTTTCTATGGTTAAGCAGAGCAGAGATACTTCGGTGGGGTCTCAATTATCGTTATGAACCCGGGCATAACTATAGTTGTGGCATCTCTGACGATCTCTAAAGAAAATTCGAAAGTGGTGTTTTTCTTATGATCTCAGAAACGTATTTATTTATAAACTGAATATTTTCTATGTTTTATGAATAGTTAAATGCCGCCTAGACGAGTGCAGTCTAGAGGGAGCTCTAGGGCTTCGGATCAAGGCTCTGCTCAGCGAAGTGATTTGCCTCCTCGAGGCCGAGGACAGGGTCGTAGGGGTGCTAGGGTTCGGGGAGGTCAACCCCTTAGACCTCTTCGAGAAATTCTATATGAGGCAGAACCATCTCATCCACAGTCTCCTGAGATCTCTACGTCCTCTAGGCACGAGACTCCAGTAGGAACACCCCAGGTTATGGAGGAAGAATCTATAGCAGTTAGGTTATCAGAGTTTATTAAGTTGGATCCTCCGAAGTTCTCAGGGTTTGATACTCGAGAGGAACCCATGGAGTTCTTGGAAGGAATCGAGAAGAGATGTCGGGCTTTGAGATGTCCGGATGTGCAGTATGTGGAGTTTGCCTTGTTTCGATTAGAGGGGATTGCGAATGCTTGGAGTAAGACAGTGTCAGGATTTCAGGGGGATAGAGTACCGTTATTATCATGGGCGGATTTCAAGGATCTTTTCCTGCAGCATTTTCTACCCTAGAGCAAGAAGGATGCCAGAGTTAAGGAGTTTCTTCTATTGAAATGTACTACTGGAATGTCTGTGGCAGAATATGACAGAAGATTTACAGAGCTTTCTTCATATGCATCTACCTTGATTCCATCCGAGAGGGATAGGATTGGCAGGTTTATTCAGGGATTGCCGATACATATTCATGATGCAGTAGCCCCGATGCTCAATCATTTTGCCTCTTATGCCGATGTGGTGGACTGTGCTTTGAGAATTGAGTTACGGCACATGGAAGAAGATGAGGTTTCTAAGAAACAGAAGACTGGAAATGGGAAGTTCCACGGCACTTCATTTAAAGGGAACTGTTCTCAGGGCCAACCCTCGTCTTTTGCTATGCAGCATGCGCCCAGACCTCATAGATCTTCGATGGCTGTTTCTGGCCTGAGACCTAAGTTTGAAGGTGCTAGACCTCAGTCTGGGGCTAGTCAGTCTAATTATTCCAGATCTCTTTGTGATATGTGTGGGAAATATCATTCTGGAACCTGTCTTAAGACCTTGGGGGCATGTTATGGGTGTGGACAACCGGGTCACCTGAAGAGAGATTATCCGTTTGCTCAAACTACTTCGAACTATGGATCAGTTCGACATTCTCCTCACCCTGCTACTTTCGCAACTCCGTCCTTTGAGACAACTGCCTCGCCGGGTAGAGGTACATCAGAACGACCTCTGAAGAAAAGAGAACAACCTTTTTCAGGTCAGGGACAAGCTAGGGTGTATGCGATGGCAAGGCATGATGCTCGGGCCTCAAATGACATGGTCACAGGTATTATCACTTTATGCTCTTAAAAAGTTTATGTATTGTCTAAAGCCTAGATCGACGCATTCTTATGTTTTGAAATATTTTGCTAAGATGTTGGGTAAGAATTCTGTCGGGCTAGATTGCCCTTTCACTTTTGCCACCCCTGTTGGGGGAATCTTTGTCAGTTTGGATCAGATTCCTGTTGTTCAGGAATTTTCTGACGTCTTTCCGGAAGAATTGCCTGGTTTACCCCCAGATAGAGAAATAGAACTTGGTGTTGATGTCATTTCGGGTACGCAACCAATTTTATTCCGCCTTATAGGATGTCTTCCTCAGAGTTAAGGAAATTAAAGACTCAGCTACAAGATCCGTGGTATGCACTGTGTTGTTGGTAAAGAATGATGGATCATTAAGATGTGTATTAATTTTTGACAGCTTAGCAAAGTGTCAATAAAGAACAAGTACCCGTTGCCGCGTATTGATGATCTGTTTGACCATTTACAAGGGGCACAATACTTTTCGAAGGTTGACTTACGACCAGGGTATCATCAATTAAAGATTAAAAAGGAAGATATTTCAAAGACAACATTTAGGACTCGTTATAGTAATTATGAATTTGTTTTAGTAATGTCATTTGGTTTGACGAATGCTCCTGTGGCATTCATGGACTTAATGAATCGGGTATTCAAAGAAATTTTTGATCCGATTTGGTTCGAGACACTAAAGAAAGATGAAAGTGATTCAACAAAGGATATTAACAGTACAAGTCGACAGAAGTCTTACGTGGATCGTCGTCATGGGGAATTGGAATTTATGGTCAAGGATAAAGTGTTTTTGAGAGTGTTGCCAATGAAAGGTGTTATGAGATTTGGGAAGAAGGGCAAGTTAAGTCCGAGGTAGATTGGGCCTTTTGAGATTTTGTCTAAAACTAGCTTATTGTTTAGCTCTACTACCAGAATTATCGGGAATTCATCCGGTGTTCCATGCATCGATACTACAGAAGTACTTGTGTGATCCATCTCATGTTGCGGAATATTAAGAGGTTGTGATCGAAGGAGAGTGAGATACGAATTAAGTAACCCCATTTATTCGAGGACTAAGGTAAATATATTTTCAAATTCGGATGACCGAATTTCTTAAGAGGGGAAGAATGTCATGGCTCAAGAATTTTTATTTTAGTAAATCAATTCATTAAGGGTTATAGGTATATTGCTGTGGAAAATGTCAGAGGGTTGTGGTTAGCAGAGTGGTCCACATGTGGAAGGAAAACCCTGAGATCCCGTGTTCAAGACCTAGCGGCTGCAGCTGGTGGGTTTTTATTTTTTTTTCATGCGTGAAATTACTAAAATGTCCCTATCCCCTTTATGCATAAACCGAACGCCCTTCTCTTTCTCTCTCTGAATATCCGCAGTGGTGCAGACGGAAGGAAGCGGCGAGAGCAGAGCGAAGATCTTCACGTTACCAGTGCCGTAAACTCAGGTTGCTTCCGCCAGTGATATTGCGGTCTTGTTCCATCATCGCTGACTCCCATCTTTCTCTGTCAATTTATAGCTTCATTTCTGGTCTCGGTCGATGGGGGGGACGAGTGTGTTTTCAAAGGAAATTATCGGTGAGGAAAGGGTTTGGGCATTGCGGCATGTTGGAAATGGTGGCTTGAACTTCAGTGGGTGCTAATTTATCTCCTTCCGTCGGGATTTCCATTGTCTTTGCCTTCGGGGTACTGTAGCAACTTTCCCAGGCACCTAATGTTCATCATTTCTGTTGGTCGCAAGCAACTGGCTTCTGTAGGCGCGTGAAGCTGTGAACGTGAGGCTACGAGCAGGAGAAGGAAATGGGTACAATGGGATGATAGGAGACAGGGTAGTGGCGGTCAATGGAATTAAGGCTGTGCGGCGGTGAAAGCTGTATGAATCTCCGCCGGTGGAGTATACCCAGTAAATTCTACCTGACACTGTGAAGGTATTGGAATATCTGGTTGCTCTTTTCTTTCTGTTTAGGCAGTATTGCTGATGCGGTGAAGTCGCCATGCCCTTCCCCTGTCTGTCTTGTTTTTATAAGTCTGTGCATGTATGCCGTATTACTCTTTGTTGGGAGGATAATAATCTTTGATGTTTGATGAATTGGAAAAGTGTGCTGTGAATGTTGCCGTGAGGACGGTGCAGCTCTAGGCTCGGGTTGAAGGAGAATGATACGTATATATTTATATATATGCATGCATTATGATTGAGAGTGCTATGAAGATATATAGATAGGAATGTGTGTGCTGTGATGCTGGATGGCAGTTTGAGTGTTTGTTGAGGAAATGTATATAAATACATGTTCTTTCTGGCGTTGTTGATAATGCTGTGTATGCGTGCACAGTCAGAGTGTATCCAAGTGTGTTGTGTGTGTATAGTTGATTGGTAAGGGTTTAATCTGAAAGTGTTAAGAAAGAAAAAAAGGAAACAGAAGCATGAGGTGTATATGGGTATTAGGTGTAATTGCTATGTTGATTGGTGGTTTATGATGTTCATTAATAACTTTCAGAAGTGATTAAGCTATTATATTGCCTAAGCTTTATGTGCTGGGATTATGGGATCCCAGATTTATGAAATCAAGGCTTGATGTTTTGAAGGATATGGAGTCAGGCAGCTCCTGAAATAGTGATAACTGATTTGAAACTTATAACTGATGGAACCCTTTATTTTCAGAAATTTAGGAAAGTAAAAGGGAGAATGATACTCTAAAGCTAAAGGCAAGAGTAAGTGAAGGGAGCATTCCAGGTGAGTGAATAACGTTCCCTAAAATTTACATTTTCAAATGCATTGTCATTTCAAATGTTAAATTGCAAATATGAATTTCGAAAAGCCAATTTTATGAAAGTACAGTTTAAATCGTTAGAAATGATTTTCTTTCGATTGGTTTACAAAAGAATTATGATTATGTATGAAAATGGATGAATAAGTTTTTGAAAAGAGTTTGGCACAAGTTGCATTGAACTGATGTTATTCATGAAATATATTCTTATGCGAATTTCATATGATTTTACAGTAACTTGATTTTTAATGTACATGCTGGGGTTTTTGAAATTCAAAGTGGTTTTTACCAACAGTTATAGCATTGAAACAGTTGAGATTATTTCATGTGAAATAAACCCCACGCATGATGGAAATGTTTTAGGATGGAATACAGAACGCTGGTTGCTAACAGCAGTACTGTTAGTCCTTGGTGCACCTTGGTTACCCGAGCTCGACAGATTTCACCGTGGGTTTTGTACTCGCGAAGGGTAGTGGTTGAGCTACCAGATTTCACCGTGGGTTTTGTACTCGCGAAGGGTAGTGGTTGAGCTACCAGAGTTCACCGTGGGTTTCGTACTCGCGAAGGGTAGTGGCTAAGCTACCAGATTTCACCGTGGGTCTCGTACTCGTGAAGGTTAGTGGCCTTGAGCCACCGACAGTTAGCAGCTTCGAGCTGCCAGATTGGTTAGTTGCCCTCGTGGACTGTGTGTCCACGTCTGTTTTCGTTCTGTTGAAGTTCTACAGAAAAGTTATGATTTTGAAAGAAATGGTTATTTCAGATTGTTGTTTTCCTTGAAATACAAATATTTACAGAAAGACTTGCATCAGATTACGAAATGTTATGAAGTACATTTTCAACATGATTATGCATTGTTTATTTTCGCATTGTTTTAAATCATGTTTTTTTTGGGACGTTATTCACGAGTAGATTTTTGGCTTCAGATAGTGCAGGTGACCCTAATTCTCCAGCTGAGCGGTAAAGAGCCTTGCTGTTGATCCGAAGCTTCGTTTGATAAATACTACTTTTGATGTAATGGCTTCTTAAGAACTTTTATTATTTTTGAAAGGATAATGCTCTGCATTAACCTTAGAAAACGTTTGTATGATTTTGAAAAATGCTATGAAGAATTTAAAGGTTTTACTTAAAATGCTAGGCTTTCAGAATATGAAGTATTTATATTCTGTGCCGGTCACGGTCCAAAAATAGGGACGTGACATCTACCTTTTTGGTAAGCAAATTTTCGCCTCTAAAATGTAATAATGCTTTACTGTCAAAGTGGATATGTGTCATAACATGTTCCTCTAAATCACGTTGATATAGGTGACAAGAATAGGACTTTATTGGATTGGAAAACACGGCTCAATATTATTCAAGGCATAGCTCAGGGACTTGTTTATTTACACAAATATTCAAGACTAAAAGTGATTCACCGTGATTTAAAACCAAGCAATATTTTACTTGATCATGAGATGTGCCCAAAAATATCTGATTTTGGTATGGCGAGAATATTTGGATTGAAGGAATTTGAACAAGAAAATACAAATCGAGTGGTTGGAACATAGTAAGTCAAAATTCTTTTGTAAATGCAACTTTTTAATATCACTTAATGGATTGAAAAGCTAATTATATTTCTTTCTTTCAGTGGATATATGTCTCCAGAATACGCTCTAAATGGAATTGTCTCAGTAAAAACTGATATTTTCAGTTTTGGAGTATTGTTACTAGAGATTGTTAGTGGCAGAAAGAATGTTAGTTTTTATAATTATGAAGATTCACTCAACCTCATAGGATATGTAAGTATATATAATATTATTGTTTCATCTGCCCACATGCAAGTTCAATGTTTGATTATTAATATACACTGAATATGAACTTGGTTTAGGCATGGAAGTTGTGGAATGAAGAGAGAGCCTTGGAGCTAGCAGATTCCTCACTAAGTGGAACTTGGAATGCCAATGAATTGCTGAGATGCATTCATATTGGTCTGTTATGTGTTCAAGATCAAGCCAAAGATCGACCTGATATGTTACATGTGGTTTCTTATCTTTCTAATGACACCATTTTATTAACTGACCCTAAGCAACCAGCATTTTTTATTCATGCAACGGAAAACAGAGCCACATCCCCTGCTAATATAGGAGAAAATTGTTCTACATATAATGTAACAATCTCCGATTTTAACGGTCGATAAACCATGGAAAATACAATGTCAAATTTCTAATCCCATTTTCACATCTAATGAGGTTCTCCTAAGCAATACATTATTCAATGCCAAATTAACTTTTAACTATTTTCTGAAAGAAAATTTTGTAGTGATGATTAGCCTTACATTAAGCCAAACACATTGTTAGGATAACTGAAAATCAAACAATAAATAAGCAGTCAACTCAAATCAACATTTTTTTTGTCACAACAAATCAACATTTTTAAAGAGCAACAATTTCAAACTCGATAGGGTTGAGACTTAAAAAGAATTTTTTGGTACAAAAATTTTTAGAAAGGGATTGGGTTCACCCACGATCTAAGGGTCGGGTGAAGTCTCCCTTCCTTCTAAGTAATACCGATGTCGGGCATAGCAAGTTGTCTATTACCTTTAGGTATAAACCTAGGCACTCAAGAGCTAAGATATCTTCCCAAGTGCCGCGACTGGAATCACAATAAAATGGTACTCTCTAAGAATTGAATAGGCTCTGAATAGTCACATGTGATACTTAATAATTTGTTTTTTTTTAAAAAAAAATTTAGAAAGGGGTTAGGCTCACTCACGATCTAAGGGCAGGGAGAAGTCTCCCTTTCTCCTAAGAGATACCAATGTCGGGCAGGGCGAGCCGTCTATTACCCTCAGGCGTAAACCTAGGCACCTAAGAGCTAGGATGCCTCCCCAAGCATCGCGATTGGAACCACAACAAAGTGGTACTCTCTAAGGTTCGAACACGCTCCAAATGGTCGCATGTCTCACCCCTTCGCTAGCTGAACCCACGGACGATGGGTATGTGATACTTAATAATTAAATTGTAAATAAGCCTCTATAGCATATGGGCCTGTTATGGATTCAGGTCTGAACAAGTTATGAGAGCCCATATCCAATGGATTGTTGGGCCTTCTTCTGCTACTCGCTGATCTTACTTGAGTAGGGCTGTTGATTCAAGTTCAAACAGACCTTTAGCTCAGTTAATACTTCATTGATGTCAGGCCTTTGGATTGCTTTAGATGCAATGCAGGACACGGCAATTTCTATAAATTTCCAGGCTGAACTTGTATTATACTGTCCTAGTAAACTTCGATCAACTATGGACTTAATAGTTAATAAGAGTTGACATAGATAGTAAAGAATAGACTCTTATCCTATAAGAACATGAGTTCGATTCCTACTGCTATCGTGATGGATCCTTTAGTAGATGATCTTATAAGTCTCTTTTAAGTGCTCTTTAGACTCTAGAGATGTGCCCTAACTTTAGTGGGGGACCGGTGCCAAACCCACCTAAATTTTTTATTTGTTGAAAAAAACTATAGCCTTAAGCAAGTGACTCTTCTTTTATTAGACACAGTCTTGTGATTAGCTCGAGCAGAATTACCCCAAAACTATAGACATCACTCCTCTTGTTCAATTGTCCAGTTCTTTGAAGCTTACAAATGAAATAAGAAGTCAAAAGTTTAATCATTGTTGTCTCATTCTACATCAAGGACTGAAACAGCAGAATTTTAAATTAAAGGTTAAAAGAATTGCGTATTATCTGTAATTAATCAAGATATGTTAGGAAGAAACTTGTAAACTATCCTACTTACTCAGGATCAAGATAACCGAATGTGCCAGCCAGTGTAGTTGATATGTGAGTGTCATTTTCATTTGCGAAGGATCTACATAGTCTATAGTCAGAAATCTTGGCTTCCATCTTTTTATTCAACAAAATATCGGTAGTCTTCAAGTCTCTATGAACTACAGGTGGCCTAATACCATTATGCAAATAGCCCAAGCCTGCCTTTTTATTAAGCACGCCACACACATCTTTTTCTGGTTAGAGATGATAGAGAAGAAGACAGGGAAAATAGAAGAAATAAAGAAGAATGTGAGGATTCATATACCAAGTGCAACATTCACAGCAATTTGAAGTCTTTCAGACCACTTCAAAACATTTGGATTTCTATCTGTTAGAGTTCAGAAAACAAAGCATGCATATTTGGTATGTTACACTTCCAAACCAGAACATTGTTCTTAAACTCATTCAAAATAAAGAAAGAAAACATCTTTATCAACATAAAAAAAAAAAAAAAAGTAATTTTCCAGCCACGTAATTTGAAGCATTTCTCCTCTAATTAGAAAGGCCATACAAAGTTGTTGTCTTTTTAATCAGTAAATAACTAACCTGACAATAGCCCTTGCAGACTCCCCTGAGCCATATAGTCATAGATCAATGCTTTCACATCACCTTCATTGCAGTTCCCCACAAAAGAAACCATGTTTTTATGGTGAACGATAGTCAACAAATTTACCTGCAATTGGAAGTTAACTTTATGCATTTAAGGAAAATGTTGAGAACTCTAAAGTGTTTGTCTGCTAAACAAAAATATGAAGCAAAAGAAAATCTGATTAATGAAATCTGCCTAAGGTTTATGATATTGTCGTATTAAACCTCTGAGCGAAACTCCCTATCTCCTTGCCTTGATGTCTGAGAAAGTAGCTTGACAGAAACATCTCTCCCATCTTGCAGAGTACCAAGCTAAACTTCTCCAAATCCTCCTTTTCCAATTTTAGTTTTGAAGTTATTGGTAATTCTAATATCATCCCTTAAAGAAAATACTTATTTGTTTGAATTCTCTTGCCAGTTTTTCTTAGATGCCGCAAACATCACAGCAGAAATATAAATAATTACAATCACACCTTTCACAATTTCTTCAATCATGTTAAATGAAGATAAACCATATGGACTACAAGCGTATAGAGGAATTATTGAAAAAAGAAATTATTGTTGCAGCAGACAATGCCAAAGATTTAAGGGAAATATATACCTCCTTTTTTCTTTTTGATTCTCCGTATCATCAGGAAAATAAGGACAATCATTACCAGAACTGCTACGGATGCTGCTATAGATGCAATTAGTGGAATAAGAAACTTCTTTGTATTGCATGAATCAGACAGACAAAGACCTGGATTTCTTTCCAATCTACCCAAAAAAGAAAACAAAACTTCAGTATACAAGAGAGGCAAATGTCACAGCCCAATTAGAATATTGATTGATTTGGACATCAGAAACTAAAATTTGGCATTGACTTCAAATTTGATAGCTGTGCAAGAAATTCTGGCACTTCTCCAGTCAGTTTGTTGCATGATAAATCCCTACATAAGATTTTTTATTTAGATGAGTAGGTTGCACACCTTAGTTATAAGTTGACAGCATCTGAAGCCTTGTGGAAAGAAATTGAAAACCTTGAAGGCATATATCAAAATTCACTAAAACTTACAAGGATTGTAGCTTAGTGAATCTTGAAAATGAAACATCTAGGGGCCCGGTTAGTCCCCTCAAACTCAAGTTCCTGTTAGAATTCTGGAAAGAATGATCTCCTTGCCATTATAAACATAAATGGCAAATTATTAAGAAAAATATAAGCATCTCAAAGATGGGTTCTATTGAAAACTTCATTCAGCATATTCACATGTCCATTCATAACTAGTTTGGATTGCCATATTCAAAGAAGAGAAGAGCAGTGTACTCACAGTAAAATGATCCTTGGATTGCCATCAGAGCTTCAAGTGAGCCCTTCCCAAGCAAAATGATTTGGAATGCATGGGTCTCCTTGCCAATTTATGATGGAGATTTCATAAATATGTTCAATGCTCTGAATTGTTTTCATCATTAATAACACAATTTGTCACGTCCCAAAATTTGGACCGTGACCGGCACAGAATATGAATAGTTTCATATTCTGAAAGCCTAAAACTTCAAATACAACGTTCAAAGCATCTATAACGTTTTAAAAAAAATAAACAAAATCTTCTCTAAGGTCTATGTGGAGCAACTATCTTTTTACAAAAATAACACAAGTACTTTTATAAATGGTAATTACATCAAAAGTAATTTTTTTCCAAAATTGACTCTACAGATTGGCAGCGAGGCTCTTTACTGCTCAGCGGGAGGATTAGGGTCACCTGCACTATCTGAAGCCAAAAATCTACTCGTGAATAACGTCCCAAAAACATGATTTAAAGAATGCGGAAAATAATCAATGCATAATCATCTTAAAAATGTATTTCTTAACGCTTCTTAATCTAATACAAACCTTTTCATAAACATTTGTATTTCAGGGGAAATAACAATATGAAATATCTATTTCAAATAAATCATTCAGAACAATCCTTTCAAAACCATAATCTTTCTGCAGGACTTCATCAGAACGAAAACTGACGTGGACACACAGTCCACGAGGGTAACTAACCATTCTGGTGGCTCGAAGCCACTAACTGTCTCGAGAATGAATCCCACGAAAAAATTCTGGTGGCTATGCCACAAACTGTCGCGAGAATAAATCCCACGAAATAATTCTGGTGGCTCAAGGCCACAAACTGTTGTGAGAATAAATCCCACGAAATAATTCTGGTGGCTATGCCACAAACTGTTGAGCTCGAGGAACCAAGGTGCACCAAGGGCTAACAGTGCTGCTGTTAGCAACCAGCGTTCTGTATTCCGTCCTAAAACATTTTCATCATACATGGGGTTTACTTCACATGAGATAATCTCAATCGTTTCAAATACCATAATCATTGATAAAGCCACTTTGAATTTCAAAACCCCCAGCATGAACATTCAAAATCAAGTTACTGTAAAAACGTATGCAATTCACATAGAAATATTTCATGAATAACATCAGTTCACTGTCAAATCTTTTTCTAAAGCCTCTTTATTCATTTTCATGCATAATCATAATCTTATCTTTTATAAATCGATCGAAAAATCATTTCTAATGATTTAAACCATACTTTCGTAAAACTTGTTTTTCGAAATCCATATTTGAAATTCATCATTTGAAATAACAATGCATTTGAAAAATGTAAATTTTAGGGAACGTTATTCACTCACCTGCTTAGCTTTTAAAATAGAACTTACTCTTCCAAGACTTCTTAAGATAATTGCTCTTACAGCAACTCAACCACCTAGAAGAGCTTTCTTCCCAATTACCTTTCTCCTATTTTCCTTTCTGGGTTTCCTTGGCGGCTCGGGCAAATATCAAATCCTATATTTGTTATCCATATAAGATTTATTAGTACTTAAGGCCTCAATACATAACATTTGCATAATAATCGCTCTTTCACACCCAAACTCTAACCCCGTGTTATTAGCTCTCTAATATTTTCATACACTAAATCAAGATAGCTCCTACCTTATGTGGACATTTTATCTCCATTTAAACTTTATAATACAACCTCATATTTTAATCTATTTTTTTTTCAAATTTAAGATAATGCACCCATCATTCAAATTCAATAGGTATCCATCCTTCCTTCATCCCAATAACAATATATATTATATAATCTTAGTACTTTTAAAAAAAAAATAGACATCTCTATAAAGAAGTTTCAGACAGCTATTATATAACTTTGAAATCCCAATTTTAATTGAACCCAAAGTACATACATCATAAAAGGGATTAGGAGATTAAGGTGTTAAAATCACTGATCATCACACATGTATGTTAATTGAACGTGTTTGCATAATATTCTTTCTTGTTTTTTTCAAAGACACTATATAATTTCTTAAAGAAACCGAACATACCGATTTCAAAATCAAGCTTAGACTACATTTTCAAACACTCTCTCCTTAACTCAATACAGCAGCAAATTCACACATGTATATATATTCTTTAAAAGCTTCATTAATCTTTTACTCTTTACCTTTTTAACCATTAACTAAACACCACATAGGAACACAGTGCTAACATAACAGTGCAAACAACTTATTTATTTATAAAGTTTCTAAGTCTACCTTCTAGCAATATTTAAATCATAATTAATCCCATAAAATTTGAATTCATCTTAGCCAAAATACTATAGAAACACGTACCTAGATAAGCATTCTTTCCTTTTTCTAGCATTTTACCGCACTATCCTATATGCATTAACATACCAACGGAAATACAATACTACAACTACAATATTACTAAAACCACTTAAAACCAATCCCTCATCAGCACATCAATATATAATATCTAAACCATCTTAATATAACCAACTCTTCTTCTTTTCTTTTCTTTTCTTTTTCACAAATGCCTTGAGTGCAAACACTGTCACACCGCATTATCAAACTTCACTCTCCCACTCTTACTAAACAACTCCCGAGCATATACATACATATATATGCCTTTACCCTTTGTTCCAACTCCAATCTTTGTTTTCCCTTAAATCAAACAACTCAAACAATAAAAGAAAATTTTCCAATTCTTCCTTCCCCACAGTCTCGACAGCAAGAACAGAAAAATGAATCAAATCATTCAACCAAAACCATAAAAATCACTGGAGAGGGGGAAATCCTAATCATTCACATACCCACGGTGCATTTCACAAACACAGGGAAGATGGAAGATAGAAATTACCAGCCACACAATCGGACTTGCAACCATACACTGTCTATAGCTTGGATGACAGGAGACAAAAGACAACACGGTCACCATCCTCTCCCTCCTCCAGCGACATTACTACTGAACAGAGCAAAAGAAAAGAAAGAGCAAAGCTTCCCAAACCAGAGGCAGCCCAAAGTCTGAATAGAAAAGGAAAAGACGACAAACGCGCGACGGTAGTCATCTACGATAATAGCTCAGTCGACGGAAGTAAACGGAGTCACAACAGCGATCGAGATCCAAACCAAAAAGAGGAAAGATGGTGGACATCGACGGTGAAGTCACCAATCACAGATGACAAAGGCGGATGGAGATCACGGCGGCGGCAAGTTCTCAGCCAAGACTCGCGAAGCTTCTCCCTCTCTTAGGATCGGGCTCCCCGGAAAACAGAGAAGAGATTTGATTTTAACCTAAGAAAGGGACTCTAGAAATTTCACACAGTGGGCAGGAAAAAAAAAATCCACTTCAGCATGTGCAGGGATTCGAACATGAGACATTGAGCTACTTCCACAGCTTTAAAACACCACTCAACCACTAACTGATCTTCAAGCATAAATACAAAATTAATACATATATTACTAAATTGGATTATCTACCTGCTTATTTTCTTTATTAGCTTAGGGTCATTACATTCTCCCCCTCTTAAGAAATTCGGTCCTCCAAATTTAAAATTTCACCCCAAATCTTAAACAAGTGTAAGTACTTAATCTACATCTTATTCTTAACTTTCTAAATAGCTTTTTCCTTTTAATGATTACACTATAATACATTTACTAAACGAATCTCTTTTAATGTCAACTTCTTTACTAGGTCCTGATCGGATGATAAATTGCATATATACAGGTTTCTTGGTATTCAATAACATAAGAAGAGTCATATAATTATTTCCATAGCATTGACACATAGAAAGCTAGATTTATACTTAACAACTCTGGTGGTAAGACTATCTGGTAAACTATAGTACCCATTCTGTCTAAAATTTTAAATGGACCAATATACCTTATGCTTAACCTACCCTTCATTCCGAATCCCATAACACCTTGCATTGGTTACACCTAAACATGTCCTATCCTCAACCAAATTTAGTTCTAAAAAAATCTCTTCCCTTACAATTCTCAAACATCATATATATGTAATTTACTATACTTCCTAACTCAATTCTTTTTCTAGAGACCATTTAAATCAAAGAAAATAAATATAAAAACACACTATTCCTCTTATAAAATCAAATCAAAAATACCTATTTGGATATATATTCTTTCTCAATATAACCAAAACTCTAAAATCATATCCTCTTTGAGCAATTGGCCACAACAAGAGAAAAGGAATTCAAACTCTCATGAAATTAATAAATTTCATAGTTAAATTTTCAAAACTTCAATTAACAATCGTTTGGGTTACAACACAAGCCTCTTCATACTATAAATAGGATCAATCATTCAGAAAGACATGAAAATCATATTCTTTTACTGGTATAGACTTAAATAAAAACCATCAGAAATTATGTCCTCTGACCAATTTACACCCATCCATGAAAATAACATGACAATTGCAGCATCAACACTATTTGTCGAAAATACAATATATGAATAAAGTGAAATCCTTCTTTACATTACTTACATTAAAAAGCAGGTTCAACTGTTGTTCCTCATGTTGACTTAGGTCAAAGGGTCATTGTTTTGAACCAAAACATAACCCAAACATTTAAGATTTATAGATAAGTTTCTCATACACAATTATATCCCAGACCTGAACCTATATGCACAACTAAATTACCCGAATTCCTTTAAATGAAAACATTATTAAGAAGTCATTTTTTCAAGCTTTAATCAAACCTTTTATATGCACCATCCAAAGTTACTCTTCCCTAGGAAAAAATGGTCTCTAACCACACTTATAGTTCAATTTACCATAAACTGATGAAACATTCAAACTATGATGTTTGGCTTAAAAGTTTATAATCAGCTAATTCCACCAGTTACACTTAGAAACCAGTTCTACTTAAGCAACCCAATAACTAAGTCAGACTCACAGCACCAAAATATCTCCCGATAGTCCACAAGTAATCAAGTAATTGTATTCACAAATGATATAAGGTATTAATTAGTACAAATTCCCAAAATCTAATTGCAAGCATTTAATAAATGATAGTACAAACATAGAAATGGAATTAGAATTCTACCACACTGAGTCAAATCCATAAATTTAGTCCTTTAGAATTTTCTAACGTAATCCAACAGAATTTCATCTTCAAGAATATTACGCCATGTTTTGTATTAGAACCTCAAATATGATAGTATAACTTGAATTACACTTCTAACATTTCAAGTGTGAAAACCATAAAATGAATCTATTACTGCTCAACTTCAATTCTAATCCATTATAGTTTAAGTACAACGTAAAGATTAAAGCAATAGAGCTCCTCTTGAATTTATAATTTCTAAATACTTCCTCCCATATTATATTAAAGCTTAATAAATTATCAAAATTAACCTCCTACTCTAGGGAATGATACATAATTGAAATACTCTTACACCTCAAACAACCTTTCGACTATTAACTAGAATAAACATTTAACTCCCTCAAACATCAATCAAAAAGCTATATATAAATTTCCAGCTTCACATTCTTAATTCAATCCCCTCTTAAGTGTCTCTTTAACACTCCGTTATATCTTCTCAAACATTTATTGTCTAAACCAATGGCTCTTATTCACAATATTCAAGCTTATGCATTCCAGAAATCAACACCAAACCAAGCAAAGGGAAAATTTATCATTTATCCTTCTATTACCAGAGTATAAAGGATCAAAAATCGCTAAGACATATCTGAATACCTCAATTTAGAAATCACTTTATACTGACAGAAAATCTATATATATGCATTGAATAAGCTCCTATGCATCTCATTCTAGAGAAGCTAAAATTACAACCCAAAGAAGATTACAAGCTCAGACTCTGCAGGCACTGGCAATTCTTTTACATAAATCCAACTCATAATTGCACCACTTAACCTCCCTCAAATCATTGATTCCCAAAAATTCAAAGCCTAACTAGATGAAACAATAATGTCTACTTCAAATATGATTTTTTTTTCATAACCATCACTTTAATATCTTCCTTCTTTAGTGATAACCAATGCCAACAAATACTATCTCCCTTATAACTATCAAAATATTCTTTATAAGTCTAAAATAACTCCCCACTTAAAAAAAAAAATACGATCTTATATACTTGTAAGCCATTTTAAATTCCAAACTCCAATTTAATTAGCATCATACACAATACTTTTACATTTTGATATTACAAGCATTAAAGAAGAAATCGTATAGCCATGGATTTAATGGGGGAAAATTTTAGCTTTAAGAATGTTATCCTATTCTTTTTTTTTTAATGCCACATAATGGATTCTTCACCAAATTTGACCCCAAAATCTAAACTCAAGCTTCAAGCAACATCTACATATACCCTTATAGTTTAGAGACACCCTCTAACCTCCAAATTGATTTTAAATGACAATACCTTTATATACCAAATTTTCTTTTCAAAATTGACAGTCATTTCCTTGACCATATGTAAACAATTTAGCAAAACTCTTAGCCCAAAGCTTGAACATGCTTTATGTGGTTTAATCCTTGCATTTAGTATTTTCTTTCTTTAACTCGCCACTTTCTACAACAACCTATGCATCCTCTCATCTCATTTTCCTCTTTCATACATATGACTTCTATAAATAAAATTTTGGTGACATAGACAAGGGAAACACTTAACAACCTAAAAGGCCTCCAATGATACCTCAGATTATGGTTTGGCTTTGAAATAAGATTTCTTATAGAGGTTTAAGGGGTCAACCTTCCCCTAAACTTAGCTCTCCTATGACCCTGTCCTCTCCCTCTACATACAATTCTCTTTGCTGAGCATAGCCTCAATCCGAAGTCTTATCACTTCTAGAGCTTCTTCCAACATGGTGGCCATCTAGATGTCATTTAAACATAGAAAATATTCAATTTCTGAGAAAAATATGTTTTCAAAATCATAAGAAAACAAAATATTTTTAAATTTCACAAAGAGATCTTCAGTAATGCCGCAACTATAATTATGCCCGGGTTCATAACAATAATTGAGACCCCACTGAAGCATCCCTGCTCCACTTAACTATAGAAAAACTTTGGCTCTGATACCAAACTGTCACGTCCTAAAATTTGGACCGTGACTGGCACAGAATATGAATAGTTTCACATTCTGAAAGCCTAAAACTTCAAATACAACGTTCAAAGCATCTATAACATTTTAAAAAAAATAAACAAAATCTTCTCTAAGGTCCATGTGGAGCAACTATCTTTTTACAAAAATAACACAAGTACTTTTATAAATGGTAATTACATCAAAAATAATTTTTTTCCAAAATTGACTCTACAGATTGGCAGCGAGGCTCTTTACTGCTCAGCGGGAGGATTAGGGTCACCTGCACTATCTGAAGCCAAAAATCTACTCGTGAATAACGTCCCAAAAATATGATTTAAAGAATGCGGAAAATAATCAATGAATAATCATCTTAAAAATGTATTTCTTAACGCTTCTTAATCTAATACAAACCTTTTCATAAACATTTGTATTTCAGGGGAAATAAAAATATGAAATATCTATTTCAAATAAATCATTTAGAACAATCCTTTCAAAACCATAATCTTTCTGCAGGACTTTATCAGAACGAAAACTAACGTGGACACACAGTCCACGAGGGTAACTAACCATTCTGGTGGCTCGAAGCCACTAACTGTCGTGAGAATGAATCCCACGAAATAATTCTGGTGGCTATGCCACAAACTGTCGCGAGAATAAATCCCACGAAATAATTCTGGTGGCTCAAGGCCACAAACTGTTGTGAGAATAAATCCCACGAAATAATTCTGGTGGCTATGCCATAAACTGTCGAGCTCGAGGAACCAAGGTGCACCAAGGGCTAACAGTGCTGCTGTTAGCAACCAGCGTTTTGTATTCCGTCCTAAAACATTTTCATCATACATGGGGTTTACTTCACATGAGATAATCTCAATCGTTTCAAATACCATAATCATTGATAAAGCCACTTTGAATTTCAATACCCCCAGCATGAACATTCAAAATCAAGTTACTATAAAAACGTATGCAATTCACATAGAAATATTTTATGAATAACATCAGTTCACTGTCAAATCTTTTTCTAAAGCCTCTTTATTCATTTTCATGCATAATCATAATCTTATCTTTTATAAATCGATCGAAAAATCATTTCTAATGATTTAAACCATACTTTCGTAAAACTTGTTTTTCGAAATCCATATTTGAAATTCATCATTTGAAATAACAATGCATTTGAAAAATGTAAATTTTAGGGAACGTTATTCACTCACCTGCTTAGCTTTTAAAATAGAACTTACTCTTCCAAGACTTCTTAAGATAATTGCTCTTACAGCAACTCAACCACCTAGAAGAGCTTTCTTCCCAATTACCTTTCTCCTATTTTCCTTTCTGGGTTTCCTTGGCGGCTCGGGCAAATATCAAATCCTATATTTGTTATCCATATAAGATTTATTAGTACTTAAGGCCTCAATACATAACATTTGCATAATAATCGCTCTTTCACACCCAAACTCTAACCCCGTGTTATTAGCTCTCTAATATTTTCATACACTAAATCAAGATAGCTCCTACCTTATGTGGACATTTTATCTCCATTTAAACTTTATAATACAACCTCATATTTTAATCTATTTTTTTTTCAAATTTAAGATAATGCACCCATCATTCAAATTCAATAGGTATCCATCCTTCCTTCATCCCAATAACAATATATATTATATAATCTTAGTACTTTTAAAAAAAAAATAGACATCTCTATAAAGAAGTTTCAGACAGCTATTATATAACTTTGAAATCCCAATTTTAATTGAACCCAAAGTACATACATCATAAAAGGGATTAGGAGATTAAGGTGTTAAAATCACTGATCATCACACATGTATGTTAATTGAACGTGTTTGCATAATATTCTTTCTTGTTTTTTTCAAAGACACTATATAATTTCTTAAAGAAACCGAACATACCGATTTCAAAATCAAGCTTAGACTACATTTTCAAACACTCTCTCCTTAACTCAATACAGCAGCAAATTCACACATGTATATATATTCTTTAAAAGCTTCATTAATCTTTTACTCTTTACCTTTTTAACCATTAACTAAACACCACATAGGAACACAGTGCTAACATAACAGTGCAAACAACTTATTTATTTATAAAGTTTCTAAGTCTACCTTCTAGCAATATTTAAATCATAATTAATCCCATAAAATTTGAATTCATCTTAGCCAAAATACTATAGAAACACGTACCTAGATAAGCATTCTTTCCTTTTTCTAGCATTTTACCGCACTATCCTATATGCATTAACATACCAACGGAAATACAATACTACAACTACAATATTACTAAAACCACTTAAAACCAATCCCTCATCAGCATATCAATATATAATATCTAAACCATCTTAATATAACCAACTCTTCTTCTTTTCTTTTCTTTTCTTTTCACAAATGCCTTGAGTGCAAACACTGTCACACCGCATTATCAAACTTCACTCTCCCACTCTTACTAAACAACTCCCGAGCATATACATACATATATATGCCTTTACCCTTTGTTCCAACTCCAATCTTTGTTTTCCCTTAAATCAAACAACTCAAACAATAAAAGAAAATTTTCCAATTCTTCCTTCCCCACAGTCTCGATAGCAAGAACAGAAAAATGAATCAAATCATTCAACCAAAACCATAAAAATCACTGGAGAGGGGGAAATCCTAATCATTCACATACCCACGGTGCATTTCACAAACACAGGGAAGATGGAAGATAGAAATTACCAGCCACACAATCGGACTTGCAACCATACACTGTCTACAGCTTGGATGACAGGAGACAAAAGACAACACGGTCACCATCCTCTCCCTCCTCTAGCGACATTACTACTAAACAGAGCAAAAGAAAAGAAAGAGCAAAGCTTCCCAAACCAGAGGCAGCCCAAAGTCTAAACAGAAAAGGAAAAGATGACAAACGCGTGACGATAGTCATCTACGATAATAGCTCAGTCGACGGAAGTAAATGGAGTCACAACAGCGATCGAGATCCAAACCAAAAAGAGGAAAGATGGTGGACATCGACGGTGAAGTCACCAATCACAGATGACAAAGGCGAATGGAGATCACGGCGGCAGCAAGTTCTCAGCCAAGACTCGCGAAGCTTCTCCCTCTCTTAGGATCGGGCTCCCCAGAAAATAGAGAAGAGATTTGATTTTAACCTAAGAAAGGGACTCTAGAAATTTCACACAGTGGGCAGGAAAAAAAAAATCCACTTCAGCATGTGCAGGGATTCGAACATGAGACATTGAGCTACTTCCACAGCTTTAAAACACCACTCAACCACTAACTGATCTTCAAGCATAAATACAAAATTAATACATATATTACTAAATTGGATTATCTACCTGCTTATTTTCTTTATTAGCTTAGGGTCATTACACAATTCCAGTACTTCAACGAAGGAATAATGACAAAAAGCATTAAGTAGTTGGGTTTGTGCTATATATATGCAGAGAAAGTGAGATCATTGTCCATTCTGATATAAGTAAGTGCAATGAATCAACCAATAAAAGAAAAATAAGTTACCATCTTCATGATAAGTTGCTGAATCAGTCAGGCTTAGTACTCTATAAACCTCAAAGGCATTGATCATGGCTGGCAAATCAGATTCTGGGGTGGGTTTGATCAAAATACTAAGATGGTCTACTTGTGTGATTTATGAACAATTGTGACTAGCTTCAGATGTTGAGTTGGTAAGGGTTCTGAGAGGATGCTCTTATCATCGAAAGTAATATCCATGATCCTTTTCTGAGTTATTGCTTGCTGATCAAATTCAAAGAAGTAAAGGTTGATATAATACAAGGAGGAACCATCAGTATGATTATCGAAGTAGATTTCCAAGGAAGAGTTGAGACTCAGAGATAGTATTGCAGTACTTGAGTTGGAAGTCTATTAGTATTTTCTATTCCACTAGAATCAATAGTTGCTGATGTGGATATTGTATTTGAATTGCTCACTTTTCTATTAAACCACACACGATCATACACATCATCTTCAAACCTGAATTTGCAGAACAGTGTCAGAAGCAAAAGTTAAAAAATTTTCACAACCTTCCTTCTACACTCACCAGTTAACTTATATTTTCTTGGGAAAATCCCTGAGGTCCAAGGAAGCAATGTAATCACCTATTTGTCATGGGACTTTTAGGTGATTGGATTGCTTCTTTGAGACCTCAGTGATTTTTCCTATTCTCTTACAGATATAGTTTAGTCGTACCTGATAAACAAGGTATCTTCAGACATGCCAAAGGTTGATTGTGTGAAGAGATTCAGAGGAAGCGAACTGGAGATTCGTTAAGTAGAATCAATAAGAAGCCATAGTTCCAAGGAGGAAATGAATGGAACCCTTTTTCCAAAGATGACAAGACAGACGCTTATGGTGTCAGATAAAGTAACATGAGTGACTTCAATAGGGAAATATATGTAGAGATCCCCAAACTCAATGGTGTTCTAATAATTAACGCCAACATAAACATCAAAAGAAGGTGGCGTGTACTGCAAGTCCTATGTTATGGCCAGGAATTTTTATTTGGACAAATCAATTTAATAAAGGAATATATATTATTTTCTATAAATAATTGTCAATGTGTATGAGGTAGCCTTGTGGTCTTTGGGCGAGGGTTAACCTCAGATATCCCATGTTCGAGTCCTGGCTAGTACAGAAAGGAAGTTTTTTTTCCTCTTTTTCTCACGCAAAATTACCAAAATGCCCCTGCTCCCTTTAAATGTTGTAGACGCCATACTCCTTTCAGTATACTTTGAATCCGTCGGTGGCACAGAGGGGGAAACGGCGAGAGCAGAGCGAAGACCTTCACGCAATCGATGTCGTATAGCCAGTCGTCGTTTCTGCCTGATCTGTCGCACTGGAGTTGTCACCTTAATCTCAGAGCAATTGGTTGATATTTGAAGCTGAGGAGTCGACGGGGGAGGATGGCAGCTGAGGATTTGAGTGAGGAAGTTTCACGCAAATGGGGTTGTTGTTGAGTGATTTCACTATTCTCTGTGTCGAGTTGCTGCCGTCGTTGTCGTAGAATTGCCGTCACTGTTTCCAAAAATATAAAGAGTACGGAAAATATACCCAAAAATATAAAGATATTGCTTTGTTTAATTATATAATATTTATTATTATTTAAACTTGTCATGATACGGATCAACCCCAATTCATGCCCTTTGATGTTATTATTTAGAAGTGGATAAGTAATACTTTTATTTTTAATTATAAGAGTTATATGGCTATGCATACACATTTCAATTTTTATTAAAGAATTTTTCTCCATGAAAAATTGTGAGAAATAAAAATAAATAATATCAATAATAATGGCTGAGCAATGGGCATGTATCACAAATGAAAATAACAGCTAGTAAGAGAGACTTTGAACGTGTAGCAAGACTAAATATATTGGTCAATGCTACTCAATACACGTTATATATAAATAAATGCATATCACTAGATGGGGTCCACATGATAAAAATAATTAAAATTTAAGATATTTAAATGAGTTGGTATTTTTGAATTAATTTATAATATTTATATATATTTTGTATATAAAAAAATTAATGGTGTTAGATATTCATAACATAACTTTTTTATTAAAATTATAGTTTTGTCCCAAATTAAAATAGGGCCAGTAGAACGAGGATTCGAAGTGGTTCCCCATGAGGATCAAGGGTAGAAAATAATCCGAGTTCATTGGAAAATTGATTGAGTGGAATTTTCATCCATGACACTTAAACCATCGAAGCTGGCGGGCGAATATTGAAGCTTAATATAGTGTGTGTTTAAAAACACTCTAAACTTAGGCTTTAAATCTAAATTTGAATAAATTTTATATTTTGAGAAATTTTAAAATAAACAGATATATTTATTCAAAAAAATTTTTAGACTAAATTATAGTTTAAAATTAAAATTTTAGATAAATTGGTCAGAATAGCTTATGATATAGTAAAAGAGTTTATAAAATAACAAATTACTATATTATTCCTACTTTTTCTTATACCCTCTCTCCTCTCTCCTATATTTAATAATTATATTTTTTTTCATAATTTATTAATAATAAAAGTATTTCTACAATTAATTATCTAAATACTCATTTATTTAAAACTATTTTTTTCATAAATTTTTCTTTAAAAAATATTTTTTAAAAGTTACTTAAAAGTTTTTTTTATATGTCATTTTTTTTTTTAAATTTTATCAAACGAGCTCGTATTTTCACCGAAAAATTGCATAAAGCTACAAATGTCAAACGAGGAAAGGTACAGCTGTCAATCATAAATGGCCCCAAAGTCCTGTAATGGCACTGTTTGTGGAGACTTATTATTTCCACGTTCCTGTCACTTCAGCCATAGAAGTGTTTTTTTCTTTGCCCGTTTACTTGGTCAAAGTCATCAATTCACATACATGCATGCACGGCTTACCTGTTTTATTTTATTTTGGGAGAGGTCTAGACATTTAATTATAAAAAAAATCTTTTAAAATTATTAAATAATTAAAAAGTGTTTTAAAATCATCACACAATTAAATAGTTATGAGAGACTTGTAATAATATATGTAAATTATAAAAATATACAATTATCACTATTATAATAGTAAACTTCAAGTTTATTATAGTAAGGTAAATTGTGTATTTTTATAATTTGAATATATTATCCTTAGGTCCTTTTGGATTATTTAATTATTTGCTGATTTAAATTTTTTTTATAATTAATTATCTTCTACAGAACTTCACTGCAATTCTCCTTCTTATTTTTTGCCGCTATTTAGTTCATCTTTGTTTGATTTTATATTATAAACTACAATTATCAAACTAAAATTACAGTTTTTGATAACTTATTCTCTATACCTTCAAAAAAAATATATGAATTAACTCTATGAGAATTTTGATATAATTACTTTTTAGTACGAAAAGAATCACTAAAAAAATATTAGCATTTCTCCATAGAAAGTTAACAATTTCCAAGGCAGTTAAAAAAAGTATAAAAATAAAAAAATTATTTCCAATCCATCCCCTCTTTAAATTTACTCAGTTAAGCATGTATAAAGTATCATCAACATTCTAAAACAAGTATTAATCATGTGAGGTGTTACAAAAATAAAATGAGGGAGCCCATATTTAAGCGAATTATACATACGTACGTACTGAACACTAATTGTTGCGAGGAGTAATTAAAGTTGGCCAAGTCAATATAATTAGTTATAGTTTGTCCCCTTTCTTTGCGAAGAGAGATGCTATCTCAATAAGTCAATAGGCATTTAACAACGTACTTGACACGAAATTTGAAAGCTTCAAACCGCCCAAAAAGGTTTGTTGACTTTCTTTGGTCATGGAAAAGGAAAAATATCATGTTTCCTTTTCCACTCATGCACAGTAGACTTAACTGAATACTTATAAGTAAAACACATTCATACACACACTAATACTATTACTAATCCCGGTTTCAGTTATAACTTGTCTGAAATTATAAGTTTATAGTGAGTGCATATCTATATATTCTTCTTTTCCTACTTCTTTTACTTAGTTTTTAATCTTCTATATGTCGATCATGAGTACATATATATAAATATGTATTTGCAGATCAGATCAAATGGGAAGGGAACAAAAGTTGAATCTGTTTTTAGGGCTGTGTCTCGTTTTCATCAAACTTCTCTTTCATGTTGTCAGTTCAGTTGGAGATGGGAGAAAACTCATCACTAACGACAAGAATCCTGGTAAATTAGCTATAATGTTCTTTACATATAGTTATTACTTTGAAGCTATGCAAATGCCTTACTCCAACCTGATTTTTCATATAACTTATAATTAAATTACTCCACCTATTTTTAATATATGATATAATTAGGGAGTTAATTTTGACCATAAATATGAAACTTATTTCTTATATTTATCAATTTTTTTTAAATTATCTCTATTAATACTCTTTCAATAATAATCAAGTAAAAAAGAGAATGGGGGAATTAAGAAAGATAATTAAGGTGATTTAGATAAAAACCTATGATTCCATAGTTAACAAGCTTTCCTTCAATACTAACCCTACCACATTACAGATTTCATAAGCATCGACTATGGAGCAATTTTACCTTATGCTGTTTTATTTTTTAACTACTTTTGTGTAGGGTTCATAAGCATCGATTGTGGAGCACCACAAGATTACTCAGACGAGGAAACGGGCATATGGTATCAGACAGATGCAAACTTTATAGAAACTGGCACAAATTATGTGCCTCTCCCAGGCGCCAACCTTGATTATCCTTATTATGGGGGACTTCTAAGAACCTTGAGAAGCTTCCCAAATGGAAAAAGGAACTGCTATACCCTCAAACCAAAACAAGGCAAGCACTATACTTATCTCATCAGAGCTTTCTTTGCTTATGGGAATTACGATGGCAAAAATCAAACTCCAACCTTCGATTTGTACCTTGGCCTCAATCATTGGGACACTGTTGACTTGAGAACTAATGATTATTCTTACATTTCTGAGATTATTCATACTCCATCAACAACGGACACAATACATGTGTGTCTTGTAAAAACTGTTGTGGGAGTACCTTTCATTTCTGCATTGGAGCTTCGACCTCTTAGCAATTCTATTTACCAAACTCCTTCTCCTTCTCAATCACTTTTAATCTTTCGAGGAAGACTTGATGTTGCCTCCACCAGTTCCGCCGTATTCAGCAGGTGACTCCAACTTCTTCCCTCTTTTTCTTAGCATCTCTTTATTTCGTACGATATTCTTCGTTGACTCTGAACTGGAACTTTCTTTTCAAATTGTATTTGGTGATTTTTCCCCCTTTTTATAAACACTAACGGTTACTTTGGATAAAAAGAGAAAATTTTTCCAAAAATAGTATATTTATTTTACTATTTCTGAAAAATTCTCTTCCCCTTAAAGGTAGCAAAGACCTAGATCTTTAAGCTTTTTCATTATTGTACAAATTTATTCTATTTTGTATATAGTTTAAGACAAATTATACATAACTGAAGAAGAATAGTTACATCAAGATAGGTTGGGTCTTTAAACAAATTTTCAGCTATTTGAATTTTCCAAATTTCAGCTATTTGGGAGTACCTTTCATTTCAGCTATTTGAATTTTCCAAATGAATATTAATTATATGTCTAATAAATTTACATAGTACGGTAATAAAAAAGTTTTTTGCACAGGTTCCATCATCTTGTATGGAAAAGTAACAATAACGCGAGAAATAACTGTTTATATAATTTGCACGAGCGAGTGCAGGTACAAGGATGACATCTATGATCGAATGTGGCGCAAAATGGATTTATCATATTGGTACCAGATTAATGGGTCTGCAGATATTGATTCTTCAACCACAAACAATTCTTATAAATTACCGTCAGAAGTGCTGAAATCTGCAGCCCGATCATTCAATCTTTCCTATGCATTAAACTTTGACTTTGACTCTGTATGGCAAGACCTTGACAAGTCTTCCAAATATTACGTCTATCTTCACTTTTGTGAAATTCAGCAACTTCCCCCTGGCCAAAAGAGAATATTGAATATTACTTTTGGTGATGAACATGATTTCTCCCAACCTATAGTTCTTGAATACTTGAAACCACAAACCATTGCTCCTCGAAATGCATGTCAAGGTAATGTTCGTTTTAGCATCAGCGCAACATCAGAATCCGATGCTCCTCCAATCCTGAATGCTTTTGAGGTTTACCAGTTCATATCACCTCTACCTTCCCCAACAGACCAAAGAGATGGTACACATTTGTTTATTCCTTATTCTACTATTTACCCCATTTCCTTGAATAATATTTTATGTTTTTCTTTTCTTGTTTGGTTTTGCATTGTTGTCTAAGATCTTACTTATTATTCGCAATAATAGTGGATGCTATCGTGGACATTAAAGACATATACAAGATCTCTAATTTAGATTGGCAAGGAGATCCTTGTGTTCCAAAACTTGCTTGGGATGGACTAAACTGCAGTTCTGGTATCAATGGTAACAATGCAAGGATCATCTCAGTGTAAGTCATTTAAAGTCATGGGATCTATACGCATTTTCCTAGTTTTAATTAATTATAAACATTAATTCTTAACAGAGGGTAAATCTGTGAAGTATGTCACTCTATGTAAAAATTATATAGTTCAATTTTACGTCATCCCAAGAGTGTTAACTATTAATTAAGCTATAAACACCCAAAACTTAATCTCACTTGCCTTAAATTGGTGTCAAAGTTTATGGCTAAGTATTGAAAGTATGATTTGCTCTAGCAGGAACCTAAGCGGCACCAAATTGACAGGGAAAATAACTACTTCATTTTCACGACTTACAGAGTTAGAGTCCCTGTAAGTGTGTATCTAGAGCGATTTAATAATGGCAATTCCTTTTAGCAGTAATGTTTCATTAACGTGTAAAATATTGCTTTGTTTCAGAGATTTATCATTCAATGACTTGTCAGGTTCCATACCAGAATTTCTAGCCGAACTGCCCAAGTTGAAAGTACTGTAAGTTACATAGTGGAGATTTTTTCTATCATAAGATTTACTTAACTAACTTAGATAGATTAAAGAATTAATTAAGTTAAACTAGCTCTTGATAAAATCCCCTTAATATATGTTCAAAATAGGGATACTTAAGGGGGATTATAACTTGGGGTGACAAAATAAATTGGGATCTTAACTAAAACAGATCCCCTATCTATCTTTTATATTTAGGACAAGAGGGAATAGTATATATCTTTATAACTTAAGGTTCACTTACTAAGTGAATATATTTCACAATGTTTTTGTAGAAATTTGAGTGGCAACAAGCTCACTGGTTCCATTCCCAAGTCTCTTAAGGAAAAGTCATTTGCAACTTTGCAATTGAGGTTTTGCTTCCTTATATATTACTGTTAGTTCAATTTTGACTACCATCGTGTTAATAAAAGTTAACAATAATATATGTTTCTTGTCCCTTAGTTTGTCAGATAATCCTGGCCTTTGTCTGGTGGATTCATGCAAAAAGCATAAGTTTGTTATTCCACTTGTTGCTTCTATTTCTGCCTTTGTTGTAAGCGCCTTGGTTTGTTTAGGAATTTGGATCTTCAAAGCCAAAAAGTTAAAAGGTAGGCATAAAAACATACATTCTCATTTGTTATGATTATGATCACGGTGTTCATTGTCAACTTTTTGCAATTAGATTTGTTCTCTGTCATCGACTCTCTTATGATTGATTATTTGTATTAATGTTGCAGTGGTTATCACTGTTTCTACGAATGAAGGATCGTTGCGACCAAAAAATCGAGCAGTTTCTTACTCCAGAATTCTCAGAATCACTACTAATTTACAAGACTTAATTGGAGAAGGAGGTTTTGGGAAGGTTTATTATGGCACTCTAAGAGATAATACTCAAGTTGCTGTGAAGCTACTTTCTCAATCATCAATGCAAGGTTTCAAAGAATTTCGATCAGAGGTTAGATACTTAGATGAATCAAGTCAAACACTTGAAGTAAGAATCATTAAAATTAAATATTAGTTCACTCTAAGCGTACTTCATAAAGTTCAAATTGGATTGCAGGTAGAACTCTTGATGGTTATTCATCACAGACATTTGGTTTCTCTCATTGGCTACTGTGAAGAAAGAAGTGTGAGGGCTTTAATTTATGAATATATGGCTAATGGCAATCTCCAACAGCATTTATCAGGCATGCAGCCAAGTCCCTATATATTCTCAAGTTAAACAATTTCAAAAAGGGAAAAAAAATTAAAGAAATCTATCTATGCTCATCGTGCAGTGGAGAACCCTAATGTTTTGAAATGGAACGAGAGGCTTCAAATTGCATTGGATGCCGCACAAGGTAAGCAAAACCATTTTTATTTTTGCTTATTTTCTTTTCAATCAACCCCTTATATTGATAGGGTATAATATATTTGGCTATACTTGATGGAAATGCAGGATTGGACTATTTGCATAATGGTTGTAAACCACCAATTGTTCATAGAGATTTAAAAACTTCCAACATTTTACTAAATGAAAAGATGCAAGCCAAGATTTCTGACTTTGGACTATCTCGAGCTTTTGCAAATGATATTGACACTCATGTATCAACTCGTCCTGCTGGCACGTTAGGTTATCTTGATCCCGAGTAAGTTATTCCAACAAATAAACAAAATAAATTACAATTAACCTCATATTCCATTATGAGATATCTAACAGTTTTGGTTATTTAATCTTCACAGGTTTCAGAGTTCTGGGAACCTGAATAAAAAGAGTGATGTCTATAGTTTTGGGATAATTCTACTTGAGCTAATCACGGGTCAACCAGCAATAAGGAGAGAAAATGGCGCCATTTGTCACATTCTTCATTGGGTTACTCCAAAACTTGAAATGGGGGATATCCAATCAATCATTGATCCAAGGTTAGAAGGAAGTTGCAGCACCAATTCAGCTTGGAAGTTGTTAGAGATAGCTATGTCTTGCACTCCACCATCTGCAGTTCAAAGGCCTGACATCAACCATGTAGTATCCGAACTAAAGGAATGTCTGGCTCTAACACAATCCATGGGGACTATTTCAACCAGTTCCTTGGATAGGCGTTCTTTCAGTTCTGATTCAGGCCTTATTCCATATGCTCGGTAGATAGTTATTTAAACTTTGTGCTTAGTCGTCTCTCTTCAAACTGATAAAGCCGTATGCCAGTATCAATAATTGGGTCAATTGAGCTAGTGATTTTCTATGTATGATTCTCATTAGTAGCATCTTCATGTCGTATATTTGTATTGTTAGTATGTTTGGGTCAAACTTTGATTCTTCTTCTTTCTACTGCTGGTGGCTCTGAGCTTGTCTTTCTCTTCAGTGTCGTTGATATCCTTTCTGTGTTCCTCTATAGATCTTTATTTATGAATTTTACTTTGATTGTTGAACTTGTTGGATTATGTATTATCAGTAGATTTTGAGCAATTTTTTGTTTCTGTACATGTAGTTGATCCTTAACACATTTTTTTAAAAAAAAAATTAATATCGTAAATCATGAATATGAAAATTTAATCACAAAATCCATAAATACAAAGAAAAGGGTAGAAATGAAATGAAAAAGAAAAAAGAAAACCAAAGAAAGGAAAATAGAAAGCCTAGTTGTTTATGAATGAAGGACCATAATAAAGTCGTCATTAATGGCACTGTTTGACGTGACTGGACATTTCGACATTCCTGTCCTTCAGCTATAAAAGATTCTTTCGTTTACTTGGACCAAGTCAACCCATCTGCAGGCATGTATTCCATATGTAACAACCAAAGCAAGTCATGTACCCTATTATTTTCCGCTATTTATTCCTGCTTTAATTTGTTTGCTTTTATGTTAGAAACTATATCAAACTAAAACTATATAGTTTTAATAAAAGTAGGTAACTATAAAACTATATAGTTTCGAATGTAACAACTAACAAAACACAAACCCCATGATTTACACAAGTAACCTCAATGATAAATAAATTCCCGGGAGTTAAGTCCATATTCTGTTTATCGTTAGGTAGAGAGAAATAAAAGGGAAAATCGTACCCAAAATAAAATCTATATTGCTTCGTTTATATAATATTTATTATTGTTGTTATTATTATTTAGACTTGTTAATGGTACGGATCAACCCCAACTCAAGCACTTTGACATTACTACTTAGAAGCCGATAAGTAATACAATAAACATCATGCATCTTAATTTGATCCAATAGATAAAGGATTTTTCTCCCTGAAAAATTGTGAGAAATAAATGTAAATAATATCAATAATAATAATAGCTGGGCATGTATCACAGTACACGTTATATATAAATGCATGTCACCAGCCTAACAATTTTATGTTTTTTTTGATTTAGAGTGATATATACTATAAAGTTATGGTTATTAAATGGGATCAAACATGAGACTTCATATTTACAAGAGAGTTTTTAATTTATACCACGCATCTAAGTCACAAGACTGCCTAATGAAACATGAGCTTAACAATTACTATCAGCAAGTCAATTCCAAATACCGTAGGCTAAACGCAACTTTTCCTACTTCTAAAAACCCTCACAACTCAAACACCTGCTTTAATAGGGTACTCAAACCGTTTCTCATGCATCTTGGCTTGAATTTGAGACCTCCAGCTTCAGGCAAGTTCATATCTACATAACTATGACTAGCTCTTTTATTCATCCTTTATTATATTATAATATGAGCTAGAGGTAGCGTCCTTATAGAATTCAACAGGATCACATGGAGAGGATACAGCTGTCAATTATGAAGGACCACGAAGTTGTCTCTCATGGCAGTGTTTGTGCCTTTTGCGGTGACTGACCATAAAGGGTTACCATTATCATCACCAAATGCCACTAATATTTAGGTTCTGTATTTAGTTTATCATACATCATGAATATATACAACTCCCCTCCAGGGACCAATGTTTGAATCCCGCCAAAAAGAGGTACTTACATTTATATTTGTATGATAGTATCTCAATCGAACAATATTACCTCCAATAGGAGAACACATGAGCCTAATAAAAAATAAATATACTTTATTCTAATAATACAAAATCTAAAAAAATAAAATTATATATTTATATAGAAAATTTAATAATAAATATGATTAAAGAACTTTCTCTCGCAACCTTATAAACAGAAGTAGAGGAGTAAGTTGGAGAGTAAGACGACTTTGCTCTATCGTCAACTTCATATGGCGTATACAACTTAAATGATCTCACCTTTTCCCCAACTTTCTCGACCTCCATAAACACGCTGATGATTTAGGGTTGTTCTGTTTCTCTTTAACTGTGTAGTTGGAAAACTATGTACAAATCTTTATGACCACAAGGTTGGATCCAAAGCTTTTAGTCAAAGATCATCTTTTCTGTAGCCTCGCACCAAAATATGGGTTATTCGTATTGTTTGATCATGTCAAAGTGAAAGTGCCAGACAAAGGTTAATAGTTCTATTCTTTCTTTTCTTTTTTCTCCCAGTTCTATTAAAATAAAGTCGATATTGCTTCGTTTACATAATATTTATCATTATTTTTGTTATTATTATTTAGACTTGTTAATGATACGGATCAACCCCAATTCAAGCACTTTGACGATACTATTTGGAGGCCGATAAGTAATATAATAAACATCATGCAGGACCAAAGAGTAGAGTAGAGTAGAGCTCCAAGTCTTTCTTACATGTAATACATTTTTCCCCATGATTTGACTCTCTCGTAAAAGATATATAATTAATCATTTTTATTTTAATTAAGGAAAGGATGACTAAGTAAGTCTGCATGTTGGAGAATGAGGAAGACTATACTTTGCTCTTCGATCAACTTAAATTTTTTAGGTGAAGAAGTGATACAGTTTAAATGATCCTTGAAAGTTTGACAAGATCCAACTTCGAATCCTAGTCAAGTCAATAATTGTCTCGTGTTTTGTCACATGCACGCGACACCTTTTTTTCCACTTTTCTTGAGCACCACAAGCACGATAATTAAATTATAAGAGACTGACGAAAATTCAAGGTTTTTAGTCTGTTTGGCTTTAACTACGATGACCTTAAGGTTGGATCCAAAGCTTTTATTTGTCACAGATAATCTTTTCTTTAGCTATATAGGCACCAAAATATGGTCTGTCAATAGTCCATTTATTTCTTTCTTTAAATTGCAGAAATTTCGAATAATTAGCATTGTTTTTGAATCAGCTGGCTCTGAAATGTGAGATTATTAATATAATTAATCCCATTTTTTATGCCCTCTTAATTTTTGAAATATAATACTCGAGATTTTGTTTCTAGTATAAGAATAATAGTTGCAGTACTGATCAATGCCTTTACACCAACGAGTTCACTCATTCATACATGAAAACCAACTTGTTGGCAAAAGCCTTCACAAGAAAGGGAAAAAAGAAAAGAAAAAAAGAAAAAGAAAAATAGAAAACGTGGTTCAAATGTGAGACTATGGGCCCGTTTGGATAAGAATTTAAAAAATAACTTATGAAAAAAAAATACTTTGGGACAGTTTTTATAAAAGGGCTTTTGGAGAAGAGTTTATAAAAAAAGTAGTTTTGAATAAATGAGTATTTATATAATTATTTTTAGAAGTACTTTTATTATTGATAAATTACTAAAATAGGTATGATTATTAAATATAGGAGAGAAGAAAGATAAGAGATAAGAGATGAGAAATGAGAGAGGGTGTAGAAGAGGAGAGATGGTGTAGAAAAAAAGGAGAGTGAAGATAGGAGAGAGGGTATACAAAAGAAAAGAGAGAGGCTAGAGGGTGTAGAAAGGAGAGGAGAGATGATGTAAGAAAAATTAGAGGTAATATAGTAATTGGTTAGTCCATAAGCTCTTTTATTATTCCATAAGCTACTTTGATCAGCTTATCTGAAACCTTAGTTTTAAACTATAGTTTGGTCTAAAAACCCTTTTAAATAAATATAACTGTTTATTTTAAAATTTCTCTAAATATAGGTTTTACCCAAAATGGCTTTTAAAACCTAGATTTTCAGAGAAACTTTGGAAATCACATAAACTGTGGTTCAATTACTATTTTATACTTACTTTTTTTTACACTATCTCTCATCTCTTTTTTTTACCTCTCTCTTCTCTCATATTTTAATAAAATCATACATTTCTGATAATTTTTCAATTATAAAAATCTTTCTGATAATAATTATTCAAATACTCATTTATTCAAAACTATTTTTTTATAAACTCTTCTCTAAAATCACTTTTCTAAAAAATTATCTAATTTTTTTTTATAAACCCTTTGTCAAATTCTTATCCAAACATATTTTATATGGCATTAATTTATTGTATAATAAGAATAGAGGGAGTTAATGTGATCATAAGTGTTACCTTCCTAGTGTAATGAAAGACATAAACTTTTCTACATATGTATGTATATACACACATATATACGTACCCGAGAACAAAGATTCAAAGTCGTTTACCATAAGGATCACGGTAGCTGGCGAATATTCAAGTTCGATGTATTCTCAGTGGAAAATCGCAGAAAACTACAAATATGAAATGGGGATAGGTACAGCTGTCAATTATATATGAAGCCCCACAAAGTTGTCTCTTTGTGGAGACTGACCAAGAAAATAATTAAGTTATAATTAAAAAATATTATATTAATTAATTTAATTAATTTTTTATTTAATTAAATTAATTAAATATATTTTAAGTTAAGAAGCAGGGAAGCATTACATTTGGTTTAGGAGGCTGCACGCCATTCTTTCCCATCTTTTGGACTACAGCAAAAATTACAGCCAAAGGCCCGTTCTTCTTCAGAGAAAGTTACGATTAAGATCCATCTCCTGGCTTCAAACTTCAAACTCGTCACATAATGTTTGCCTTCTATTATTAAATTTTCGAGAAAATTACGCTTGAGGACCATCTCTTCAAGATTTTTCCTGCTATCTAATACTACCTCCGCTCCTCCTTCCCTCTAACAAAAATCTAGATAATTAATTTAAATAAATTAAAAAAATAGATAAATAAATTAATTCTAATAATTATATATTAGTTTTAATAAAATACTCTCTTTAATTATTTGTTATATTTAAACTATTTTTGATAGAGACTCATTAATATATACAATTATATAAGAATATATTAAGAAAAAAAAATTTAGGAGATAAAATATATCAGGATCTTATATTTAAGAATAAACTTAAACCCCTGTCTAACTCTTATAGTTAGAAATATGCAAAATCAAATGGATATGAGTATAGATTTTATATAAAGATGATTTTTTTATACTCGTCGTTATAGATTTAAGAGGAAAATACATAGATATAAAACAACATATTTGGCTCAAGTATTGCACATTGATGATTGATATCCATGAATATAATCTAATATATCTAAAATTTATATCTATTTAATTATAAAATATTCACTTATCAACTGTGAAGGTAAATATCCCCGTTTTCTTTTTCCATGGCTCAATTTTCAGGCTACCAAACGAGTCAGAAATGGATTTTTAATTTCTCACAAGAGCACCAAACAAATATATAACCTCATCGACCCATTCTATAGGATTTTCACATGAATCAAACTGGGCCAAGAGGAACTGGCTAAAGACTTGTACTTTTCATAGGTACACAAGAACAAAGATTCGAATCAATTAAGGATCTAGATTATATGGACTAGAGAAGATGATCTGGGTCCCCTGGATACATAAGAGTGGAATTTTCAAGGTTGATGTATTCTCACTGGAAAATTGCAGAAAACTACAACTATCAAAAAGAGGAAAGGTACAGCTGTCAATTATGAAGGACGCCGAATTTGTGGTGGCTCAACATTTCCACGTCCAAGTCACTTCACGGCCACAAAAGGTGTTTGTCGTTTACGTAGACCAAGTCAACCCATATGCCTGCATGGCTACCATAACATATAACGAAAGCTAAGCAAGTCATGTACCATTATTATTTTCTGCTATTTAGTGCTCCTTTAATTTGTTTGGGTTTTATGTTATAAATTATCAAACTAAAATTATAGTTTTTGATAACATATTCTCTAGATCTTCAAAAATCCACGAATTCAGAATCTATGAAAATTTGATATCTCTGTATTTTCCAATGTAAAAAGAATAACTTCCAAATATATTATCGTTTGCATGCCTATAGAAAATTAACAATTTCCAAGGCAGCAAAAAAAAAAAAACACCCAAAATAAGATATAAAGAAAATTATTTCCAACCCACCCCCTTTCTAAATTTTCTCAGTTAAGCGTGTTTAATTAATAGAGGATCATCAACCTTCTAAAACAAGTATTAAATCATGTGAGTTGTTACAAAAAGAAAATGAGGGAGTCCATTGAAGCAAATTAAATTACTGAGCATTAATCCTAGTTAAAGGATTCATGGGTTTCAAGTGATCAGACCTCCATTGGCCAAGTAAATATGTTTTCGTTTGTCCCCTTTCTTTGAAGAGAGATTTTGTCTCTATCTGCATTTAACAATGTACTTGACAGGAAATTAAATTTGAAAACTTTAAAACACCCAAAAAGGTTAATTGATTTCTTTGGTCAACCAATTTTAGGTTGCCTATTCCATTCATGCAGGAGACTTAACTGAATATATTTACACCCACACCCACACCCACCTTCACAAACACATTCAGACTGCAGACTAGCTAATAGTACTTCAAGCTGCGTACTGCTCATCTTGGTTTCAGTTAACTTGTCTGAAGTTTTAAGCTTCTTCTGGCGAGTTCATCACTTAGTAGTTGTTTATTGATCTTGTATATATGTCTATCATGAGTAATAACTGATGAGTTAGAGTCAACTTCCTTATATATATATATATTTGCAGGTGAGATCAAATGGAAACGGCACCAAAGTTGAATCTGCCTTTGGGGTTGTGTCTCTTTTTCATCAAACTTGTCTTTCATGTTGGCAGCACAGTAGGAGATGGGAGGAAACTCATCACCAACGATAAGAATCCTGGTAAATTATCTAATGTTTATGATGCTAAATAAATTTAATTAAAACATTATTACTCATTAGATATGTTTTTTTTTTGAACTCATAATTTTGCGTAGGATTCATAAGCATCGATTGTGGAGCAACACGTGGTTACTTATACGAGGACACGGGCATATGGTATGAGACAGACACAAACTTTGTAGAAACTGGTATAAATGCTAACGTTCTCCCAAGCGTCAACATTGAGTATTCTTATTTTGGAGGACTTCTGAACACCTTGAGAAGCTTCCCAGAAGGAAAAAAGAATTGCTACACTCTCAAACCAAATCAAGGCAAGCACCATACTTATCTTATTAGAGCTTACTTTGCTTATGGAAATTACGACGGCAAAAATCAAACTCCAACATTCGACTTGTATCTTGGCGTCAATCGTTGGGACACTATTTCTGCGGAAAGATATATTCCTGAGATTATTCACACTCCCACGACAGACACAATATATGTGTGCCTTGTGAGAACTGTGGTTGGAGTACCTTTCATTTCCGCATTGGAGCTTCGTCCTCTTGGCAATTCTATTTACCAGACTCCTTCCCCTTCTCAATCACTTCTAATCAATCGAGGAAGTTTTGATGTTGCCTCCACCAGTTCCGCCACACACAGCAGGTCCCTTGCTATTCTCTTTATGTTTGTACTCTATTTCGACGATACCAAATTGTGTTTTTTTTTTTTTTGCAAATTATATTTGATATTTTTGTCTTTTTATAGAGAGACTTTTAGTCTTTAACTTTTAACTCACTTATAACTCAATCTCTCAACTATACTATCACTTGGTATCAGTGTGATATAGTTCCTAAACTTTTTACTGGCCTATAATTCAGTCTCTTACATTTTCATTTTTTATATACTATAGTCCTTATCGCCTATGAGCCATCTTAGGTGGCAAACTAATTAATCCAACTCAGCTCCACCTAGAATTTTTTATCAAACTTAAACCAAAAACCAGCTGACGGCAATCACCTCAACTCCTCAGCGGAGATCCTCACTGCCCCAACCAAAATGATGCAGCTAGCCATTTCTGTTATCTCCCTTTTAAGTAAGTCAAAAATTGAGTCACATCCAGTTATAATTAAGGGACTAAGTCCCATTGACTTATAATTGAGGGACTGAGTCACATAAGTCAAAAATTAAAAAGATTAAAAGATTAATTTTCCCTTTTATATATACTAAAAGAAGGATAACTTTTCACGCGCCTAATTGTAAGATAAGTATTTAGTTATGAGTTATGAGGCAGAATCAAGCAATATATTATTTTGTTGTGTTTCAAACGCGTAAATATAATTATGTTTAATATAATTTTTTGTTCTTTAAGTTTATACAAATTTTGATTTTATTCTCTCAAATTTTAAACTATAGACTTTTGTCCTTAAAGAGGTAAATTAGTCTAAAATTTTATTAAATTATTAAGATTAATGTTTTAATTTAGACAAAAAGAAATTTGGGAATCAAAATCTATAATTTAAAATTTGAAAGACAAAATTAATGAATCAAAGATTGTATTAACTCTTTTATTATAACTAGAGAAATGCTTCCACAAATTTTTGACATGAAGTTTGGAAAATAACAATAAATTTACAACTAAGCTCCCGAAATCTACTACTAAGCTATGCTGCCAATTGATGTATAAGAACATTTCTCATCGATTTTCTTTTATATTTAACCTCTGTCCTATAATATATCATAAATTCAAGGTCTTTCTATGTCATTTATATATTTTGGTGGTCCTTATGTACTCTCCCTAAAGAACTACATTTACAAAACAAACATGTATACTTTATTGATAACCAGGACTCCCTCTATTCCTTATTATAGTATATCAATAACTGAATCGTGTTGTTTAAAATGATGGTTAAAATTAGTTTAATTATAATAAATATATAAAATTTGTAAATTTGTTTTCCCATTTCTGAAAAATTCGCCTCCCCCTAAAGTTACTAAAGACATATATCATTGAGTAGGTGTAATTCTTTTTTAGCATTATGTAAATTTATTCCATTTTATATATAGTTAAAGATAAATTATACATAGAAGAATATTTACATCAAGATAGGTTGGGTTTTTAATCAAATTTCAGCTATTTTAATTTTCCAAATGAACAGTAATTATATGTCTAATAATTTACATAGTACGGTAATAAATAAGTTGTTTGTACAGGTTCCATCTTCTTGTATGGAAAAGTAACAATGACGAGAGAAATAACTATGTTTATAAAATATGCGCGCGCGCAAGTGCAGGTACACGGATGACATCTATGATAGAATGTGGCGCAAAATGGATTTACCATATTGGTACCAGATTAATGGGTCTGCAGATATTGATTCTTCAACCACAAACAATTCTTATAAATTACCGTCAGAAGTGCTGAAATCTGCAGCCCGATCATTCAATCTCTCTGATGTATTAAACTATGACTATGACTCTGTATGGAAAGACCTTGACAGGTCTTCCCAATATTACGTCTATTTTCACTTTTGTGAAATTCAGAAACTTCCCCCTGGCCAAAAAAGAATTCTGAATATTACCTTTGGTGATGAACATGATTTCTCCCAACCTATAGTTCTTGAATACTTGAAACCACAAACCATTGCTCCTCGAAATGCAAGTCAAGGTTATGTTCGTTTTAACATCAGCGCAACATCAGAATCCGATGCTCCTCCAATCCTCAATGCTTTTGAGGTTTACCAGTTCATATCACCTCTACCTTCCCCAACAGACCAAAGAGACGGTACACTATGCTTTTATTACTTATTCAATTGTTTCCCACCGTTCCAATAATCATGTGTTTACTGATTTAGTTTTTGTTTGGTAATTGACATTTGAGATCTTACTTAAATTGGTAATATTAGTAAATTCTATAATGGACATCAAAGACACATACGACATCTCTAAGTTAGATTGGCAAGGAGATCCATGTGTTCCAACACTTGCTTGGGATGGACTTAACTGCAGTTATGGTAGCAATGGTAACAATGCAAGGATAATCTCGCTGTAAGTCATTTACGTCTCAATTAATTTAATGTCATTGGATCTATACGCATTCTCCTATATTTTATACTCCCTCTAATTTTAAATATAAGAGTTAAATAAAAACTCTACTTTAATCTTAAATATAAAAATCCAATCTATTTTCTTTCTTAAAATTATAATTTTCTCTCCATAGTATCCCGATAAGATTATACATATTAAGAAAATTTTCGATTAAATGTAATTCAAATGCATATCATTAAATAAAGTATTTTAGAGAAATCAACATATAATTATTATAATTAATTATTTTAACTATATTTTTTAATATTTAAATTAGTTAAAAAGATCAGAGATAGAATTAATTATAAGCATTTTTAACTGCTTTTGATAGTTCGAATGCAAAAGCTTATGCAGTTACGGATCCCGAGAGTGCTAACTATATTAAGCTATAAATACCAAAACTTCATATAGCACTTTATTTTAATTGACGTCAAAGTTTATAACCAAGCATCCAACAAAGCACGATTCTCTCAAGCAGGAATCTAAGCGCGACCAAGTTGGCAGGGCATATAACTACCTCATTTTCTCAACTTACAGAGTTAGAGTCCTTGTAAGTCTGTGTATAGGGTGATTTAGTAATGACAAATTCTTATTGGGAAAGTTTCATTGATATGCAATATATATTGCTTTGTTCTAGAGATTTGTCATTCAATGACTTGTCAGGATCAGTGCCTGAATTTTTAGCTGAACTACCAAAATTGAGAGTCCTGTAAGTTTTGAATTATCTTGTTTATGATTCATATAGAAAGTAATGTCTTATTTAATGACTTTAAGCTCACCTACTAATTAAGTGAATATACTCCTATTTCTCAATGCTTTTGCAGCAACTTGACTGGCAACAATCTCACTGGTTCCATTCCCAAGGCTCTTAAGGAAAAGGCATATTTACATTTAAGGTTTTTTATCTTTATAAGCTTGTTTAATTATGAGTACCCTTATGTGAATCACAAGTAATTAATGATACAATTTGTCCTATAGTTTGGAGGATAATCCTGGCCTTTGTATGGTGGATTCATGCAAAAAGAAAAATCATAAGTTTGTCATTCCACTTGTTGCTTCTGTTTCTGCTTTAGTTGCAAGCCTCTTGGTTTGTCTTGTAATATGGATCTTCAAAACCAAGAAATTAAAAGGTACGCATAAAAATATGATCACTTGTTATATATGATTAAGCATTACTATATGCTCATAATCAATTTTTAATCTCTTGTTAACATTCCGCAATTAGTTTTCTTTTTATGTCAATGATTGATCATTAGATTGCCATGCACTCATATGGTCTCTACTGAGTTTCATGGGCAAATTTTTGGCATTCTTTCTCTCCATACATTTTCATGGCAATATTTTTCTCCCAATTATCCAGGTGACAGCTTAGTTCTAATTATTTTTACCAACATTGCAGTGCTTTTCTCTTTTTCTACAAATGAAGAATCGTTCCAACTAAAAGCTAAGGCAGTTTCATACTCCATAATACTTAGAATCACTGATAATTTGCAAAACTTAATTGGAGAAGGAGGATTTGGAAAGGTTTATTATGGCACTCTGGAGAATAATGTTGATGTTGCTGTGAAGCTACTTTCTCAAACATCAATGCAAGGTTTCAAAGAATTTCGATCAGAGGTTAGGATCAATCCAGTCAACTCTAATTTTTACTTTTTGGGTAATGTAGTGGAATTTCTATAGCTGTGTGACATCAATAAAAATTGATATCCTGAATATTGGTTCATTCTTAAATACTAAAGAAAGTTCAATTTGGATTGTAGGTAGAAGTCTTAATGGTTATTCATCATAGACACTTGGTTTCTCTGATTGGATACTGTGAAGAAGGTGCTGTGAGGGCATTAATTTATGAATATATGGCTAATGGCAATCTTCAACAATATTTATCAAGTATGTAGCCAAGTGCTTATATTTAGTCGCAAATTGACCAATTTTAATGTGAAAATGTGAAAGATTTATTTATGATGCAGAAGAGAACCCTAATGTTTTGAAATGGAATGAGAGGCTTCAAATTGCATTGGATGCTGCACATGGTAGGGGAATCTATATTTGATTTTTATTACAATGATTTGTCCCTCTTTTTTGTTGCTCATTATATTGGTATTAATAGATTATATTTGACTGCTTGGAAATGTAGGATTGGACTATTTGCATAATGGTTGTAAGCCACCAATAATCCATAGAGACTTAAAGACTTCCAACATTTTATTAGATGAAAAGATGCAAGCTAAGATTTCTGACTTTGGACTATCTCGAGCTTTTGCAAATGATATTGACAGTCACGTATCAACTCGTCCTGCTGGCACATTAGGTTATCTCGATCCTGAGTAAGTTATTCCAAAAAATAAACAAAATAAATTACAATTTACCTCTCATTAGTTGGGTTCAACTTTTGTATACAGTAGATTTGTTGCGGCCTTTTACTTAGTCTTTGTGTAAAATAGTTATATATTTCGGCATTCTTGTAAATGTTGTTATTTTCACAGATTTCAGAGTTCTGGAAACTTGAATAAAAAGAGTGATGTTTATAGTTTCGGGATAATTCTACTTGAGCTAATCACGGGTCAGCCAGCAATAAGGAGAGAAAATGGCGCCGTTTGTCACATGCTTCATTGGGTTACACCAAAACTAGAAATGGGGGATATCAAATCCATCCTTGATCCAAGGTTAGAAGGAAATTGCAGCACCAATTCAGCTTGGAAATTGTTAGAGATAGCTATGTCTTGCACTCCACCATCTGCAGTTCAAAGGCCTGACGTAAGCCATGTAGTAGCCGAACTAAAGGAATGTTTGGCTCTGACCAAAAGCAAGAGGTGGAATTCAACCAGTTCTTTTGATATGGGTTCTTTGGAGGTTGATTCAGGGTTTATTCCACATGCTCGGTAGATAATTATTTAGAATAAAGCTGTGCACCAGTACTATCACAAATTGGGTCAATTAAGCTAGTCATTTTCTATATATGTTTCTCACTATCAGCAAGTTCAACGTTGAACCACGTGTCGTATTTGTATTATTAGCATGTTTGATTCTCTGAGCTTGTCTTTCTCTTCAGTGTTGATATCCTTTCCGTGTTCCTCTATGGATCTGTATTTATGAATTTTACTTTGAATGTTGAACTTATTGGATTATAACCATTACAAGTAGATTTTGAGCACTTTTTTTTTTTTTTTGGTTTCTGTATACATGTAGTTTATCCTTAACACATTTTTTTTAAAAAAAATAAATTCATAAATCATGAATACGATAACTCCCCTCAAACTTTGCCCTCCAGTTTCTCTATTTGGTTAGATATCGTATTGCAGGTGCGAATCGTTTTGCGTAAAATTTCAAATTGATCATTCATGGTGCTTCTTCCAAAGTCCATAATTTCAAAGAAATTAAGTACTTAATCTTAAAGCAGAGTTAATTGAATTATTTTGGACTTCAGGTGCATGCAGCTGTTCATCGAACTCGTAAGAGAATAGTTATTGTATGATAAATCATTGGTAAATAGTAATTTGCGGCATAGTGATAATTAATGTTTTGAGATGTGATAGTGTCATTCACTAACTTGTTTGTGCATGTCGTTTGAAGGTTCTCATCCATTAGTAGATTGAAAAAATATTTTATGACAAGTGGGTGATAGAGGAAAAAGATTTACTTGTACCATGTTTTGATTTATTGCTGATAAATAAATGTCTTAAAAGATGAAATTGATCGAGCTTACTGTCCCTTCAATAAGATTTATATATGGTACTCTTATGGTCATATTACTTTACGTTGTTGTCTACTCCTAAAAACTTATTTTAAAATAATAATTATAATATTAAAATTATTTTGGGATGCTTGGCACACCCTTAACCCATATTTAATATGTTCTCTATCTTAAGAGTACAAAAATCTACATAATAATTAAATAAAAAGTAAAATTATATATTTATAAAAAAATCTAATGATATAATTTATGAATATATAAAAAAAGTTTAATTTTATAAATAGAACTAGAGAAGTAAACTGAAGATGACTTTGCTCTATCATCAACTTCATATAGCATATACAACTTAAATGATCCCATAAAGTTGTAAAGAAGATCAAACTTCGAGTCGTCAAGTCAAGTTGTTTCTAGTATTTTATCACACCATACCTTTCCCCACACTTTCTTCAGCTCCATAAACACGCTGATGAAAATTTAAGGTTGTTCTGTTTCTCTTTAATTGAGAAGTTGGAAAATTACGTTCAAATCTTGATGATCACAAGTTTCGATCCAAAGCTTTTAGTCAAAGATCATCTTTTCTGTAGCCACGCACCAAAATATGGATTACTCGTTGTCTTTGATCATGTCAAAGTGAAAGAGCCAAAGGATAGTACTCCTCTAATTTTTAATATATATAATTTATTTAATTAATTTGATTAAATTAAAAAAATTAATTAAATTAATTAATATATTATATTTTTTTAGAATATTCTAATATTTTTTACTATATTCATCAATTTTTTATTTAATTATTTTTGAGTGAGTATAAATAGAGGTAATTTAAAAATATTAATAAATATAAAAAATATATTTTATATTTAAAATTAAAATTAATTTTTTAATTAAATTATATATTATTCACAGGAGAAGTAATAGTTTTCTTTTTCCCTATTCTATTAAACTCAAACAGTAGCACAGTTTCGAATAATTAGCAATATTTTCGAATCAACTGCCTAAAATATCAAATTATTAATTAATTCGCAAATGAAGCAAATAAGAGATATAGTGAGAAAAAACGCAACATAAAAATATATCCCAATTTAATCATAAAAGCCATAATGACAAAGAGAAAAGGGCAGAAATGAAAAAGCAAAAATGAAACCAAAGAAAAGTAAAACGGAAAGCCTAGTTGTTTATGAATGAAGAGCCACACCACAATAAAGTCGTCATTAATGGCACTGTTTGGGGTGACCGAACATTTCGACGTCACGTTACCGTCACTTCAGCCATAAAAGGTTTTTTTTCGTTTACTAGGACCAAGTCAACCCACATGCCTGCATGGCTAGCTACCATATATAACAACTAAAGGAAGTCATGTACCATTATTATTTTCTGCTATTTAGTGTTTCTTTAATCTGTTTGCTTTTATGTTAGAAACTATCAAACAAATTTTATAAAAACACCTAAGTATTTTGGAATGTAACAACTAACAAAACACAACCACATTAATTCACAAAAGTACATTCAAAAATGAAAAAATTCCCATGAGTCAAGTCAATATTCTGTGTGCTAGGTCGAAAGGGTAAAACGGAAAATCATACCAAAAAATATAAAGATAGTGCTTTCGTTTAATTATATAATATTGATTATTATTTAAACTTATTTATGATAAGGATCAACTCCAATTCATGGTTGCTATTTAGAAGCGGATAAATAATACTGTTTTTTTTAATTATAAGAGTTATATAAAATGTATATGCATGTCAATTTTTATTAAAGGATTTTCCTCCAATGACAAATTATGAGAAATAAATGTAAATGATATCAATAAGAATAACAATTAGTAAGAGAGATTTTGAACGTGTAGCAAGGTTAAATACATTGGTCAATGCCACTCAATACCCGTTATATATAAATAAATGCATGTCACCTGAAAGAGAGGGAGGGGATGAGAGGGAAAGAGAGAGACAGCGAGGAGAGAGAAAATGTTAGACTAGGTAGGACCCACATAATTAGAGTAAGCTACATTTGGAATATTCGACGAATTGTTGGTATTTTTGGACCTTTTTGTGATGTTTATATACATCCCCACCCCCCCACCCCAAAAAAAAAAATAGTGCTAGATACCCATAACATATAACTTCCTTATTAAAATTATACCTTGGTCCTAAACGTAATGTTGCCGTTATTCAGTTCATATTTGTTTGGTTTTATGTTACAAGCTACGAGTATCAAACTAAAATTACAGTTTTTGATAACTTATTCTCTATACCTTCAAAAAAAAAATGAATTAACTCTATAAAAATTTTGATATATTTACTTTTTAGTACAAAAAGAATCACTTAAAAACATTACTATTTGTCCATAGAAAATTAACAATTCCCGAGGCAGTTCAAAAAAAGTCTAAAATAAAAAAAAAAGTTATTTCCAATCCATCCCCTCTTTAAATTTACTCAGTTAAGCATGTATAAAGTATCGTCAACATTCTAAAACAAGTCTTAATCATGTGAGGTGTTACAGAAATAAAATGAGGGAGCCCATATTTAAGCGAATTATACGTACGTACGTACTTACTGAGCACTAATTGTTGCGAGGAGCAATTGAAGTTGGCCAAGTCAATATAATTAGTTATCGTTTGTCCCCTTTCTTTGCGAAGAGAGATGCTGTCTCAATAAGTCAATAGGCATTTAACAACGTAGTTGACACGAAATTTGAAAGCTTCAAAACGCGCCCAAAAAGGTTCGCTGACTTTCTCTGGTAAACGAAAATGAAAATATCAAGTTGCCTTCTCCATTCATGCACAGTAGACTTAACTGAATACTTATAAATATAACACATTCAAACACACGCTAATACTATTAATACTATTACTCATCTCGGGGTTTCAGTTATAGCTTGTCTGAAATTATAAGTTTCTAGTCAGTTCATCTCTATATATTGTTCTTTTCCTACTTCTTTTATTTAGTTTTTTTATCTTCTATATGTCGATCTTTAGTAATAACTGATATATACATATATATATATATATAAATATATATTTGCAGATCAGATCAAATGGGTAGGGAAACAAAGTCGAATCTGTTTTTAGGGTTGTGTCTCATTTTCATCAAACTTCTCTTTCATGTTGGCAGTTCAGTGGGAGATGGAAGAAAACTCATCACTAACGACAAGAATCCTGGTAAATTTGCTATAATGTTCTTTACATGGTTATTTCTTTGAAGCTATTCCCATGCCTTACTCCAACCTGATTTTTCTCATAAGTTATAAATTACTTCAATCCTTAATATATAATTTAATTAGAGAGTTATTTTTAGACTTAAATATAAGACTTATTTCCTATATTTATCAATATTTTTTTCAATTATTTGTATTGATACTCTCTCAATAATAATTACAATAATAATCAAGTAAGAGATGCATATAAATATTAAAGAATACTCTATCAATATTCTTTATGTGATTTATATAAAAACCTATGTTTCCCTAATTAACAAGGTTTCTTTGATCAATACAAAACCTACGATGCATATTATATTCTGTTGTATCATCAAATTTTTGCACACGCAGATTTCATAAGCATTGACTGCGGAGCAAGCGACGAATACACTGACCCTCAAACTGGAATCTCATATCAGACAGACAAAGGTTTTGTAGACACAGGCTATAATTCTTTGGTGGCACCTGATCAAAGAGATGACTTAGATTATCCTTATTTTGGGAGACAACTTCAGACACTAAGAAGTTTCCCTGAAGGAAGAAGGAATTGCTACTCCCTGAAACCAAAACACGGCAAAAACCATAATTACCTCATTCGAGCTTTCTTCTCATATGGAAATTATGACGGCAAAAATCAAACTCCCAGTTTTGACTTGTACCTCGGCACCAATCATTGGACAAGTGTTAATCCAGCCAAATATTATTCATTTAAGGAGATCATCCATACTCCTACAACCGACACCATACACGTTTGCCTTGCTAAGTCAGGCAAAGGAATACCTTTCATTTCTTCATTGGAACTTCGACCTCTCAGCAATTCCATTTATACAACTCCCTCCCATTCTCAGTCACTTTTAGACCTTGATTCAAGAATTAATGTTGGATACCTCAGTACAGTGAAGCACACCAGGTGACTCTAATTTGTATATTCTATATAGAGTATCTTGTGTTTTTTCACATTTTCATTATTTAGGTTATATGTTCTCTAGCTTTTTGTGTTATTCATGCCCTCCTTTTACATGGAAGAAATTCTCATATTCGTTTCTTTTCACAAGTCAACAAATGAAGTTTCACTTCAATCATTTTCTTTCTGTATGTTCACTACTAAATGAAAAAGCTTTATATTCCTGTCAATATGGTTAACAACCACCCAATTCTCATATTCATGTATAGGTACATGGATGACATCTATGATCGTACGTGGCTCATGGACAACATAAGTTCAGAATTGCAAGATTGGCATGTGTTCAATAAATCGTCTGTGCATGTTAATCCTGAAAGCACAAATGATTCTTATAGATTACCAGCACGAGTGCTACTGTCTGCATCCAAGTCATCGAATGCCTCCTCTGCTTTAAACTTTGACTGTTATGGCTTCAAAAAAAAAATTTATTAGATAAATTTATTCAACAAGCGAATATATATTTGATCTTGCAATTCTTTTCAGAAGGTCGTGGGCAGCTGAGTGGTTGAAAACGCGGGAGATGTCTCTGAGGTGCTGCGTTCGAGTCTCAGCTGCCGCGGGGTGAGGTTTATTTTTTATTTTCAGAATGCGAAATTACTATTTTGCCCTCCCCTTCTTTTTTCCTCTGCACCGTACCCCTCTCCCTTCAGACCTCTGATTTCAGCAGCGACGCAGGCGGGACGCAGGCGGGGAAGCAGCGAGCAGGTTGGAAGCTTTCGGCTAGCCTTGCGTGTGGTCAGTCGTCGCAGTGTGTTGTCAATCTCCTCTGCTGTGCCGTCATCTTGGAAGCGGCGCATCGCTTGATTGCTTCTCTTCTTTAAGTGCCACGGGCAGGGGAGAAATCAAAGGGAGAGGCATTCGGGAGAGACAGCGAGGGGTGCGACGGTCGTCAGTGTTGGGTTCCTCTGTTTTGGAGTGCTGGGTCACGGTCGTGTGGGTGAGTCCCTGTCGTGAGTTCCATTGTGGCACTGTAGCAAGTCTTTGTCCAGCTTCTTTTTTCGGTTGCCGTTGGTGTTCAGGGATTGCTGTAGCCAGTCATTGCCGTCGCGTCTCCACTGGTGTCACGGGGAAGTTTTGGATTTTGGGGTCCTGCTCAATAGCTGTGTTGGGCTCCGCAAGCTATTTGGACTTTCGGTGAGTGACAGAGAGGAGGGAGTTGGGAAGTTTAGCTCTGTCACCTTTTCTGTCTGGTTCCGTGATTCCCACTAGAGGTAAGTGCACACCATTTTCTCCTCCATTGAGCATTTCTCGTCTGGATGCCTTCATCCTCGTACTCCCCTGTTCCCGAGTCGCAGAGAGGTTAAACTCTGTAATTGGTTGCAATGGCCGCAGGTGGGTTCCAGCTTCTGGGTACTGAGCCATTCATCTCCCTGCTTTGTTGACTGAAAATTCCTTCTGGCGACAGAAAGGTATGTGCTTATTTCTATAAAGGAATCCGAGATGTGTGTACCGTCGGTGACGATAGTCACTGAGTTGGTTTTGGTATATGTTTGCTGGGCTGTGAATATATATATGTGAGTATGCGTGTGCTGTGATGACGGTGGGCAGTTCTAAGGTGTTGAGTGAGAAAATGTATATATGTATGTTCATATGCATGCTGTTGTGGTTGCTGTGTTTGCATGCATTGGGAATATTTATGCTTGGGGGTGGCGACGGGAAGGAAAAGAATTAAGATTTAAGGCCCTGATCATTTTCTTTGGTATATAAATACGCATATATGGGTATGTACTGCTGTGTTGACAAATTAGTTGTGGTCCGAGTGTTTTAATCAACTTAATCGTGGCCAATGGCGATGTCTCTGATTGATAGTAAATTAAGTATGATTGATTGCCGTTAAGAGTATTCCTAGAGGGTTGACATGTTATGTTGGAATGTCAGAGGATTGAGAAGTGGAAGTAATCAAAGTGGTTGGGCTGAAAAGAGTAGCTGTTTAGGAGCGTAACAGGTGAGTGAATAACGTTTCCTAAAATTTATATTTTCAAATGCATTACCATTTCAAATGTTGAATTTTAAATATGAATTTTGAAAAGCAAGTTTTACGAAATTATGGTTTAAATCGTTAGAAATGATTTTCTTTCGATCGATTTACAAAAGATTACGATTATGCATGAAAATGAATAAAGAGGCTTTAGAAAGAGATTTGACAGTGAATTGATATTATTCATGAAATATTCCTATGTGAATTGCATACGTTTTACAGTAATTTCATTTTGAATGTTCATGCTGGGGTTTTTGAAATTCAAAGTGGCTTTATCAATGATTATGGTATTTGAAACGATTGAGATTATTACATGTGAAAAAGACCCCATGCATGATGGAAATGTTTTAGGACAGAATACAGAACGCTGGTTGCTAACAGCAGTACTGTTAGTCCTTGGTGCACCTTGGTTACCCGAGCTCGACGGATACACGAGCTCGACTGTGTGTCCACGCCTGCTTTTATTCTGTTGAAGTCCCATGGAAAGATTATGGTTTTTGAAAGGATTGTGGTTTTCCTGAAATATAAATGTGTTATAGAAAGGCTTGCATCAAATTACGAAATATTATGTAATACATTTCTAGCATGATGATACATTGTTGATTTTTGCATTATTTTAATCATGTTTTTTGGGACGTTATTCACGAGTAGATTTGTTTGGCTTCAGATAGTGCAGGTGGCCCTAATCTTCCCGCTGAGCAGTAAAGAGCCCGTTGTCGATCCGAAGCGCCGTTTAATACTACTTTTGATGTAATTGCTTTTCCTAAGAACTTGTATTACTTTGAAAAGGTTGAAGCTCCACATTGACCTTAGAAAATATTATGTTGACTTTGGAAAATATTTTGAAAACTTGAATGTTGCTAGTCTGTTGTAGGGTCATCGGGAGGTTGACTATCTATCGACGATCCTGCCGAGATTCCTACACAAGACTTGTTTTGAATTATGAAATACAAATCTGGTTTATGGGTCAAAACGTTTTACTTAAGGTTTTAGGCTTTCGGAGTATGAAATCATTCATATTCTGTGCTGGTCATGGTCCAAATTTTGGGTCATGACAGTTTGGTATCAGAGCCTAGTTTATTTTTCTATGGCTAAGTGGAGCAGGGATACTTCAGTGGGGTCTCAATTATCATTATGAACCTGGGCATAATCATAGTTGAGGCATTTCTGAAGATCTCTAGGAGAAATTCAAAAGTGTCCTATTTCCCTATGACTTTGAAAACGTATTTTTCTTGAAATTAAACATTTTCTATGTTTTCTGATTAGTTAAATGCCGCCTAGACGTGTACCATCTGGAGGGAGCTCCAGGGCTTTGGATCAAGGCTCTGCTCAGCGAAGTGATGTGCCTCCTCAAGGTCGAGGACAGGGTCGCAGGGGAGCTAGGGCTCGAAGAGGTCGACCCCTTAGGCCCCTTCGAGAAATTCTATTTGAGGCAGAACTATCTCCTCCACATTCTCCTGAGATATCTACATCCTCTAGGCATGAGACTCAGGTAGAGACACCTCAGGTTATAGAAGAAGAATCTATAGTGGTCAGGCTATCAGAGTTCATTAAGTTGGATCCTCCGAAGTTCTCAGGGTTTGACTCTCGAGAGGAACCCATGGAGTTCCTAGAAGGAATTGAGAAGAGATGCCGAGCTTTGAGATGCCCAGATGTGCAATATGTGGAGTTTGCCTTGTTTCGACTTGAGGGGATTGCGAATGCCTGGAGTAAGACAGTACCAGGATTTCAGGGGGATAGAGTACCATTAGTGTCATGGGTGGATTTTAAAGATATTTTCCTGAAATGTTTTCTTCCCCAGAGCAAGAAAGATGCTAGAGTTAAAGAATTTCTTCTGTTGAAGTGTACTTCTGGGATGTCTGTTGCTGAGTATGATAGAAGATTCACAGAACTTTCATCGTATGCGTCTACCTTGATCCCATCAGAGAGGGATAGGATTGGCAGGTTTATTCAGGGATTGCCGATACATATTCATGATGCTGTGGCCCCGATGCTGAACCATTTTGCCTCTTACACTGATGTGGTTGACTGTGCCTTGAGAATTAAGTTGAGGCACATGGAAGAAGAAGGGGTTCCTAAGAAGCAGAAGACGGAGAGCAGAAGGTTCCAAGGATCTTCATTCAAAGGTAACCGTTCGCAGGGCCAACCCTCGTCCTTTGCCATGCATCCAGCGCCTAGATCCTATGGGCCTTCTGTGGGCGTTTCTGACCCAAGACCTAAGTTTGGAGGTGCTAGACCTCAGTTTGGGGCGGGCCAGTCGAATCATTCTAGATCTCCTTGTGGTAAGTGTGGGAATTATCATTCTGGAGCCTGTCTTAAGACCTTGGGGGCATGCTATGGATGTGGACAGCCGGGTCACATGAAGAGGAATTGTCCATTTACTCAGTCTACTTCGAGCTATGCATCAGCTCGACCTTCTCCTCACCCTGTTTCGTTTGCAGCTCCATCTGTTGGAGCCACTTCTGCCTCGACAGGTAGAGGTGCATCTGGACGACCTCCGAAGAATAGAGCACAACCTTCTTCAGGTCAGGGACAAGCGAGGGTGTATGCGATTACAAGGCAAGATGCTCGAGCCTCTAATGCTGTGGTCACAGGTATTATCTCTATATGCTCTCAAAAAGCTTATGCGCTATTTGACCCTGGATCGACGCATTCTTATGTTTCGATATATTTTGCTAAGAGGTTAGGTAGAGATTCTGCCAAACTTGATTGTCCTTTTTTAGTTGCTACCCCGGTTGGGGAATCGTTATCTGTTTAACAAGTGTATAGATCTTGTGAGGTGTCTATTGAGGGTAGAGAAAGTCTCGTCGATTTGATGATACTGGATATGATTGACTTTGATGTAATATTAGGCATGGATTGGTTAGCTTCATGTTATGCTAGTGTTGATTGTCACTTGAAAGTAGTGAAGTTTAATATTCTGGGCGAAACTCTGTTTGTGTTGCAAGGAAATGAGGTGGAGAAGCCAACAAACTTAATCTCTGCCTTGAAAGCCCAGCGAATGTTGACTAAGGGTTGTCAGGGATTTCTGGCTGTAGTCCAAGATGTTGACAGGCCTATTGCTAGTTTGGATCAGATTCCTGTCGTTCAGGAATTTTCTGACGTCTTTCTGGAAGAATTGCCTGGTTTACCCCCAGATAGAGAAATAGAATTTGGAATTGATATCATTCCGGGCACGCAGCCAATTTCTATTCCGCCTTATAGGATGGCGCCCTCCGAGTTAAGGGAATTAAAGACTCAGTTGCAAGAATTGCTAGATAAAGGGTTTATACGTCCCAGTACTTCTCCATGGGGTGCACTGGTGTTATTTGTCAAAAAGAAGGATGGATCATTGAGGATGTGTATTGATTATCGGCAACTCAATAAGGTGACAATAAAGAACAAGTATCCGTTACCACGCATTGATGATTTGTTTGACCAGTTACAAGGAGCGCAGTACTTTTCAAAAGTTGACTTGCGATCGGGGTATCACCAATTAAAGATTAGGAAGGAAGACATTCCAAAGACAGCATTCAGGACTCGGTATGGTCATTATGAATTCTTAGTAATGTCCTTTGGTTTGACAAATGCTCCTGCGGCATTCATGGACTTGATAAATCGAACATTCAGGGAATTTTTAGATAAGTTTGTAATCGTATTCATTGATGACATCCTGGTTTATTCCAAGAGTATGGAGGAGCATGAGCTTCATTTACGGGTAGTGTTACAAAGGTTGAGAGAACATCAGCTCTATGCTAAGTTTTCCAAGTGTGAGTTCTGGTTAACAGAAGTCACTTTCTTGGGGCATGTGGTATCGAAAGACGGTATTCAGGTTGACCCTAGTAAGGTTGAGGCAGTTAAAAGTTGGCCACGACCTACTACGGTCACTGAGATTCAAAGTTTCTTGGGCCTTGCTGGATATTATCGCCGTTTCATTCAGGATTTTTCGAGAGTAGCGGCTCCATTGACAAGATTAACTCAAAAGAAGGTGAAGTTCGCGTGGGATGATAATTGTGAAGGAAGTTTTCAGAAACTGAAGGAATCTTTGACTTCTGCCCCAGTGTTAGGTTTGCCTTCGGGAGTTGGAGGGTACACAGTGTATTGTGATGCTTCCCGTGTCGGGTTAGGTTGTGTGTTAATGCAGAATGGTCGAGTGATTGCTTATGCCTCTAGAAAGCTTAAAACGCATGAGCAAAATTATCCAACTCATGATTTGGAGATGGCTGCTGTAGTGTTTGCCTTAAAGATCTGGAGACATTACCTGTATGGTGAATCTTGTGAGATTTTCACTGATCATAAGAGTCTTAAGTACATCTTTGATCAGAAGGATTTGAACCTCAGGCATAGAAGGTGGATGGAATTGTTAAAGGACTATGATTGTACCATTTTGTACCATCCGGGAAAGGCGAATGTGGTGGCTGATGCCCTAAGCAGAAAGTCTATGGGTAGTTTAGCTCATATAAAGGTTGAAAGGAGACCGTTGGTGCAAGAAATTCACAAAGTGGAACTAGGGGGAGTCATATTTGGAAATGCGGATAAAGGGGCATTTCTAGCCCATTTGCAAGCCTGTTCCTCATTAAGTGATCAGATTAGGGAAGCCCAGTGTTCTGATGTGAAGTTGTGCGAGTTGCGGGATTCGGGTCAAAATGGAAGTAATTCAGAATTTATGATTGATCAGGAAGGTGTTCTGAGATTCAGGGGCAGGATGTGTGTGCCACAAGTTCCAGAGTTGAGAAGGCAGATTCTAGAGGAAGCTCATCATTCTGCTTATACTATTCACCCTGGTATAACTAAAATGTATCAGGATTTGAGGAAATTGTATTGGTGGCATGGTATGAAAAATGACGTGGCGGATTTTGTTGCACGTTGTTTGGTGTGTCAGCAAGTTAAAGCGGAACATCAAAAGCCGGCGGGACCGTTGCAACGGTTGGAAGTTCCTGAATGGAAATGGGAAAACATAACAATGGATTTCATCGTTGGATTGCCCCGTACTGTTAAAGGTTTTGACTCTATTTGGGTAATTGTTGACAGATTGACCAAGTCTGCTCATTTCCTTCCAGTTAAGACAACGTACAGTGCGGCTAGATATGCTGAGTTATACATAGAGGAGATTCTGCGATTGCACGGAGTCCCAGTGTCTATCATTTCAGATAGAGGACCTCAGTTTACTTCTCAGTTTTGGGAATAATTTCAGAAAGCATTGGGTACTCGATTGAATCTTAGCACTGCTTTTCATCCTCAGACTGATGGGCAATCAGAGAGGACGATCCAAACAGTTGAGGATATGTTGAGGTCTTGTATTATGGATTTCGGTGGAAGTTGGGATAAGCATATGTCGCTAGTAGAATTTGCTTATAATAATAGTTATCAAGCAAGTATTCAAATGGCACCGTTTGAAGCTTTATATGGAAGGCAATGTAGATCCCCAATTGGATGGTTTGAAGTTGGAGATAGGGAAATATTAGGACCCGATTTGGTGCAAGATGCCAAAGAGAAAGTGAAGGTGATTCAACAAAGGATATTAACAGCTCAAAGTCGACAAAAATCCTACGTGGATAATCGTCGTAGAGAATTGGAATTTATGGTAGGAGATAAAGTGTTCTTAAGGGTGTCGCCAATGAAAGGAGTCATGAGATTTGGGAAAAAGGGCAAGTTGAGTCCAAGGTATATTGGTCCTTTTGAGATTTTGGATAAAGTTGGATCGGTAGCGTATGGAATAGCCCTACCACCAGAATTATCGGGGATACATCCAGTGTTTCATGTATCGATGTTACGGAAGTACTTGTACGACCCATCTCATGTGGTGGAATATCAAGAGGTTCAGGTGAGCGAAGACTTGTCATATGATGAATACCCGGTAGCTATTGTTGATAGACAAGTAAAGAAGTTAAGGTCGAAAGAGATTCCTTCGGTGAAAGTGTTATGGCGACATCATTCAGAGGAAGAAGCTACTTGGGAAATGGAGAGTGAAATGCGGGACAAGTACCCATTTTTATTTGAGGGTAAGGTGAGCCTATTCTCAAATTCGGAGGACCGAATTTCTTAAGAGGGGAAGAATGTTATGGCTTCAAAAAAAAAAATTATTAGATAAATTTATTCAACAAGCGAATATATATTTGATCTTGCAATTCTTTTCAGAAGGTCGTGGGCAGCTGAGTGGTTGAAAACGCGCGAGATGTCTCTGAGGTGCTGCGTTCGAGTCTCAGCTGCCGCGGGGTGAGGTTTATTTTTGATTTTCAGAATGCGAAATTACTATTTTGCCCTCCCCTTCTTTTTTCCTCTGCACCGTAACCCTCTCCCTTCAGACCTCTGATTTTAGCAGCGACGCAGGCGGGGAAGCAGCGAGCAGGTTGGAAGCTTTTGGCTAGCCTTGTGTGTGGTCAGTCGTCGCAGTGTGTTGTCAATCTCCTCTGCTGTGCCGTCGTCCTGGAAGCGGCGCATCGCTTGATTGCTTCTCTTCTTTAAGTGCCGCGGGCAGGGGAGAAATCAAAGGGAGAGGCAGTCGGGAGAGACAGCGAGGGGTGCGGCGGTCGTCAGTGTTGGGTTCCTCTGTTTTGGAGTGCTGGGTCACGGTCGTGTGGGTGAGTCCCTGTCGCGAGTTCCATTGTGGCACTGTAGCAAGTCTTTGTCCAGCTTCTTTTTCCGGTGGCCGTCGGTGTTCAGGGATTGCTGTAGCCAGTCATTGCCGTCGCGTCTCCACTGGTGTCACGGGGAAGTTTTGGATTTTGGGGTCCTGCTCAATAGCTGTGTTGGGCTCCGCAAGCCATTTGGACTTTCGGTGAGTGACAGAGAGGAGGGAGTTAGGAAGTTTAGCTTTGTCACCTCTTCTGTCTGGTTCTGTGATTCCCACTAGAGGTAAGTGCACACCATTTTCTCCTCCATTGAGCATTTCTCGTCTGGATGCCTTCATCCCCGTACTCCCCTGTTCCCGAGTCGCAGAGAGGTTAAACTCTGTAATTGGTTGCAATGGCCGCAGGTGGGTTCCAGCTTCTGGGTACTGAGCCATTCATCTCCCTGCTGTGTTGACTGAAAATTCCTTCTGGCGATAGAAAGGTATGTCCTTATTTCTATAAAGGAATCCGAGATGTGTGTACCGTCGGTGACGATGGTCCCTGAGTTGGTTTTGGTATATGTTTGCTGGGCTGTGAATATATATATGTGAGTATGCGTGTGCTGTGATGACGGTGGGCAGTTCTAAGGTGTTGAGTGAGAAAATGTATATATGTATGTTCATATGCATGCTGTTGTGGTTGCTGTGTTTGCATGCGTTGGGAATATTTATGCTTGGGGGTGGCGACAGGAAGGAAAAGAATTAAGATTTAAGGCCCTGATCATTTTCTTTGGTATATAAATACGCATACATGGGTATGTACTGCTGTGTTGACAAATTGGTTGTGGTCCGAGTGTTTTAATCAACTTAATCGTGGCCAATGGCGATGTCTCTGATTGATAGTAAATTAAGTATGATTGATTGCCGTTAAGAGTATTCCTAGAGGGTTGACATGTTATGTTGGAATGTCAGAGGATTGAGAAGTGGAAGTAATCAAAGTGGTTGGGCTGAAAAGAGTAGCTGTTTAGGAGCGTAACAGGTGAGTGAATAACGTTCCCTAAAATTTATATTTTCAAATGCATTACCATTTCAAATGTTGAATTTTAAATATGAATTTTGAAAAGCAAGTTTTACGAAATTATGGTTTAAACCGTTAGAAATGATTTTCTTTCGATCGATTTACAAAAGATTACGATTATGCATGAAAATGAATAAAGAGGCTTTAGAAAGAGATTTGACAGTGAATTGATATTATTCATGAAATATTCCTATGTGAATTGCATACGTTTTACAGTAATTTCATTTTGAATGTTCATGCTGGGGTTTTTGAAATTCAAAGTGGCTTTATCAATGATTATGGTATTTGAAACGATTGAGATTATTACATGTGAAAAGGACCCCATGCATGATGGAAATGCTTTAGGACAGAATACAGAACGCTGGTTGCTAACAGCAGTACTGTTAGTCCTTGGTATACCTTGGTTACCCGAGCTCGACGGATACACGTGGGTTTCATACTCGCGACGGATACATGTGGGTCTCGTACTCGCGATGGATTTTGGCCTTGAGCCACCAGATTATTACGTGAGTCTCATACTCGCGACGGCTAGTGGCCTTGAGCTACTAGATTGGTTATTTACCCTCGTGGACTGTGTGTCCACGCCTGCTTTTGTTCTGTTGAAGTCCCACAGAAAGATTATGGTTTTTGAAAGGATTGTGGTTTTCCTGAAATATAAATGTGTTATAGAAAGGCTTGCATCAAATTACGAAATATTATGTAATACATTTCTAGCATGATGATACATTGTTGATTTTTGCATTATTTTAATCATGTTTTTTGGGACGTTATTCACGAGTAGATTTGTTTGGCTTCAGATAGTGCAGGTGGCCCTAATCTTCCCGCTGAGCAGTAAAGAGCCCGTTGTCGATCCGAAGCGCCGTTTAATACTACTTTTGATGTAATTGCTTTTCCTAAGAACTTGTATTACTTTGAAAAGGGTGAAGCTCCACATTGACCTTAGAAAATATTATGTTGACTTTGGAAAATATTTTGAAAACTTGAATGTTGCTAGTCTGTTATAGGGTCATCGGGAGGTTGACTATCCATCGACAATCCTGCCGAGATTCCTACACAAGACTTGTTTTGAATTATGAAATACAAATCTAGTTTATGGGTCAAAACGTTTTACTTAAGGTTTTAGGCTTTCGGAGTATGAAATCATTCATATTCTGTGCCGGTCATGGTCCAAATTTTGGGTCGTGACATTGACTGTGTTTCATTTTGGGGGCATCCACTTGAATATTCTTTTACATATTACGTCTACTTTCATTTTGCTGAAATTGAGAAGCTTCCCCTTGTGCAGAAAAGAGTGATCGATATTACTGTTAACGATGACAACATCCTCACAAAGCCCTTAACTCTTGAATACTTGAAACCTCAGACAGTTTCTACCGTTACAAATCAAAGTTGTATTCGTTTCGGCATAAGTGCAACACCAGAATCTACTGCTCCTCCAATCCTCAATGCACTTGAGATTTATAAGTTAATATCACCGCTAACTTTCCCAACAGACCAAACAGATGGTATGCTTCGATCTCTATATCTTGTTATATCATTTCCGTGTGTGAACGTTTTGGCTTTTGACTTCTGAGAACATATTTATTATTTGTAATAATAGTGGATGCTATCTTGGACATCAAAACCACATACAAAATCTTCAAATTGGATTGGCAAGGTGACCCATGTTTTCCCAATTATGAATGGGAGGGACTTATTTGCAGTTCTGGCACCACCCACTCTTACGCAAGAATCACCTCATTGTGAGTATTTTGCTTCTTGAATTAAAGTCATAAGGTTTGATCTATGATCATTGTCAAAAATATATAAATGTAAACTTCAGTTGAATGGGGTCAATTTAACTTTGTTATTCTTCTTTTATATTTTTTTGGTAAACGATGTTAATTTCTATGGCAAAGTGCTAAAAAATATTTTACTAGTCCTAACTCAATTATTTATTTTATATATTACTTTCAAAATAAAATTAGTCAACGTACTTTGTTGACTTGGTCAAATATAGACCATGTAAGCATTATACATGTTTCCTCTTTTAAGTTTACTAAACTATACATCCATTTGTTAGCTGTCAAAGATATAACAGGACCTAATGTTACAAGTTAGTAAAAACCTAGCTCTTATCTTTTTCTTAACTTGGGTTACAAGCATTTATGTGCTGTGTTTTGAGACCTATATATCCATCCTTAGATAGAATATCTTATTCATGGGGGACTGACATTATTCATGTCTCAACCTAATAATTAATGTTCTCCCATATTTACAACAAAATTAACTGTTAAAGAAGCTGTACTTGAGAAAATCTTATAATCACCTACCTTAGTTTGTTTTGACCACATAATCTGATTATTCCGAGCAGAAACTTGAGCATGAGCAAGTTAAAAGGAGACATAGCTATCTCATTCTCACGGCTTACGGAGTTAGAGTCCCTGTAAGTATATGGTGACTTAATCAGGACAACATCTTCAGTCTAAGAATTTCATCACGCAAAATATTGTTTTTGTTTCAGGGATTTGTCAGATAATAACTTATCAGGAACAATACCAGAATTTCTAGCTGAATTGCCAAAGTTGAGAGTCCTGTAAGTTTGTGTAGGATTTGCGACTACTAATTAATAGTCATACATACCATGATAACTTGTGTAGATCACCAAATAATTGAATATACTTCAACAATGAATTTTTTTTGCAGTAATTTGAGAGGCAACAAGCTTACTGGTTCAATTCCCCAGGCTCTAAAGGAGAAGTCAGATTTGGAAATGAGGTTTCTCATTTAATCTATTATAGTTGCTCAGCTTTTGAGAGCCTTTTTTTTTTAATTGAACTAAAATCAGTTGATCAATATTAATTTAATATGATAAAACTGTTTATGGGTTTCAACGGTGGTCGGGCAAATTTTATTTTGTCATGACTTTTGTTTAAAGGTAGCTGGAAAAGATTAATAATTATTTGATCAGACTGATGAATACAATTGGTAATTAAGTCATTGATAATACTAATTAATTAACTTATTGTCTCATTTATCTTTCAGTTTGGATGGTAACCCTGATCTTTGCTTGACGGATCCGTGCAAAAAGCGTAAGTTCGTTATCCCACTAATAGCATCTGTTTCTGCTTTGGTTGTTGTAATCTTCTTGGTTTCACTTGGAATATGGATCTTTAGAATTAAAATACGGAAAGGTTTGCACAAGATTCCCATGAAACCTTCCGCATTATTATGTCCTAGTAACTTGAAATTCTATGCCGAGGTCCACATTTTTAACACTAATGACATATCTTTTGCAATATTTACAGGGGATTTTACTTGGAATGAATCATCAAAACTAAGAAATCGAGCATTTTCTTATTCCAAAGTTATTGAGATAACTAATAACATACAAAACTTGATTGGAGAAGGAGGATTTGGAAGGGTTTATTTAGGCACTCTTAAGAATGATATTCAAGTTGCAGTGAAGTTACTTTCTCAATCATCGGTACAAGGTCATAGAGAATTTCGATCAGAGGTTAGGTCAAAATCCCATAGTTTAATCAATTTCCTTGTTTTATGACACATTCATTAAGAAACATATATTTTGTTCAATAATATTATCTCATTTCATAGAACTGATGATAAATAAAGTTACAATCTGATGAATTGTAGGTAGAACTTTTGATGGTTGTTCATCACAGACATTTGGTTTCTCTGATTGGATATTGCGAAGAAAGTGGTTCGAGGGCATTGATATATGAGTATATGGCCAATGGTGATCTCCGCCGACATTTGTCGGGTATGAAATCTCACTGAGCAAATATGCATTTTCTAGCCGCAATATGGTATTAGTTCATTGAGAAACATCTGAAGGTATATGCAAATGAAATCTCATTATAATATAACTATTTATATATAGGTGACAACGGGGAGGCTTTGAAATGGAAGAATAGGGTTCAAATTGCACTAGACGCAGCATGCGGTAAGCAAAATTATACATATGTTAACCTTTTATGACTGATATGATTGAATTTTCAATTTGTACGGAAGTGATATCTTTTTATTTGTTGTGGATGTATATATAAATATGATTTCTTATTTTAAATAGATTATATGAAAAAAGTAAACAAATTATATTTAACATGTAATACAATTGGTTTGGTTATAAAATGAATGGAATTGCAGGATTAGAATATTTGCACAATGGTTGTAAGCCAGCAATAGTGCACAGAGACTTGAAGACCACCAACATTTTACTAGACGAAAATATGGAAGCTAAGATTGCTGATTTTGGATTGTCCAGAGCTTTTGCAAATGACATAGATAGTCATGTGTCAACTCGTCCCGCTGGAACAGTTGGCTACCTTGATCCCGAGTAAGAATCTGAATGCCCAATAAATTAGTTTTAAGGTTTGCGTACAAGAAAATCAATGCAATACAAAGAGCATCTTTAATGAACATTATTTGGATTGGAAGACAAATCGAGCTCATTTTGTTGTCGCTAGATTTACTGCCTCGAACTAAGGTTTAATATATTTTTCTGAAGAATCTTAATTGATTTGATACGCACACACAAATAAACTAAACTAATTCTTTTGAAATGTTCTGTTTCCATTTGGGTGCTAAATGTTTACAGGTTTCAAAGTTCTGGCAATCTTACAAAAGGAAGCGATATATATAGTTTTGGTATAATTCTGCTAGAGCTAATCACTGGACAACCAGCAGCGAAAAGGCAACAAAACTATACCTTCTGTCTCCTACTTCATTTGGTTGCCCCTAAAGTTAAAAACAAAGAAATCCAGTCCATTGTTGATCCGAGGTTAGGAGGAAAATATAGTGATGATTCGGCTTGGAAATTTCTAGAGGTAGCCATGGCATGCACTGCACCATCTGCAAATCAAAGGCCTGATATAAGTAAAGTTGTTTATGAACTACGGGAATGTTTGGCAATGGAGACAAGCTTGGAAGTGACCACCACCAGCAGCGACCACCCCAATTCAAGCAGTTTCACAAATATGAGTGTTGCGCAGTTTAATTCAGACTTCAGTTCTCTGTCTGCAAGATAGATACTTGTTTACATTTTAAATGTTATCTATTATTTATTTGTTGCATGCCAATAAAAGAGGTAGTCAATATAAATAGACATTATCTTCTCCATGCACGCACAAGAACAAAGAAATAATTAAGTTTCGATAGTGTTAGCTTAATTATTATTTGAGGCTTATGCATGAGCTCAATGCATACGTCATATAGAAGCCGGTGAATATTTCGTAGTTGATGTATTTATTTTGGAAATTATTGTGGAAAACTAGAGATGTATTATGGCTCTTTTCACGTCCCAAAATTTGGATCGTGACCGGCACAGAATATGAATAGTTTCACATTCTGAAAGCCTAAAACTTTAAATGAAATATTTTGAAATAAAAACAATAATAAATTTTATCACATAAATCAACTGAATCTTTTCTAAGGACTATGTGGAGCATTTACCTTCTTTTTTTTTAAAAAAAATAATAATACAAGCACTTTCTTAATGATAATAATATCAAAAGCAATTTTATCCAAAACGACGCTTCAGATCGGCAACGAGGCTCTTCACTGCTCAGTGGAAAGGTTAGGGTCACCTGCACTATCTGAGGCCAAATAATCTACTCGTGAATAACGTCCCAAAAACATGATTTAAAGAATGCTGAAAATAACCAATGCATGATCATATTGAAAATGTATTTCATAACGCTTCGTAATCTAATGCAAACCTTTTTGTCAACATTTGTATTTCAGGGAAATAACAGTATGAAATAACTATTTCAAATAACTCATTCAAGACAATCTTTTCAAAACTATGATCTTTCTGTAGGACTTCAACAGAACGAAAACAGACGTGGACACACAGTCCACGAGGGTAGCTAACCATTCTGGTGGCTCGAAGCCACTAACTGTCGCGAGAACGAATCCCACGAAATAATTCTGGTGGCTATGCCACAAACTGTCGCGAGAATAAATCCCACGAAATAATTCTGGTGGCTCAAGGCCACAAACTGTCGCGAGAACGAATCCCACGAAATAATTCTGGTGGCTATGCCACAATTTGTCGAGCTCGAATACCAAGGTGCACCAAGGACTAACAGTACTGCTGTTAGCAACCAGCGTTCTGTATTCTGTCCTAAAACATTTTCATCATGCGTGGGGTCCTTTTCACATGTAAATATCTCAATCGTTTCAAATATCATAATCATTGATAAAGTCACTTTGAATTTCTGTTACCCCAGCATGAACATACAAAATCAAGTTACTGTAAAAACATATGCAATTCACGTAGGAATATTTTATGAATAACATCAATTCACTGTCAAATCTTTTTCTAATGCCTCTTTATCCATTTTCATACATAATCATAATCTTTTGTAAATCGATCGAAAGAAAAATCATTTCTAACGATTTAAACCATACTTTCATAAAACTTGATTTTTGAAATCCATATTTGAAATTCATCATTTGAAATGACAATGCATAAAAATGTAAATTTTAGGGAACGTTATTCACTCACCTGGAACGCTCCACCAATAGACTTTTGCTTTAAGCTATCGAATACCATTCTCCCTTTTATTTTTATTTTTCCTAAGTTTTCTGAAAATAAAACGTTCCATCAATGATTACTATACATCTCATTAGCACGGAAGACTATTTCCTTTACATAACACTTGAAATATGAAAAACCATAACCCTTGACTATGAAAACTTTCAAACCTTACAACCATATTAAATTTGACTAATCTTTACCCAATTATGTCTATTTGTCCTAATCTATTATTCTATCACACTTAATGAACATCCATAGACAAATAAATTCATCACATTTCTCAAACTCCCTATTCCATAAAGAAATGTAATTCACCTCTTCCATACCAAGTACTTTTGATTAATACCCTCACTGGAAGATATTTACAAACTCATTAACTTCCATTAGCTTCCCAATTCACTTACACATATATATGCATATCAGCAACAATTCCCATCTTCCCTTCAAGCTAAACAACATTACACACTTAATTCAGATTCCACTTAAGACCAAACTATTACTCAAATTTCTTCATTCACTAAATTCATCCATAAACCGTGACATCCCATATCAATTGCTAAATTCATTTCCACTTTTACTTATCGCTTAAACTTCAACTTTATATTCTTATTTCTATTGATTTCAAGTTTACTTTAGGACCAATATCCCATATAAAAACGTCACCTAAACTCTACTCCTTCATACTTAACAAGTTGCTGAATAAAAACATGGAGGAATACAAATCCACATATTTCAATTCCATTGCTACCAAATATCGCATAGAACCCTTTACGCATGAATTGTCATGATCAAAGATATCATATAGCCTTACTTACTCTGTAATACATGATATTCCAGCATTAAACCACTCGGTTTCCCCCAAAAGAACAAAGTTGTACAGTATTTATCAACACAAAATCCATCAATTTGTAACTACCTCGTTCAAACTCATATATGCATTCTGTTCACACTTAACTTTGATTTAAAACTGTCAGGATCACTTTCAAAAGAAAACTAAGAGATCAAAACAACACAGCACACTATCCACCATTCCTACTCAATCTAAAGGATTAACCCACTAGCTGCAACACCCACGCAACAACAGACATCTGTTCCTCTTCCTTTACAACCAGCCATCACAGTCCCACTTCATATTAGTTCACATCAGTACCACCCATAACAATATAGCGACAACAATACGAATATAAGAACAGCAAACAGGGGAAATTTGCAAATTGGACATCGCTATAACATGCTAACTCATACCCACAATTTAATTCTCACCAATACTAAACAGGATTCAATCAAGCAGAGAGCAATGGAATCAATTACATGGTTACTGGCATAAAACAGAGGAGTCGGCGACCATAACTGAGAAATACACTCAACAGAAATTGTAATACTTTCTTACTTCACTCACGGCAACAAGTGAGAAGACCAATGGGGAAACCATTTTCCAGCAACAACCATGAATCTCTGAAAACATAACATAACCAAATTCTCACCTTGGCTGTCGATGCCCCAGCAGAACCTCATCACACTTCACGACCACTGATTCTCATACTTAATCCTTCCTCGTTCACCAGTTCCTTCAACGCACAAAGCTCTACCCTTCATAGTGACGGTGACAGGAAGAAGGAAGTTGAAAGTATAGACTTGCTACAGTGGCAACAGTAGTACCACGGCTATAGCGACGGTGACTCGACATAAAGGGCATCATTCACAACCCAACAGCAACCCTGCTACTCTAAGCTTCAATGCCCACTTCCTCTGTTTCCTCCATCACACTCGCCGTTTCACCCTCGGCTCAATCGCATATTTCCCCTTTTCAGATTTTGATCTCTGCTCTGCCTTCTTCCTCGCACTTACCCTGCTTTATGCCAGAAGGAAGTCACTGCTCTAATGTCGATGCTCCCTCCCGCTTAACCTCTCGCCCCTCCTTCGCTCCCCTCCGATTTTTCCCTGCTTTCAACACTTAAAGGCGAGTAGAAATCATGTGATGTGCCACTTCTAGGATGATGGCACAGCATAGGAGATTGACAATACACTGCGACGACTGACCGCAAGGCATCGATAGCGTAAGACTTCCATTCTGAGCTCCCGCTGATCAGCTCCTGCTCTGCCGTGAAGACCAGAAAGAATGATGGAGGGGAGGTACTGCGTCTGATTGTATAAGGAAGCAGGGGTAAAATGGTAATTTCACAGCTGAGAAAAAGAAAATAATTCATTCCTTCTACACTGGCCAGGTCTCGAACACTGGCAAAGTATTTTTCTTTCCGCCCTTTGAACCATCCAACTAAAGCATTCCACTGCGAGATATTCTGCAATGAATATACATATATCTATTAATTAAAATTCCTAGGTCATAACAGCTCTATTGTGGTATGAACAGTCGTCCACGTTGTTTAAAAATAGACAAAAGTCAACTTGTTTCCTGGTGCTTTAAAAATTAAGATGAACTCTCTCTCTCTCTCTATATATATATATATACACGCGCGCGCAAAATATTGGCTGAGATTAGAACTTCAACTATTAATGGAATGGTTGAGTTGTCATTTATATGAAACGAACACTAGAGGATATGGAAGTTGTATTTTAATGAGTTCTCTTAGTTTTTATTTCCATTTTTATGTCACTTCTAATTTAGGAACTCTAGCATTCTTTTGAAACTTATTATGAACGTTGAACGACATGTCGTATTTGTATTTTTAGTATGTTTGGGTCAAAGTGTGATTCTTCTTACTACTGCTGGTGGGTATGAGCTTTCTTCCTCTCTGTTCAGTGTCGATCTGATCTTGTGTGTTCCTCTCTATTCTGAACTTATTACTTGGATTGCTGGACTTATTGGATTATGACCATTATCAGTAGATTTGGAGCACCTTTTTTTTTTCCTTTTTGCTTCAGTACATGTAGTTTATCCTTGAACAACTTGTGAATCTTTTTATTAAAAAATAAATGAATAATCAAAGCATTCGTTGACATGGTTATGATGCCCCGTAGAAACCAGGGTCAATAGTTGAGATCCGGCGAGATTCTATCATTGATTACAGACTCTAGTTACTATGAAGTTTTTGCCTGTTTGGTACCAAATCCCAGCTGTTTCGTCCACATAATCCCTGCTTCCTCTGTTATCTATGCTTATCATCATATCCGGGAATGACATGAGTGAGGCAAATGGATAAAAGCAAAGTTCAGTATTAAAGGTTGCATCGGTAGTATGGTTTACTACTCTGTTAATCTCTATTAAAGGTTCAAAAAATTGGTAAATCTCTCCATATTATTCTTTTTTTTTTACCCACCCGATTTATTAGAGCTTTATTCCAACTTCATCTGTATTTGACTTACGTCGCGCACCTGCCTATAGTAGGCGAGTCTCGCAACGGGGATTTTCTACATACGCCAAGGCTTAAACTCGAGACTTTACTTAAATGATACCGAATTGCTTATCAATCAGACTAACTCAGTATTTCAAAAATTTAATTAAAAATTAGAGATAATATAACCCATAACCAAAAATAAAATTAAATCCTTAAATAATTAAATAAAATAATCTAAACTATAAAATGTAATTTTGATTTGATGAAGTGTTACCAAAATTACAATGATCTAAAATAAACACAAAATACTTGTTTTTAGTGTTTTTAATAAAATGGATAATAAATAAAAATAGATGAATACACAAATAATTAATTATGAAAATAATCCTCAAATTTAATATTACATGCAGTCAATTTTAATAGATAAAGAATTATAAACAATAAATTAAAAATTATAATTAAATTTTTAATCTAATCAAATTATCTCAAATTATTATAAAATAGTTTTTAAAATTTTAATATATTAACTCCTACTAAAATAATAAATTGAGACTAAAAATAATAATATATAATGTTTTAAAATACACAAAAAATTAGCAAATATCATATAATTTAATAATTCAAATCACTTTAAAAATTATTAAATATTTATGATAATCTTAATATAAATTTTAACTTAAAGCAAAATAAATAAAATTAAAGCTAATTAAAAATAATATCAAATATGTCACATCCCAAAATTTAGACTGTGACCGGCACGGAATATGAATAATTTCATATTCTAAAAGCCTAAAACCTCAAATACAACGTTTAAAGTTTCCATAACATTTTTCAAAATAAACAGAATCTTTTCTAAGGTCTATGTGAAGCATTTACCTTTTTATCAAAACAACACAATTACTTAATAAAGATTAAAATCAATCTTGTTTAAAAACAACGCTTCGGATCTACGACGAGGCTCTTCACTGCTTAGCGGGAGAATTAGGGTTACCTGCGCTATCTGAGGCCAAACAATTTACTCATGAATAACGTCCCAAAAACATGATTTAAAAGAATGCGGAAATAAACAATGCATAATCATGTTAAAAATGTATTTCATAATATTTCATAATCTGATGCAAACCTTTCCGTAAATATTTGTATTTAAGGGGAAACAACAATCTGAAAGAACCATTTCAAATCAATCTGAAATAACCATTTCAACCCAATCATTTAAAAATAATCTTTTTAAAACCATAATCTTTCTGTAGGACTTCAACAGAACAAAAATAGACGTGGACACAGTACACGAGGGCAACTAACCATTCTGGTGGCTCGAAGCCACTAACTGTCGCGAGAATGAATCCTACGAAATAATTCTGGTGGCTCAAGGCCACAAACTGTCACGAGAATAAATCCCACGAAATAATTCTGGTGGCTATGCCACAAACTGTCGAGCTAGAGTAACCAAGGTGCACCAAGGACTAACAGTACTGCTGTTAGCAACCAGTGTTTTGTATTCCGTCCTAAAACATTTCCATCATGCGTGGGGTTTATTTCACACGAAATAATCCCAATCGTTTCAATGCCATAACCATTGGTAAAATCACTTTAACTTTCCAAAAACCCCAACATGTACTTTTGAAATCGGATTAATGTGAAAACATGAACTTCAAAAGAAATATTTCATGAATAACATCAGTTCAATGCAACTTTTGCCAAACTCCTTTCAAAAACTTATTTGTCCATTTTCATACATATTCAATATTTCTTAGTAAACCAATCGAAAGAAAATCATTTCTAACGATTTAAACTGAAATTTCGTAACACTGACTTTTTGTAAATCATATTTGAAATTCAACATTTTCAATAAAATAACAATGTATTTTAAAAATAACTTTAGGGAACGTTATTCACTCACCTGCAATAATCTGATATAGTTTATCCTTGCTCTAGATTTCAAGATATCGTTCTCCCTTCATTTTCCTAAATTTTTGAAATAAGACATTATGTAAGCTTACATTCGAAACCATCTTTCAAACAGATTTTATATTCGTAACAACTATAACTATCACCAAAATCTATGTTTAGAGAAGAAAAATCCCTAACCAGAAGTTAACTTTGCAAATTCCAAATCTTGTGTCCATAGAATACATGTTGCCTTATACCTCCCTTATAAATCCCATGTAAACACCTCAACTAAACATGATATAATTCATTCTTTTAAGTCTCTTTAGACATACTTCAAACTTCCATCCCATAATTAATATTTTATCTTGTACTATGATGGCAAATACAGCAGCATGATATGCATATATAACCTGAAATTTCCCCCTCCAATAACATTGTTCCTAACGCTACTTTATGATATAGTAGTTTAGTACATTAACTTCACATCCCTCCATTTCGTAGCCACACATGTACAGTTCCAAGAATTTCCCACCAATATCTCTACAATTCTCCTTGACCGATTAAGGCATGCATATACATATTCATGTGTTGTCCAAGACAAAATCTTATTCCTGACGACAGCAGCTATGCTCCCCCAACAGTACGAATTTTCTTCTTTCTCACACTCTCTCTAAATATATATATTTTTACACAGAATCACATACCTACCGAACATCCATCTCCATGAATATAAATAAACACATATGGTTCATAGCCCATAGCAGCATCAGCGTTTCATATACATACATATACCCAAACAGCAGCCCACAAATACACACAGTAGCAATGTTCACATAAACAACAGAAGAAGAAAGTTCCAACAACATACCACGCACTGTTTAAATTCCATGGAGGTTTACGCAGCTCCAACATCCTTTATTCTTCCATTTTTCCTTCCCTTACTAGACCCAGAGATCACACACCCTCCCCGCGAAGCATTGCATAGCAGCGACAGAGAAGAATGCCAAAGATATAAAGTTACTACAGTGACATTAGATGACAGCGATGAGAATAGCCACCGGTCTTAACAACGACACCCCACACGACCGATGACAAAAGGCGACGCACCCCTACAGCAACCACCGATGGCTTTTTTTTTCTTTTTTTCTTCCCTAATCCAGCTCTTGCTCTGTTCCTTAAATAAAACAGCAGCTGCAGAGGGAATGACAACTCCATCAGTGACAACACGAACGAAAGAAAGGTGACTGATACAAGGCAAATGCTTGTGTACTAGCAGCAGTGGTAAGTGGTTTAATGTCACGAAGCTCTGCTGCGCCTTCCTCAGATCTCACTCCCTCACAGAAACTTTGCACACAAATGGCAGAGAAAGCGTATGGCAGAAATGAAAAGGATAAAGGGTGGTTTGGTAATTTTACATGTCTGAAAATGAAAATAAAATCCAACTTTTGTAAGATCTAGGATTCGAACTGAGGACCTCCAGTTTAATTACACTGCCCTCAACCACTCAGCTACTGCCTCATCATTAAAATATCTGTAATAAATTTATATATACTTTTTTTTAAATTTTATCTATTAAATTTTTTTAGAGCCATAACAAAATATTAAATAGTAATTTAACTATAATAATATCAATAAATATACATAAATTATTATAAAATTATTTACTAATTATAAAATTATGGGAAAATGACATATGGGTCCCATGTAAGCAATTGAATGACAAAAAAGTCCCATCAAATGCTATAATTCATGTCAAATCCCATGGGACCTCATATGAATTTTTTCTAAATGTAAAAAGACTTAAATGACCTTGTGAAATAAAAAAATATTAAAAAAATGAGAGTTGGTGTCTTTGTGAGAACAGTACAGTGTTTGCGAGCTTCTTATGTCTTTGGGAGCTTGAACGCTAATCCTCATTTTCCAAAAACAAGAACAGACCATCATCTTCTTCGTCAAGACAATGGGTTTTGGGGAGAAAGAATCAAAGGAAGCCTGGATAACAATATGTGTGTGAATCAGTTGGTGATGAGTTTGAAAACAGGCGAGAAAATGAAGAAGGCAAAACCAGATGCTGTCTCAGCGGTTCTGACTTCAAATAACGCCCACGAATTCATGGTAAGTTGAATTCAATTCCGGGTCTGGGATTTTTCTGCTTCTTCCAAATGGTGTAGAAGATCAGTTTTCAACTTTCTCAATCTTCGAAATTATGATTTGTTTCTGCAATTTCCTGTAATTTGTGTTTACTCGTAGTTGGTTCGGATTTTCAGGGCTAGAAAGTGCCATCAGTTCTCAGTCGAAAGGTTGACCCTAAAAATGTGGCTTCCATTATATTGGGAGGAGGTCCTGGGACTCATCTCTTTCCTCTCACCAAACGATCTGCAACACCAGCAGTAAGTGAATACAGTCCCAAGTTGATGATTTTTTGTCTTGTTGACTGACTATAAAAAATTGATACTTGGGGTGTTTGGATTAGTTTATTTTAAGTGATTTTGGTTGTACTAAATAAACATGTGAGATGAGTTTAAGTTTTGTCAAGCAGTCATCAAAGGAGAGCGATATGAAAGAGAGAGAGTGTGAGAGTAATGTAAAAGAATACGATGACATATGATGATCTCTTTTTTCCTTTAAGCTCATCATCTTTTTTACTTCTTGATTTGTGGATTCTGGTAGTAGGTTCACCCATGACTAAATTTGACTGAATACATAAAATCTTGTTTCTTTTCATGCTTGTTATTCCCGTTTGAGATAGATTGGGTTAACATCTGGTTTAGTTGAAAACCTGTTATGGATCTTTTAAGAAAATAATTAATTTTGCTTCCCTGATCGATTTCATTACTTGCAGACTCAAAAGAAAAGGAAGAGCAGTGATATGAAGTATGACATTCTTGGCTGGGTAATTCTAGCTGTTGGCATTGTTGCGTGGGTTAGATTTGCTGGGGTTATTAGTTACAGGTGCTAGGGTTGTTATTTTAAGTGCTGAGGTTGTTATTGAAGGTACTGGGGTTGTAAGTGCAGTTGATGGGGTTGTTAATTGCATGTGCTGGGGTTGTTAGTTACAGGGACAGGGGTTGTTAGTTACATATGCTGGGGTTGTTATTTCCCCGATAGAGGGGTAAACCCCACTATCGGGTATCCATATCTCACTGATAGAGTTAGTGTAGGTGATGGTGTTATTAGTTACAGGTGCTGGGGTTGTTATTTTAAGCGCTGGGGTTGTTATTGCAGGTGCTGGAGTTGTAAGTGCAGTTGATGGGGTTGTTAGTTGAGTGGGTTAGATTTGCAAAATTGCATCCACCTCCTCCTCTGGATAAACAGTCTGATATGGTCATCTAAATATCATTTATTTGTATTCAATTTTAGTATTTTTTTCATATTTTCTTGTTTGACAATGATGCAGTTGTGGAGTTATTTGACAAATATGAGGATTTTGCACATTTTTTATCTACAGTTCAGTATGTTGCAAGCAGATACTAGCCAGGAGAATAATGTTTATTTCTTGCTTCATGTTGTACCTTTTGTAATGACTAATTTTAAGTTTGATAGTATTTAGCTTTCATTCAACTTTGATTCATGTGCAATGTAATGATGGTTTGCTCATTTCCTATTTCTATTCACAAGTGATGACCATGGTGGCCAAGACATTGGTTCAAGATGAAAAAAGGAAATGACTTGTTCTTTAATGGTTCAACCTTTCTTGATTGCACGTGTTGATGGTTGTAACCCTTATGAGATTGATATGGTGAATCTGAAGAAATTCATCCCAAAAATTATGGAATTGGTGGCTCAAAATTCATTAGCAGACTATGCCTTAGAATGTGGACAAGATATACAAGCTGTGAATATAAAGCAGTTGATTCCTGATGATGAAAAATCAATAATTTTTTGGGCTTGCTTATGGAAGCAAATTTCTAGATTCGTGATGTATAATTTGAATGTGATTATGTGGAGATGATCTAATCATTTTATAATGATAAAGAATCTTAATTACTAAATTGTTATTTAAAGATGATGGCTCAAGCATTTCTGTGTCTGCAATAATAACCCCAACATCTGAACTAACAACTCCAACACCTGAAATAACAACCCCAGCACATGCAACTAACAACTCCATCAACTGTATTTACAACCCCAGCACCTGTAATAACAACCCCAGCACTTAAAATAACAACCCCATCACCTGTAACTAACAACACCATCCCCTGCACTAAGAACCCCATCAGTGAGATACGGATACCCGATAGTAGGTTTATCCCTCTATCGGGGAAATAACAACCCCAGCATATGTAACTAACAACCCCTGTCCCTGTAACTAACAATCCCAGCGCCTGAAATAACAACCCCAGCATAAGCAATTAACAACCTCATCAACTGCACTTACAACCCCAATACCTTCAATAACAACCTCAGCACTTAAAATAACAACTCCAGCACTTGTAACTAATAACCCCAGCAAATCTAACCCACGCAACAATGCCAACAGCTAGAATTACCCAGCCAAGAATGTCATACTTCATATCACTGCTCTTCCTTTTCTTTTGAGTCTGCAAGTAATTAAATCGATTAGGGAAGCAAAATTAATTATTTTCTTAAAAGATCCATAATAGGTTTTCAACTAAACCAGATGTCAACCTAATCCATCTCAAACGGGAATAACAAGCATGAAAAGAAACAAGATTTTATGTATTCAGTCAAATTTAGTCATGGGTGAACCTACTACCAGAATCCACAAATCAAGAAGTAAAAAAGATGATGAGCTTAAAGGAAAAAAGAGATCATCATATGTCATCGTATTCTTTTACATTACTCTCGCTCTCTCTCTTTCATATCGCTCTCCTTTGATGACTGCTTGACAAAACTTAAACTCATCTCACATGTTTATTTAGTACAGCCAAAATCACTTAAAATAAACTAATCCAAACACCCCAAGTATTAATTTTTTATAGTCAGTCAATAAGACAAAAAATCATCAACTTGGGACTGCATTCACTTACTGCTGGTGTTGCAGATCGTTTGGTGAGAGGAAAGAGATGAGTCCCAGGACCTCCTCCTAATATAATGGAAGCCACAGTTTTAGGGTCAACCTTTCGACTGAGAACTGATGGCACTTTCCAGCCTTGAAAATCCAAACCAACTACGAGTAAACACAAATTACAGGAAATTGCAGAAACAAATCATAATTTCGAAGATTGAGTAAGTTGAAAACTGATCTTCTACACCATTTGGAAGAAGCAGAAAAATCCCAGACCCGGAATTGAATTCAACTTACCATGGATTCGTGGGGGTTATTTGAAGTCAGAACCGCTGAGACAGCATCTGGTTTCGCCTTCTTCATTTTCTCGCCTGTTCTCAAACTCATCACCAACTGATTCGCACACATATTGTTATCCAGGCTTCCTTTGATTCTTTCTCCCCAAAACCCATTGTCTTGACGAAGAAGATGATGGTCTGTTCTTATTTTTGGAAAATGAGGATTAGCGTTCAAGCTCCCAAAGACATAAGAAGCTCGCAAACACTGTACTGTTCTCACAAAGCGCACCAACTCTCATTTTTTTAATATTTTTTTATTTTACAAGGTCATTTAAGTCTTTTTACAATTAGAAAAAATTCATATGAGGTCTCATGGGATTTGACATGAATTATAGCATTTGATGAGACTTTTTTATCATTCAATTGCTTACATGGGACCCATATGTCATTTTTCCTAAAATTATCTTATAAAACTATAAATCATTTTAGAATTATTGCGTAGAATATAAGATTAGTCTCCTTTTTAAATCCTAAACTCCTACTTTTACCATTGAATCAGAATATTAGAACGCATTAGCCAACGCCATATCTACTTCACCGATCATCAACTAACATTCAGCCATGTATTTGGAGATGGATGGGGTCGCTGCACCGTCACTGCCGTTGTTGTTCTAGCCTGCTGCCATCGCTGATGAACGGAATGGAGGAGGGAAAACTGGAAGGAGACACTAAGAGGGAGATGATGATGAGTGGGGTGAAGAGGAGAGGGTAGGTGTTGGCTGTGGAGGGAATGGATGGATGGTGACGTGAGAAGGGAGTGGGTGTGACAATGATGCGCTGCAGAGTGGGGTGGCGTCACACCTTGTACGTGTGCAGAGACGAGAATAAATGCGGGAGAAAATCTAATGAGCCAAATTACATATTTTAACCAATATAATGGGTTATTATATACAATTTTTTAAACTATAGTTTTTGTTATTATTTATAACTTTTGGTTTATCTTAAATAATTAAAATATAAATTATAATAATATAATATATTTTATTATAAAAATGATTACTTTAAAAAATTATAAAAATATAATAATTATATTTTTGTTAAACACTAATTTAACATTAGATATATTAATTTAAATTGTATATAAATAATATAAGTAAGATCAAAATAATAACAAAAATTTACTAAAATAATATCAATAATTATATAAAATATAGGTTTGTTAATATATTTAATTGAAAATAAAGCTGGCGATCGAAGTGCTTAACAATGATGAATGAAACAAACCCGTACAAAGCAAGAATCCAATGTGGTGCGCTTTTCCTCCTCATCATGTTTCCTGAAACGGATACTTAGCACTGTTTTGAATAGCAGCAAATGAACGAATATAAATATATAATATCAAAGAACTCAGCAAATTGATTAGAAAGGATGAAACAACATATAATATTATCCTAGGTTACTTTAAAAATTTAATTAAATATTATAGATAATACAACTTCGTATTGTTCTTAAATTAAAAATTAAATTAAATTTTTAAATAATCAAATAATTTATAACAAACTATAAAAAATAGGTTTAATTTGATTGACTAATAACTAAAGGTTATAAATTAAAATAAATTTAAATAAAATATTTTTAATATAATAATTAAGTGATATGAAGTAAATGAAATGAAAATATAAGTGATTAATAATAATATCAATTATCCAATTCAATAACATAGGTAATCATAATTTTAACAAATATATGAGTTAAAAATAATTAATCAATAATTATAATTAAACTTTTAATCTAATAATTGAGACATCTTGAATTGTCACAAGATACTCTTTAAAGTTTCAATCTATTAATTGCTATCAGGATAATAAATTGATATTAAGAATAATAAAGATTAATATTTAAAAATAATTTAGAGATTCAAAATAGGAAGAATCAAAGTTAATAAATTATAAATAATTCAATAATTTAAATTATTTTAAAAAATTATTAAATATTCATAATAATCTTAATATAAAGTATGACTTAGAGCAAAATAAATAAAATTAAAATTAATTAAAAAATAAAATTAAATATTAAACAATAATCTAACTACAATAATTATCAATAAATCATGAATACGATAACTCCCCCCAAACTTTACCCTTCAGTTTCTCTATTAGGTGAGATAACGTATTGCAGGTGCAAATCGTTTTGCCTAAAATTTCAAATTGATCGTTCATGGGGCTTCTTCCAAAGTCCATAAATTCAAAGAAATTAAGTACTTAATCTTAAAGCTGAGTTAATTGAATTATGTTGGACTTCAGGTGCATGCAGCTGTTCATCAAACTCGTAAGAGGATATTTATTGAATGATAAATGATTGGTAAATAGTAAATTTCGGCATAGGGATAATTAATGTTTTGAGATGATAATGTGATTCACTAACTTGTTTGTGCATCTTGTTTGAAGGTTCTCATCCATTAGTAGATTGAAAAAATATTTCATTACAAGTGGGTGATAGAGTAAAAATATTTCACGAGCTCCATAAACACACTGATAAAAATAAGGTTGTTCTGTTTCTCTTTAATTTTTTTTGGGTAAAATATTTTTTAAAAAAATATTAGACTCATCCATAATATAAAGATATAATAAATTTTTTTCTCTCTTAAATGATAATATTAATATTTATCTTTAATAGGAAAACTACTTACAAATCTTGATGACCACAAGGTTTGGATCTAAAGCTTTTAGTCAAAGACCTCCTTTTCTGTAGCCCCGCGCCAAAATATGGTTTACTCGTTGTTTTTGATCATGTCAAAGTCAAAAAGGTTAATACTACTCCAATATTTAATATAATATAAGATATATTTAATTAAAAAAATTAATTAATATATCATATTTTTTAAATATTCTATTAATTTTCTTTAATTATTTCTCTCATTTTCAATTTTTATTATTATTGAATGGATATGAATAAAGATAATTTAAGAAAAAAATTAATAAATATAAAAATATATTTAATATTTAATATTTAGATCAAATATTTAATTAAATCGTGTATGAAAAAAATAGAGTAATAGTTCTTTTCTTTTTTTTCCAGTTCTATTAAATTCATATAATGACACAAGCTCTGAATAATTATCATTGTTTTCGAATAAGCTGCCTAAAATGTAAAATTATTAATTCGCAAATAAAGCAAATAAGAGATATAGAGCATGAAAAACGCAAAAAAAAAAAAAATCTCAATTTAATCACAAAAGCCATAAAAACAAAAGAGAAAAGGTAAGAAACGAAGAAGAAAAAAGAAAACAAAAAAAGGAAAATGGAAAGCCTATTTGTATATGAACGAAGGACCACAAGAAAGTCGTCATTGATGGCACTGTTTGAGGTGACTGAACATTTCGACGTCACGTTCCTGTCACTTCAGCCATAAAAGGTTTCTTTGGTTTCTTGGACCAAGTCAACCCATATGCATGCAAGGCCATCTACCACATATAACAACCAAAGCAAGTCACGTCCCATTATTATATTCTGCAATTTAATGCTTCTTTAATCTGTTTGTTTTTACGTTGGAAAATATCAAACTAAAACTTTATAAACACGGGTAAGTATTTTCAGATGTAACAACTAACAAAATACAACCACATGAATTCACACAAGGAAATTCAACATGAAAAAAATTCCCATGAGTCAAGTCAATATACTGTTTGCTAGGTAGAAAGAGTAAAACGGAGAATCATACCCAAAAATATAAAAGATATTGCTTCGTTTAATTAGATAGATATGTATATATATCTTAATTTTTATTAAAGGATTTTTCTCTATGATAAAGTGTGAGAAATAGATGTAAATAATATCAACAATAATGGCAGGGCAATGGGCATTTATCACAAATGAGAATAACAGTAAGATATATGTTGAACGTGTAGCAAGATTAAATACCTTGGTCAATGCCACTCAGCACACGTTATATATAAATAAATGCATGTCACCGGAAAGAAAGGGAGGGGCTGAGGAGAGCGAAAGTGTTAGACTAGGTGGGACGCACATAATAAAAGTAACCCACATTTGGAATATTTGATGAATTGTTGGTATTTTTGTACCTTTTTTTAATGTTTATATACATTTTTTCCTCAAAAAATATTTAATAGTGATAGATATCCGTAAAATATAACTTATTTATTAAAATTATAACTTTATCGTAAATTATAATAGGGCCAAGAGAACGAGGATTTGAAGTCGTTCCCCATAAGGATCAAGGATAGAAAATAATCCGAGTTCCCTGGAAAATTGGTAAGAGTGGAATTTTCATAGATCACACATTAAACCATGGAAGCCGGCGGGCGAATATCGAAGTTTGATGTATTCTCGCTGGAAAATACAAATGTCAAAAGAGGAAAGGTACAGCTGTCAATCATGAAGGACCTCAAAGTCATCTCCGATGGCACTGTTTGTGGTGACTTATCATTTCCACCTTCCTGATATTTCCACGTTCTTGGTCAACGGAAAGGAAAATATCATGTTGCCTTTTCCATTCAGGCACGGAAGACTCAACTGAATACTTATAAATATAACCCATTCAAACACACACTAATACTATTAATACTATTACTCATCTTGGGGTTTCAGTTATAACTTGTCTGGAATTATAAGTTTCTATTGAGTGCATATCTATATATTGTTCTTTTCCTACTTCTTTTACTTAGATTTTAATCTTCTATATGTCAATCATGAGTACATATATATAAATATATATTTGCAGACCAGATCAAATGGGAAGGGAACCAAAGTTGAATATGTTTTTAGCGCTCTGTCTCGTTTTCATCAAACTTCTCTTTCATGTTGGTAGTTCAGTTGGAGATGGGAGAAAACTCATCACTAACGACAAAAATCTGGGTAAATTAGCTATAATATTCTTTACATAGTTATTACTTTGAAGCTATGCAAATGCCTTACTCCAACCTAAGTTATAAATTATTCTTATGATATTTAATATATTACTTAATTGGGGAGTTAATATTGACCTAAATATAAGATATATTTCATGTATTTATTAATATTTTTTTAAATTATTCCTATTGACATTTTTTCAATAATAATTAAGTAAGTAAGAGAGGGAATGGAGGAAATTAAGGAAGATAATTAGGTGACGTAGATAAAAACCTATGTGTTAACAAGGTTTCCTTCAATACTAAACCTACCATATTACAGATTTCATAAGCATCGACTGTGGAGCAATGTTAACTTATGACGTTTTTATTTTTGAACTACTTTTGTATAGGGTTCATAAGCATCGATTGTGGAGCACAACATGATTACTCAGACGAGGAAACGGGCATATGGTATCAGATAGATGCAAACTTTATAGAAACTGGCACAAATTCTGTGCCTCTCCCAGTCGCCAACCTTGATTATCCTTATTACGGGGGACTTCTAAGAACCTTGAGAAGCTTCCCAAACGGAAAAAGGAACTGCTATACCCTCAAACCAAAACAAGGCAAGCACCATACTTATCTCATCAGAGCTTTCTTTGCTTATGGGAATTACGATGGCAAAAATCAAACTCCAACCTTCGATTTGTACCTTGGCATCAATTATTGGGACACTGTTGAATTGAGAACTAATGATGATTCTTACGTTTCTGAGATTATTCATACTCCATCCACAACCGACACAATACATGTGTGTCTTGTGAAAACTGTTGTGGGAGTACCTTTTATTTCTGCATTGGAGCTTCGACCTCTTAGCAATTCTATTTACCAAACTCCTTCTCCTTCTCAATCACTTTTAATCTTTCGAGGAAGATTTGATGTTGCCTCCATCAGTTCCGCCGTATTCAGCAGGTGACTCCAACTTCTTCCCTCTTTTTCTTATCATCTCTTTATTTCGTATGTTATTCTTCGTTGAGTCTGAAATGAGATTTTCTTTTCAAGTTATATTTTATGTTTTTTTTTTCATTTTATAGACACTAACGGTTAGTTTGGATGAAAAGGGGAAAACTTTTGAAAGTAGTAAATTTATTTTTCCATTTATATAAAATTCTCTATTTCTTAAAGTACCTAAAGACCTATATCTTTGAGTCAGTATAACTCTTTTTTAGTATTGTGCAAATTTAATTTAATTTATTTTATATATAGGTGAAGATAAATTATACATAATTAAAGAAAAATAGTTACATTAAGATAGATTATGTATTTAAACAAATTTCACCTATTTGAATTTTACAAATGAATAGTAATTATATGTCTAATAAATTTACATAGTACAGCAATAAAAAAGTTGTTTGCACAGGTTCCATCATCTTGTTGTATGGAAAAACAACAATGACGAGATAAATAACTATGTTTATATAATATGCGCACGCACGTGCAGGTACAAGGATGACATCTATGATCGAATGTGGCGCAAAATCGATGTTTCATATTGGTACCAGATTAATGGGACTGTAGAAATTGATTCTTCAGCCACAAACAATTCTTATAAATTACCGTCAGAAGTGCTGAAATCTGCAGCCCGATCATTCAACCTTTCCTATGCATTAAACTTTGACTTTGACTCTGTATGGCAAGACCTTGACAGGTCTTCCAAATATTACGTCTATTTTCACTTTTGTGAAATTCAGAAACTTCCCCCTGGCCAAAAAAGAATATTGAATATTACCTTTGGTGATGAACATGATTTCTCCCAACCTATAGTTCTTGAATACTTGAAACCACAAACCATTGCTCCTCGAAATGCATGTCAAGGTAATGTTCGTTTTAGCGTCAGCGCAACATCAGAATCCGATGCTCCTCCAATCCTTAATGCTTTTGAGGTTTACCAGTTCATATCGCCTTTACCTTCCCCAACAGACCAAAGAGATGGTACACATTTGTTTATTCCTTATTCGACTGTTTACCCCATTTTCTTGAATAATATTTTATGTTTATCTTTTCTTGTTTGGTTTTGCATTGTCTTCTAAGATCTTACTTATTATTCGCAATAATAGTGGATGCTATCGTGGACATTAAGGACACATACAAGATCTCCAACTTAGATTGGCAAGGAGACCCTTGTGTTCCACAACTTGCTTGGGATGGACTAAACTGCAGTTCTGGTATCAATGGTAATAATGCAAGGATCATCTCAGTGTAAGTCATTTAATGTCGTTGGATCTATAGGCATTGTCCTATTTTTAATTAATTATAAGCATTAATTCTTAACAGCGGGTAAATCTGTGAAGTATCTCACTCTATGTAAAAATTATATAGTTCGATTTTACGTCATCCCAAGAGTGTTGACTATTAATTAAGCTATAAACACCCAAAACTTAATCTCACGTGCCTTTAATTGGTGTCAAAGTTTATGACTAAGTGTTGAAAGTATGATTTCACTCTAGCAGGAACCTAAGCGCGACCAAATTGACAGGGAAAATAACTACTTCATTTTCACGACTTACTGAGTTAGAGTCCCTGTAAGTGTGTATTTAGAGTGATTTAATAATGTCAATTCCTTTTAGCAGTAATGTTTCATTAACGTGTAAAATACTAATTTGTTTCAGAGATTTATCATTGAATGACTTGTCAGGTTCCATACCAGAATTTCTAGCCGAACTGCCCAAGTTGAGAGTACTGTAAGTTACATATTTAGGATTTAGCTCCGATCCTTAATATAAATATAAAATTTACTTAATTAATTTAGATAGATTAATAGTCATACTTACCATGATAACTTGTGTATACCACCAAATAAGTGAATATATTTCGACAATGAATTTTTGCAGTAATTTGAGAGGCAACAATCTTACTGGTACAATTCCCAAGGCTCTCAAGGAGAAGTCAGATTTGGAAATGAGGTTTCTCATTTTAATCTATCATAGTTGCTCAGCTTTTGAGAGCTTTTTCTTTTTTTTTTAAAAAAAATTGAACTAAAGTCAGTTGATCAATATTAATTTAATATGATAAAACTGTTTATGGGTTTCAATGGTTGTCGGTCAAATTTTATTTTGTCATGACTTTTGTTTTAAGGTCGCTGGAAAAGATTAATAATTATTTGATCAGACTGATGAATAAAATTTATAATTAAGTCATGGATAATACTAATTAATTATTATCTCATTTATCTTTCAGTTTGGATGGTAACGCTGATCTTTGCTTGACGGATCCATGCAAAAAGCATAAGTTCGTTATCCCGCTAATATCATCTGTTTCTGCTTTGGTTGTTGTAATCTTCTTGGTTTCGCTTGGAATATGGATCTTTAGAATTAAAATTCTGAAAGGTTCTGCTCTATTATGTCTTAGTAACTTGAAATCAATGCCGATTCCACATTTTTGACACTATTGACATATCTTTTGCAATATTTACAGGGGATTTCACTAGGAATGAATCATCAAAACTAAGAAATAGAGCATTTTCTTACTCCAAAGTTATTGAGATCACTAATAACTTACACAACTTGATTGGAGAAGGAGGATTTGGAAGGGTTTATTTAGGCACTCTTAAGAATGATATTCAAGTTGCAGTAAAGTTACTTTCTCAATCATCGGTACAAGGTCATAGAGAATTTCGATCAGAGGTTAGGTCAAAGTCCCATAGTTTAATCGATTTCCTTGTTTTATGACACATTCATTAAGAAACATATATTTTGTTCAATAATATTATCTCATTTTCATAGAACTTGTGATAAATAACGTTACAATCTGATGAATTGTAGGTAGAACTTTTGATGGTTGTTCATCATAGACATTTGGTTTCTCTGATTGGATATTGCGAAGAGAGTGGTGCGAGGGCATTGATATATGAGTATATGGCCAATGGTGATCTCCGCCGACATTTGTCGGGTATGAAATCTCACTGGGCAAATATGCATTTTTTTAGCCACAATATGGTATTAGTTCATTGAGAAACATCTGAAGGTATATGCAAATGAAATCTCATTATACTATAACTATTTATATATAGGTGACACCGGGGAGGCTTTGAAATGGAAGGTTAGGGTTCAAATTGCAGTTGACGCAGCATGCGGTAAGCAAAATTATACATATGTTACCCTTTTATGAGCGATATGATTGAATTTTCAATTTGTGTGAAAGTGATATCTTTTTATTTCTGGTGGATATATATATATATATATATGTTATATTATTTTAAATAGATTATATGAAAAAAGTAAACAAATTATATTTAACATATAATACAATTGGTTTGGTTATAAAATGAATGGAATTGCAGGATTAGAATATTTGCACAATGGTTGTAAGCCAGCAATAGTGCACAGAGACTTGAAGACCACCAACATTTTACTAGACGAAAATATGGAAGCTAAGATTGCTGATTTTGGATTGTCCAGAGCTTTTGCAAATGATATTGATAGTCATGTGTCAACTCGTCCCGCTGGAACAGTTGGTTACCTTGATCCCGAGTAAGAATCTGAATCCCACTAAATCAGTTTTAAGGTTTGCGTACAAGAAAATCAATGCAATACAAAGAGCATCTTTAATGAACATTATTTGGATTGGAAGACAAATCAAGCTCATTTTGTTCTCGCTAGATTGACTGCATCGAACTAAGGTTTAATATATTTTTCTGAAGAATCTTAATTGATTTGATACTCACACACAAATAAACTAAACTAATTCTTTTGAAATGTTCTGTTTCCATTTGGATGCTAAATGTTTACAGGTTTCAAAGTTCTGGCAATCTTACAAAAGGAAGCGATATATATAGTTTTGGTATAATTCTGCTAGAGCTAATCACTGGACAACCAGCAGCGAAAAGGCAACAAAATTATACCTTCCGTCTCCTACTTCAATGGGTTGCCCCTAAAGTTCAAAACAAAGAAATCCAGTCCATTGTTGATCCGAGGTTAGGAGGAAAATATAGTGTTGATTCGGCTTGGAAATTTCTAGAGGTAGCCATGGCATGCACTGCACCATCTGCAAATCAAAGGCCTTGTATAAGTAAAGTTGTTTATGAACTACGGGAATGTTTGGCAATGGAGACAATCTTGGAAGTGACCACCACCAGCAGCGACCACCCCAATTCAAACAGTTCCACAAATATGAGTGTTGCGCAGTTTAATTCAGACTTCAGTTCTCCGTCTGCAAGATAGATACTTGTTTACATTTTAAATCTTATCTATTATTTATTTGTTGCGTGCCAATAATAGAGGTAGTCAATATAAATAGACATTATCTTCTCCATGCACGCACAAGAACAAAGAAATAATTAAGTTTCCATAGTGTTAGCTTACTTATTATTTGAGGCTTATGCATGAGCTCAATGCACACGTCATATAGAAGCCGGTGAATATTCGTAGTTGATGTATTTATTTTGGAAATTATTGTGGAAAACTAGAGATGTATTATGGCTCTATTGTGGTGAATGAACAGTCGTCCACGTTGTTTAAAAATAGACAAAAGTTAACTTGTTTCCTGGTGCTTTAAAAATTAAAATGAACTCTCTCTCTCTCTCTCTCTCTATATATATATATACACACGCGCGCGAAATATTGGCTGAGATTAGAACTTCAACTATTAATAGAATGGTTGAGTTGTCATTTATATTAAACGAACACTAGAGAATATGGAACTTGTATTTTAATTAGTTCTCTTAGTTTTTATTTCCATTTTTATGTCACTTCTAATTTATGAACTCTAGCATTCTTTTGAAACTTATTATGAACGTTGAACGACATGTCGTATTTGTATTTTTAGTATGTTTGGGTCAAAGTGTGATTCTTCTTCTTACTACTGCTGGTGAGTATGAGCTTTCTTCCTCTCTGTTCAGTGTCGATCTGATCTTGTGAGTTCCTCTCTATTCTGAACTTATTACTTGGATTGCTGAACTTATTGGATTATGACCATTATCAGTAGATTTGGAGCGCCTTTTTTTTTTCTTTTTTGCTTCAGTACATGTAGTTTATCCTTGAACAACTTGTGAATCTTTTTATCAAAAAATAAATGAATAATCAAAGCATTCGTTGACATGGTTATGATGCCCCGTAGAAACCAGGGTCAATAGTTGGCAGCAATTTAATTAGCTCTTATCAAAGCAGTCCGTACTTATTGTTATTATTTAAAAAAGTTCTACAGGTCATAGCAAATTCTAGATGTCATTATTGTGGAGCACCATGTGATTACTTAGACGAGTAAACAGGGATATGGTATCAGACAGATACAAACTTCATAGAAACTGGCGCAAATTCTACGGTTCTCCCAAGCGTCGACCTTGATTATCCTTATTTTGGGAGACTTCTAAACACGTTTAGAAGCTTCCCAGAAGGAAAAAGGAACAAGGCAACCACCATACTTATCTAATTAGAGCTTACTTTGCATATGGGAATTATGACGGCAAAAATCAAACTTCAACCTTCGACTTGTACCTTGGCGTCAATCGTTAGGACACCATTACTGTAAATAGATATTTTTCTATTGAGAAATATCTTTTATTCTAAAAATAATTACTTCAACAAAATTATAAAAATATGATTGTGTCATGTTAAAAAATAATTTAATGTAAGATATATTAATATAAATAGTGTACAAATAATATAATTAAAAATTAAAATAACGATAAAAATCATAAAAAAATTAGTTTGTAATTGAGATAATTCATACTCCCACAAGAGACAGAATACATGTGTGCCTTGAAAACTGTTTTCGAACTCTTAACAATTCTATTCACCAAACTCCATCACCTTCTCAATCTCTTCTAATCCGTCGATGAAGATTTGATGTTGCCACCGCCAGTTCTGCCACACACAGCAGGTGACTCCTACATTTTCTCTCCTTTTCTTGCTGATCTCTTTATTTCTGTACGTTATTCGTTGACTCCAAACTGGGATTTTCTTTTCAAATTATATTTGGTACTATATTTTTTCTTTTTATAAACACTAAAGAATGCAACTTTATCACTATTAATCAGATAATAAGCATTTATGGGGTCATATCAATCCAATATGTTTAGTAAAATCACTCAACAGACACTCAACTGGTTATAGGAAGAGACTAAGTTTCTCAATTTGTGATTTGGAGGATCAAGCAATAAATTTTGTTAGTAAGCATATACCTAGATTATAATTTATTATAACTAGAGAAATCCTCATAAATTCTTTGAATATTAAAAAAGTGTAATAATTAAATTAATGAATATAATAAAGTTAGAATTACTAATATAGAGTTAGTTTAGCAGGATAAAATTCTATTAGATCTTTTTAAATCTTAAAATTAATTTACAAAAGAGATTCTTATATTGAAAATGATAACTATAAATCTTAAAATTATACCATGCATCTTGTTGTATGGGAAAATAATAATGATAAGAAATAACTATATTTAAGTGTGCCCACGCAACTCCAGTTTGACATCACAAATTTTAATAGAAGAAATTTATAAGTTGTCAAGGTCAATAGTAATTCTTTTAATTAAAATGTCTCAAATATTAAATTTTAAGAAAAATAGCCAGTAAATAGTAACTATAAAAAATATTCTAGGTTCACAAAATTTATAGAATAGATATTTTAGGATTAAAAAAATATGAAAAAATTTATTTCTCTAATAGATGAATAAATAATTTAATAGCTATTTTTTAAATTTTAAGTCTCTATTTTTTAAAAAAAATTAAGAAAAATAATTAAAAATTATTGTTTATCTTACAAATTTTAGAGAAATTATTTTATAGGTTAAAAAAACTATTAAAATAAAAATATTCTAATATACTATTAAAAATTATTTTGTAATTTTTTAAAATATTTAAGATATTAAATAAATGATAAAATAAAAAATAAATAAAGTTGGGAAGCCATAATTCATTTCCCTCGTACCACCTCCGCCTGTCCCTCTCTACCCCTTTAATACCGACTTTACTCAAAACAGAGCGAGCACGCGAGGAAGAGGGGGAGAGAGAGAGAGCACGGGGGCGACGGCCAGCAGGAGCGCTTTCTCCGGCAACTGCTGTGGGAGAGGACGTCCAGCTATGTGTGTGGGCTGTGGACGTGTGTGCCTATTTGGGCCGCGGGGCTTAACGGCTGAGACGAAGAGATCCTATGGCGATAAGGTGGGCTGTGCTTATCGATCTGTGAAATTGGAAGAATAATCTGATGGCCTGCACCCTTCTCCGGGAATGACGGTAGTGTGTAGAACCCCGATTTACCTAGCTTCCTCTTCAATCTCCTTCATCTCCATCCTTGTCTCCATCTCTGCCATGGAGCTCTCAACCACCGAACCTCCCCTTCTTCCTCCGTTTCTTCTCATTTGGGTGGGGGGACTGTGGCGTGCGAGTTCTCTGTCCGTCCTCGCCTTTACTTCCAATATGAATCCCTACATGAAAGTTCATTGTTTGATGGTTAATATACACTGAAAATGAACTTGTTTAGTTATTTTTAGGCATGGAAGTTGTGGAATGAAGGAAGAGCCTTAGAGCTAGCAGATCCCTCACTAAGTGATGGAACTTGGAACGCCAATGAATTATTGAGATGCATTCATATTGGTCTGTTATGTGTGCAAGATCAAGCCAAAGATCGATCCTATATGTTACATGTGCTTTCTTATCTTTCTAATGACACCGTTTTATTAGCTGTACCTAGGCAACCGGCATTGTCATTAATGCAATAGAAAACGTGGCCACATCATCTGCTAATATGGCAGAAAATTGTTCCATGTACAAGGCAACAATTTCAGATTTCAAGGGTAGATAAATCATGTAAAACTGCCCAAACTGTTCATAATTTGACATATTTGGAAAATACACTGTCAAATTCCTAATCTAATTTTTTACATCTGATGAGATTCTCCTCATACCAGTACATTATATCAATACTAAATGAATTGGGAGTGTAATTTTAATATTTTGATGTGATAGTTGAATTATCTTCTTAACTATTTTTGGAAAGAGAATTATTTAGTGATTAGTCTTCCATTAAGCGAATCACATTGTTAGAAAAATTGATAATCAAACAATAAATAAACAGTTGGCTGAGATCAATATTTTATTTTATTTTGTTATATAAAAGTTTAGGTGGGTTTGACACCGGTCTCCATTAAAGTTAGGGTATATCCCTAGGGCTTAGAGAGCACTTATAGAAGATTTATGAGATCACCTACTAAAGGAGCTATCACAACAGCAATAGAAATCGAACTCACATCTTTATAGTATGTGAGTCTGTTCCTTATCATCTGTATCAACTCTTATTAGCTGAAATTAATATTTTTAAAGAGTAACAATTTTTTTTTTTTTTTGTTACAAGAGTAACAATTATTCAAACTCTAGAGTTGAAACTTTTTTTTTGGTACATCGAGAGTTGAGACTTTAATTGTAAACAAGCCTATCTAGCATATGGGCCTGTTATTGATTCAAGCCCAATCAAGTTCTGAGAGCCCATATCCAATGAATTGCTGGCCCTTCTGCTGCTACTCTCTGATTTTTCACGGGTATGACCCTGTTGTTGATTCAAACTCAAACAGATCTTTAGCTCAGTTAACACTTCACTGATATCAGGTCTTTGGATTGCTTTTGGTGGAACGCAGGACATTGCAGTCTCTACAAATTTCCAGGCTGAACTTGTATTATACTGTCCTTGTAACCTTGGATCAACTATGGATTTAATATCTCCATTCTTAAGTTTACGATTAACCCAATGAAGTAAGTGACTATTATTTTCAGGTGACTCTTCTTTTATTGGACGTAGTCCTGTGATTAGCTCCAGCAGAATTACCCCAAAACTGTACACATCACTCTTTTTGTTCAACCGTCCAGTTCTTTGAAATCTACAAATGAAATAAGGAGTCAAAAGTTCAATCCTTGTTGTCTCATTGTACATCAAGGACCGGAAGAGTAGAATTTTAACTAAATGGTTAAAAGAATTGCATGTTATCTGTAATTAATCAGGATATGTTCGGAAAAAACCTGTAAACTATGCTACTTACTCAGGATCAAGATAACCAAATGTGCCAGCCAGTGCGGTTGATATATGAGTGTCATTTTCATTTGTGAAAGATCTGCATAGTCCAAAGTCAGAAACCTTGGCTTCCATCTTCTTATTCAACAAAATATTTGAAGTCTTCAAGTCTCTATGAACTACAGGTGGCCTAATACCATTATGCAAATAGTCCAATCCTGCATTTTTATTACCCGCATCTTTTTCTGGTTAGGGATGATTGATGAGAAGACAGGGAAAATAGAAGCCATGAAGAAGAAAAGTGAGGATTTTCATACCCAGTGCAACATTCACAGCAATTTGAAGTCTTTCAGACCACTTCAAAACATTTGGATTTCTCTCTGATAGAGTTCAGAAAACAAAGCATACATATTTGATATGTTACACTTCCGAACCAGAACATTGTTCTTAAACTTATTCAAAATAAAGAAAGAAAACATCTTTATTAACATAAAAAAGTAATTTTCAAGCCAGGTAATTTGAAGCATTTATCTTCTAAGTAGAAAGCCCATAAGAAGTTTTTGTCTTTTTAGTCAGTAAATAACTAACTCACTTGACAATAACCCTTGCAGATTCCCCTGAGCCATATATTCATAGATCAATGCTTTTACATCACCTTCATCACAGTACCCCACAAAAGAAACCAGGTTTTTATGGTGAACTATAGTCAACAAATTTACCTGCAATTGGAAGTTAACTTTATGCATTATTTAAGGAAAATGTTGAAAATTCTAAAGTGTTTGTCTGATGAACAAAAATATGAAAAGCAAAAGAAAATCTGATTAATGAAATCTTCCTAAGGCTTATGATTGTCACGCCAAACCTCTGAGTGAAACTCCCTATCTCCTTGCCTTGATGTCTGAGAAAGAAGCTTGACAGCAACATCTCTACCATCTTGCAGAGTACCAAGGTAAACTTCTCCAAATCCTCCTTTTCCAATTTTAGTTTTGAAGTTATTGGTAATTCTAATAACATCCCTTAAAGAAAATAAGTATTTGTTTGATTTCTCTAGCCCATCTGTCTTAGATGCTGCAAACATCACAGCAGAAATGTAAATAATTATAATCACACCATTCACAATATATTTCTTCAAAAAAAAAATTTGAACTTTCAAAATGGAAATGGAGACCCTTTTAGTCTTGTCTCCTTCTTTTCTTCAGTAAACTCTTTAGAAATTGATATAAAAGAAAATTGAAACTGTAATGACAACATCCCAGCACAGATAAGACATTAAGTTGTAAGGCAAAGTTGAACAGCAAAAAGAAAAGAGAAAAAAAATGAAGTTCTTTTGTAAATCATATTTTTTTTGATATTGAATTCAATCATGTTAAATGAAGATGAGCTATATGGACTACAAGCTGACAGAGGAATGATTGAAACAAAATTATGATTTGCAGCAGACGCGGCCAAAGATTTTAAAAGAAGGGAAATATTTACCTCCTTTTTTATTTTTGATTTTCCGGATCATTAGGAAAATAAGGACAATCATTACCAGAACTGCTACAGAAGCTGCTATAGATGCAAGTAGTGGAACAGGAAACTTTTTTGTCTTGCATGATTCAATCAGACAAAGACCTGGATTTCTTTCCAATCTAGCCAAAAAAGAAATCAAAACTTTATTATGCAAGAGTTTCAAATGTCACAGACTAATTAGAATAGGGATTTTGACATCAGAAACCACAATTTGGCATTGATATTCCATAATGGAACTACACGGCTAATTCTGAGAAGAAACTGCTTGTTTGTATTATAATTACTTAAAAGAAAATAAACAAACCTCCATGACAAAGTGGTATTTGACTTCAGCAATAGTGATTTGGGAATTGAACCTGTGAGCTGATTCCCTGTCAAATTACTGCAGAGACTTTATGATGGAGGAAGGAAATGGTTGAGGAAGTTACCATGGGAATAATTAAAAGTTGTAAACCTACAGGAACTTCAAATTTGATAGCTGTGCAAGAAATTCTGGAACTTCTCCGGTCAGTTTGTTGTATGATAAGTCCCTACATAAGATTTATTATTTATGAGTAGGTTACACACCTTAATTATAAGTTGACAGCCTCTGAAGCCTTGTGGAAAGAAATTGAAAACCTTAAAAGGCATGTTTCAAAATTCACTAAAACTTACAAGGATTGTAGTTTAGTGAATCTTGAAAATGAAACATCTATCGGGCCAGTTAGTCCCCTCGAACTCAAGTTCCTGTTAGAATTCTAGAAAGAATGATCTCCTTGCCATTATAAACATAAATGGTAAATTATTAAGAAAAATATAATCATCTCAAAGATGGGTTCCACTGAAAACTTCATCCAGCATATTCATATGTCTATTCATAACTAGTTTGGTATACATATCTTTTATAAACCAGATCTATTCTAAGAAGAGAAGAGCAGTGTACTCACAGTGAAATGATCCTTGGATTGCCATCAGAGCTGCAAGTGAGCCCTTCCCAAGCAAAATGATTTGGAATGCATGGGTCTCCTTGCCAATTTATGATGGAGATTTCATAAATATGTTCAATGCTCTGAATTGCATCAGCTGTTGTTTTCATCATTAATAACACAATTCCAGTACTTCAATGAAGGAATAAGGACAAAAAGCATTAAGTGGTTGGGTTTGCGCTATATATACATATGCAGAGAAAGTGAGATCATTGTCCATTCTGATACAAGTAAATGCAAGGAATCAACCAATAAAAGAATAATAAGTTACCATCTTCTTGATAAGTTGCTGAATCAGTCAGGCTTAGTACTCTATAAACCTCAAAGGCATTGATCATGGCTGGCAAATCAGATTCTGGGGTGGGTTTGATCAAAATACGAAGATGATCTACTTGTGTGATATTATGAACAATTGTGACTAGCTTCAGATGTTGAGTGGTAAAGGGTTCTGAGAGGATGCTCTTATCATTGAAAGTAATATCCATGATCCTTTTCTGAGTTATTGCTTGCTGATCAAATTCAAAGAAGTAAAGGTTGATATAATACAAGTAGGAACTATCAGTATGGTTATCGAAGTAGATTTCCAAGGAAGAGTTGAGACTCAGAGATTGTATTGCAGTCTTCAATACTTGTATTGGAAGTTTATTAGTATTTTCTATTCCATTAGAATCAATAGTTGCTGATGTGGATATTGTCTTTGAATTGCCCACTTTTCTATTAAACCACACACGATCATACACATCATCTTCAAACCTGAATTTGCAGAACAGTGTCAGAAGCAAAAGCTAAAACTTTTTCACAACCTTCCTTCTAAACTCACCAGTTAAATAATATTTTCTTGGGAAAATTACTATGAGGTCCAAGGAAGCAATATAATCACTCATTTCGTGGGAATTTTAGGTGATTTCGTTGCTTCTTTGGGATCTCAGTGATTTTCTTATTCTTTTACAAATATAGTGTAGTCGTACCTGATGAATAAGGTATCTTCAGACATGCCAAAGGTTGATCGAGTCAAGAGATTCAGAGGAAGTGAACTGGAGATTCGATAAGTAGAATCAGTAAGAAGCCATAGCTCCAAGGAGGAAATGAAAGGATCCCCTTTTCCAATGTTGACAAGACAGACGCTTATGGTGTCAGATAAAGCAACATGAGTGACTTCAATAGGGAAATATATGTAGAGATCCCCAAACTCAATGGTGTTCCAATAATTAACGCCAAGATAAACATCAAAAGAAGGTGGCGTGTGCTGCAAGTCATAGTTTCTGTAAGCAAAGAAAGCTCGAACTAGATACTTGTTGTTTTTACCCTGTTTGGGAGTGAGGGTATAACAGTTCCTAACTCCATCTGGGAAGGTTCTTAGTGTGTTCAGTTGCTTCGACATTTGGGGTTGATCGATGCTGTAACTGGAGGGTAATTTGTGATTCTTGCCTGTTTCTACAAAACCTGAATCTGGTTGGTACCAAATGTTGCTGTCACTGTCAGTGTAAGCCTCCTCTGCCCCACAATCTATGCTTATGTAACCTATACAGGTTCAAGTTCAACATAGTTGCCAAAACCATTTAGTTAAAAGAACATAATAGAAACTCACACACACACACGCACGCATATGACTTACACATGATGCAATACCAAGATTATTAGCAAAGCTAAGGTACACCAGACTGAGAGTTAATCATATCATCCTATGGACTACCTGTATCACTAGAGGCTACCAAGCTTGAGTGTTGAAGATGAATGAAGAAAGCAAGGAAAAGCAGGATGGATTCAGATGCAATCTTCATGTTTGACACTGTCCTTTTCAAACACCTAAATGCATGGGATAATAGAACAGACTCAAATAGAAGAAGAAGAAGAAGAAGCTGTTAAGCAAAATGTCCTTATCGATTGTTTAACATGGTAGTGGTGTATTTGATGATACTAACTTAATTATGCGAACTTAGTGAGGATAAAAATAAATTAAAAAATGCAAGAATAATGAGGACTTGTTCCTTGTATTTAGAGGGAAAAACTCATTTATTCTTTATAAAGAGATTTGAAGGGAGTACTTCATTCCAAACTTTCGATGCAAAAATAATTACATAATCTCTTGCTTCCTAATCCTACCAAACAGGACATTATTTAAAATTATATCACTCTTTCCTGGAACATTCTCTTCTTCTCTCCAAGAGAAGCGTTGACTAAATAAATAGTACCACCCACTTCTCAATTTGACTACCCATGTACCAATAGAAGGCGAGAAAATAGGAATCAATATAAAAATACAAAATTTATAAGATTAATTATTTGGTGTTAACTGACATTTGCTGGCATGTTTTATAATTGATTAAAATGTCAACTCATGAAATTTAGTCGGTGGGCCTGGAAGAATAGTAATATAATTACATGTTGGTGTTTAAAATGTTCGAATACATAGGAAGGTAATTAAAACAATTATTGTTTCAAACGGGTAAATTAATTAAATTCTTGGCATATTTAGTTGCCAACTCAGAATTAAGTTGGTATCAATTTAATTTGGTGCTATTAAAGCAGTTGGTAAGGCGTTCGATCAAGTTGATTTTTTTTATTAATTAAAGTTTTATAATATTTCATATTAATTATTTATAAAGATTCGAATCTATGTTGAGATTTTAAACCAAAAAAGAAAATCTTTTAGAATAACTTTACAGTGTTTTGTTGAAATTACACGTTCCTTCATGCATGGTTCCCAAACAAATTAAAAATTCAAGCGTGAAGCCATCTGGTTCTGGAAGCTAAAACATGACACGTATTAATAACACCATCAGAAACAAGAGCCAATGAGTAAAAGCCACCCAACGAAGACATTCCGGTTTAGACATGTGCCCATATTTAATGTTAAACAATGCCTCCAATATGAATGTACTCGAACACAAGACTTTTGATTAAGCTGGAATGACTTACAACTAATTAATCTAAGTGCTTGGTGATATCTCAGTGATTTTCCCCAATGATATTTCTTTATGGTTTACTTTTTATGCAAACTTCAAAACAAAGATATAAGATGTGCCATAACATGATATAACAAGTGGTGATCTTAACATTTAGACTTGATTTACTTTCCATATGAACCAAGCAGGTGATTCACATGAAATATATGAAAACCAGGGCATGATGAAATCCTTCCTCTTTTCATCCTATATGTAAATATATAACATATTCTCCAACACAAGCATGCAGCAAATTACAACTACAAAAACAGCATCTCAATGTGTAGCACAAGACTTCATCGAACTAAAGACCTGAGATTTGTTGTTCTATAGCATCTCTGGCTTGGCCAAGTTGTGATTTTGGGATGGTGGGCTTAACACTAAAATGAGTCTCCTTCGTCTTCTCTCTGCTCTCATCTTCCTTCTTTCCTGATCTTCTCTCATCATCATTCTTCTTCTTCTCTAATCTGCTGTCATTTCCCTCATTTCTCTTCTTAAATATATTAAAACCCAACCGAAACTTTAAAGTGAATGCCAGTGTGGCTCCTGATATAGCTGCAGCTCCCCCTGTCGCTCCTGCGATTATGCCAATTTTCTTTCCTCTGTTGCTCCCCGGTTGCTCCACATGGTCATCAATACTGGCCAAATAACAAAAAAAAAAAAAAAAACGAAAAGAAGAATTCAATATAGTGACCAAATATTAACTCTTACACGGTAATAATAAAAAAAGGGAATTAAAATTCTGGATTAATTATATATAAAGATTAAAATAAGAACAAACCTCAAATTCAAATTGCCAGCGTTCTTCTTGTCCACCAAAGGTTTTGGAATTGGACCTTTGATTTTATTCCCAGTCAAGTTACTACAAATCAACGCATTATTGTAAGATGTGTGCTTGCGAAATAAAAGGATATGCTAATAGTAATAAGAGTATTTATAATGAAAAGTTACTCTATATTGTTATAGCTTTCTTACACATCGTTTAATTTTTTTGGTACTGCTAAAGACTCTGGTATTTCTCCAGTCAAATTGTTGTTTGACAAATCCCTGGAAACATGAATAAGAAAGTATTAGATGACAAATTAAAAATATGGTGATCACCAATAATCAATTAGTTACTTACAAGGCCTTCAATTCTGTGAAATTGGAGAAAGAAGGAGCTATTTTTCCGGAAAGATTGCTAGAGCTCAAGTTTCTGCAGCTTATATCATATATGGTTAAGAATCAAGGTTCATATTAATTGCTTTGTAATCGAGCACAAGCAAGGAGGAAAACAGAGACCGCTATGAACTGATAGCACATATACAAACTCTTTTTGAAGTGATTCTAACATTGAAGTGATTCTAACATTGAAGTGATTCTTGGAGTGCCATTATTGTTGCAAGTGAGACCTTCCCATGTGTAATTCACTGGCATGCATGGATCTCCTTGCCAACTGATTTTTTTGATGCCATACTCTCTTTTTATGTCTTGGATAGCAACAACTGTTACAAATCAGTATATTAACTAGGAAAACATTAAATTATATATATATATATATATATATATAACTAAACAATTAAACTCACCATCGCCTTCATCGGTTGTAGAATTAACTGGCTGAGGAAGAACTCTGAAGATTTCATAAGCATTGAGCATGGCAGGTAATTGAGACTCTAAGGTTGATCTAATGGAAATATTGCTAATATGATCATCTCTATTAATATTCCTAAAAAGAGTAGTGGGCTGCAAGTGTTCAAGAGCAAAGGACACATCAACCCCATCACTGAAACTAATAACCATCTTCCTCATCTGCTGATTCTGTGATGACTTGTTCACAAAGTCATAAAAATGAAGGTACACATAATAGTCATATGCGGGATCACCATATGAACCCATGTTGATAACTAGAGAAGAAGACACATTCACAGACTCAACTGCACTACTCAACACTTCTTTTGGCAGTTTGTAAGTATTTTCACTTGTATCACTGTCAATAGCCATAGATGCACTGATTCTCACTGACTTTCCCATTTTTCTGTTGAACCAGGACCTTCCATAGATATCATCTGTGTATCTGTATAATTAAGAAAGATCAGGGTCATATTAGTAATATTTCCAAATAAGATCATACAGCTGGGGGTAACAGACATGGGAATGTTGAGATGGATGTATATCATACAAGAGAAGATAATATTCAAAATGGTCATATCAAAGGAAAAGTATTGGAGAGAAAATTGTGGAAAACAATTTGAGGTGATTCAAACATGTATAAAGAAGGCTGTTAGAGACGTCAATGAGAAGAGTAGATAAGACAGTATAGAATTATCTGAATATAACTACGTGAAGACTAAAGAACTTGTGGTAATGAACAAAAGACTGATTACCTTATGTAAGCAACATTATCTTCAGACATACCCAGCTGGGAGCGTGACATGAGTCTTAACAAACTCGAAGCTGTCTGATAATACCTATAATTCTGCCATGGCAAAACTTCCAACAATGAAATGAAGGGTGTTCCTTGGCCTGTGTTTACAAGACATACGTTGATGTTGTCTTCATCAGTTGGAGAGACATGAATGAGCTCGAAACTTATGATGTCTCCATCTGCTTCGTTAATTGTTGCCCAGTAATTGACACCAATGTACAAATCAAAGGATGGGATTGTTCTTTTATTATCGTAGTTTCCGTAGGCGAAGAATGCTCGTACGAGGTAGAATGTGTTTTTGGTAGGTGTTGGCACCGTGTAGCAATTCCTTTTCCCTTTTGGAAAGCTTCTTAATGTCTTCAGCTGATTCCCAATCTGTTCTTTATCGTAATTATTCGACGACACATTATGGGCTTCCCCGAATTCAACGAACCTATTGTCATTATCTGTTTGGTATGAAGATTTGGTTTTTGGGTCTACGTAATCCTCTCGTGCCCCACAATCAATCCTTATGCTGTCCCTGTCTACAACTAGAACTCAAAATCAATATCAATATTAATAAACCCCTGTTTTTTATTAATCAATATCATTAAAACACAATTCACAAGGAATAAAATAAAAGACAAGTCCCCTCTTTCAAGCTCCACGTCTTGCCTAATAGATGCAAGTTGCTTAAAGATAAGTTAATATCTTCTCTAAAAGTGTGACGAATAAGTGTCCCTTTGGAGTTATTTATATATTAGATTAAAAAATTTAATAAATAGGCTATATTATAACAAAATGCAATGATATTTGATTAAAATATCATTGCTTAAAATCTTGTTATTTAAAATATTATGTAAATTTTTTCTCTCCGTATGTTTACTAATCATTCTCACATCTCATCCCTTTTTCTCTACCTAACGAGAATTAAATAAAAATAAAATAAAAAATAATTATTAATAATCTTCTAGATAGAATTATATTTGAAGCCAAGAATTTCTTCTACAATTATAATAAGGTTCTCACCGAAAAGTAAATATGATATAAATTTTATAATAAATGTATTATTTGTAAAGTACGAGAAGTTCAAACTATTTCTCAGATTTTCCATAGCTGGTGGGAAAAAAGCAAGTACGAAAAGTGGGAGAGGCAAAACAAGGCAGAGCCATTAGCCAAAAGCAACTGCTTTGATTAGCACTAATCTTTTCTATTGCACGGCAATAATTGAGATGTGTAATAGTAATATTGTACTCCTTGTGGCCTCATATATTCTAAAGTTATCTGTCAAAGTATTATAAAGCATTAAATATTTTGTTCTATTAATGCCCCTTAGAAACTACACTGCTACCAATAATTAAATGGGAAAAGTTCTGAAAAAATATTAAGTTGTGATCAATTTAAATAATTTAACCGTTTTAAAGTAATGAAGACTACATTTGAGACAGGAAGGAGTATTATCTTTATGTAATTATTTCCTAACATCAATTATATTTATTTTTGTAAGTTTTTTACTCTTAATTTATGTTTTGTTTAGGTAATAAAAAAAATACTACTTCGAAATTATTTTAAGATCTTTATTTTATCTAAAATAATTAATATGAAGTTACAAATATATATATATATAAGTTTATAATGTAATTCACTAACCAATTGTTTTAAAAACAAGAGTCCCTTTTACTCATAAAATTAGTAAATGAAACATCAGGCACTAGGCATCATCAAGTGTTGAATAATGACTTAAAATTATGTCAGAATTGTGGACAATGAAGACATACACAAGATTATTCTTGAGTTAAACCACAAAACTGCATGGAAAATAACAAAGTAGTTAAGACGGTTGAGATCATGAAGAGAGATTTAATTTACCAGAATCGGCAGTATCTGCGAGAGCTTGTGCAGAGCTGGTAAGAAGGAAGAAGAAGAAGGAAGCAAAAACATGCAAGACCAGAAGCCACTGCCGTGTCTTCTTGTTCTTCATCTTCAGTACTCTTAATTAGCAGCAAACCAGGTTGAGAGCTGAGCCGCCTTGGATTCTTTTGGCTGCATAGAGAAACTACATATAGCCTTTCCTCCTCCATTATGCTACCTTCTTCACTGTGCCAGAAAACGACACATATTCTGAGCATTAGGTAATTATATAATATAGCTAATACTCAGAATAGTTTATTCGTAGGTTGTTAGAGATGTTTAAGACGTCAGCATGCCACGTTCAACTAATTTGGATTACTAAAAGTGACTTTAGTTAAAAGGAGTGAGAGATTGGTCCAGAACGCTCCTCAAGGAAGCTTAATTAAATCTTTAATTGATGAGCGGAACTGAAAAGTAGGAATTGATGAAAATCATAATTCTAAAACGAAGAAAGAAAAACTGAAAACGTAACCTAAAGTTCCCACACCACACCTAATTCTAGCTAAACTCTCATTTGGGCCTTTATATATATATATATATATAGAGAGAGAGAGAGAGGAAAAAATAGTTAATTAAGAAAATAATTTTAATATATATTTTTAATTTTTATTAAATTATTTTCTGTGCATAAAATGCAAGTAACCTTCAAAAATATAATTAATACTATCTCTGGGCCAATTTATAATAAACAAATTAAATTTAACTATAACTTGTTTATTGACAAACAAGATATTAAGATGAAAGAAATTATACTTTAGAGGGAAAGATAACAATATGTGGTTTGAAGGAGTAGTGACCCATATCTTGCCGGAGCCTGTAGGAAAAGAAAAAGAAGGAAAACAAAACAAAAGAGAAAGGTCATATATATATATATATATATATATATATATATATAGTGGGAGACACATGAACTGTCAAGATCGTACGTTATGCTGACTCAAAAGTAACTTTCTTTGTTTTTTTTTCTCTGGAAAAATGCTAGTATAAATATATATTATTGATATATTAATTGTTAAATTAGACTTTTCTTTAATTTCCATTGTTGAATATTAATGTCATTGGGGAAAATTGACAAGGGATGCTCCTAATTGATAATTGTTTAGGCATTTTAAAAGTAATATATATAGGCCTATTCGGATAAGAGTTTAAAAAATAACTTATAAAAAAATGACTTTTAAATAACTTACAAAAAAAAAATTTAGAGAAGAGCTTATAGAAAAAAAGTGGTTCTGAATGAATAAGTGTTTGGATAGTTATTACAAAAAAAAATTATAATTGAAAAATTACTAATAAGGAGATGATTTTTATTAAAAATATAAGAGAAGAGAGTGGAGAGAGGGTAGAGAAGAGATATCAGAGATGAGAGAGGTGGAAAAGAGAGAGAAGATATGGTATAAGAAAAAATAAGGATAAAATAATAATTAGGTGGTCCATAAACTTTTTTACTATTATAAAAGTTACTCCAAGTAGTTTATCCAAAACCATGGTTTTAATCTATAGTTTAGTCTAAAATCTTTTTTAGATAAATATAACTGTTTATTTTAAAATTTTTTAAAATTAAAGTTTGAGCTAAAAAGCCTTGCTAAATCAAATAGCTGGACCTTTATTTCAAGGAAATCAAGCGGAATTTATGTTATATATATCATCAACTTGAATATTGATCAATGGGGTTTAAGTCCTCCTTTGTTTTTTTGGGAAAAAAATAACTTTAATTTTTTAAGCGATTATATGGAACTAATTTATATACTTAATTAGCATTAAAAAAATATTTTGATCTTCAGAATATTGGATATTGTTGGATCGTACAAGCTTTTTGCATGTCTAGATATATATATCCTGCAATCCCAAGCCTTTCTTTCCACTTGAAAACATTTGAGCTTTTCTCTATAATAAGCAAACATTAATTTCATTCAATCGAGTCACTTAAAAATCAAGAGAACACGAGGATTCTTATGTTTGGCTTTCATCATAGTTAGCAATATCGAGCTCCTTAAAACATTTCCCTTTTATGGTCAAATAGCTCCTATAAGACTAAAAGCAACAAATCCAGAACCTTCAATGCATTTACATATTGTTAGAACAAACCAAACAACCAAACAGTTTAGTTTTACTAAGCAAAACAAATTAATTACAATCCTACCTAGCAGATGGAGGTGAGTATGATACTGCAGAATGGGAATAACTTGTTTCCAATAGTGAGGTGCTTGAGATTAAACTGCTGCTTTCTGCACTTTCAAGTGAAGTTTCCATAGCCAAACACTGCTTTAGATCAATTACAACTGAACTTATATCAGGTCTTTGGATTGCTGTTGGAGCAATGCATGACATGGCTATCTCTAGAAACTTCCATGCTGAAGAACTACTGAATTTTCCTTCTAATCGTGGATCCACAATGGCTTGGATATCCCCATTCTCAAGCTTTGGTTTGACCCAATCAGATATGTGACGTGTGCCTTCAGACGTTCTGGTTATTGCTTGTTGGCCAGTCAGTAGCTCGAGCAGAATTACCCCAAAACTATAAACATCGCTTTTCTTTCTCAAGTTTCCAGATCTATGGAATCTGGAATTTTTGCAAGATCAATTAGCCATTGAAGAAATTAATTAAGATAAGCAGGTAGTTTATTTTTATACAACAACATACTCAGGGTCTATGTAACCAAATGTGCCTGCCGGGCGAGTTGTAATATGAGTGTCAGTTTCATTGGAAAACGCTTTAGACAGTCCGAAATCAGCAATCTTGGCTTGCATGTTTTCACTTAGCAAGATGTTTGAAGATTTTAGGTCTCTGTGAATTATTGGTGGCTTACAACCATTATGTAGATAGTCCAATCCTACATCTCCATTCACCAAGTAATTAAATTGCATTACAAAGGAAAATGAACTGATGCTAATTAATGTAACGATGGGAAAGAAAGAGAGAAAAGTTTACAAACCACATGCTGTATCCAAGGCAATTTGAAGTCTCTCATTCCAGTTCAAAATATTTGGGTTCCTATCTGCAAAACATTCATAAAACATCTTTTTCACATAAATTAGAACATAAAATGACTCCTATATTCTTAATTATAGGGAGAAATTCTAGCACTGACACAAAATTATTCTTTAATAATAATAAATTGGAAATTAATAAGACTGAACAAACCTGACAGTAGGTGCTGGAGATTTCCCTTTGCCATGTATTCATAAATCAGAGCTTTCATGTCCCCATCATCACAATAGCCAACAAGAGAAAGAAGATTTCTATGATACATAATGGATAATAGTTTTGCCTGCATTTATTTTGTGCCTTATTATAATTATATATCATGGTTAATGAAATGGTTGAAAACCGAACACACACATATATAATTAATGGTTTTCATACCTCTGATAGAAACTCATTAAAGCCTTGCTGTGATGACTGAGAAAGTAACTTGACTGCAACTTGAGTACCATCGTTTAGTCTTCCAAGGTACACTTTTCCAAATCCCCCTCCTCCAATTTCAGTTTCAAAGTCATTGGTAATACCAAGAACTTCAGCTTGAGAAAACCCTTGACTTTTTGATTTAAGCTGATCAATATATTTCTTGGAAAACAATGCTGTAGCAATGTACAATAAAATTTCAATATCATTGTATGTGTGTAATTGATTTTTTCTTGTTTAGAAATCTATACTTATATACAAGAAAAAGGGCAAGTTAATCAGAAGGACGATTGAATTTGCAAACCTGTAAAAAGATTCTCACATGTCCAAGGAAAATAAATTCAGAGAATTCAATAAAATTGGGGTACTTGGTTACCTTTTGTATCAGTAACATGTTTATTTTTGTAGAGAATCAAAGAAATGTAGGCTATTATTGCAAGAACCGCCACAGAAGCTACAGATGCAACAAGTGGTTTTATGAACATTTTTGTAGTGTTTTTGCAAGAGCCCTTCTGACAGAGACCGGGATTTCCATCCAAGCTAAGAAAAAATAAACATCAATATATGCAAGTGTCAGTTTTAACGTTTGAGTAATAAATTGATGATCTGTAATATAAGAAATGAAGACTACATTTGCGTAAGAAACATAGCAAACAGGGAGAATGAGTGAAAAATGAGCCAAATAATCGTTTGAAGAGTCTTATTCTAAAAAGAACAAAAAGCATTCTCTGTAGAGAATGGAACTACTGAGTAATGAAATTATATTGAGTTTAAATTATACTGAACATACATCAAAGTTAAACCAGTAGTTGACTTCTCCCTCAGGGCCTTGGGAATTGAACCTGTGAGATTATTTCCTGTCAAATTACTGTAAATGCATCAATGATGAGATAAATTGCAAGACTTCTTGCACAAGAAATTACTGTTGCTATGCTCAAGATCTTGCAACTTACAGTAGTTTCAAACTGGGCAAGTTTGCTAAGGATTCTGGTATTTCTCCAGTTAACTGGTTGTTTGACAAATCCCTAAAATTTGTACATTATTACCGTCACATATTTCCTTGTAGACGGACAAATGTGCAGTTTCTATAATATATGGTAGGAAAAATTGAAGTTGACTTTGCATAGATGATACTTACAAGGTCTCCAACGTCATGAAATTGGAGAATGAAGTTACCATCTCTCCTATCAATTTGCTTGAGCTCATGTTCCTGCTTACACATTGATAAGAATGAACACGTTGTTGCCAGTATAACACAAGCAAGGAATAAGAGAGACAAAAGTCAAAGCAAAGACAAAAGTAAAAATAATATTCGATATATCATTAAACAGCAGGAACTGAAGATAATACTCTTGAACGAGAATATTTGTCTATTTGGAAAGTTTATTTTCCATGAAAATTATCATGCTTTAGAACTCTGAAGATTGAAAAAGATCAAAAGACTATTACTCACAAAGAAGTGACCCTTGGAATGCTGTCAGAGTAATTACAGGTAACACCTTCCCATCTATACTCTTTTGGCATGCAGGGATCACCTTGCCAACTGATTCTCATTATGTTATAAGTATGCTTGATGTTCCGCAAGGAATCAACTGTTAAATGGAAGTGACCTTGTGACCTTTTAAATTGAAGAAAATAGGGGAAATTAGTTAAATGTACTTATTTAAAAATTTTATTGGTCAACAGGACCAGAATTTAAGCAAGCACCACCTGTTTTCAACAAATACAACTCTTCTTCAGCAATATATATGGCTAACATGTCTTTAACCATGTGAAAATAACTTTTGTTTTGAATAGTTTTGCATAAAGTTGAAAATAGATTATATACAGCCGAAAAAGAATTTCATCTATTAAAGATAAGTTGCATCAGGTCCCTTGGCCAATAAAATTTCCAAGCAGATACATTTAACCAATTTTCCCAAGAAAATATGATAAACCAACTTGAGACAGTAGCCTAAAACGATCAATATATAGTTATAAAGCATAAATAGAGAATGATCAATCAATACTTGCCATCTTCTTCATGAGTTGGTGAATTTGGTTGGGGAAGTGCACAATAAATCTCATAAGCATTGATCATGGGGGGCAAACCCGAACTTGGGGTCGATGTGATTGAAATACGATCAACAAGAACCCCCTTTGGAATTCTCTTAACCAAGGTATAAGCATCCTGGTAGTTAAGAACTACAATATCTCGGATCTCATCACTGAAAGTGATTTCCATGATTCTTACTTGACCCTTAGAATGCACCTCGAAATCACAAAAATGAAGGTAAACATAGTGTTCGTTATCTGCTGTAAAATTAATCGAGTTCAAGTTGATATATAAGGAAGACGAATTATTCTTTGGTCGTATTGCAGTTGTTAGCACTTCACTAGGTAGTCTGTATTCTTTCACATCACTGTTAATTGCTTCTGGTGTGGAGAATCGCTCTGTGTTGTCGATATGTACATTGAACCAGGACCTACCATAGATATCATCTGCATACCTGCTTTATTGTTTGAGCAAAAGACATTAATGAATTCTACTTATACAAGAATGAACGAACAGTACATGTCATGAGAGACACATACCTGATAAATTTTAGGTCTTCGGACATACCCAAGTTAACACAAGTCATGAGGCCTAATGGCAGCAAACTGGAGGTGGCTCTATATATAGAATTTGACAAAGGCCATAGTTCTAACAACGAAATAAAGGGTGCGCCTTTACCAATGTTTATAAGACAGACATCGATGTTGTCTGTCGTGGAAACTTGGGTGACTGTTTTTCGTCGAATAACAGTGACATTATCGAACTTAATTTCTGTCCAAAAGTTGACGCCAATGTGTAAATGGAAGGATGGAATATAGTTTTTGTTGTCGTAGTTTCCATAGGACATGTAAGCCCTAATGAGATAGTTGTTGTGTTTCCCTTGCTTGGGTTTGAGTGTGTAGCAATTCCTTTTGCCTTCTGGGAAACTTCTCAATGTTTTCATCTGTTCCCCAACTTGTTCTTGGCTATTATCAAAGTTATAAGAAGCGGATACATTATGAACTTTGCCAGATTCTACAAACTCTGCGTCATCTGCCTCATGAAAGAATCGATTTGCATCCCAAATGGCTTGAGTTACACCACAATCAATGCTTATCACTCCTAATTAAATTCCAAAACAGACAAAATCGTTATGTTTTTTTGTATATGTAGCTGGGACTGGCTAAACAAATACTTTTTTTGTCTTATTACGTCACTTCTTCATGTGAATATGAATGTAAATTTAGTTGACTTGTATTCTTAAACTAGAAGATATACTAAATAGAAGTAACATTAAAAAATTATTTAATCTCAAGACAAAGTTAATAGGATAAGATTTAAGATTTTTTTTTACTTTCCTAAAACATGTTAAAAATAACTCATAAATACGATCAGATAAATAAAAAAAATAATTAGTATATTAATATCAGAGATAAAATGACTTATTTATTGTTCAAATTCCATGGGACGCATAGGAAAGACGGCAAATTATTGTGCAATACTGCCTCCCACATAATCACTTTTTATCTACTTGACCAGGATTTAAAAAATTTGTTAAAAGTTCGTTAAAGTTATCAAAAGTGTAAAATTTTTGATGAGATTTCAAAACTCCATGTATTTTATAAATTCATGTGCCACTTAATTAATTCATATTTTCAAAATAAAAAGAGTATTTTTGGAAAAAGATTGATGAATGCTTGAGAAAATGTGTGCAACATATTTAGGACCAAGAAAACTTTCTAAAAAGGTCTCATAAAAAGTACAGATAGAGGATAATAAATATTACACAAAATGTTTTCCTTTCCAAGCAATTGAGAATATTAACTATTATATTATAATCTAAAGGTGTTAAGGTACATATTTTTATTTTTTTTTTTTTAAAATAAATATGTAACCCCCCCCTTTCAACACACATTAAATCCCCTTATGGTTGATATCCGTCAATTGAGACTTAATTGATGGATCCTCCATGAATTAAGGAGGTCCATATCTGCAAATTTTTCCTATATCCAAATCAATTTTGTTCAATTCAGACAATATATATATTTAAAATTTCAGTATATATACTTATTTTTAAAAAGAAATAAATATCAAATAAAATTTTAACTACAAATATTAAAATAAATTAATAATTAATTATAAAATATTAAACTTAAAATATAAACTTAGACTATGAAGACAATTTGCCAAAAACTTTTTCTCTAGTATTTAAAATTTACAGAAATGTGTAAATAAAAAGTATGAAATGCTATACTGAGCACAATCAAATAATAACAGAAAGATTAAAATTAAGAGAAAAGGCCTACTCAAAATTTGATAGCAGCTGCACTGCATGGCTAAATATGACCCAATCAGGAAAATATATACATTTAAAAACCATAAAAAACAATAATAAATTTCCAACAGGTGTTAAAAAATTACGTAAACAGAAGAAAAATAGAATAATAAAACGAATCCTGAAACTACAGGACTCTAAATTCGAATTCGAAGAAGAAATCGAAGTGCTTACGGTGTGTATCAGAACCACCAGCATCTGATGGAACAACTTTTGCTGAATTTCGAAGGTCGATGGTAGAAGAAACACACACAACCAAAGCCATGATCCATATTGGTGCCATCTTCATGGTTTCCTCAAAGTTTTCAGCAGAGAGAGAGAGAGAGAGAGAGACTTGAGGAGTATGAGCTGCACTAAGAACTGAATTGAATTACTACCATGCAATATAATTGACAATTAATAAATATTAAGAAAAAAAAAAGTGTCCATCAATCAGGAAAAGTGTTTCTAAAATTGGGAAATGATACTTGCTACTTTAATCTTATTTAGTAGAAAGAGAAATTTTTTTATATTATCTATAAATCATATCATTAAATTTTACATATAAATATATATTTTTATCCTTTATTTGTTAATGTGCAGATCTTATTATGAACATGGAGTATAGTATATTCTCTTCTTATCCTTAATATAAAATTTATTTAACTAATTTAATTATATTAAAAAAATTAGTTAATATAACATATTTTTTTAAATATCAATTGGAGGAAATTTGAAAAAAATTTAATAAAAATAAGAAATATATCTTATATTTAAGATTAAAATTAACTTATCAATTATGTCTTATATTAAAAACTATAAGAGTATTAAATAGGAGTAAAGTTAAAAGTTGTCGGTTTTCAATACACAATTGGTAAGTATATTTTAAAACATAAATTTATAAATTCAATAGTCTGAATTAATAATAATACATTTAAGTTTTAAATAAACTCTTAGTTTATTGTAATTGGGATTATATTTGCAACTGTTGGAATCCTTATCTTTCAAAAATATTCAGAAACCTTATTATTATTAATTAATTATTTTGGAACTTAAATGTAATGTCCCCACTAAAAAATTTAGCACTGAGTACTTTTGCACCTTATAAAACGATAACCCACAGGATGACAACTCCTCGAGATGTCCAAAAGGTAGAAGCGTGTGGACTCTACCAGAATTCCAAAACTCCTTTTTGAAACCATACTCCTAATTAACAGCCTCTTTTAGGAGTCATTCCTAACAAACTTTTTCTCACTTTTTTAAATTTTCATTAATTATAGGGTTATATATAAATTAAATATAAAATTTAATTTTTTTTATTTAAATAATAATCTCTTAATTTTAGAGGTTAAAATGACGCTTATTTTGAATGAAGTTTCACTATTTGATTAAATTGAACCCCTTTGATTTTTTTTTTTAAGAATATGTGTTCCTTTTAGAATCTCTAACCCATAAAATAAACACTTTTTCTCCTTAAATAAATAATTTATATCTATCTTGGTTTAATTTGTATTTTATTATATTATATAAAATTAGTTAATCTTCATAAATAAAAGACAACAAAGTTGTCTAAATCAAATACGTGGACACACAAATTAAATCATGAACATCACTCAGATTCACGCAAACAAATTAAAAGTTTCTATGTTGTTGGTGGGTTTCAAAGCTTTTGGTTCTCTCTGTAATTGTTTGTTGGGGTGTGTCATTTTGTACCGATCATTACCCAATAACTAAACTGATTTTTTTGGAAAAAAAAAACTGAATTACCGGATAATTATGATAAGATGCAAGTCACAAGCGTAACTAATATTTCAGATAAGATATTCTGCAACATCTAGTAGGTATTTAAATACTATTTAATTAATAAGTGTAATAATATGATTGAGTTACTTCTTTTGGGCCAGATTGATATAATTGAGCAGATATGGGCCCCAAGTATAAAAGAAATTAGCACTTTATGGAAAAGATAAGAAATGAATGTAATCAGTGGGTGGCAGAAATAAAGCAACAGGAAGGAAATAGTGATGGACATATAAAATCAAGTTATGATATTTACTCAAAGGAGATAAATAAGATTATAAAGTATATATCTTCTTTTCATGGCAAAAAAAAAAAAAAGGATCTTCTCTTTGCAGCAAGTTTTAGGAATAAATCTATCGTTCTTGAGTTTAACTAGTAAAAAGAGAAAATATATAACTATTTAAAGTATGTTTGATTCTTAGGAAGTATCACTTTATTGTAATTATAGTCATGGTGTTTGGAGAGATATCATAATTGTTAGGTATTTAAATTTATGGCTAAGGGAAATAGATAACTTATCCTATCCGATATTGGTATCGTTTAAGAGGAAGGGAGTTTTTATCATACCTTTAAATTATAGATAAATTTAATTTTTTTTTAAAAATTTGTATAAAAAGAAATTAGGAACGAGTGTGACATGTACGTGGCTCTAAAAGAAAGAAAGAAAAAAAAAGGAAAAGAAAGAGACGAGGAGATTAGGAGAGCCACCAAGAAATGCGTTAAAGTTGTCATTGTTACAAAGTATCTTTGACTATATTTTGAGCTAGTATGCATTAATATTTATAAAATTGAATTTTCTTTTTTATATATAAATTTTAAAAAAGCGGTTGGATTCACCAGCAGAACCCTTAACTCATGATTTACGAGAAATTTTATATCAACGGTATTTTGCGAGTTTAAGTAGGAATAAAAATCAATTAGGGAATTGTGATTTATATTTGAATATAAATTTATAAGAAGTTTGATAAAATTTTGTTTACGTAACCACTTCAGCCAAATTGACCAATTTATAAACTGGTTGATTAATCGTCTAATCATAAGCTTGTAATTTTATTAAAAAAAAATACTCACGTTGAAATTTTAAATGTTAATAAAATATGTATAAATGTTCACATATTAAATTTAATTTTTTAAAATAATAATTATGAGCACAAAAAATTATTATTTAAGATTAACATTAGAGTTAGAGGACAGGAAAGATACTTTAATTTATAGTATTAAATTTTTAAAAAATTATAAAAAAATAAACGCTATACTATTTTTGCCCATAAAATGTTTAAATGTCACTTATTTTATATACAATGTGAAGATTAAACAACTAAAAATATATTTTATGATTAATTATAAATATAAGACATATTTTTTATATTTATCATTTTAGAATATAAAAAATTATAAGTTTGTTAGAACTAAGCAAGCAAACCAAAAAATTTCACTGAGAAAAACAAATCTCTCTGTTAGGATTATACATGGATGATAAACTCAGGGGAATTAAATACCATGCATATATGCCTCTATAAATAAAAATCCTATCTAGCGGATGGAGGTGAGTACGATCCAGACTGAGAATAACTTGTTTCCAATGTACTGCTTGAGATAAAACTGCTGCTTTCTGCACTTTCAAGTGAAGTTTCCATAGCCAAACCCTGCTTTAGATCAATTACAACAGAACTTATATCTGGTCTTTTGATTGCTGCTGGTGTAATGCAAGACATGGCTATCTCTAGAAACTTCCATGCTGAAGCTGTACTGAATTTGCCTTCTAATCTTGGATCCACAATGGCTTGGATATCCCCATTCTCAAGCTTTGGATTGACCCAATCAGATATGTGACGTGTGCCATCTGATGTTAAGGTTATTGCTCGCTGTCCTGTCATTAGCTCCAGCAGAATTATCCCAAAACTATAAACATCGCTTTTTTTGTTCAAGTTTCCAGATCTATGGAACCTGCAAATTTTGCAAGATTAATTAGTCTTTGAAGAGATTGATTAAGCTAACCAGGCAGTTTATTATATAACAACATACTCAGGGTCGAGGTAACCAAATGTGCCTGCCGGGCGAGTTGAAATGTGAGTGTCAGTATCATTCGCAAAAGCTTTAGATAGTCCGAAATCAGCAATCTTGGCTTGCATGTTTTCACTTAGCAAGATGTTTGAAGATTTTAGGTCCCTGTGGATTATTGGTGGCTTACAACCATTATGCAGATAGTCCAATCCTACATTTTAAGTAATTAAAGTGAATACTTGAGTTATAATAAAGGGTAAAGAATGTGAATTGAAGGACAAAGGAAAATGAACTGCTAATGCAAAGTAGTCTACACACCACATGCTGCATCCAATGCAATTTGAAGTCTCTCATTCCACTTCAAAATATCTCGGTTCTTATCTGCAAAACATTCATGTGCAAAGTAATTGTCATGCTATCCTTCCAAACTAAGCAATTCCGTGAGAGACATCTTAGAACCTTGAACAGGGCAAATCATAAAACATAAAATGACTCCTATATTCTTAATTATGGAGAGAACGTTCTAGAACTTAACAAACCTGACAGTAGGTTCCGGAGATTTCCCTTTGCCATGTATTCATAAATCAGTGCTCTCATGTCACCGTCATCACAAAAGCCAACAAGAGAAACAAGGTTTTTATGATAAATAAAGGACAACAGTTTTGCCTGCATAATTAATTTTGAATCTTATCTTTATATAATATAAAAGAAATGGATGAAAATATTCAAGAATAATTGATTAATGATTTTCACTTCGAACCTCTGATTGAAACTCTTTAAACCCTTGCTGTGATGACTTAGAAAGTAACTTGACTGCAACTTGTGAACCATCTTTTAATCTTCCAAGGTACACTTTTCCAAATCCCCCTTCTCCAATTTCAGTTTCAAAATCATTGGTAATACTATGAACCTGAGCTTGAGAAAATCCTTGATTCTTTGATTTAAGCTGACCATCTTTCTTGGACGACAATACTGCAGCAGTGTACAATAAAATTTCAAAGCATCATATCTCTGTGTACTTCAGTTTTTTCTTGTATTAGAAATCTAATATAATGGAGCACTTTATCACCTTTCTTAATTCTTTTATGTTTGCAGAGCATCAGAGAAATGTAGACTATTATTGCAAGAACTGCCACAGAAGCTACGGATGCAACAAGTGGTTTTATGAACTTTTTTGCAGTGGTTTTGCAAGAGCCTGTCCGACAGAGACCTGGATTTCCATCCAAACTAAGAAAAAATAACATCATCATATGCAAGTGTCAGTTTTAACGCGAGTAAAGGTGTCATTGTGGTAATAAATTTTAAGGAGAATTACTGTACAGTCTCCCATAAACAATCTAATTACTAAAAAGTCTCACCATAATAAATAAGGAGATTGCAACCTGTTGTCATTTCTTGCGTCAAACCTTATCATTATATATTGCTCACTTGTTGAGACTCTTTTTCATGATTAGATTGCTTTTGTAAGACTAAATTTTAAGAGTTTGTATTGAATATAAACATACATCAAAGTTAAATCAGCAGTTGATGACTTCTCCCTCAGAGCCTTGGGAATTGATCCTGTGAGACTATTCCCTTCCAAATTACTGAAAATGCATCAGGTGAGATAAATTGCAAAACTTTTTAAACAAGAAAAGAGTATTATTATATCGCTATGCTCAAATGTTGCAACTCACAGCAGTTTCAAATTGGGCAGTTCTGCTAAAGATTCTGGTATTTCTCCAGTTAATTGGTTGTTTGACAGATCCCTTCAATGTGAGACTCATTATTACCATCACATAGAGTGCATGGAGAATAGAAGTTGACCTTGCAGAGATGATACTTACAAAGCCTCCAAAGTCATGAGATTGGAGAATGAAGTTACAATATGTCCTGACAATTTGCTTGAGCTCATGTTTCTGTTTACATATTGTTAAAAACAAAAATGTTGCCAAGAAAACACAAGCAAAGAATAAGAGAGATTGAAGTCAAAGCAAAAGACAAACACTTTCTGTGATACTTAAATATCATGAACATGAATGTTTAGCTAGCTATATAGTGAAGTTCATTTTCCATGATAATTACCATGCATTACAACGCTGAAAATTAAGAAAGATCAGAAGACCATTACTCACAAAGAAGTGACCCTTGGAATGCTCTCAGAGTAATTGCAAGTAACACCTTCCCATCTATACTCCATTGGCATGCAGGGATCACCTTGCCAACTGATTCTCATGATGTTATAAGCATGCTTGATGCCCCTCATAGCGTCCACTGTTAAATGGAAGTAACCTTGTGATCTTTTAAATGTATGAAAATATAAAATATGATAGAAAATTGTTGACCAACAAACACCATCGCAGCAGAGACTTTTTACGTCTGTTCTTGGGGGCTTTTTATGTAGCTTGTTTGGGGACATAAATACAGGTATTGTAGTAAGTGGACTTATCTTCATGTATCTGTTTTATAACAGATTTAGATAAGAATATCTATGTCTGTTAACTCAAAAGTAGAAAGTCAAAGTATCTAGGTCTGTCTAGAGCATAACAGACGTAAAAACTCTGGTATCTATGTCTGTAAAACAATCAGCCATTCTGACGTTAACAGAGAACGGATAAGATAATAATAGAAATCAATTAATATATACTTGCCAACTTGTTCATGAGTTGGGGTATTTGGTTGGGGAAGTACTCCATAAATCTCATAAGCATTGATCATGGGAGGTAAACCAGAATCTGGGGTTGATGTGATTGTAATACGATTTATGGCAACCCCTATTGGAATTCTCCTAACCAAGGTATAAACATCCTGGTATTTAAGAACTACAGTCTCCCGGATCTCATCAGTGAAAGTAATTTCCATGCTTCTTACTTGTCCCTTAGAATGTTCCTCGAAGTCAAAAAAATGAAGGTAAACATAGTGTTCACTTTCTGCTGTAAAATTACTGCTCGTCAAGTTGATATATAAGGGAGACGAAACATTCAGTGATCGCACTGCAGTTCTTAACACTTCACTAGGTAGTCTATACTCTTTTACATCACTGTTAATTGCTTCTGGTGTGGAGAATCGCTCTGTGTTGTCCATATGTACATTGAGCCAGGACCTACCATAGATATCATCTGTATATCTGCATTATTGTTTGAGCAAAAGACATTATTAATGAACTCTACTTATTCAAGAGCAATCAAATGAACACATGTCATGATAATGGGCTTGGGCCCGATGATATGCCTCCCTCTTTTAATTTAATGCTATTGCCCCAACCTTCCAAATATTTTCCCCCTTATATAAAATAAGTGACATTTTAATATCTTAGGGTGATGAAATTATACAGTTCTGAATTTTTGACAATTTTTTAAAGAAAATAAATCAAAATCCAATTTTTTATGATTGTAAGCTATCAAAATGTCACTTATTTTAAGTAGAATAATAAAAAATATGAAAAAAAATAGCGTTAATACTACTGTTGATCCTTATAGCTTAATCCAATTTTGTTTTTGATCCCTATTGTTTCAAACCATAGTTTTTAGTCTCTATAGTTTCATAAGAACTTAGATATTAAGTATAGGTATAAAAATTAAAATTCATTAAAAGTATAGGGACTAAAAACTTAACAAATTTTAGTTTTAGTCCCTATACTTAATAGTATTAAATATCCAAGTCCTTATGAAATTATAGGAACCAAAACTAAAATTCAATCAACCTATAACAAACAATAATGATATTAACCTAACAGCTGCAAAATTCGATTTTGTAGTGCAAAAAAAAAAAAAAAACATAATTGAGAGGTTGGGTTATAAAAGACACTAGAAGAAGTAACATTAGAGGCCCCAAATCCCACAAAGTAAACAAGGTACCTGATAAATCTGAGGTCTTCAGACATACCCAAGTTAACGCAAGTCATGAGGCCTAATGGCAGCAAACTAGAGATAGGTCTATATATAGAATTTGACAGAGGCCATAGTTCCAACAAAGAAATAAAAGGGGTCCCTTTACCAACGTTTATAAGACAGACATCGATGTTGTCTGTGGTGGAAAATTGAGCGACTGTTTTTCTTCGAATTACATTAACATTCTCGAACTTATTCTCTGCCCAGAAGTTGACGCCAAGATGTAAATTAAAGTAAGGAATATAGTTTTTGTAGTCATAGTTTCCATAAGACATATAAGCCCTAACGAGATAGTTGTTGTGTTTGCCTTGCTTGGGTTTGAGTGTGTAGCAATTCCTTTTCCCTTCTGGGAAACTTCTCACAGTTTTCATCTGTTCCCAAATTTGTTCTTGGCTATTATCATATGTGTCGTTTGAAGATATATTATATGTTTTTCCAGATTCTACAACCTCCGCATTATCTGCCTCATGATGAAATCCATTTGTGTCCTGACTTTCTTGAGTAACCCCACAATCAATGCTTATCTCCCCTAACAATCAAACATAAAATTCATTAACAAATTTCATGCAATGAGTAGGAAATTGAAACATGTTTAATTATAGAGCATGGTATTACTTAAAAACAAGGATCCATTAAAAAATATATCCTGAATTATTACTTGAAAAATTTATGTCAAATTAGGGTCATCAAAATAATTTAAATTCAGAGGAGGTTAAAGTATATTGGTAGAATATAATTTAATGAAGGAAATTTTAAAAATTCGTAAAATGCATTCCGACTATTAATTTATAATTATACAAGCCACCAAATTCTACTTTGGGTAAAAGTCAACATAAAATGTAAAGTTGATACTATACTGAAAAAAAAATATAAAGTAAATAATAAATCAAGCATCAAATCAAGATACGTTAATGTAAAATGTAATATAAATTAAAATCATAATAACAAGATTTAGTCACATGGTAAAGAATTGATAAATAGAAAGTTTATTATATAGGATAAAACTTACATCACTCGCATCTATTTAGTTAAAATTTTCAATTTTATTTTATCATGTGTCTTTTTTTAAAATAATTTTATTTAATTTAAATTCACATAAAAAAACACTACACATGTCACGTGTGATCGAAGAACTTGACAAAATTGAATATAAGAAACTTGATATAAATATGGTTTTATTATATGTAATTCTAGCCAAAACATCTTAATTTTATCCTAAATTCGTTAGACCCTCAAGTAATGGCATTGAAAGACAAATATACTAATTAATATAAACTTAATATGTAGCGATAACAACGTTTGTCAACACTTATTTAAGATTTAGTCAAAACATATAAATAATTTTTTATATATTAATTAACTTAACTTATTAATTTTAAAATCATAATCTACGATAACTCTCACAAGCTTTCTGAAATGAAAGGAAAAAAAAAAACATAAAAGCCAATCAGAAATTTCCTACTGGTGTTAAATTTTTTTTTCCTTTGTTTGGGGGGGTGTTTGAACGCAATAATCAAACGAGTCCTGTGACTACAAGTATCTAAATTCCATTTCAACTTCTTATATGCATATATATATATATATATATAAGCAAACACACATATATGAATAAATGGAAGTGCTTACTGCCTGTATCAGCATCATCATCAGCTGCAACGGAAACAGAAACAAGCAAAGCCAGAACCCAAAGTGCAGTGATCTTCATGGTTTCTCAAAGTTTTCAGAGGAGAGAAAAAGGGGGGGTGTTGTGGTAAGGGAGGGGAGAGAGAGAGCTGAGGAAGGAGCATGAGACATTATCAGTTGGAAAAAACTAGGCACTGTGTTTCTAACTAGCATGCACTATCTGACAATTAATAATTAATAATTAATAAATATTAGTACTACGAGAAAAAGAAAAAGTTTAGAAAAAATGAACGCTGATTGATTACATTTACACGTCGCTTCAGAAAGCGACAGCACACATTATCACAATTACCCCAGCGAAGATAAATGTTAACTCAATCAAATTGCCTTTTTCTCCGATAATACTCCTAACAACCTTTTTTGGGAGCCATTCCTAACAATTTTTTTTTTTTGGCGATTCATTCTTTTCAAATACGTTTTCAATTAATTATATGGTTATGTATACAAAAATTAAATATAAAACTTACTTTTTGTTTATTTAAATATTAATCTCTTAATTTTAGACGTTAAAATTATTATTATTTTGAATGAATTTAATTACTTAAAACATATTAAAAATTTAGAGTTTTTCTTGTAAAAGACAACAAGGTTGTCTAAAACAAATATGAACAGACACAAATTAAATAGTAATCCACATCCCTCAGATTCACGTATACAAATCGAACGGCTTTGGTTTCTCTGTTTGTTTGTTGGGGTGGGGTCCGCCATTTCGTGTTAAGCTTGGCTGTTTGGTTGTGTTTAAGCTTATTTATGCTGTACTGGTCTTCTTCTTTTTTGTTTTGTAGCTTGTTGGTTTTTAACCCGACACAAATATTTTTTTTTTTGCGGGTTTGAAGGAAATGAAAAAAAAAAAATCTGAATTGCCTGATAATTTATATATCTTAAATGATTTAATACGCGAAATAATTAAGCTTCGTTTTGGGGGCCAGAGTGATAATTGATCTGATGTGGAATATCTAGAAAGAAAATGACCCTTGATGGGAAAGATAATGTGCTGTTCGAATGAGTTTCACCCACGTTGCCAAAAAGAAGAAATGAAAGGAGTCAATCGGAGAGGGTTGGTGAAATAAACCAAAAGTAAAAAAAAAAAAAATGGTCGTGACATACATGCAGAGCAGTTTTGGATAAAAATTTTAAAAAAAATTATAAAAAAAATTTGGGTAACTTTTAAAAAATAATTTTTACAAGAATTTATAAAAAAAATAATTTTAAATAAATGAGTATTTAGATAGTTATTTTTAAAAGTATTTTTATTATTAATAAATTAAAAGGTATAATTATTAAATATATGAGAGAGAAGAGATAGTATAAAAAATATATGAGAAAGAGTTAAAAAAATACGAGAGAGAAGAGAAAGTGTAGAAAAGATAGGAGAAAAAAGAAATGGTATACAAGAGAGAGGATAAAATATATAAAAAAAATAAGAGAAATATAATAATTAGTTAGTTTATAAATTCTTTTACTGTTTTATAAATTATTTTGATCAGTTTATACAAAATTTTAATTTTAAAGTATAGTTTAGTCTAAAAATTCGTTTAAATAAATATAATTATTTATTTTAAAAATTTTTAAATAAAAATTTAAGCTATAGCTTTTTAAAACCTTATTTTTCAACAAAATTAAACACACACGAAATGTTAAATTACTCCCTCTCATCTTATATATAAAAGAAATATTTTTTAGGATGATCTGATCCTATTTATAATAGATACACAAACATCATGTCTGAAATTATAAACATTTTTTTTCATTTTGACCCTGTTAATAATATGTCAAATCATTGTATTAATTATTTCTCACCTTTTATTTCTTCATATAAGTAAAAATATTTTTTAAAAAATAAAACAAATTTTGCATATGTATTGTATTTAAGTAATTTTAACTCACTTTTAAATCTATTTAATTTAATTATTTATATTTTATATTAATTGGCTGACTAATTTTACTGAGAAAACGGTAGTCATGGACATATAACACAAATCAATGATACTTGGAGGATAAGATCATGCAGTAGGGCCAGGCTCGGTTTTCCAAGTCGCATATAATGCGAACTGTTGGATGCTTAATGATGAAGCTGATCTATTAATTAATTATTTAAAGCTCAAATATCAGTTATCTCGTGCAATATTATTTTATCTAAAGTGTTTTCGTTTTCTAATTACACCATGATTTTAAAAGTTATTTTTGAGCAAAATTTAGATTTAAAATTTTTTTAAAATAAATAGTTTAAATGAATTTTTAGACTAAATTGTAGTTTCAAATTAAAATTTTAGATAAGTTAAACAGAATAATTTATAAAACAATAAAAGAACTTATAAACTAATCAATTACTATATTATCATACTTTTTCTTATACTATCTCTTCTATTTTTTCTTATACCCTCTCTCTTCTCTCATACTTTTTTATATATTCTCTCTTTTCTTTTCTTACACCCTCTCTCCTCTCTTCTCTTATATATTATCTCTCCTCATTTAATACTTATACATTTTTTTATAATTTACTAATAATAAAAGTATTTCTAAAAATAACTATCTAAATACTCATTTATTCAAAATTACTTTTTTTATAAAATATTCTTCAAAAGCTTTTTTTCATAAACTATCTAAATATTTTTTTTTTGTAAGCCTATCTTTAAAATTTTATCTAAACACACGTTAATTTATCATGAGGCTTAATGGCGGCAAACTGGAGGCGGCTCTATATATAGAATTTGACAAAGGCCATAGTTCTAACAACGAAATAAAGGGTGTGCCTTTACCAATGTTTATAAGACAGACATCGATGTTGTCTGTGGTGGAAACTTGGGGGACTGTTTTTCGTCGAATAACAGTGACATTCTCGAACTTAATTTCTGCCCAGAAGTTGGCGCCAAGATGTAAATGGAAGTAAGGAATAGAGTTTTTGTAGTCATAGTTTCCATAAGACATATTAGCCCTAACGAGATAGTTGTTGTGTTTGCCTTGCTTGGGTTTGAGTGTGTAGCAATTCCTTTTCCCTTCTGGGAAACTTCTCACAGTTTTCATCTGTTCCCAAATTTGTTCTTGGCTATTATCATATGTGTCGTTTGAAGAGATATTATACGTTTTTCCAGATTCTACAACCTCTGCATTATCTGCCTCATGATGAAATCCATTTGTGTCCTGACTTCCTTGAGTAACCCCACAATCAATGCTTATCTCCCCTAACAATCAAACATAAAATTCATTAACAAATTTCATGCAATGAGTAGGAAATTGAAACATGTTTAATTATAGAGCAGGGTGAACAATAAGAAAAACAAATGTTTTCCTTCTCAATACAAAGCACAATAGAGGTGTTGTTGTTTCAACAACACATTTGTACTATTCAAGGTAAGGTTTGGATATTCCAAACATTTTTATTTGATTTTTAGTTTAAGTTTTCAGCATTTTTATATTTTAATATAAGTATATGGGTGAGGCTAAGTACACAATTAAGAAATGGTTGTGTTTGGAAAAAAAGTGCATTTCCTATTTTTGCCTCGCTAATAATATTATTTAAAAAACTACATCCTGAATTATTACTTAAAAAATTTATGTCAAATTAGGGTTATAAATATAATTTAAATTCAGAGGAGGTTAAAGTATATATTGGTATAATATAATTTAATGAAGGAAATTTTAACAAATTTGTAAAATGTATTCCGACTAGTAATTTATAATTATAAAACAGTAGCCAAATCCTACGTTGGCTAAAAATCAACATAAAATGTGAAGTTGATACTTTACTGAAAAAATATAAAGTAAATAATAAATCACACTACTCATAAGTCATGTACAATAAATTTGATTGTAGAAAACTTGGATACTTAACTAATATATTTATTGTACTTATTTTTAGTCAAATCAAGATAAGTTAATATTAAATTTAAATGTAAATTAAAATCATAATAACAAGATTTAGTCTCATGGTAAAGAATTGATAAATAAAAAGTATACATTTCAAATATAATTGAACAACTTGATAAAATAAATATAAATAACTTGATATAAGTATCATCATGTTATATATGTAATTCTAGCTTAAGCATCTTAATTTTATCCTAAATTCATCAGACATCTCATGTAATGGCATTGAAAAACAAATCTACTAATTAATATAAACTTAATATGTTGCGATAATAACGTTTGTGAACACTTATTAAAATTTAGTCACAACATATAAATAATTTTTTATATATTAAATTAAATTAACTTAACTTATTAATTTTAAAATCATAGTCTACTATAACTCTCACAAGCTTTCTGAAATGAAAACAAAAAAACATAAAAGCCAATCTTATATACATATATGCATATACACACACACACACACATTGTTGAGAAACACAAGTATTTAAGTTGTAGATCTACCTTGAGGGGGAGTGTTGAGATGTTATAGTTTAGAATTAATTAATATTATATTTTGTTAGTTATTTAATTAATTATCTAAATTTAGGTTTAGATATTATTTAGGATCAGATTTAAATATTAAATTATCATATCTTAGAAGAATAAATCTGAGATATTAGGATTATGATAGATTTTAGATTTAACTTATTAGTTTATATTTTTGCCTATATAAAGGCCTATTTGTATTCTCATTCATTCAAGGATTAGCAATATTTTAAGGCTTTTTCTCTCTACTTTTAATCCTTCAAATTTCCACACACATATACGCAAACACACATATATGAATAAACGGAAGTGCTTACTACCTGTATCAGCATCATCATCAGCTGTAACAGAAACAGAAACAAGCAAAGCCAGAACCCAGAGTGCAGCGATCTTCATGGTTTCTGTTAGAATTATATTTGGGCTCTAAGCCCATGAGTGATATGACAATGTTGTGCCTATCCTATTCAGTAAGACTTGCATATATGCGTATGTAATATATGGATAATTGATTGTATTGAATGAATGAGAGACAGAGAATTTTCCTTCACTGTGTTGACATGGCATCAGAGCGGGTCACTCCAAGAGGACCACCCAAATAATCAAGAACCTCGAAACTTCAAGAATTCAAAGCAGTTATGTAAGAGGAATGCCCCAAGCCCTAAGAGAAGGAAAGCGATGGCAAACCCACAACAGAAAACTCACCAATGGCAAGCAAAAAGAATGACGGAGATATTACTAAGCTTGGATGTACCCACCCACTGTTTCTTCATCCATCAGACACCCAAGGTTCCACAATCATTCCACACATTATGGCAGGAAGCGATAACTATACGATATGGAGTCATGCTATTCGGATTGCATTCCTCGGCAAACATAAACTTGGATTTGTTGACGGAACCTGTGAAAAATCTGCTTATGAAGAGCATCTTCATCCCCAATGGGAGCGCTGTAATGCCATTGTATTCTCTTGGATTCTACATTCTGTGTCCAAAGATCTTGCAAACAGCATTATATTCTTTCAAGATGCCCGATCAGTATGGCTGGACCTTGAAGAAAGGTTTAATAAGTTAACGGGCTCTAGACATTTTTCTTTGCATCGAGAAATTGGATCTCTACGTCAAGGCTCTACCTCAATTTCATCTTATTACACCAAGCTAAAAGAATTATGGGAAGAGCAAAATATACTACTACCGTTACCTTCTTGCAAATGTGGTACATCTAAAATTTATTCTGAAGGACGCAACAACAAAAGCTTCTACAATTCCTCACTGGCCTCAATGATAATTTTGGCCCAGAAAGGAGTCAAATTCTATTAATGACTCCCTTGCCAACTATCAATCAGGCGTTTGCCATGATTCTGGAAGATGAGGCTCAAAGAAACATTATGGGTTCAATTAGTACTAATCTAATTGAAGGAGCTGCTATGGTCACTAGAGGCAGGGGACGTAGACGAGTAAGGGGGAGAGGAGGACCCCCACTTGAGTGTACCCATTGCAACAGAAAAGGCCATACCAAAGAAGGATGTTGGCATATAATTGGAATCCCAGAAAATTTCAAAGGGAATAAACCCAAACTAGGCCATGAGGAAAGCATCAATCACAATGGCACTGAGACACTATCAGGAACAGAGATTGCTGCTCATCCTGCCACCAGCATTACTCCAAAATTTACTCAAGAAGAATATGAGCAATTACTTTAGTTTCTTCATAAGGATGTGGCTGTCTCCAGTCTAGCACATGCCCTTATAGGTACAGGTTTGATTGATAATCAACTCTCTCCACACACACATTAATTGGGTCATTGACTCAGGGGCTACTACACATCTTGTAGGGGACCTTTCTATTTTAGACACTTACACAATCTATATAGGACCCATTAAACATATTAAAATTCCTGATGGGTCTCGAGTCCTTGTGACTCATATTGGATAAGTTGTTGTTTCACATAATTTTATTTTACATAACGTATTATATGCATCACAATTGCAATTTAACCTCATCTCAATGTCCAAACTAACAAAAGAACATAATTGTATAGTTACTTTCTTTCCTGACCTTTGCCTCATGCAGGGCCTCCAGGGCCACAAGATGAAGGCGACTGGTAAATTGGTTAATGGACTTTATATTCTACAACATGTGAGACACTCACCTCACTCCTTCAATTTGTAGGCAATACTGTTAAGACACCTACATGTTCACTTAATACAGATGTATGGCTTATGCATTCTAGATTAGGGCATGCACCTTTTTCTGTGTTGAAATACCTAAGCATTGTACCTGATAATAATGAATTGCTGAATAAAAATTGTGACATTTGTTCTCAATCTAAACAGACCAAACTTCCTTTTTCATCTAGTTGCATTAAAACAAATTCATGTTTTGAATTATTATACCTTGATGTTTGGGGACCATATCAGGTGCTTACACATCAAGGCCATCAATACTTTCTGACCATTGTTGATGATTTTTCGCGAGCAACTTGGATTTTTCTTATGAAACACAAATCAGAAACTACTTATCACATTAAGCATTTTATAGCCTATGCCTCTACACAGTTTTCTACCATTGTAAAGATGATTTTTCTACCAGTGATAATGGCACTAAGTTTATGAACCATGATCTTCGTGAGTTCCTCTTGGCCAAAGGAATAATACATGAATCCTCATGCCCCTATACTCCCGAGCAAAATGGGATAGTGGAAAGAAAACATAGGACTATCATGCAAATTTCAAGAAGCTTAATGCTTCAATCTCAAGAGCCTATTAGATATTGGGGGGGAGTGCATTAAAACTGCTGTTTATATTGTTAATCATGTCCCCTCTCGAATTCTTGATCATATGACTCCCTATGAAAAACTATATGGTACTGCACCTAGCTATTATAATTTGAAAGTTTTTGGGGCATTGACCTATGCAACTGATCTCAACTCTTGTGATAAATTTCATCCTCGATCTATATCTTGTGTCTTTATTGGATATCCTCCTTATCAAAAGGGGTACCTATTACTTGATTTAAAAACTCATAATCTCTTGGTTAGTCGTCATGTTACCTTCATCGAGGATAAATTTCCTTTCAAAGATAGCATGCCTACTAACCAAGGGGGAGTGCTACAAGAATTACAACAACTATTTTATTTTGATAATGATTATGACTTTAATAGACTTTTGCTACAGAATTCACATAATAAAACCGCAGCTGCAAACCATAATACTGAAGTCCTTAGGGACCCTGTCCTATGAAGAGGATGAGAACCATATGAGAGAGACGACCATACAAGGGGAGCATACTACCAGGAAATCCAGGGAGAGAAGGGCACCTATATGGGCTAAGGACTATATTTGTCACTTGATTAAAATAGATGATACACAACCAAGGAAGTCTAAATGTCTATACCCTATTGCAAACCATATCTCTTACATGAACATTTCACCTTCTCATATGTGTTTCTTGTGCAATGTAGACTCTATTGCATAACCTACTTCATATAAAGAGGCTGTATTAAATAAGGATTGGATCAATTCTATGAATCAAGAAATTAAGGCTTTAGAGGATAATCATACATGGGACATAGTGCCTCTTCACAAAGGCAAGAACATAATAGGATGTAAATGGGTATTTAAAATTAAATATGATTCACATGGAAAGATAGATAAGTTTAAAGCAAGACTTGTTGCCAAAGGATATACTCAAAGGGAGAGAATTGATTATTATGAAGCAGTCTCTCCTGTAGTAAATATGACAACTATTAGAATAATGATGAAATTTGCTGCTTTATATAATTGGAATTTATACCATATGGATGTATATAATGCTTTTTTGCAGGGAGATCTTGATGAAGAGATATATATGAACATACCTGAAGGTTTTAACAGTAAGGGGGAGAATATGATTTGTAAACTTAAAAAGTCATTATATGGTTTGAAGCAAGTATCTAGACAATGGAATACCAAATTGTCTATGGCATTGATTCAAGGAAGATTCATACAAGGTAAACATGACTACTCACTCTTCTATAAGAAGTATAAAAATGATATAGTATTTGTGCTGGTTTATGTTGATGACCTATTGATTACAGGAAGTTCAGAAATAAAAATAGGGGAAGTCAAGCAATATCTACATGATAATTTTAAAATAAAGGATTTAGGAATAATGAAATATTTTCTAGGTATTGAGATAGTTAGGTATTGGCTGATGCAGGGATAAGTGGTTGTAAACCACTTTCAGTTCCAATGGCTCAAAATCTGAAATTGTTGGCCTATGAGGAAGGGAAAGACAGCAAATCTGATCTGTTGTCAGACCCTGAAAAATACAGACGACTGGTAGGTAGACTAATATATTTGACTGCCATTCATCCTGACATTTGTTATTCTGTGCAGACTCTTAGCCAACAAATGGCAAATACTATGAAAGCTCACATGGCGGCAGCGATGAGTGTGATCAGATATTTGAAGGGTATGCGGGGGCTTAGAGTGCTGATCAGTTCCTCAGAAGTCTTGGAGCTTACTTGTTATTGTGATGCTGACTGGGGTACGTGTGGCTCTACAAGGAGATCAGTGACATGTTACTTATTAAAGCTTGAAGTATCACTCATCAAATGGAAGACCAAGAACCCAAGTACGGTGTCCTGTTCATTTGCTGAAGTTGAATATCGAGCACTTGCCGCAGCAGTAGCGGAGGTGGTTTAGCTTGTAGGATTGCTTAAAGAATTAGGAGCTAAACATCCTCAACCAGTAAGGATATACTGTGATAATAAGGAATCAATTCACATAGCCTCAAATCCTGTATTCCATGAAAGAACAAAATATATAGAGATTGATCTTTATTTTATTCGAGAAAAGGTACAAGATAAGTTGATCAAATTAGTACATAAGAGATCTGAAGATTAATAAGTAGACATCCTAATCAAATCAGTAGGAAAATATATGCAGTCCAAATCATTTAGTAAGTTGAGAACAATTGATATATTTAGCCTCTAACTTAAGGGGGAGTGTTAGAATTATATTTGGGCTCTAAGCCCATGCGTGATATGACAATGTTGGTCCTATCCTATTCCGTAAGACTTGTAGATATGCGTATGTAATATATGGAAAATTGATTGCATTGAATGAATGAGAGACAGAGAATTTTCCTTCACTGTGTTGACAGTTTCTCAATGTTTTCAGGGGGGAGAGAGAGAGCCGAGTAAGGAGCATGAGAACATATATGTTTGGAAAGACTATTCACTAAGCACTGAATTATTAGCAGCTTGCACTAACTCACAATTAATAAATAATAAATATTAGTGCTATGAAAAAAAGTGACAATCAAGAAGGGAAAAGAAGTTTATAAAAAAAATTATCACTGATTGATTGCATTTACACGTCGCTTCAGAAAGCGACAGCTCACATTCTCACAATCACACCAACGAAGATAAATGTTGACTAAATCAAATTTCCTATTTTTTCCGACAATACTCCTAACAACCTTTTTTGGGAGCCATTCCTAACAAATACTTTTTTGGCAATTCATTCTTTTCAATTTTTCTCGTTATCTTTAAGTAGTTTAGCAAATTAATTTTCAATTAATTATATGGTTTATTTAAATATTAATATCTTAATTTTAGACATTAAAATTATTATTTTGACTGAATTTTAATTATTTAAAACATATTAAAAATTTAAATTTTTTCTTCTTAAATAAATAATTAACATCCATATTTTTTTTTCAAAATTATATTATAGGGTAGAGTTTTTCTTATAAAAGACAACAAGGTTGTTAAATACGTGTTTGAAAAGTTTCTAAATTATGGTTTTATAAGCCTTTTTAGGTAAAATATAAGTTTATAAAAATTTTAAAATAAATAATTATATTTGTCTAAAAAAATTTTTAGATCAAATTATAATTTAAAATTAAATTTTTAGATAAACTAGTAAGACTAAATTCTAGAACAGTAAAAGAATTTATAGATTATCTAATTACTATTTTATCCTTATTTTTCTACTCTCTTTTCTCTCACTCTCACTCTCTCTGCTTCCTCTCTGACTCTCTGTGGATCTTCCCTATCTCCACCGTTGAGCTCTTCCTTCTTCGTCGTTATCCTTGTGCAAGTCACCGTTAAACTCGTCATCGTCACTAGTAGAGGAAAGAAGAAGATGACCAGTTCTAGCGTCTGTCGATAGAGGAGGGAGAAGAATGTGAATAGTATGCATGAACACTAAGCGTGAACAGTATGAGTGATGTGCATAATGACTGATGAACAATGTCGAGATTGATTTAATTAATATTTTTTTATTTTATACTCTTTTTAGTAATTTATTAATCACAAATATTTATAATATTAACTATCCAAATACTTATTTATTCAAATTATTTTTTTTATTTTTTTTAAAAACGGTTCAAAAGTTATTTTTCTTCTCCCATTCTTAAAAATCTATTCTAAAACAAATATAAGCACACAAATTAAATAGTAATCCACATCCCTCATATTCACGCACACAACTCTAAGGGCTTGTTTGGTATGAGAAATTTGGAGGAGAGGAGAGAGGAAGGGAGGGATTTTGCTCCCCTCCCCTTGTTTGGCTCCAAAAAATATTTAGAAGGGGAGGGAAAATTTTTTAAAATTTCCCCTCCCCTCCTCAACTTTGCCTCCCCTCCAAATTTGGGGGAATTTGGAGGGGAGGGATGAAATTATTATTTTATAATATTAATATATTCATAATTTTTTTAATATCCTAATATTATCCTTATATTATATTTTATTAAAATATTCTATAAAATAATATAAGATAAATTTATTTATATAAAAATATTTTCCCTCCCTTTCCCTCCTGAACCAAACAAGGTAATATAAAAATCCCTCTCCTCCCCTCTCTTAATCTTAATCCAAACAAGGTAATAATAAAATCCCTCTCCTTCCCTTCCTTCCCTTTCCCTCTATTAAAATCCTTCCCCTCCCCTTCTCTCTACCATAAGGGCTTTGGTTTCTCTGTTTGTTTGTTGGGGTGGGGTCCGCCATTTCGTGTTACGCTTTGCTGTTTTGTGGTGTTTAAGCTTATTTATGCTGTACTGGTCTTTTTCTTTTTAGTAGCTTGTTGGTTTTATACCCGACAAATATGATATTTTGGGTTGTTGGGGAGGGGAGGGGAGGGGTGGGAATTGAAAAAAAAAACAGAAACTAAATTGCCGGATAATTGTAAGCTGTAAATCACAAAAAGAAACATATCATATTTCATGTCATGCAATTTATTATTTATTTTAAATTATTTAATACGTGAAATAATTGAGCTTCGTTTTGGGGGCCTGAGTGGTAATTGAGCTGATGGGAATATCTAGAAAGAAAATGATACTTTATGCGAAAGATAAGAAATGTGCTGTTCGAATGAGTCTCACGCACCTTGCCAAAAGAAGAAATGAAAGGAATCAATCGGAGTGGGTTGGTGAAATAAAGCGAAAGTTAAAAAAAAAAGAAAGTGGTCGTGACACACATGAAATGTTAAATTACTCCCTCCCATCTTATATATAAAAGAAATATTTTTAGGATGATCTCATCCTATTTATAATATATACACTAACATGATGTCTGAAATTATCAACATTTTTTAATTTTTATCTCCATTAATAATATGTCAAATCACTGTACTAATTATTTCTCTCACCTTTTATTTCTTCAGTATTTTAAAAAATAAAATACAAATTTTGTATATGTATTGTATTTAAGTAATTTTAACTAACTTTTTAATCAATTTAATTTAATTATTTACATTTTATATTAATTGACTGACTAATTTTACTGAGAAAACGGTAGTCATGGACATATAAAACAAATTCAATGATACTTAAAGGATAAGATCATGCAGTAGTGCATGATACGAATTGTAGGATGCTTAATGATGAAGCTGATCTATTAATTAATTATTTAAAGGTCAAATATCAGTTATCTCGTGCAATATTATTTTATCTAAAGTGTTTTCGTTTTCTAATTAATTTGTAGGCAGAAATATATATATATATATATATATATATATATTCCTTTTGATGCCCCTCACTTTGCAACGAGTTTTAGGAATGAGTGACATAGGAAAGTGGCTATATCTTTCTCCAACTGCGATCTTGATCAGGAGATTAGCCAAAAGGAGGGAAACAAAACCCCAGCCGCCGGACAAATTAAACTTGTCAAACCTTGATTAACTTGGCTCTAATAGCATGTGAGAAGCGAGAATTCTCCGAGAGAAAAAGAAATTGCATATCTTGGCATGTACATGGTTTTTTTTTCTTTTAAATTCAGACGGCAGACATATAGACTGATAAAATTAGGGGTCGAACCCTAAATCTTGTGCCAATAGCACATCCTGTGTTACTAGCCCAAATGCCCAAATGGGTCGTATTGAATAATCAGAATAACCAACAACTACATTATTCTACAATAATTTTATAGCAGTTCAACAACCAGAGACAGAACTGAACCATCATGGTAAAAAAACACAGAAAAAAATAGAGCCAAAAGCAAATAAAACCTTAAGTTACCAGAGGATCATGTACCAACAAGCTTAAGTCAGCAGGACGAGTTGAAAATTGAGCGTTAGTATCATCGAAAAAGGCTCTGGACAATCCAAAGTCAGCAATTTTAGCTTTCATGCTTTTGCTTAGCAAGATGTTAGAAGTTTTTACGCCTCTATGGATTATTGCTGGCTTACAGCCATTATGGAGATAATCCAATCCTGCATTTTTTATGAGCGAAAGGATAATTTCTAAAGCTAAAATAAAGGAAAAAGATCACTACTGAAAACAATGAGAAAGAATTAAAGCAAAGGAACATGGATTGAAAATTTCAAAGAAGGGAAAAGAGTACTACACCTCACATGCTGCATCCAATGCGATCTGAAGCCTCTCATTCCATTTCAAAACACATGGGTTCTTATCTGCAAAATACATATTTAGGCTGTGCAAAGAAAAATGTCATGTACCCCACAAACTAAATACTTCTTCAATCCTTAATATATTATTTATTTAACTAATTTATTTATATTAAAAAAATTAATTAAATTATTTAATATGACATATTTTATATAAAATATTCTAAATATTTTTCTGAATAGTTGGTTAAACTAAGTAGTATATGTACCCTTTTGGATAAATTTTTGAAAAAATAGTTATAAAAAAAAGTTTAGATAAATTTTAGAAAAAAACTTCTGGAGAAGAGTTTATAGAAAAAAGTAGTTATGAATAATTAGTATTTGAATAATTATTATTAGAAAGACTTTTTTTATTAATAAATTATCAGAAATTATATAATTTTATTAAAAATAGGAGTTATAAAAGAGGAGGGAGGAGATATAATAGAAGAGAGAAAAAAAGCATGAATAAAATAATAATTAGGTAGTCTATAAGTATTTTTACTCTTTCAGAAGTTATTATTATTAGCTAATACAAAAATTTAGTTTTAAACTATAATTTAATCTAAAAAAACATATGACTGTTTATTTTTTAAAAAAAAATTAAATTAAAATTTAAGTAAAAAGAGTTTAAAATCTAGATTTTGATAAAAATTTATTTACGTAACCACTTTAGATGAATTAACCAATTTATGAAATGTTTTATTAATCCTATAATCATAAGCTATTAATTTTATTAACAAAAAAATACCCACATTGAAATTTTAAATGTTAATAAAATATGTATAAAGGTTCACATATTAAATTTAAATTTTTAAAATAATAATGACTATCACAGAAAATTATCATTTAATATTAGCGGTGTTAGAGATAGAGGACGGGAAAGATACTTTAATTTAGAGTATTAATTTTTTTTTAAAAAAAATGAAAATTATATTATTTTTGTCTATAAAATATCAAAATATCACTAATTTTATATAGAATATAGAATGTGAAGATCAAACAACAAAAAACACATTTGGCAAGGGGGAAATAGAAGTCGTTGCTGAGGGGCCCCAATCCGTATAATGTTAGATGACTAAAGATGCATTTTTGCCTAGTTAATTTGAATGATTTTCTTCACTCTTTTAAATAATTAATAAGGGTATTTTTATAGAGAAAACATTAATGCATTAGATAATTCCTATTTTTAAATTTATTGTTTTAAAGGGGTAAATTAATTAAATTCTCAGCACAGTTAATTGCCAACTCAGAATTAAGTTGGCATCAATTTAATTTGGTGTTATTAAAGCAGTTGGTAAGGCGTTCGATCAAGTTGAATTTTTTTTATTAATTAAAGTTTTATGATATTTCATATTAATTACTTATAAAGATTCGAATGTAAGTTGAGATTTTAAACTGAAAAAGAAAATATTTTAGAATAACTTTGAAACAGTGTTTTGTTGAAATTACACGTTCCTTCATGCATGGTTCCCAAACAAATTAAAAATTCAAGCGTGAAGCCATCTGGTTCTGGAAGCTAAAACATGACACGTATTAATAACACCATCAGAAACAAGAGGCAATAAGTAAGCCGTAGAGACATGTGCCTGTATTTAGTGTTAAATAATACTTCGAATATGAATATACTCGAACACAAGACTATTGATTAAGCTGAAATGACTTTCAACTAATTAATTTAAGCGTTTGGTGATATCTCAGCGATTTTCTCTACTGATATTTCTTTATGATTTACTTTTTATGCAAACTTCAAAACAAAGATATAAGATGTGCCATAACATGACATAACAAGTTAAGTGGCGATCTTAACATTTAGATTTGATGTACTTTCCATATGAACCAAGCAAGTGATTCACATGAAATATATGAAAACCAGGGCATGATGAAATCCTTCCTCTTTTCATACTATATATAAATATATAACATATTCTCCAACACATCCAACACAAGCATGCAGTAAATTACAACTACAAAAACAGCATCTCAATGTGTAGCACAAGACTTCATCGAACTAAAGACCTGAGATTTGTTGTTCTATAGCATCTCTGGCTTGGCCAAGTTGTGATTTTGGGATGGTGGGCTTAACACTAAAATGAGTCTCCTTCGTCTTCTCTCTGCTCTCATCTTCCTTCTTCCCTGATCTTCTCTCATCATCATTCTTCTTCTTCTCTAATCTGCTGTCATTTCCCTCATTTCTCTTCTTAAATATATTAAAACCCAACCGAAACTTTAAAGTGAATGCCAGTGTGGCTCCTGATATAGCTGCAGCTCCCCCTGTCGCTCCTGCGATTATGACAATTTTCTTTCCTCTGTTGCTCCCCGGTTGCTCCACATGGTCATCGGTACTGGCCAAATAACAAAAAAAAAAAACGAAAAGAAGAACTCAATATAGTGACCAAAGATTAACTCTTACACTGTGATAATAAAAAAAGGGAATTAGAATTCTGGATTAATTATATATAAAGATTAAAATAAAAACAAACCTCAAATTCAAATTGCCAGCGTTCTTCTTGTCCACCAAAGGTTTTGGAATTAGACCTTTGATTTTATTCCCAGTCAAGTTACTACAAATAAACGCATTATTGTAAGATCTGTGTGTGTGTGTGTGTGTGAAATAAAAGGATATGCTAATAGTAATAAGAGTATTTATAATGAAAAGTTACTCTATATTGTTATAGCTTACACATGGTTTAATTTTTTTTGGTACTGCTAAAGACTGGTATTTCTCCAGTCAAATTGTTGTTTGACAAATCCCTGGAAACATGAATAAGAAAGTATTAGATGACAAATTAAAAATATGGTGATCACCAACAATCAATTAGTCACTTACAAGGCCTTCAATTCTGTGAAATTGGAGAAAGAAGGAGCTATTTTTCCGGAAAGATTGCTAGAGCTCAAGTTTCTGCAGCTTATATCATGTCAGGTTAAGAATCAAGGTTCATATTAATTGCTTTGTAATCAAGCACAAGCAAGGAAGAAAACAGAGACCTCTATGAACGGATAGCACATATATAAACTCTTTTTGATATATTCATTCTGCAAGTTTTAAAAGATAAGAATTTATATATCTTATACTAACATTGATGTGATTCTTGGAATGCCATTATTGTTGCAAGTGAGACCTTCCCATGTGTAATTCACTGGCATGCATGGATCTCCTTGCCAACTGATTTTTTTGATGCCATACTCTCTTTTTATGTCTTGGATAGCAACAACTGTTACAAATCATTATATTAACTAGGAAAACATTAAATTTTATATATATAACTAAACAATTAAACTCACCATCTCCTTCATCGGTTGTAGAATTAACTGGCTGAGGAAGAACTCTGAAGATTTCGTAAGCATTGAGCATGGCAGGTAATTGAGACTCTAAGGTTGATCTAATGGAAATATTGCTAATATGATCATCTCTATTAATATTCCTAAAAAGAGTAGTGGGCTGCAAGTGTTCAAGAGCAAAGGACACATCAACCCCATCACTGAAACTAATAACCATCTTCCTCATCTGCTGATTCTGTGATGACTTGTTCACAAAGTCATAAAAATGAAGGTACACATAATAGTCATATGCGGGATCACCATATGAATCCATGCTGATAACTAGAGAAGAAGATACATTCACAGACTCAACTGCACTACTCAACACTTCTTTTGGCAGTTTGTAAGTATTTTCACTTGTATCACTGTCAATAGCCATAGATGCACTGATTCTCACTGACTTTCCCATTTTTCTGTTGAACCAGGACCTTCCATAGATATCATCTGTGTATCTGTATAATTAAGAAATATCAGGGTCATATTAGTAATATTTCCAAATAAGATCATACAGCTGGGGGTAACAGACATGGGAATGTTGAGATGGATGTATATCATACAAGAGAAGATAATATTCAAAATGGTCATATCAAAGGAAAAGTATTGGAGAGAAAATTGTGGAAAACAATTTGAGGTGATCCAAACATGTATAAAGAAGGCTGTTAGAGACGTCAATGAGAAGAGTAGATAAGACAGTATAGAATTATCTGAATATAACTACGTGAAGACTAAAGAACTTGTGGTAATGAACAAAAGACTGATTACCTTATGTAAGCAACATTATCTTCAGACATACCCAGCTGGGAGCGTGACATGAGTCTTAACAAACTCGAAGCTGTCTGATAATACCTATAATTCTGCCATGGCAAAACTTCCAACAATGAAATGAAGGGTGTTCCTTGGCCTGTGTTTACAAGACATACGTTGATGTTGTCTTCATCAGTTGGAGAGACATGAATGAGCTCGAAACTTATGATGTCTCCATTGCTTCGTTAATTGTTGCCCAGTAATTGACACCAATGTACAAATCAAAGGATGGGATTGTTCTTTTATTATCGTAGTTTCCGTAGGCGAAGAATGCTCGTACGAGGTAGAATGTGTTTTTGGTAGGTGTTGGCACCGTGTAGCAATTCCTGTTCCCTTTTGGAAAGCTTCTTAATGTCTTCAGCTGATTCCCAATCTGTTCTTTATAGTGATTATTCGATGACACATTATGGGCTTCCCCGAATTCAACGAACCTATTGTCATTATCTGTTTGGTATGCAGATTTGGTTTTTGGGTCTATGTAATCCTCTCGTGCCCCACAATCAATCCTTATGCTGTCCCTGTCTACATCTAGAACTCAAAATCAATATCAATATTAATAAACCCCTGTTTTTTATTAATCAATATCGTTAAAACACAATTCACAAGGAATAAAATAAAAGACAAGTCCCCTCTTTCAAGCTCCACGTCTTGCCTAATAGATGCAAGTTGCTTAAAGATAAGTTAATATCTTCTCTAAAAGTGTGACGAATAAGTGTCCCTTTGGAGTTATTTATATATTAGATTAAAAAAATTAATAAATAGGCTATATTATAACAAAATGCAATGATATTTGATTAACATATCATTGCTTAAAATTTTGTTATTTAAAATATTTTTTAAATTTTTTCTCTCCATATTTTTACTAATCATTCTCACATCTCATCCCTTTTTCTCTACCTAACGATAATTAAATAAAAATAAAATAAAAAATAATTATTAATAATCTTCTAGATAGAATTATATTTGAAGCCAAGAATTTCTTCTACAATTATAATAAGGTTCTCACCGAAAAGTAAATATGATATAAAATTTATAATAAATGCATTATTTGTAAAGTACGAGAAGTTCAAACTATTTCTCAGATTTTCCATAGCTGGTGGCAAAAAGCAAGTACGAAAAGTGGGAGAGGCAAACAGGGCAGAGCCATTAGCCAAAAGCAACTGCTTTGATTAGCACTAATCTTTTCTATTGCACGGCAATAATTGAGATGTATAGTAGTAATATTGGTCTCCTTGTGGCATCATATATTCTAAAGTTATCTGTCCAAGTATTATAAAGCATTAAATATTTTGTTCTATTAATGCCCCTTAGAAACTACACTGCTACCAAAATTAAATGGGAAAACTTTTGAAAAAAATATTAAGTTGAGATAAATTTAATTAATTTAACCGTCTTAAAGTAATGAAGACTACATTTGAGACAGGAAGGAGAATTATCTTTATGTAATTATTTCCTAACAACAATTATATTTATTTTTGTAAGTTTTTTACTCTTAATTTATGTTTTGTTTAGGTAATAAAAAAAATACTACTTCGAAATTATTTTAAGATCTTTATTTTATCTAAAATAATTAATATGAAGTTACAAATATATGTATATATATATATAAGTTTATAATGTAATCCACTAACCAATTGTTTTAAAAACAAGAGTCCCTGTTACTCATAAAATTAGTAAATGAAACATCAGGCACTAGGCATCATCAAGTGTTGAATAATGACTTAAAATTATGTCAGAATTGTGGACAATGAAGACATACACAAGATTATTCTTGAGTTAAACCACAAAACTGCATGGAAAATAACAAAGTAGTTAAGACGGTTGAGATCATGAAGAGAGATTTAATTTACCAGAATCGGCAGTATCTGCGAGAGCTTGTGCAGAGCTGGTAAGAAGGAAGAAGAAGAAGAAGGAAGCAAAAACATGCAAGACCAGAAGCCACTGCTGTGTCTTCTTGTTCTTCATCTTCATTACTCTTAATTAGCAGCAAACCAGGTTGAGAGCTGAGCCGCCTTGGATTCTTTTGGCTACATATAGCCTTTCCTCTTCCATTATTCTACCTTCTTCACTGTGCCAGAAAACGACACATCTTCTGAGCATTAGGTAATTATATAATATAGCTAATACTCAGAATAGTTTTTTCGTAGGTTGTTAGAGATGTTTAAGACGTCAGCATGCCACGTTCAACTAATTTGGATTACTAAAAGTGACTTGAGTTAAAAGGAGTGAGAGATTGGTCCAGAATGCTCCTCAAGGAAGCTTAATTAAATCTTTAATTGATGAGTGGAACTAAAAAGTAGGAATTGATGAAAATCATAATTCTAAAACGAAGAAAGAAAACCTGAAAACGTAACATAAAGTTCCCACACCACACCTAATTCTAGCTAAACTCTCATTTAAGCTTTTATAATTAGAGAGAGAGGAAAAAATAGTCAATTAAGAACATAATTTTAATATATATTTTTAATTTCTTATTAAATTATTTTTTGTGCACAAAATGCAAGTAACCTTCAAAAATATAATTAATACTATCTCTGGGCCAATTTATAATAAACAAATTAAATTTAACTATAACTTGTTTATTGACACACAAGATATTAAAATGAAAGAAATTATACTTTAGAAGGAAAGTTAACAAATATGTGGTTTGAAGGAGTAGTGACCCATTTGTTGCCAGAGCCTGTAGGAAAAGAAAAAGAAGGAAAACAAAACAAAAGAGAAAGGTCATACATATACACACACACACACACACACACACACACACACACACACACACACACATATATATATATATATAGTGGGAGACACATGAACTGTCAAGAACGTACGTTATGCTGACTTAAAAGTAACTTTCTTTGTTCTTTTTTTCTTTAGAAAATATAAATATATATTATTGATATATTAATGGTAGGGCGAGTTAGCCCGATGGTCAACTTATGCCCGTCTATTTATTTTTTTTAGGCATGGGCATGAGCCCGTTTAAACCAATATTAAATAGATTGAGTTGAATCCGTTTAGGCTCCAACATGCATGGGCAGCCTATTTATCAAAGATAAAAATATTTTTCTATTTAAGCACATTTGAAGTTCTAATAACAATGAGAATAAAACAACAATAGTACACACATGATATGATTGTTCATTCTAAAATCAGAAAATAACACTCCATAATAATAACTACAAATTTATAACCACACAATCTACAATGATCACATAATATAATCATTCATAATTTTAATTATTCAATTGAATTATGATTATACATCATCTACATTATATTTACTTGTGATAGTTATAGACCGAATTGTCTCTACCTCTACAAAACAAATTCAAAAAAATATATTAGTATGTAATAAAAATAAATTTAAATAATATAATATAATAAATTAAATAAAAAAATATATGGGTGGGCTACGGGCTGACCATGAGCCCGTTTAAGCCTTCCCGTTACGGGCCTATTTTGGACAGACTTAAACGGGTAAAATGATATCAGGTTGCGGGTGGGTATACTGGGTTGCGGGCACCTTGCTCACCCCTAATTAATAGTTAAATTAGACTTTTCTTTAATTTCCATTGTTGAATATTAATGTCATTGGGGAAAATTGACAAGGGATGCTCCTAATTGATAATTGTTTAGGCATTTTAAAAGTAATATATATAGGTCTATTTGGATAAGAGTTTAAAAAATGACTTATAAAAAAATGGCTTTTAAACAATTTTTAGAAAAATGACTTTTTGGAGAAGAGCTTATAGAAAAAAAGTGGTTCTGAATGAATGAGTGTTTGGATAATTATTACCAGAAAAACTTTTATAATTAGAAAATTAATAGTAAGGATATGATTTTATCAAAAATATAAAAGATGAGAGAGAGTGAAGGGTAGAGAAGAGATAAGAGAGAGGAGAGAGGTGGAGAAGAGAGAGAGATTGTGTAAGAAAAAATAAGGGTAAAATAATAATTAGGCAGTACATAAACTCTTTTACTATTCTAAAAGTTATTCCTAATAGTTTCTTTAAAACTATAGTTTTAAACTATAATTTGGTCTAAAATCTTTTTTCGATAAATATAACTATTTATTTTAAAATTTTTTAAAACTAAAGTTTGAGCTAAAAATCTTGCTAAATTAAATAGAAAATAACTGGTCAATATTTTAAAAGCCTTGCTAAATCAAATAGCTGGACCTTTATTTCAAGGAAATCAAGCGGAATTTATGTTATATATATCATCAACTTGAATATTGATCAATGGGGTTTAAGTCCTCCTTTTTTTTTTGAAAAAAAAATAACTTTTAATTTTTTAAGCGATTATATGGAACTAATTTATATACAGTTTTATCAATTAATTAAGCATTAAAAAAATGTTTTGATCTTCAGAATATTGGATATTGTTGGATCGTACAAGCTTTTTGCATGTCTAGATATATATATCCTGCAATCCCAAGCCTTTCTTTTCACTTGAAAACATTTGAGCTTTTCTCTATAATAAGCAAACATTAATTTCATTCAATCGAGTCACTTAAAAATCAAGAGAACACGAGGATTCCTATGTTTGGCTTTCGTAATCGTCATTAGCAATATCGAGCTCCTTAAAACATTTCCCTTTTATGGTCAAATAGCTCCTATAAGACTAAAAACAACAAATCCAGAACCTTCAATGCATTTACATATTGTTAGAACAAACCAAACAACCAAACAGTTTAGTTTTACTAAGCAAAACAAATTAATTACAATCCTACCTAGCAGATGGAGGTGAGTATGGTACTGCAGAATGGGAATAACTTGTTTCCAATAATAAAGTGCTTGAAATTAAACTGCTGCTTTCTGCACTTTCAAGTGAAGTTTCCATAGCCAAACACTGCTTTAGATCAATTACAACTGAACTTATACCAGGTCTTTGGATTGCTGTTGGGGTAATGCATGACATGGCTATCTCTAGAAACTTTCATGCTGAAGAACTACTGAATTTTCCTTCTAATCGTGGATCCACAATGGCTTGGATATCCCCATTCTCAAGCTTTGGTTTGACCCAATCAGATATGTGACGTGTGCCTTCAGACGTTCTGGTTATTGCTTGTTGGCCAGTCATTAGCTGGAGCAGAATTACCCCAAAACTATAAACATCGCTTTTCTTTCTCAAGTTTCCAGATCTATGGAATCTGGAATTTTTGCAAGATTGATTAGTCATTGAAGAAATTAATTAAGCTAAGCAGGTAGTTTATTTTTATATAACAACATACTCAGGGTCGATGTAACCAAATGTGCCTGCCGGGCGAGTTGTAATATGAGTGTCAGTTTCATTGGCAAACGCTTTAGACAGTCCCAAATCAGCAATCTTGGCTTGCATGTTTTCACTTAGCAAGATGTTTGAAGATTTTAGGTCTCTGAATTATTGGTGGCTTACAACCATTATGTAGATAGTCCAATCCTACATTTCCATTGACCAAGTAATTAAACTGAATGACAAAGGAAAATGAACTGCTGCTAATTAATGTAACGATGGGAAAGAAAGAGAGAAAAGTTTACAAACCACATGCTGTATCCAATGCAATTTGAAGTCTCTCATTCCAGTTCAAAATATTTGGGGTCTTATCTGCAAAACATTCATAAAACAGCTTTTCACCTAAATTAGAACATAAAATGACTCCTATATTCTTAACTATAGGGAGAAATTCTAGCACTGACACAAAATTATTCTTTAACAATAATAAGTTGGAAATTAATAAGACTGAACAAACCTGACAGTAGGTTCTGGAGATTTCCCTTTGCCATGTATTCATAAATCAGAGCTTTCATGTCCCCATCATCACAATAGCCAACAAGAGAAAGAAGATTTCTATGATACATAATGGATAATAGTTTTGCCTGCATTTATTTTGTGCCTTATTATACTCATATATCATGGTTAATAAAATGGTTGAAAACCGAACACACACATGTATAATTAATGGTTTTCATACCTCTGATAGAAACTCCTTAAAGCCTTGCTGTGATGACTGAGAAAGTAACTTGACTGCAACTTGAGTACCATCGTTTAGTCTTCCGAGGTACACTTTTCCAAATCCCCCTCCTCCAATTTCAGTTTCAAAGTCATTGGTAATACCAAGAACTTCAGCTTGAGAAAACCCTTGACTTTTTGATTTAAGCTGATCAATATATTTCTTGGAAAACAATGCTGTAGCAATGTACAATAAAATTTCAATATCATTGTATGTGTGTAATTGATTTTTTCTTGTTTAGAAATCTATACTTATATACAAGAAAAAGGGCAAGTTAATCAGAAGGACGATTGAATTTGCAAACCTGTAAAAAGATTCTCATATGTCCAAGGAAAATAAATTCAGAGAATTCAATAAAAGTGGGGTACTTGGTCACCTTTTGTATCAGTAACATGTTTATTTTTGTAGAGAATCAAAGAAATGTAGGCTATTATTGCAAGAACCGCTACAGAAGCTACAGATGCAACAAGTGGTTTTATGAACATTTTTGTAGTGTTTTTGCAAGAGCCCTTCCGACAGAGACCGGGATTTCCATCCAAGCTAAGAAAAAATAAACATCAATATATGCAAGTGTCAGTTTGAGTAATGAATTGATGATCTGTAATATAAGAAATGAAGACCACATTTGCGTAAGAAACATATCAAACAGGGAAAATGAGTGAAAAATTAGCCAAATAATCGTTTGAAGAGTCTTATTATAAAAAGAACAAAAAGCATTCCCTGTGGAGAATGGAATTACTGAGTAATGAAATTATAATGAGTTTAAATTATACTGAACATACATCAAAGTTAAACCAGTGGTTGACTTCTCCCTCAGGGCCTTGGGAATTGAACCTGTCAGATTATTTCCTGTCAAATTACTGTAAATGCATCAGTGATGAGATAAATTGCAAGACTTCTTGCACAAGAAATTACTGTTGCTATGCTCAAGATCTTGCAACTTACAGTAGTTTCAAACTGGGCAAGTTTGCTAAGGATTCTGGTATTTCTCCATTTAATTGGTTGTTTGACAAATCCCTAAAATGTGTAACTCATTATTACCGTCACATATTTCCTTGTAGACGGACAAATGTGAAGTTTCTATAACATATGGTAGGAAAAATTCAAGTTGACTTTGAATAGATGATACTTACAAGGTCTCCAACGTCATGAGATTGGAGAATGAAGTTACCATCTCTCCTATCAATTTGCTTGAGCTCATGTTCCTGTTTACACATTGACAAGAATGAACACGTTGTTGCCAGTATAACACAAGCAAGGAATACGAGAGACAAAAGTCAAAGTAAAGACAAAAGTTAAAATAATATTCGATGTATCATTAAACAGCAGGAACAGAAGATGATACTCTTGAACGATAATATTTGTCTATTTGGTGAAGTTTATTTTCCATGAAAATTATCATGCATTAGAACTCTGAAGATCAAAATAGATCAAAAGACCATTACTCACAAAGAAGTGATCCTTGGAACGCTGTCAGAGTAATTACAGGTAACACCTTCCCATCTATACTCTTGGCATGCAGGGATCACCTTGCCAACTGATTCTCATTATGTTATAAGTATGTTTGATGTTCCGCAAGGCATCAACTGTTAAATGGAAGTGACCTTGTGACCTTTTAAATTGAAGAAAATAGGGGAAATTAGTTAAATGCACCCCTTTAGAAATTTTATTGGTCAAAAGGACTAGAATTTAAGCGAATATAACCTATTTTCAACAAATACAACTCTTCTTCATCAATATATATAGGTAACATGTCTTCAGCCATGTGAAATAACTTTTGTTTTGAATAATTTTGCATATAGTTGAAGATAGATTATATACGATCAAAAAAGAGTTGCATCTGTTGTACTAAGTACCTTTGGCCAATAAAATTTTCAAGCGGATACATTTAACCAATTTTCCCAAGAAAATATGATAAACCTAAAACGATCAATCTGTTGGAAATCGTGCCCTAGGGGCCAATCATTGTCTTATGAACATTATTGATTTATGAATTTATTAATTGAGTTATCATATTATTTGCATGTTTACTATGATGACCATCCTTGGATAATTCATGATATTATCCTAAATGTCCCTGGTCGATCATCTATGTGGGAGCACAGATGAAATAAGACCAGTATGACTTTGAAGATGTATAGAGATATAAATCAAAGTCATAAGCACATGTAAGAGTACAGGGTGTTGGACCGACCCGCTATGAGAGAACTGCATGGGTAACGTCATAAGCTTCTCTCATATACAAACCATGTCAATATACCCTTTGACCTGAGATCATCATGGATTCCTACATGACAAAACGCTCAGCTTTGACCTAGTCAAAAGTCACTTTTGACCGAGTGATCATAAAGACTATGTTCGGGCTTAGTGGTTTTTCATGCGGAGGAATGTGAATGGTCAAGATGGAATTTGTCCCTCACATTCGTGGAGAGATATTACTGGGCCCCTCGATGAGTGAGTCTGAGAAATGTATGGCCATACTGTAATGGAAAGGTAGTTCCATTTCTATAATCAGACTACTCAGGGATCGAGAAAGTAACGGTCAGGAATAGGAGGATGACATTATCCATGCCTTATCCATGACCAAAATATCGCGTGATAGAAGGGACATGATATGGTTGTATAAAAGGTTACATCGTTTAACGATCCTCATATGATTTGGGTAGTCGTTATGTCTTGCTAGAGACCGCTTGCGACTTGTGGGCTAGTATAACAAATGGCCCACTGCCAACTTCATATGGGCCTACAGGGTCGCACACAAAATAGCCCAACACGAGCTATGGTGTCCAGATTCATTGAATCTAAGACATGTCTAGATTCAATGAATGATCCAGGGTGGATATATATATTTATTTATATTTATATTCGTATATATATAAATTCGTATATATATTATATATATGAGATATATGAGATTTAATTTATAAGGATAAATTAAATATCTATCATGTTTGAAATTCGAAATTCAAATTGATAGGATATCTCATATAAGAGATATTTATAAGATTTAATTTATAAGGATAAATTAAATCCCTATCACGTTTGAATTTGAAATTCAAATTGATAGGATATCTCAAATTTGATTTATGGGAATAAATCAAATATAACTCAGTCTCATCTTTATTTAAAGTTAAATAAATAGGTAATTAAATCTGTGGGACGGATTTAATATTATTTTATTTAATTAGTTTCTTATAAAATTATACAATATATGATATTGTATCAATTCGGAATTAATATAAGATTAACTCCAAAATCCAATTAGGTTAAGTGGAAAAACGCATAGCATCCTCTATATCTGATTGGAGGAGCTACGTTTGAAAATAACACAGAACACAAAAGGCCGAACGGAATCTGCAAAAGGTTTGCAGACAAGAAACTGCTGAAATAGAGACGGAGACTTGTGAAAGCCTTGGAGGGACAGGAGACGCTAGCACGTCATTCGTGGTTGGAACGCTGTTCGTGTGGATACCAGTAGAGGAAGCTGACCTGAGGCGTCGACTTCTTGTGATCGGAAAGAGACCACCGTCCGCGGAGAGAATCTGTGAAGGTCGCTGAGGAACACTCCGTCGATTTCTTGCGATCAGAAAGAGATCACCACCCACGTAGAGAAGCTGTGAAATTCGCTGAGCAACACTAAGGGTAATGATTCTTTCCACTTGACTTAAACACATACGGTAGATCCTGGCAAGGAATGGAAAATTTTTTAAAGTTTATTTCCGCTGCGTGTCTTCTAATTCCTTACACAATCAATACTTGCCATCTTCTTCATGAGTTGGGGAATTTGGTTGGGGAAGTGCACTATAAATCTCATAAGCATTGATCATGGGGGGTAAACCCGAACCTGGGGTCGATGTGATTGAAATACGATCAACAAGAACCCCCTTTGGAATTCTCTTAACCAAGGTATAAACATCCTGGTAGTTAAGAGATACATTGTCTCGGATCTCATCAGTGAAAGTGATTTGCATGCTTCTTACTTGACCCTTAGAATGCTCATCGAAATCACAAAAATCAAGGTAAACATAGTGTTCGCTATCTGCTGTAAAATTAATCGAGTTCAAGTTGATATATAAGGAAGGCGAATTATACTTTGGTCGTATTGCCGTTGTTAGCACTTCATCAGGTAGTCTGTATGCTTTCACATCACTGTTAATTGCTTCTGGTGTGGAGAATCGCTCTGTGTTGTCGATATGTACATTGAACCAGGACCTACCATAGACATCATGTGCATACCTGCATTATTGTTTGAGCAAAAGACATTAATGAATTCTACTTATACAAGAATGAACGAACAGTACATGTCATGAGAGACACATACCTGATAAATTTTAGGTCTTCGGACATACCCAAGTTAACACAAGTCATGAGGCCTAATGGCAGCAAACTGGAGGTGGCTCTATATATAGAATTTGACAAAGGCCATAGTTCTAACAACGAAATAAAGGGTGTGCCTTTACCAATGTTTATAAGACAGACATCGATGTTGTCTGTCGTGGAAACTTGGGTGACTGTTTTTCGTCGAATAACAGTGACATTATCCAACTTAATTTCTGTCCAAAAGTTGACGCCAATGTGTAAATGGAAGGATGGAATATAGTTTTTGTTGTCGTAGTTTCCATAGGACATGTAAGCCCTAATGAGATAGTTGTGTTTCCCTTGCTTGGGTTTGAGTGTGTAGCAATTCCTTTTGCCTTCTGGGAAACTTCTCAATGTTTTCATCTGTTCCCAAACTTGTTCTTGGCTATTATCAAAGTTATAAGAAGAGGATACATTATATATTTTGCCAGATTCTACAAACTCTGCGTCATCTGCCTCATGAAAGAATCGATTTGCATCCCAAATGTCTTGGGTTACACCACAATCAATGCTTATCACCCCTAATTAAATTCCAAAACAGACAAAAACGTTATGTTTTTTGTATATGTAGCGGGGAGTGGCTAGACAAATACTTTTTTTTTTTGTCGTATTACAAGTCACTTTTTCATATGAATATGAATGTAAATTTAGCCTTAGATTCCGTTAGACTTTGTTTTCTTACACTAAAATGTACATTAAATAGAAATAAAATTAAAAAAATATTTAATTTTAAGATAGAATTAATACGATGATATTTAGGATCTTTTTTATTTTCATAAAATTTGTTAACTATAAATATGATCATATGAATAAACATGAATCATCAGTATATCAATGTCAAAGATAAGATAACTTATTTATTGTTCAAATTCCATGTGACACCTATGAAACACGACAAATTATTGTGTAATACTGACTCCCACATAAGCACTTTTTATCTACTTGACCAAGATTTAAAAAAAAAATTGTTAAAAGTTCGTTGAAGTTATCAAATGTGTAAAAGCATTTATGAGATTTCAAAACTCCATGTATTTTATAAATTCATGTGCCACTTAATTAATTCATATTTTCAAAACAAAAAGGGTATTTTTGGGAAAAGATTGATTAATGCTTGAGAAAATTTGTGCAACATATTTAGGACCAAGAAAACTTTCTAAAAAGGTCTCATAAAAAGTACAGATAGAGCATAATAAATATTACACAAAATGTTTTCCTTTCCAAGCAATTGAGAATATTAACTATTATATTATAATCTAAAGGTGTTAAGGTACATATTTTTATTTTTTTTTTTTTAAAATAAATATGTAACCCCCCCCTTTCAACACACATTAAATCCCCTTATGGTTGATATCCGTCAATTGAGACATAATTGAGGGAGCCTCCATTAAGGAGGTCCATATCTGCAAATTTTTCCTATATCCAAATCAATTTTGTTCAATTCAGACAATATATATATTTAAAATTTCAGTATATATACTTATTTTTAAAAAGAAATAAATATCAAATAAAATTTTAACTACAAATATTAAAATAAATTAATAATTAATTATAAAATATTAAACTTAAAATATAAACTTAGACTATGAAGACAATTTGCCAAAAACTTTTTCTCTAGTATTTAAAATTTACAGAAATGTGTAAATAAAAAGTATGAAATGCTATACTGAGCACAATCAAATAATAACAGAAAGATTAAAATTAAGAGAAAAGGCCTACTCAAAATTTGATAGCAGCTGCACTGCATGGCTAAATATGACCCAATCAGGAAAATATATACATTTAAAAACCATAAAAAACAATAATAAATTTCCAACAGGTGTTAAAAAATTACGTAAACAGAAGAAAAATAGAATAATAAAACGAATCCTGAAACTACAGGACTCTAAATTCGAATTCGAAGAAGAAATCGAAGTGCTTACGGTGTGTATCAGAACCACCAGCATCTGATGGAACAACTTTTGCTGAATTTCGAAGGTCGATGGTAGAAGAAACACACACAACCAAAGCCATGATCCATATTGGTGCCATCTTCATGGTTTCCTCAAAGTTTTCAGCAGAGAGAGAGAGAGAGAGAGAGACTTGAGGAGTATGAGCTGCACTAAGAACTGAATTGAATTACTACCATGCAATATAATTGACAATTAATAAATATTAAGAAAAAAAAAAGTGTCCATCAATCAGGAAAAGTGTTTCTAAAATTGGGAAATGATACTTGCTACTTTAATCTTATTTAGTAGAAAGAGAAATTTTTTTATATTATCTATAAATCATATCATTAAATTTTACATATAAATATATATTTTTATCCTTTATTTGTTAATGTGCAGATCTTATTATGAACATGGAGTATAGTATATTCTCTTCTTATCCTTAATATAAAATTTATTTAACTAATTTAATTATATTAAAAAAATTAGTTAATATAACATATTTTTTTAAATATCAATTGGAGGAAATTTGAAAAAAATTTAATAAAAATAAGAAATATATCTTATATTTAAGATTAAAATTAACTTATCAATTATGTCTTATATTAAAAACTATAAGAGTATTAAATAGGAGTAAAGTTAAAAGTTGTCGGTTTTCAATACACAATTGGTAAGTATATTTTAAAACATAAATTTATAAATTCAATAGTCTGAATTAATAATAATACATTTAAGTTTTAAATAAACTCTTAGTTTATTGTAATTGGGATTATATTTGCAACTGTTGGAATCCTTATCTTTCAAAAATATTCAGAAACCTTATTATTATTAATTAATTATTTTGGAACTTAAATGTAATGTCCCCACTAAAAAATTTAGCACTGAGTACTTTTGCACCTTATAAAACGATAACCCACAGGATGACAACTCCTCGAGATGTCCAAAAGGTAGAAGCGTGTGGACTCTACCAGAATTCCAAAACTCCTTTTTGAAACCATACTCCTAATTAACAGCCTCTTTTAGGAGTCATTCCTAACAAACTTTTTCTCACTTTTTTAAATTTTCATTAATTATAGGGTTATATATAAATTAAATATAAAATTTAATTTTTTTTATTTAAATAATAATCTCTTAATTTTAGAGGTTAAAATGACGCTTATTTTGAATGAAGTTTCACTATTTGATTAAATTGAACCCCTTTGATTTTTTTTTAAGAATATGTGTTCCTTTTAGAATCTCTAACCCATAAAATAAACACTTTTTCTCCTTAAATAAATAATTTATATCTATCTTGGTTTAATTTGTATTTTATTATATTATATAAAATTAGTTAATCTTCATAAATAAAAGACAACAAAGTTGTCTAAAACAAATACGTGGACACAAATTAAATCATGAACATCACTCAGATTCACGCAAACAAATTAAAAGTTTCTATGTTGTTGGTGGGTTTCAAAGCTTTTGGTTCTCTCTGTAATTGTTTGTCGGGGCGTGTAATTTTGTACCGATCATTACCCAATAACTAAACTGATTTTTTTGGAAAAAAAAAACTGAATTACCGGATAATTATGATAAGATGCAAGTCACAAGCGTAACTAATATTTCAGATAAGATATTCTGCAACATCTAGTAGGTATTTAAATACTATTTAATTAATAAGTGTAATAATATGATTGAGTTACTTCTTTTGGGCCAGATTGATATAATTGAGCAGATATGGGACAGGTATAAAAGAAATTAGCACTTTATGGAAAAGATAAGAAATGAATGTAATCAGTGGTCATGGACATATAAAATCAAGTAGTGATATATACTTAAAGGAGATATATAAGATCATAAAGTATATATCTTCTTTTCATGGCAAAAAAAAAAAAAAAAGATCTTCTCTTTGCAATAAGTTTTAGGAACGAGTGTGACATCAAGTGCATAAAAAATTATCATTTAAGATTAACAGTATGAGAGATAGAAGATTAGGAAGATATTTTAATTTAAAGTATTAAATCTTTAAAAAATAAATAAAAAAATAAAAAAATATATTATTTTTTAGCTGTAAAATATTAAATTATCACTTATAGAATGTGAAGATCAAACAGCAAAAAACACATTTGGGAAGGGGGAAATTGAGGTGCAGCGGGGGCTTAGCTGAGGGGGGCCAATCCTAATAATGTTCGATAGCTAAAGATGCATTTTTGCCTAGTTAATTTGAATGATTTTCTTCACTCTTTTAAATAATTAATAAGGGTATTTTTATAGAGAAAACATTAATGCACTAGATAATTTGAATTGGCCTTATAAATAAAGGCAAACTTCCCAAAATATTCCTATATATAAAAAATGATCGGAGACAGACGAATCGCTCGCAGCTCCTTGATCAAGATATTCATATGGCAGTGCTCAAAACTTGGTAGTCTTTTGCATTCAGTACAATTTTTCACTTAACATATCCTCATATTTTAGGTACCAAAAGTAGCATCGATGAAGAACTTAATTATAACTCTACTATTGGTTCAGTTCCCCTTTTACGGTTAATAGAAAGTTCCCATCCTCATTAAATTCCCACAAGTGATTATCATAGTATAACCAATATTATGAAGCTCCTTTACATAAATATACGACCTCAGCAGTTGTTGTTAATCATAAGACATATTTTTTATTTTTATCACTTTAGAATATAAGAAATGATAAGTTTGTTATAACTAAGCAAGCAAACAAAAAAATTGCACTAAGAAAAACAAATCTCTCTGTCAGGATCATATATGGATGATAAACTCAGAGGAATTAAATACCATGCATATATGCCTCTATAAATAACAATCCTATCTAGCGGATGGAGGTGAGTACGATCCAGACTGAGAATAACTTGTTTCCAATGTAGTGCTTGAGATAAAACTGCTGCTTTCTGCACTTTCAAGGGAAGTTTCCAAAGCCAAACCCTGCTTTAGATCAATTACAACAGAACTTATATCTGGTCTTTTTATTGCTGCTGGCGTAATGCAAGACATGGCTATCTCTAGAAACTTCCATGCTGAAGCTGTACTGAATTTGCCTTCTAATCTTGGATCCACAATGGCTTGGATATCCCCATTCTCAAGCTTTGGATTGACCCAATCAGATATGTGACGTGTGCCATCTGATGTTACGGTTATTGCTCTCTGTCCTGTCATTAGCTCCAGCAGAATTATCCCAAAACTATAAACATCGCTTTTTTTTGTTCAAGTTTCCAGATCTATGGAACCTGCAAATTTTGCAAGATTAATTAGTCTTTGAAGAGATTGATTAAGCAAATCAGGTAGTTTATTATATAACAACATACTCTGGGTCGAGGTAACCAAATGTGCCTGCCGGGCGAGTTGAAATGTGAGTGTCAGTATCATTCGCAAAAGCTTTAGATAGTCCGAAATCAGCAATCTTGGCTTGCATGTTTTCACTTAGCAAGATGTTTGCAGATTTTAGGTCCCTGTGGATTATTGGTGGCTTACAACCATTATGCAGATAGTCCAATCCTACATTTTAAGTAATTAAAGTGAATACTTGAGTTATAATAAAGGGTAAAGAATATGAATTGAAGGACAAAGGAAAATGAACTGCTAATGCAAATTAGTCTACACACCACATGCTGCATCCAATGCAATTTGAAGTCTCTCATTCCACTTCAAAATATCTGGGTTCTTATCTGCAAAACATTCATGTGCAAAATAATTGTCATGCTATCCCTCCAAACTAAGCAATTCCGTGAGAGACATCTTAGAACCCTGAACAGGGCAAATCATAAAATATAAAATGACTCCTATATTCTTAATTATAGAGAGAACATTTTAGAACTTAATAAACCTGACAGTAGGTTCCGGAGATTTCCCTTTGCCATGTATTCATAAATCAGTGCTCTCATGTCACCATCATCACAAAAGCCAACAAGAGAAACAAGGTTTTTATGATAAATAAAGGACAACAGTTTTGCCTGCATAATTAATTTTGAATCTTATATTTATATAATATAAAAGAAATGGATGAAAATATTCAAGAATAATTGATTAATGATTTTCACTTCGAACCTCTGATTGAAACTCTTTAAACCCTTGCTGTGATGACTTAGAAAGTAACTTGACTGCAACTTGTGAACCATCTTTTAGTCTTCCAAGGTACACTTTTCCAAATCCCCCTTCTCCAATTTCAGTTTCAAAGTCATTGGTAATACTATGAACTTGAGCTTGAGAAAATCCTTGATTCTTTGATTTAAGCTGACCATCTTTCTTGGAAGACAATACTGCCGCAATGTACAATAAAATTTCAAAAGCGTCATATCTCTGTGTACTTCAATTTTTTCTTGTATTAGAAATCTAATACAATGGAGCACTTGATCACCTTTCTTAGTTCTTTTATGTTTGCAGAGCATCAGAGAAATGTAGACTATTATTGCAAGAACTGCCACAGAAGCTACGGATGCAACAAGTGGTTTTATAAACTTTTTTGCAGTGGTTTTGCAAGAGCCTGTCCGACAGAGACCTGGATTTCCATCCAAACTAAGAAAAAATAACATCACCATATGCAAGTGTCAGTTTTAACTGAGTAAAAGTATCATTGTGGTAATAAATTTTAAAGAGAATTACTATTCAGTCCCCTATAAACAATCTAATTACTACAAAGTCCCGCCACGATAAATAAGGAGGTTATAACCTGTTGTCATTTCCTATGTCAAATCTTGTCATTATATATTGCTCAGTTGGCGAAAAAGATTTTAATGATTAAATTGCTTATGTAGGACTAAATTTTAAGAGTTTGTATTGAATATAAACATACATCAAAGTTAAATCAGCAGTTGATGACTTCTCCCTCAGAGCCTTGGGAATTGAGCCTATTAGACTATTCCCTGCCAAATTACTGAAAATGCATCAGGTGAGATAAATTGCAAAACTTTTTAAACAAGAAAAGAGTATTATTATATCGCTATGCTCAAATGTTGCAACTCACAGCAGTTTCAAATTGGGCAGTTCTGCTAAAGATTCTGGTATTTCTCCAGTTAATTGGTTGTTTGACAAATCCCTTCAATGTGAGACTCATTATTACCATCACATAGAGTGCATGGAGAATAGAAGTTGACCTTGCAGAGATGATACTTACAAAGCCTCCAAAGTCGTGAGATTGGAGAATGAAGTTACAATATGTCCTGACAATTTGCTTGAGCTCATGTTTCTGTTTACATATTGTTAAAAACAAAAATGTTGCCAAGAAAACACAAGCAAACAATAAGAGAGATTGAAGTCAAAGCAAAAGACAAACACTTTCTGTGATACTTAAATATCATGAACATGAATGTTTAGCTAGCTATATAGTGAAGTTCATTTTCCATGATAATTACCATGCATTACAACTATGAAAATTAAGAAAGATCAGAAGACCATTACTCACAAAGAAGTGACCCTTGGAATGCTATCAGAGTAATTGCAAGTGACACCTTCCCATCTATACTCCATTGGCATGCAGGGATCACCTTGCCAACTGATTCTCATGATGTTATAAGCATGCTTGATGCCCCTCATAGCGTCAACTGTTAAATGGAAGTAACCTTGTGATCTTTTAAATATATGAAAATATAAAATACGATACAAAATTGTTGAACAACAAACACCATCGCAGCAGAGACTTTTTACGTCTGTTCTTGGGGGCTTTTTATGTAGCTTGTTTGGGGACATAAATAGAGGTATTGTAGTAAGTGGACTTGTCTACATGTATCTGTTTTATAACAGATTTAGATAAGAATATCTATGTCTGTTAACTCAAAAGTAGAAAGTTAAAGTATCTAGGTCTGTCTATAGCATAACAGACGTAGAAACTTTAGTATCTATGTCTGTAAAACAATCAGCCATTCTGAAGTAAACAGAGAACTGATAAGATAATAATAGAAATCAATTAGTATATACTTGCCAACTTGTTCATGAGTTGGGGTATTTGGTTGGGGAAGTACTCTATGAATCTCATAAGCATTGATCATGGGAGGTAAACCAGAATCTGGGGTTGATGTGATTGTAATACGATTTATGGCAACCCCTCTTGGAATTCTCTTAACCAAGGTATAAACATCCTGGTATTTAAGAACTACAGTCTCCCGGATCTCATCAGTGAAAGTAATTTCCATGCTTCTTACTTGACCCTTAGAATGTTCCTCGAAGTCAAAAAAATGAAGGTAAACATAGTGTTCACTTTCTGGTGTAAAATAACTGCTCTTCAAGTTGATATATAAGGGAGATGAAACATTCAGTGATCGCACTGCAGTTCTTAACACTTCACTAGGTAGTTTATACTCTTTTAGATCACCGTTAATTGCTTCTGGTGTGGAGAATCGCTCTGTGTTGTCCATATGTACCTTGAGCCAGGACCTGCCATAGATATCATCTGTATATCTGCATTATTGTTTGAGCAAAAGACATTATTAATGAACTCTACTTATTCAAGAGCAATCAAATGAACACAAGTCATGATAATGGGCTTGGGCCCCATGATATGCCTCCCTCTTTTAATTTAATGCTATTGCCCCAACCTTCCAAATATTTTTCCCCTTATCTAAAAATAAGGGACATTTTGAGATCTTAACGTTATGAAATAATACAGTTCTAAACTCTTGACAATTTTTCAAAGAAAATAAAACAAAATTCATTTTTTTATGATTGTGACATATCAAAATATCACTCATTTTAATTAGAATAATAAAAAAAATAAGAAAAAATAGGGTTAATACTATTGTTAGTCTTTATAGTTTAATCGAATTTTATTTTTTATGCCTATTGTTTTAAATCGTGGTTTTTAGTTCCTATACTTTTATAAGAACTTAGTGGGTGTTTGGAACTCCCTAAAACCTAGATTTTAAACTTAAGTTTGGGCAAAACTTAAGTTTTGAGAAATTTTAAAACAAACAGTTATATTTATTCAAACGGGCTTTTGAACTAAGCTATAGTTTAAAACCAAGTTTCCTATAAATTGGTCAGAGTAGCTTATGAAACAGTAAAAGAGCTTATGAACTAACCAATTACTATATTACCCCTACTTTTCTTACACTATCTCTCCTCCCTCCTATTTTTTTTACACCCTCTCTCCTCTCTCCTACTTTTTCTTACACCCTCTCACATTTTTTTTCTTACACCATCTCTCATCTCTCTTATCATCTCTTATCTCTCCTCATTTAATACTTATATCATTTTTCGCAATTTACCAATAATAAAAGTACTTCTGGAAATAACTATCTAAATACTCATTTATTCAAAATCATTTTTTTCCATAAACTCTTCTCCAAAATCCTTTTTATAAAAGCTGCCCAAAAGTCTTTTTTTTTATAAGCTCGTTTCCCAAATCTTATCCAAATAAGCTCTTAGATGTTAAGTATAGGTATAAAAACTAAAATTCAGTAAAAATATAGGGACTAAAAGTTTAACAAATTTTGGTTTTAGTCCTTATATTTAATGGTATTAAATATTTAAGTCTTTATGAAATTATAAAAACTAAAAATCACGATTTAAAAGTATAGGAAACAAAACTAAAAGCAAAAATGATATTAACCTAACCGCTGCAAAATTCGATCAACTAAAATTCTGTCTTTTTTGTAATGCAAAAAAAAAAATTGAGAGGTTGGGTTACAAAAGACCCTAAAAGAAGTAACATTGGAGGCACCAAATCCCACAAAGTAAACAAGGTACCTGATAAACTTGAGGTCTTCAGACATACCCAAGCTAACGCGAGTCATGAGGCCTAATGGCAGCAAACTAGAGGTAGGTCTATATATAGAATTTGACAGAGGCCATAGTTCCAACAAAGAAATAAAAGGGGTCCCTTTACCAACGTTTATAAGACAGACATCGATGTTGTCTGTGGTGGAAAATTGAGCGACTGTCTTTCTTCGAATTACATTAACATTCTCCAACTTAATTTCTGCCCAGAAGTTGACGCCAAGATGTAAATGGAAGTAAGGAATAGAGTTTTTGTAGTCATAGTTTCCATAAGACATATAAGCCCTAACGAGATAGTTGTGTTTGCCTTGCTTGGGTTTGAGTGTGTAGCAATTCCTTTTCCCTTCTGGGAAACTTCTCACAGTTTTCATCTGTTCCCAAATTTGTTCTTGGCTATTATCAAATGTGTCGTTTGAAGAAATATTATATGTTTTTCCAGATTCTACAACCTCTGCATTATCTGCCTCATGATGAAATCCATTTGTGTCCTGACTTTCTTGAGTAACCCCACAATCAATGCTTATCTCCCCTAACAATCAAACATAAAATTCATTAACAAATTTCATGCAATGAGTAGGAAATTGAAACATGTTTAATTATAGAGCATGGTATTACTTAAAAACAAGGATCCATTAAAAAAAATATATCCTGAATTATTACTTGAAAATTTTATGTCCAATTAGGGTCATCAAAATAATTTAAATTCAGAGGAGGTTAAAGTATATTTGGTCAAAATTTTCAGTTTTACTTTATCATGTGTCTTTTTTTTTTAAATAATTTTATTTAACTTAAATTCACATAAAAAAACATTACACATATCAAGTGTGATGGAAGAACTTGACAAAATGAACAAAAAAAATTAATATAAGTATGATTCTATTATATGTAATCCTCGCCAAGCATCTTAATTTTATCCTAAATTCGTCAGGCACCTCAAGTAATGGCATTGAAAGACAAATCTACTAATTAACATAAACTTAATATGTAGCGATAACAACGTTTGTGAACACTTATTTAAGATTTAGTCAAAACATATAAATAAATTTTTATATATTAATTAACTTAACTTACTAATTTTAAAATCATAATCTACGATAACTCTCACAAGCTTTCTGAAATGAAAGGGAAAAAAAAACATAAAAGCCAATCATTTCCGACTGGTGTTAAATATGTTTTTTCTTTGGGGCGGGAGGGGGGGTGTTGAACGCAATAATCAAACGAGTCCTGGGACTACAAGTACCTAAATTCCATTTCAACTTCTTATATACATATATGCATATATATATATATATATGTGTGTGTGTGTGTGTGTGTATGCAAACACACATATATGAATAAATGGAAGTGCTTACTGCCTGTATCAGCATCATCACCAGCTGCAACGGAAACAGAAACAGAAACAAGCAAAGCCAGAACCCAAAGTGCAGTGATCTTCATGGTTTCTCAAAGTTTTCAGAGGAGAGGGGGGAAGGGGGAGAGAGAGAGAGCTGAGGAAGGAGCATGAGACATTATCTGTTGGGGCAAAGTGAACTGAATTTGTAACTAGCATGCACTAACTGACAATTAATAATTAATAAATAATAAATATTAGTACTATGAAAAGAAAAATAAAAAGTTTAGAAAAAAGTATCACTGATTGATTACATTCACACCTCGCTTCCGAAAGCGACAGCTCACACCATCACAATTACACCAACGAAGATAAATGTTGACTCAATCAAATTGGACTTTTTTTCCGACAATACTCCTAACAACCTTTTTTTGGAGCCATTCCAAACAAACTTTTTTTGGCGATTCATTCTTTCCATATACGTTTTCAATTAATTATATGCATATGTATAGAAAAATTAAATACGAAACTTACTTTTTGTTTATTTAAATGTTAATCTCTTAATTTTAGATGTTAAAATAATTATTATTTTGAATGAATTTAATTATTTAAAACATTTTAAAATTTTAAAATTTTTCTTCTTAAATAAATAATTAACTTTCGTATTCTTTTTTAGAGTTTTTCTTATAAAAGACAACAAGGTTGTCTAAAACAAATATGAACACACAATTAAATAGTAATCCACATCACTCAGATTCACCCACACAAATCAAAGGGCTTTGGTTTCTTTGTTTGTTTGTTGGGGTGGGGTCCTCCATTTCGTGTTAACCTTTGCTATTTTGGTGTGGTTACGCCTATTTTTGCTGTACTTTTTTTTTTTGTAGCTTGTTGGTTTTATACCCGACAAATATGATATTTTTTATGGGGGGAATTGGAAAAAAAAATGAATTGCTGGATTATTATAAGCTGTAAATCACAAAAAGGGACATATCATATTTCATATCGTGCAATTTATTAATACGTGAAATAAATGAGCTTCTTTTTGGGGGCCAAAGTGATAATTGTGCTGATGTGGAATATCTATAAAGAAAATGACACTTTATGGGGGAAGATAAGAAATATGCTGTTCGAATGAGTTTCACGCACCTTGCTAAAATGAAGAAATGAAAGGAAGAAATCGGAGTCGGAGTGGGTTGGTGAAATAAAGCAAAAGTAAAGAAAAAGATGGTCGTGACACACATGAAATGCTATATAAAAGAAATATTTTTAGGAAGATCTCATCCTATTTATAATAGATACACGAACATGATGTCTGAAATTATAAACATTTTTTTATTTTAATCTCTATTAATAATTGTCAAATCACTGTACTAATTATTTCTCTCCCCCTTTATTTCTTCATATAAATAAAGATATTTTTAAAAAAATGAAATATAAATTTTGCATATGTATTGTATTTAAGTAATTTTAATTAATTTTTTAATCTATTTAATTTAATTATTTGTATTTTATATTAATTGACTGACTAATGTTATTGGGAAAACAGTCATGGACATATAAAACAAATTAAATGATACTTAAAGGATAAGATCATACAGTAGGGCCGGGCTCGGTTTTTCAAGGGGTATATAACACGAACTTTTGGATGCTTAATGATGAAGCTGATCTATTAATTAATTATTTAAAGGTCAAATATCAGTTATCTGGGGCAATATTATTTTATCTAAAGTGTCTTGTTTTCTAAATAATTTGTAGGCATATATATATATATATATATATATATATCCCTTTTGATTCCCCTCACCTTGCAACGAGTTTTAGGAATGAGTGACATAGGAAAGTGGCTATATCTTTCTCCAACTGCGATCTTGATAAGGAGATTAGCCAAAAGGAGGGAAACAAAACCCCAGCCGCCGGACAAATTAAACTTGTCAAACCTTGATTAACTTGGCTCTAATAGCATGTGAGAAACGAGAATTCTCCCAGAGAAAAAGAAATTGCATATAGAGGCACAAAAGAAGCAAGATGCTGAGAAAAATGGATTGTTTCCATTGAGTGATGACAAATTGGGTGGCTGATTCTTGACATGTACATGGCCTTTTTTTTAAAAAATTCAGACGGCAGGCATATAGCCTGATAAAATTAGGGGTCGAACCCTAAACCTCATGCCAATAGCACATCTTGTGCTACTAGCCCAAATGCCCAAATGTCTTATTGAATAATCAGAATAACCACCAACAACATTATTCTATAATAATTTTATAGCAGTTCAACAACCAGAGACAGAACTGAACCACCATGGCTAAAAAACACAGAAAAAAATAGAGCCAAAAGCGAATAAAACCTTAAGTTACCAGAGGATCATGTACCAACAAGCTTAATAGAAATACAGCAAAGAAACAGATTACTTGACTAAACAAACTCTCTGGTTGGCTCTGCAAACAATCCTACCTAGCACATGGAGCTGAGTTTGATTCAAGTGGAAAATAAGTGTTGCTCAATGGAGAGCCAGAAATTGCACTGTTACGTTCAGCACTTTGAAGGGATGTTTCCAAGGCCAAACATTCCTTTAAATCAGCTACAACAAGTCCTATATCGGGCCTTTGAATTGCAACTGGTGGAATGCAAGACATGGCTATCTCTAGAAATTTCCATGCTGAAGCACTATGGAATTTTCCTTCTAATCTCGTATCCATAATCGCTTTCATGTCCCCACTCTCCAGCTTTGGAGCCACCCAATCTGATATGTGATTTGTGTTGCCAGGTGTTCCTGTTACTGCCGACCTACTGGTCATAAGCTCGAGTAGAATTATCCCAAAACTATAAACATCGCTTTTCTTATTCAGGTTCCCAGAGCTACGGAATCTGTAAAATTTTCCAGATAAAGAATCCATCAAGAAATTTGTATTTTCAAGCTATTCTACTAAATTTTGCTAAAAGTTGAGTTATATAGATGTTTTAGAAAGAACATTCTGAGGATCAAGGTAACCTAATGTGCCAGCAGTTCGAGTTGAAAACCGTGGATTAATATCAAAAAATAAACAACCTAATGTGCCAGCAGTTCGAGTTGAAAACCGTGGATTAATATCAAAAAATAAACAATGATAATGAAACATTTATTTTGACATAAATTAGAATTTTTCATTATTATTATTATTGTTAAACTTTATTAAGTTACATCTTACAATAAAAGTTATATTCTAATAATTTAATTTTATATAAAAAAAATCAATATACCACCAAATTTATAAAAATATATGAATACTGGGATATTAATATGCATTTGGGCGTTTCTCTGTCTGGTCTTATCTTTTTCTTTGTAGTATTTGTTTACTATGCAAATAAAAATATTTATTAAGAAATTCTCCTTCTATGAAAATCAAAATATATACTATTATCTAATTTCCTTTAATTATATAAAATGAAGACTTGTTGTGAGTATGCACTTTTACCAATAATGCTGAAATATAGTTAAAAGTAAACACTAATATAATCACGCTCAAGTTAAAGCGAGAACATATTTATTTTGAATACATAAGTTCCCCTAGAGTTAAAACAAGATTTGAAAAAATGGCCAAGCACGTAATTACCTGACTTTCCAACATCGTCTGCAACAACCTGAACTGAGTAGCTAACAATAAGGAATGAAACAAACACATGCAAAGCCAGAATCCACAGTAGCATGCTCTTCCTCATGTTTTCCAGTTTATATCAGGAATAAGGAAAAGGGAAAGGAACTGGGTAGCTTACCTTAAACTATTTAGCAGAAATGTGAGTGTAAATAAAGTGAGAAATGGACTCGGAGGTGACGGTTGACTCGGACTTGGACCGGGTTTAAGAGAGAGTACCATTTGTTGGGTAGCTCACTTTGACAACAACTTTCACACTAGTCACAGCACAAGAAGACGTGGAATAATTACAGCCTTCTGCAAAAGCAAGTTCATGTTTAATATCTTCACTGTTCAGTACAAGGAAATCGTAGTCGAAAACCCGTAATAAAGAGGGCAAGAAATTAAAAGTTAAAGGCTCAATCATCGAAGACTTTTCAACATATGACTCAGATCCACACAAATAAACCATGGATGACGAGTTGAGCCAACAAGATATTCTAATTTCTCTGGACCACAGTTATAGATGCACTGTTCATCACGCCATGCATATATTACAATCTACTCCCTGTCCTAAGGCACTAATTAAGTGATCTTGTTCCTTTTTATAAGATATTTACTTAATTTTAAAGAGCATTAATTATTATTGTCAAATATACCCATATTTAATAAGGATAGTAAGAGTAATATAGTATGATGATAGAATTTAATATAGTTAATATGAATAATATTATAAATTACTTAAATTTTTAAAATATAATTAATTATAAATGATTTATAATAAAGAGTAAAATGAATAATTGATACTCTCACCCCTTATTATAAATTCTTCATGATTGACCCTGGTCCATGGGGCTTGTCTAGACTCTCTAATCCTTTGTTGTATAAATGATCTTTTAAGAGAATCTTGTGCTCCAAAATGCAAGTCATTTTACAAAAATTTATGGTACAGCATATTAACTGCTTTATTTTCAAAATGTTTTTTTGTAGTATTTATTATAGAGATAAATATTTTCTTAAAATTTATGATATTCATTAGAAGTCAGATGAAAACCAAAACAATTTTTCAATATTTAAAATCCACGAAAACAACTACCACGTGGGGTGGGTCCCCCATGTTGACTTATATAATTATATAATGTCGAATCAAGAAATTAAATAGCACTAATTATAAGCAGCGGTACACAATAAGTGTTATGTTACAAAGAACTAATTAATTTACTTTATAATTAGTTAACTCTGATTCTATTTAGTGTCGATAATATTTTTAATAAAATTATTAATCTCTAATAAAAAGATATATTTATAAAAAGAACAACTCCCGAGATAATGTGATTATTTATATAACAGTAAAATTCGGATTTTATTCATCAAAGTAAATGGAGGAACCAGAATCAGTACATGCACCATAAAAAATAATACTCATCCATTTTAGCTGCAGAGTTCTGATCCAGACATAACAAAACGGGGAGTTTTATTCAACAAAGCATAAAAGAGGAAGAAAAGAAATCACTACACGTCACAATTGACCAAGAAACAAACAATTGACTAAGAAAAACAAATCTCTCAAGGTGTATCGGATGATTATTAGTTAGGAGGGATTATTGTTTGGCTCTCCAAACAATAATTCTACCTAGCATATAGAGTAGAGAGATCAGATTCAAGTGAAACGTAACAAATATCGAAGGTAGTGTTGAAGATTCTACCATCGTCACCTTCTGATGAATTTCCAAGGGATAGCTCAAGTGCCAAACATTCCTTTAGGTCACTCACAACATGACTTATATCAGGCCTTTGAATTGCAATTGGTGGAACACAAGTCATGGCTATCTCTAAGAACTTCCAAGCTGATTCTGAGTTGGATTTTCCCTTTAACCTTGGATCCATAATGGACTCTATATCTCCATTCTCCAGCTTTGGAGTTACCCAATCATATATGTGACTCGTGTTGCCTCGCGTTCCTGTTACTGCTGGTCGACCCGTTATTAACTCGAGTAAGATTATCCCAAAACTATAGACATCACTTTTCTTGTTCATGTTCCCAGAGCTATGAAATCTGTAAATTTTGTAAGATTAATTAGCCATTAAGAAGTTCCATTTATATGTAATGCTATCAATGCCCAAATGTGAACAAGCCAATTAGAAGCTATATTATAATAAACTTTGCCAAAGTTGAGGTGTATATAGAAGAATTTCTCTTTTTGAACTGTTTTGCTCAAAAGTTAATTCCATCAGGAAAAATCAGTAAAAAAATCCCTGATTAAAAATTTTATAAGTCTAAAGGATCTGAATTCGAATATTGATATTTTTTGTATACAAATTTTTTTAGGGTACTAGTATTTATTGTATATGACTAATAAAAATTTTAAATTTTGACTTTTGATCCATTGTCCCTTTCCAATCAGGATTAACGAAAGAAAGGAATGGGAATTTTATCATTAATTGAACAACATACTCAGGATCAAGGTAACCGATTGTGCCTGCAGCTTGAGTGGATATACATGTGTCACTATCATTGGCAAAAGCTCTAGATAGTCCGAAGTCAGAAATCTTGGCTTGCATGTTTTCGCCAAGTAAGATATTGGAAGTTTTTAAATCTCTATGGATTATTGGTGGCTTACAACCATTATGCAGGTAGTCCAATCCTATAATTCCATTGAGCAATAAAATAGTTAGCTTCACAAAAGAAATTAAAATAAATATTTGCAAAAGAAAATAAATTAAATAGTTTACACACCACAAGCTGCATCCAATGCAATTTGAAGTCTCTCACTCCACTTCAAAACATATTGGCTCTTATCTGCAAAATGTTTTGGATGTGCAAGAAAGTTATATCATGCATGATATCCACAAACGAAGTATTCGATTTTCCCTGTGTGATTGGTTTTTATTTTTTTAGGAAAAAAGTTTCATCTTAAGGACAAAAACTTATGATTTATGAATTTCCAAAAATGGTTTAAGTTGAATGTTCCCATGTACATATATTAAATAAAAATGTTGAGTATATATATCTATGTAAGTTTAATATATATAGGAGATGTCCTCAATAATCATTTGTCAAGTGCTTTGAAGCAAATAGATTAATAATAAATCAGAATATGCTATAATAATTATAACATAAAGATTTCAACATTACTGTGGAAAAAAGACTCACCAACTGACGATAAAGTATGAAACTAAGCTATAATTGAGCGTTGGGATACAAAACTAACCAGAGAGTAAATATCGGAGATTTCCCTCAGACATATATTCATAAACCAAGGCTTTCATGTCACCATCATCACAGAAGCCAATGAGAGAAACCAAATTTTTGTGATGAACAATGGTCAACAACTCGGCCTGTATTTTAAACCTTAGCTTTGTCATGATTGATCGAATAATTAGTTATATGATTGGCAATATATATATATATATATATATATATATATGAAGGAAATGGTTGAAAAACCAACATTTTTAGTAAATGATATTGGCTTCTAACCTCGGAATGAAATTCCTTAAATCCTTGTTGTGATGACTTAGAAAGTAACTTGATGGCAACTTGGGTGCCATCTTGCAGTTTACCAAGGTACACTCTTCCAAATCCTCCTTCTCCAATTACAATTTCAAAGTTATTAGTAATACTGCAAATTTCAGCGCGGCAAAATGCCTGATTTTTTGATCTCAGCTGAGTCATTTTCTTACCTGCATATAAGAATACTAAGCATGCCATGAAAATTGACCCAAAATTATGGAAATGAAAAAGGGAATAAATGAACGAAATTTGTAAATCTTTATCAAAAAACTAAGACTATTAAAGCAAATATAAATATAAAGAAAGGTAAGAGATTAACTTCCGTACCACTCTGTGTTTTACTTCTACGTTTGAAGAGCAGTACATAAATGTAGATTATTAGAACTGTTACAGAAGTAGCCCCTAATGTAGCAATTGCTATAATGGACTTCTTTGTTATGGTCTTACAAGATCTTGTACAGAGATCGGGATTTCCTTCCAAACTAGCAAAAAATAAATAAATAAAAATAAAAATAGTTACATTGTGAGATAAATTTCATGAATCTTTGAAACGGGAAGAGACTAACTGCTATACTAAAGCGTTGCAACTTACTAGAGTTTCAAATTTGGTAGTTTTGCAGCTAAAGATTCTGGTATTTCTCCTGTCAATTGATTGTCGGACAAATCCCTACAACGTGACATATACTTGTATGACTTTCAGATAAGATTATTCAATGAGTTGTTAAATATGCCTTTGTGGAGAAACAAAATGTGAAGTTTCTATTTAGCGCTTCGAAAATATAAGTTGACATTACTTAGATACTTACAAGGACTCCAACTTTGTGAGATTAGAGAATGCAGTGGTTATCTTTCCTTCTAATTTGCTTGAGCTCAAATTCCTGCTCATATTTTTTCAAGAATAAATAAATTTGCAAGTGTAAACACAAGCAAAGAAGACATATTAGAATTCATAGCAAAAATAAACTCTATTTCTGCTACTATTTGTAGCAAAAAAAAACATAATGAAAATGCGTGTCATTATGATAATATTAATAATTTCCACAAAGGTTATATCATCATGCATGAGAACTCCAGAAATTCTAAAAGATGGTGAGCATCACTACTACTCACAATTGAGTGACCCTAGGAATGTTTTCAGAGTAATCGCAGGTCACCAATTCCCATTTATATTCTGGTGGCATGCAAGGATCTCCTTGCCAACTGATTCTGATGATCTTATAAGTTTCTTTGATTTTCCTCATAGCATCAACTGTACATTATTTTTAGAAGCAATAAAGCAGTAATTTAGGGTTTCCGATATAAACACAATATCATTAGATAGTACTTCAATTTATTAAAATCAACTCAAAAGATAATCTAACATCAAGAAATAGTAGCTCAATAACTGAAAGGGGAACGAAAGAGATATATATACATATAATGTAAAAGAATAAAATCAATAAGTATACTTGCCATCTTCTTCCTTAGTTGAACGATTTGGTTGGAGTAATACTCTGTAAATCTCATAAGCATTGATCATGGGGGGTAAACTAGAACCTGGAGAGGATGTGATTGAAATGTGATTAAAAGACACCCCGTTTGAAATTATCTTGATGGGAATGGTTTTGAGCTTCCGGGGTTCAAGAGTTATGGTTTCATGGATCTTATCAGATACATTAATGTCCATCCTTCTTAACTGATTCTGAGGATGCCATTCAAAGTCAAAAAAATGGAGGTAAACATAGTAATCATAATGCCCACTGTATTTAAAGTCCATAGCCAATGAAAAGGAACCATTGCGTGGTTGGATTGCAGTTCTCAACACTTCTTTTGGTAGTCTGAAGTTACTTGTATCTTCGTCAATCGCTTCCAATGCGCGTAATGACTGTGAATTGTCTACCTGTTTGTTGAACCAGGCCCTTCCATAGGGATCAGTTTGATACCTACAAAATTTAAAATAGACATTAACATTAGGGTCCCATACATGTTAACAAGTTTTCGTTTTTGTCCGTATATGTCCTTTTCATTGTTTTCCATCTATATACTTTATGTTATCCAAAATATTAGTCTCTATAATTTTATAAAAATTTAGATTTGAATTTAACGATGCTAATTAAGGAGGCTCATATGGACTGCTGACTATAATTGATTGGCTTACGTGTACGGGCTTGAAGTCAATTTAACTCTAAAGAAAAAACAACTTAAACACATATGATAGAGGATAAAGAAATCTGAGTTTGACTGACAAAAACAATTTCAACATTCGAATTCATGCGGCAAAAACAAGTCGATTTTATCCTCTTTGGATTTGCTGAAGCATTCGAGTGTAAATCTCCATCCTCTATCACTTGTCTAGGGATCCTTCCACTTTTACCTAAGCTATTCAACGTGGGACTTCCCAAGTCAAGCTAAGTCTACTCCAAGTGGGGACATCTTAACATACGTTTTTTTTAAATGTATCAAAAGTATGATATTGTGAGAAGATCCGGGTTGGAATCAGCAAGTAAATGAAAGAAATTAAATTAAAGTAGTTAGTCACCTCATGAAACTGGAGTGGTCTTTAGGCAGACCCAAGCTGTTGCGTTCTAGGAGGTCAAGAGGTAGGTTATTGGAGTCGGATACATAAACAGCATCAGGCGAAGGCCATAGCTCCAAAAGCGAAATGAAAGGAATCCCATGATCATTGTTTATAAGACACACATCTATGTTTCTAGTTGCAGCTGAAACTTGAAGAACCACTCCTTTTCTCTGAATCTGACCACCATAACTACTATACCAATCATAAATTCTTGTCCAGAAATTAACGCCAAGATGGAGATCAAAATTTTGAGAAGAGTTTTTGTTTTTGTTGGCACATTTGTCTTTGGCAAAGTAAGCCCTAATGAGATAGTTGTTGGCTTTTCCTTGTCTGGGTACTCTGAGAGAATAGCAGTTCCTTTTCCCTTCTGGAAAACTTCTTAGAGTATTCATTTGTTCCGCAATCTGTTCTTGGCTGTTATTATTATCAAAGGAGCACTTCAGGGATGCATTATAAGGTTCTCCGAATTCTGCATTATCTGCCTGGTGATTGAATCCATTCGCATCCACATTTTCTTGGGTCACCCCACAATTGATGCTTATCACGTCTGCTAATTAATATTGGAAATTAAAACAAACCCATGTGCTAGATTTTAGGTATACAAGTAGAACTTAGGAAGTGGCAAGACAGATTATGATGATTAAATACTTTTCCTAAACAGCAAGAGAGGGAGTGTAAGGGAAAATGAGATTTAAGGATTCTCTAAGAACATAACAATAATTAAACATCTTAAAATTTTGAAATTTCAAAAAAGAACCATGGTACTTGGCCAGAGTTAAAATTTTCTGGAGACAATTTTTTTAATACATGTTTTTAGTAGTCATATTTTCAATTTTTTTCAATAGTAATTTAAAATATTTTCAATACTCATCTTTCATATTTTTAATAATAAAAAATCAAAGACAAGTGTTAGAAATATAGAAGATGGGTATTGAAAAAAATTAAAAAAAACTGATTATTGAAAATATCATAGATAAATATTAAAAATGTAGAAGATGAGTATAAAAAAGATGAAAGATGAGAGTAAAATAATTAATGCAAGAAAATTTTAATTTCAACCTAAAGTCCATAATATTCCCATTTTGAAAGTTCAAAACTCTAAAATTTGTAACTGGCATCTATATTATTAGGAGGTCCTTAAATGTTAATTTCCCCTTATAAGAAATATTTAGCGGTTAAATTTATTCATTTAGTTAAATTTTGATTTTCAGAAACTTATTAAATAAACAATATATCAATAGCAATATGTGGGTGTCTATATTCAAAATTTCAATATTGAATTTTGTAATATATGTATATATATATATATATAACAAAACAAGAAAATTATATAAACTAGCCGCTATTCCATATATGTAATAAATAAAAATTTTCTTAGAATAAATTCACAAAATAAGAATGAAAATGATTATTCTGATGAAATATGATAATGACTGCTTAATGCTTACCTGAGTCATCACCATCTGCAACAACCTGTGCTTCTCTGAGAATCATGATAGACCAAACAAACACAACCACCAAAACCGCAATATTCCATAGTGTTGTGCTCTTCATGTTTTGATGAACTTGTTATGAAAGAGAGAACAAGAGACATAAACTAAAAAACATAAAGTTTACAACAGGTTTCGAATGCAGATCAAAATTGGGGAGTATACGTATTTATATATATATATATATATATATATATATATGGAAAAAGAATGTAACATGTACTAGTAAGTTCAACCTCAAACTTGACTTAAGATGTTTTCTTTCTGCAGTTAGTTTTCCATGAAATATGAAAAATTTTCCCTTCGAGTACGTATAGGAATATTAGCCTTGGATACATGCGGGGTTGTTATAGGAAGTTTGGTTACGTTGTACTAAGTTTCCAAAATAATTTTATATTCAAACATCATAGTCCTCTCGTAGTTGAGGTGTCAAAATCATCCCAATGTTTCAAAATACGCCCTTCAAAAAATGCATGCGCTATGGTATTAATAATGATTTATTGCTCTACCATAGCTTACTACACCAGTAATTTTTCTTACTTCTTAATTACTATAGTTTTGAAAAAATAATATTGATTATTTTTCTACCATAACGTGACATCCAAGCGAAGAAAAGCATGTGCGCGTGTGGGAACAACCCATTTTTATGTAGTAAACTACAGAATGCAAAACATATGTAAGTCCACGCATATTTGATTGATATAGGAGTAATTGGGAGTTATTCATGTTGTTTGATGATATACTACTGATATGGATATCGACTGGACTTATCCCTTCATTAGTTACTTTATTTTAGTAATATATTATTTATAAATTATTTCTAATATATTTTATATAAATTAAAAAATATTAAATTATATTAACTCTATATTAAAATTTAATAATTTTTTTAACTTTATCCCTATTTAATATACATTATACTTTATAACAACAAACTCAACAATCGATATAATAATAAATAAAAATTAAAATTATATATTCATATAAAAAATTTAATTATATAACTTATAAATAGAAAGTAATCATTCTCTCTATCATATAAATTGGATTAGAGGAGAAATTTAAATGGTTTGATTAAAATTTGTCATCACAGTCATATCGTCCCCTCAATACGATACCCATAGTCAATCCAGTTATTCATGCATGACACTTTAAGCTATTCCAATTTCCAGGCAAGAGTAGGTTTTTATTCTGAATGGTGATCGATGGGGATTCCAAACGAAAAGTCCATTTTCAATGGTTTTACTTTGATCAATGAACTAGTAAGTCAACTTCTTTTCCAAGATCCTGGGAATCTTGGACCATCAAAATATGAACTTCTCGAAGAATGATTAAATGCCAAATCCTCTTATTGGTTGGAACTTTTACAACAAAATCCCTAGTCCAGGTACGTTGGAGCTGGAAAGTGGAAACCCACACACAACTTATCCTTTTACGAAGAAAAAAATATATAAAAGAAAAAACTGCTCCCTCCATCCCTAATTATAATATTCAAATAATTGAATTGTTTTGTTAAAATTAGTTAAAATTAATAAATAGGTAGAAAATGTACTTTTTTAAAAAAAAAAAATATGCCTTTATTTATAAATAGGTAAATATGAAGGCAGAAAAAAATTACTATTAAAAATATTTCTTGACTCTTGATTGAGAAAGCAAACAATTTAAAATTTTTAATAATCTAAAACGAAAGTATATAATAAAATAATACGAATTATCATTTCTTCTTGTCCAGCTAATATATTTAATATATAAAATATAACATTTATTAATACAAAAAATTAAAACTCATAATAAGTCATATTATCATTTTACACAAGTTCTAAATGGCTGGTTAATTCATATAAAATCAAGATGACCAAGGAAGTGGCTTTGTCTAAACATTTTTTTTATGATGATAAAATCATTTATTAAGAAATGGAGAAAATCATTGAATAAGGATATATGTAGAATTCTTTTAAATAAGAATAAATTGAAAAAAATTAAATAAGATGCTATAAAAAGGGAAAATAAATTGAAAAAAATTGGGCACAATATTTAGGGATGGAGAAAATACTTTAAATTCTTACAATTAATGTAGAAGAAGATGTTGGTCGCTTGGACTTAAAAAAACTAGAAGAACTAAAATTGAATAGTCATTTAAAAGGTTTCCCTCAAAGTTGGAAAACCAACTGCCCAATATAGTTAACTTGCAACGTCAATGATGGACTGCGTTTTCGTGGTTGAAGGTTCTCAACTATTCAAAGAAAACCCTAACGATGAGGGCCTAAATATTCTTGTTATACTCTTAGAAAGAAGAATTTTAAAAATAATTGACCGATTGAGGGTGAAACTTCGGTTCAAATGCTTTAATACTAATTTTTGGTATATGTATCATCTGACTTCAATATCCAGAAAGCAATTCCATTGCATCAGCCAAAATTAAATATTACACTTTCTTGGTCTTTCATTTTAATTTTCCCTTGAATATATATAAGTATAATTTTATTTCAAAAAAGTATCATTGTTTTTTTTTATTAATAATTTTTAGAAATGAGTTTTTTGATTTTAAGTTGAAGTATGAATTCGGGCTCTCGCAGTCCAAACCATATTCCTCTAAAATCAGTAGGCCCAACTGTTTAAGATTCCTATATCAGAATTTGTGAGACAATCTCACTCCGAAGTTATTAATGGGGCAATCTCATCTGATGGTAATATATAGTTAACTTTGACCATTAAATTGCTGACTAGGCTGGAGTTTGACCAAAAGAAGCTTAGTTGGCAGGCATGGCATTACTGTGTGGAGATTTTTTTTTCCTTAAACAGAACTTGACAGTATCGCCGACACGCTTCGCCGAAAAGTTCAGCTTTAGTCTTCCCCTCAATTAGCCTGAGAAGAAATAGAGGCTAAGGAACCTCACCTTCCTCTGAACAGCCAGTAAGGTCTTCCGCTTCAACCGGAAATGCATATATGATATTAGGTTCAAGATCATTCGGCATCTCAAGCTCAAAAGAGTTAATAAGGAATAAAATATCATTGAAAAGATCCAACTTGTAAGAAGCAACTTTATAAATTCGTTCCATGTAATAACAGTGAAAAAGAAATCCTTTTCATCTCGTAATCTACCGAGTTTAAATCATCCGACATTGTATTCTCAGGTGATCCAAACCATGCGGAATCCTTTCAAATCATGATACAAACAACACAGCCAAAAATAATGCCATGTCATCTGCCAACTAAGCTTTTTTTTGTTAAACTCTAGCCTAATCAGCAATTTAACAGTCAAAATTAACTATATGTTACCAAGAGATGACATTGCACAATTTTAATAACTTTTGAGATGAAATTACACCACAAATTATTTTAAAGAGAGCATATAAAAAAATAATTCAAAGCACTTTGTGCACCTTAACCCTTTTATTTGTATAATATATATTTAATAGAGATAAAATTATAAAGTTATTAAATTTTAAGATATAGTTGATGAGGTTTAAAATTTTTCTTAATACTGACATGTTGAAAATGATTTATAAATAGAATTAAATGAATATTAATTACAGTTTTTTAAAATTGTTCGTATTTAAAGTTTGATATAATTTTCCTATTATAAGTTGTTATCATGAGTAGTCCTACTATATATTTGACAAACCCATATTTTTATATATTAATTCATATCATTTTAGTAGGTTTTTGTCAATATTGTGGTCATTAATTTTATTATTTGTATATTAATTGAATTAATATGACTTACATTGAATTAATGCTTAATAGGGACGTAATTGTTATATTTTTATAATTTATCTTAAATAATTATTTTTAGAATAAAATATATTATATTATTATGATTTTATATTTTAAGAATTCAAGAGAAATCAGAATTCACAAATGACAACAAAAGACTATAAAATTATAAATTATAAAATAAGACCTAATAGGTTAAACCTTGTGATTTAGCCTATTAAAGTACTTTTTTAAAGTTGCTTTGAGCAACTGTGACAGGGGGGCTGCCGCAAGGAATTGAAAGAAAGAAAGAGAGCGCAACACACACATGCGAGGAGAAGGACGCCGCAAATTGAATTGAATTGAGGAAGAAAGAAATTCACGCACAGGAGGCGCTGAATTGAATTGAAAGACAAAATACACACACAGCCACGCGGCGAGAAGAAGAATTGAAAGGAAAAGGAAAAGAGGCAAGCGCACACACGAAAATCAAAGAGGAGTAACTGGCCGCGAGAAAGGAATTGAGAGAAAAGGAGAAGTAACACACACATCCAGCCGCGAACAATGGTTGGCAGTGAGATTTTAGCATCAGTCTGTGGTTAGAGTCCTAATTCTCTAATTCAATGGCAAGAACATGAGTTTGGGATCTCAAAGGGAAACATAAGTTACTCTAATTCTCTACCCAATAATTATATTATGACTCCTAGGCCTTAGGATTAATTTTATAATTATTGAGAATGTTTAGAATGATTTATTCGTATTTATTGAAGATTACTGTGACTGAATATTTGCTTGACATTTGACACTAATCTTTAATTAACTTTAATTTCATTTACTTTGATCTGGGTCAGACATTAAATTGAGATTATCGTGAATATTTTGTAATTTTTTAAGGTGGTTTGAATTATTGGATCGTTGTGTCTCTTGTTGGCTTAAATTATATTTTATGAATTATTGAGTTATAATTAAATATTAGTTTTTAATATCTTTAGTCCTATTTTATTATTCTGGTGGCAGTTAATAAATTAGGATTTAGAAAATATTTTGTGACAATTCAAGGTGGCTCGGTTGTTGGATTAAAAGCTTAATTATAATTCTTAATTCATTGTTTATAAATCCCATATCTTTTGAAGCTATGATTGCCTACGTTATTGAATTGGAGGATTATTTTTATTATTATTAATCACCTTTAAATTTATTCTTTTCACTCATTATCACTCATTATTTATTTCTTTAAACTAAAAATATCAAAAATATTTTATTTAAATCTATTTTTAATTCATTGCATTTAGTTGTTAGTCAATCAAAATAAATCCTATTTTCTAATTTAGGTTACATTGTATTTAGTTACTTAGGAATTTAATTTCACATTTTTGCTCCTCAGAGAGAACGACCCGAGGTTACACTATATACAATCCTTAATTTAAATTTTTGAAGTAACTCCAAAACGACATCAGTTTAAGGTTGTTTCAATATTACAGGAGACTTGAGTGACAAAATTACAAATATTGCGGAGAGAGTAAGACACCCCACTCTCCCCATTTATTTAATACAAGTGACTGATACAAAGCTGATCATTATCATAATATATATTTAGACATCTATTAAATAAATTATTATTTTATTTGAACTGTTATATTAAATAAGTTCAATCCATAAGAAATAAGCAAAACCACATTAGTCATAAACAAACATGAAATTCTGCCAAGATTTATGTGTATGTGTACTTTATAACCTTGACAACATACATGCTCTTTCATGATTTAATGGGCTTCCTTATTCTTATAGACTGAACACATCTAATTATATATCTCTATATGTGTAATATATTCCTCTGATTTTAAATATAAGATTTAGTTTATAGCATAAATTGTACTATAAAATAGGTTTTATATTTATGATAGGAGGAATAACATTTAATAAAATATAATAATCATTTATATAGAGAGAGAGAGTGAAAATAATTTAGTAAGTGGGAGGCTGAGCAGGAGGAGGGGGAGGGCAAACGCAAGGGCAACATCTGCCTGGAGCTGGAGGAGGAGCACAACACAAACATCTTGGACATGCAGGAATAGGAATACCTGCAACCACACCAAATAATTAAGGAAACTCAAACAAGGTATTCAAAATCAGATCTGCTACTGAAATGGTCGAGACAATGATCCAAAATAATATAAGTTTAATGAAAATATATAAATTTTAATCGAATCAGTTCATTTGTCTGATTGGCTAAGCTAGATTAAATTTTAGTACCACCACCTCAAACATATTTCAATCTTCTAAAGTTAAAAGTTAATAAAACGTTATTAAAATTAATAGCATATAGGGATATAAATGAAAATATGATGGATTGAGAAGAAATTGAAAAGAGGATTTACTTGGACGTGGTGGTGGCAATGGAGCTGGTCCTCCCGGCCCCGGGGCCGGCGCCGTGGCTGCTTCGCACAGAAAGGTGGTCGGAGACGAGATAATGACAAAGATGAAAAGAGTCAGCAAAGGAAGGTTCGAGAAGTTACCCGTCATTTTGTCAACATATGTCATTCTTTGAAAGGTTTGTTATATGAAGATTAATTTGATGGTAAGCATGTAAGCAAGCAAATGTGTGTAGTGTATATATACTGGTTAAGCTCAAGATGTTGGCTTCGCGTTTGCCGTAATATTTGAAGAATTTCAAGTGTGGAAAGCACTTATTAAAGTCATAATTTTCAAATATAAATTAATAATTCTGGCCTAACCTATTCTTTTCATTCCCAATGCCATACGTTATACGTTATTGATGTTACCTAAACAAAATGCAAAAAATTTCCATTTTTTTATCATCAACCTATAATTATTTACTTCCCCCTGTTGCTAAGTATAATTTATTATTAACTAATTTATAAAATTAAAAAAAATAGTTAAGTTGACCATATAAAGAATAAGTGACATTTTTTCAAAACTAACATTGATCATTTAATGATTAAAATTTACCGTTGAGAGATGGAAATGTTACAATAAATTATGAAAAATATAATATGAAAGGCGAGAGAGAATGAGAGTACTTTAAATTTAAGAGAAAATCAAAAACCTCAAATGGACATTATATTTAAGACTTAATGGAGTAAATAATAATTATAATTATTTCAAAATTCTAATAAAGCATTATTTATTTTTTACAGTTTTATTTATTAATTGTTTATATTACTGTGATTTTATTGAGATAAAGAAAATATCAGTTCCGCACGCAGCAACACATCATAATGATATCATATTTAACAAAGACAGTAGCATTAATTATTTTACCAAAAAAAAAACAAAGAACTAGCGTTAATTAGTGCAGTGAAAAGCGGGAAATCGTCGTCTTTATAAAATGCTGTGAGTTCAGGCCACTTACCCCACCTTTGTGCTTTATAATTCTAACGTACTAATCAATTCTCACTAGTAATTCTATTCTTTACAACACGAAGACATTACTTTGATTTTTTTTTCCACATGTATTTCGGATCAATGGTAAAAAAAACATTAAAAAAAGTGTTTAATTTATTTATTTGTTATTAATTTTTTAAATATATATAATAATGGGTACACTACTAGTATCATGCCTTTTCCTTAGACAAATATAACTTTTTTCAAAATTATATATTTAGTATTACTAGTCCAAATTCAAATGTTATCAACTTTTTTTTTTAAATATATATATCTTTTTATTATGAACAATTATAATATGAGATAATATCATATATTAAATATAAATATCTCTTTAAATAAAAATTTAAATTTTAATTCGTCACGTTATAAATAACTATACATTTTACTAACGCAACCTCTTGTTGGCCAAACATGATCAAATTTATACAAAGGCAACTGATTAAATCTCATTCAAAACTAATTAACCCAAAATATCCCAATGCAATGGTTCGTCATGAACACATTTTCGAAGTCCGCTTGAATAATTTCTCAACGTCCCTCGGAGGTCTGAATAAACTTGGTGGATAGTTTCTGAAGTTGGCCTAATTCCGTTATTGCAAAAGACTTGTACATATTTTAATTGCCACCATTAAAGGCTTAATTTGATCAAAGACTTTGATTTCCAAATTTGTACCCAACAAATATAGGTCGGCTTTGAAAATGCATACGAGAGAGCCAGGGATAATTATTTACTTACCCCATTTTTGAAGGAATATATCGATCATTCAAAGTACAAAAATGTAATAAGTCTGTTTGTTGAGTGTTGACTCCAAGATTGAGTGAGTGATTGGGGTTTCAATCAAAGCACCCGAATAAAGAAGCTTCTAAAACACTAACGGGTTCAATTTAAATTGAGGTTGGAAAAATTAGTTGCCTTTGCCAAGTTTCGGATCCGACATCTCAATTCTTTTTGTTTTTTTTGCTTGGCAGGCATTTTAGTCTAAATAAATTGTTCGATCATTAACTTGTAGATAAAATAAGAGATATTTTAGTAATTTTCTAGTCCTAAAATGGATCAGTTTTATATTTTTTATGATTTTTTTTAAAAATACCAATAATAAATTTTGATTAATTTTTTATATAACTATTTGATTACGTCACATTTTAATATTGTCAAATTTAATTAGAAGTAATTTTTTAAATTTATTTTCTATATAAATTTAAATTTAAGATTTATGGTTTAGTAGGCAAATCCCCTTCTATTGGAAATAAATTTAGAATATTATTAATAAATTTAATTACACCAACCACTCATCCCTTCTAGCTAGAGGTGCCATCAGAACCTCATCCTAGGTATATATAGATCATTTATATAAATATATGCAGAATATAATATAAAATAAAAATATTATAACTCTTGATTTTTAAAAAAAAAATATCACTTAAAAAATTAAAAAAAAATGAAAATATAATAAACTTATCTAAATAAAAAATTACGGCTATTATTATTAACCGTTTTGTGCGGGTTGTAGGTATATATAGATCGCATTGTTGCCCACAAAATGTTTGTTAAAAGGTTTGGGAGGAAATTATAACCCAGTAACTAGTTAATTGCGACAAATAATATGGAGTACGTATAGTATATAAATCAATGCGATCTTAAGGAATGAAGTTGTTCTTTCATGCCCCAAGAGAATTAAGGAACAAGAGTTAAAATGGAGGGGAGGATTATTGGTTTTAGGCAAAAATCACTTTAATAGCACTTATGAAACGCCATTAAAAAGTTGATATACATCGACATAGAATTTATAAATCTGTAATAAAATATCACTTTTAATTATTGTTAATTTTTTTAATAATACCATTTAATCATTCATTCAATTCTAGACATTTTCTTTGAATATTCATTTTCTTTGAATATTCTGCCTCTCTAAATATATCCTTTAATTTTTAATAGAGGCCTTATCTGCTATAGAATAGAAAATATAAATAAGTTTAACTATATATGATGTTGAACACGCCATTTATGTAATGTGTTTCTTGTCAGATTCCTCAAAATGCATTATACAGGAAGGAAACTGTATCACATATCATGTGATCCTGATCAAGTTGGAATTTTGTCCTTCATTTAATACCTTAAAAAAAACTCATTGTATTGCAGCACCAAAAACAATTAATAATTATAAAAAATTTGCTCATACAAAATTTAGAATTTTAAACAGTAGCTAAAAAAAATTACAACTTTCATACCAAAATTTTCTAGCAAAATGGGAAAATCAGAATTTAATCGTTGCTAATTATCAAAATCATGAAAGATTATGGATTTGACCCCATGTTTTTACATTAATTAACTCTCCTCCCCTCACTTGTAATCTAACTTTATCAAGTGAGCAATATGGATTACTAACTTTTTTAGTAATCTAACTCTCCTTCCCTAACTTTATCACTTGTAATAATATTAGGGAAAATTACTAGGGGAGTTTCAATAAAAAAATGTAATTACTAAAAAACTTCTTATAACAAGAGAACAAGAGAGTAATATAGATTTGTTGACATTTTTTATACTGAAACTTATCATTATATGTTATTAATTTATTATGAGATTTTTTATGAATATATTTCTTCTTTAAAATTTTATAGTGTTTTTTCCATAATATTATTGCTAGAAGTTATACGGATGACTGGGGTTTGTAAAAGAGAATGTAGTACAGTTCATAGAATAATAGTGAACCTTGTCCCCTAGACTTTCCAATGCTTTGACCTGTGACCTGAGAAACTTGAGATAATTTGCAGCTTCATGAAGCGTTGAAGCTGTGTCCATCTTGCTTCCACCAGGAACTATCTTCTGCAAAACCCTAATTCTCTCACTGATTCTCTCTCTCCTTTGCCTCGCTGCTACAGTCTGGGGATCTGAGGATATTCTCACATTCTTCCTTCTTGGCTTTTCCACTGCCTCCAACCCTAAGTTCACAGGCCTGAAAGCTGCCGCCCTATATATCATCTCCTTCATTTGTGCTATGGCCTCTTGATCAGGCTCTTGGCTAATACTGGAATTGAATGATATGCTTGAGTTTGGCTGCTGAAAATTTATGCTTGAAGAAGATAACAAGTTGTGTTCCCATCTAGTTTTCTTGGGTTTTGAGGCATTGTTATTCTCTGAAATGAGCTTAAAACTCCTTTTTGCATGATTAGGCTTATTAGCTTCTTGAATTTCATGGACGTGACACTGAACGACGTCGTCTTTGTTCTTTCTGCTACCACCAGAAGCTGCAGAAGCGTTATCACTCTTCTGAGATTTACCAGAGGAAAGTGAACTCACATTGTTGTTGAAGCTCCATGTGTTTCTTCTATAGCTATCAGATAGAATCATGGAAATATTTCTTTCGTCGTCTCTGTTGCCATCGATGAGTTGTTGTTGTCGGTGGTCGTCGGCCATATCGGTGCCGAAATAATCTGGCACAACATCATCAAAAGCTGAATAAAGATAATGGTGATAATCTATTTGACCTGTTTTATTCTGCGTCTCTCGCACTTGATAATCCAAGTTAGTCATGGAGTAGCCTGCAGCTTCCTCTTCAAAGATAGGCATATTGGAGACAAATTGACAAGTGTCCCAGGGAAGAAGGCCATCCATATTGATCACCTGACAATTAATATTATAATTTCAAAGATGTAGATGAAACTTGATGAATGAGCGTTTCTTCCCACCTACCGCATTTAAGTCAATATATCATAGAAATTATGTACTCCTATGTATGAACTATGAAGCACCGAAGTTGCGTAAGCATTTATTATATATCATATTGTTTCCTAATAAAATTATAGGGATGATTGGAAAAAAAATCTTATTTAAAAATTCTATTCAGAATGACTGAGTTTAAGGACTAATATTATGTATAAATTTTTTTTAGAATATGGATAAATATTTGTATATGAAAATATATTAGGACATTCTTGTGAATAAAATTTTTTAACAGGACTTTTTTTTTACCAAATTTCCTAAAATTATATGCCAAAGTTTTTCATTAAGTAATACTCAATATTTAATCCTATCAGCTCTCCCCTGAATCCCATGCATATCTATAGGGTAAGAAGAAGAGCTTACCGATTCTAGATCCAGCTGCTTTCGGAAAGCCAAACTATATACTTCAAGAGCCCAAATTCTTCTGAGAAAATAATATTTCTTGGAACTCTTCAATGCTTTAGGGGAAAGAACAAGAGATGATGGACTACAATTTTCATATATATAGTGATCAGTTTGTTTTGCGATGAAAACTCTGATAAAAACTTTGTTGTCAGATTTGAAACTGAAATATTATTGTGGACTTAGATGCAACAAGCAATTAAAACTAAGAAGTTTCAAGTTTTTCTGTGCCAGGATATAAATACACACACACACACAGATATATATATATATATATATATATATATATATATATGTTAGAATAGAGAGTATAAGAAGGTCGTACCTGCTTTAGCTGCTTTCATGGGATTGAAGACGAAATGATTCAGAGCGGTTGTGTGTGTTTTTGGTTGAAGAGAAGGCTTTATATATATAGATAAGAATGAAAACGGTTTAAGTTATTATAATAACCACAAATCTTGGTACTTGAACCATCAAGTCAGCAATTGAATATTATAATTTAATATCCCATGAACTGTATAATATGATCAAAAGAAGAGGCTATAATATATATATAAATATATATATATATATATATAACACTGTAACTGGGTTAGGGCAGTGCAGTTCTTTTTGAGGAAGAAAAAGAAAAACAGAGCATTTTGGTCAGTTGGGTGGGTGCGTAAGACTATTCTTGGAATAGGGGGAACGTGAGATTTAACTTCAGAGAAGAATTTTTTATTCTCAAGTGACTGAAATTTTTCATTCGTATTCTTTATCTGTTGATCAATTCTTTTTCTTTTTACAATCTAGATGTTTTTTAAAAGTGTACTCAAGCACATCAATATGCATTTAAGATTTTTACTTACAAAATATATATTAAAAAAATTGAATCATGAAAGTTGGAAAGAAATATTATCTCCTCTCTTATTGATAACTTTTTGGTGTATTCATTTTCAAGTGGGGAAAGGTCAGACCTTTGTTGTGTTAATGTAGAACACACTCCATGCGCTCTGTGAAGTTTGCAGTAGAAGTGCAGTGAAATGAAGAGCATCTTTTGACTGGCATCACTATCAATTTCTTTAAGACATTTCTGTTAATCATGGTTCTAATCATAGCCCTCTGATTTTTTTTTTTTAAAAAAATTGTATAATTAATGGTGTATTTATTTTTTCCTAAAAGATATGTAATGTCTTGCACATTCATCAAGAGATTGAAATTTAAAAAAAAAACAAAGAGAATGTATGTTATGGGGGGAATTTTTAGCTTACATAAATCTTTATAACCTTAATTGTATATATCATTATCTCTTATGTAGGAATCTGATTCCATCTAATATTTACATGTTGTTCAATGAATGATTTGTTAGACTGTTTTTTTGGAATTGGGTGTTATACTGTGGGAAGGTTAAGGATATATATATCAATTTCATGAAGTATATATATACGAGGCTCTATTTTGTTTCTTTTGTATAACTTGATGAGTTATGATGATCTTTATAGGATTGGCTGATTAAAACTATGATTTTCATGCGAGTGATACTAGAGTGAATGTTGGATACTACAGTGGATGTTGGTGGTTGATTCAAAACATTTCCTCATTTTGCGAGTAAAATTAAAAAAACAAACTATATATTGGAAGTAAAGTGAAACAGCTCGTGCCCAATTATGGAATTTGTGCATCTCTTATATCTGCCTCGCTGTTTTGGGGAATTCTGTGCGCCCCCCACTCCCTCTCACGTGAATCCCACGCTCTTATTCCTAGGTGGCATTCGTTCATTTGACAAGATCCTTAGGAGATGCCACGTCGGCATCATGACCATCTGAATGAAAGTCCCAAAGTGTTCTTGGTGGACAATGTTATACTAAGGTTATTCTCTCACAACTTCTTGACTTATTTATATGTTTGTTGGGGGAAATGATTCTTTAAAGAGTAGAAGCAGAAGACATGGGGAAGAAAGTTGTGCACAATATTTTTAAAATATGAGTAACACTCTTATTTAGATTTAATTTGCCTCACTTGTTCTAATATTCAGATCTAAATTAGGTTAATGATGAATTTCCTTTAATATACAAAAGTTAAGATAATAAATATATTTTATAAAGTGATAATTTGAGTTTTATGAGTGTAAATTATATATTCTCTCTGATTTTTAATATAAATCATACTTAACTAATTTAGGTAGATTAATAAACTTATTTATTTATAATAATTATATGATTTTTTTTAAAAAAATATCATATTTAATCATATGTATTTTAATTACTCTTGATAAAGCAGATACTTTAATTGAAAAAATAAAGTGAATTTTAATATTATATTTATCAAAAAATTAAATTTTTTGTCTAACTTTTATAATTAAAATTAGAAGTAGTATCTTGAAATAAAAAAAATCTGATAAACCCAATCTGTATGATCCAAAGATTGGAATGGGTGAGGACAAACTAGGACTTCAAAAAAATGTTGCTCACGTCTTAAAAACACCATGAACAACTTTCTTTTTCATCCCTTTGCCACCAACAATATTTGAAGTCTATTTTTATTCTTTAACTTTCTTTTGTTTATATAAAAAAATATATTATCTTTTTTTTTCAAATTGGACGATCCCATATTGTTCAATCAATTTATCCTATATATATATATATATATATATATATATTTATCTATCCAGCAATAATAATCAGTGATTCCCAATGGATAACGTGCAATTTTTTTTAAAAGAAAAAGGAATCATGAAATCTTGCATCGGCAAATGGCAGTAATATCTTGCATAAGAAAAAGAAAAGGATAAGACAAGGAATTGTAGAAAACAGGATACTAAGAGAAAAGGCAATTGGCACATATATACATACGTACCCACAGAAACAGAATATTGGCTAATTGAGAAGTAACTTTGAATTACAAAAATGGTCAACTTGTTATAATTAAATTAAACAACAAATATATTTTGCCAGCTCATCCATATCTCTATCTTTGATTGCCTCCACATTTATCTGATTGTGTTGTCATAATTGTATAATTCGAAAGTGAGATAGAATAATTTTATAATTTTTTTAAAATATAATTGAGTTCATTCACGATCTAAGGATAAAATAAAATTTTTTTTCTTTCTATACAATACTAATATCAAGTAAGACGAATTATCTATTATTTTTAGGCATAAACTTAAACACCCAGGAATTAGGGTATCTTTCTAAGAGTTACAACTGAAACTATAATAAAATAATAATTTTTAGAAATCAAACATACTTTAAATAGTTATATGTTTTATCCTTTTATAAATTAAATTTATGGATGATAGATAATTGTGTAATTAGTGTTAAGTCCCACGTGCAAATACGACAAGAGGCCCACGGACACAATCATCTGCTTCGTCTATCTCTTGATCGATTTCACCCATCATTTTCTTTAGTTTCCCCACTTGTTCAAATTATTGACCATTTTATTTAATATTACAATTATTATTTCAATTTATTATTCATCGTCTTCTCTCCTTTGCACATGCCAAGTAGATCGACTACCTCCCCTCCTATTTTTTCCATTCCCCCTTATAAAATTCTTCCAACTTGCCCTCTCATCTCCAGCTTGTAAAGGGTAATTATGTCACTTTGCATAAGATTAGTTAAGCAGAGGAATTACGGGAAGAAAATTCAGATTCAAGAGGCTATAATGTATTTTTACAGGTCATTCCAGTATATAGAGAACTCAAAATTTTCAAACCCCTTGATTCTTCCACTCGCTCTGTTAGGTCTGCACTTTCAAGTAGAAGATATAGGGATTGATTGGACATTTCGTATATAACATGGACACCTTCTTGATAGCTATGGATGCCACGTATAATGTTCGTTGTCACGTGTGATGTCAACTTGACTTTCGTATAGGACTTGAATGCTTTGTTGAATGCCACATGTGCTTATATTACTTCTAATATATACATAATAATGTTCATATATATTCTGGTTTAAGTTTATCTTGACTTGATTCATATTAGTTAGAATCAAAATAGTTTAAATTTTTATTAAATTATAAAAATTAATATTTTAGATAAAATAAAATTTAAGAAATTAAAATTAAAATGAGTATAAATTTAAGAGATAAAAGATTATATTAACTCAGAATATTTCAATAATACTTTTAATAATGAACAAAATTTGTGTATAAGGCTTCTAAGGGATTTTCGATGTTTTATCCACTGATACCAAAGGCAGACTTTCAATGTAAACTAAAAAATAATAATTTTTTTAGCGACAACTTTCTATAATCCTCAATAACAAAAATAAAATGAAATATTATTATTTTTAAAATTATTCTACTTCATCATAATAGACATGGTAGTGGAGCTGTGCATGGGCATTCAATTGACATAGTTGAAAAGTACAAAGAATATCCAGATGAGCAGAGAGGCATATATGTCAACAATGGCTGTGATATGAAATGAAGAACATGAAATTAATGGAAAGAAAAGTATTTGATCTCTTTTTCATATTCTCTTTGGTTTCAGTATTTTCGTATACAAATATTAGCTTCTATATCCTCTTCATCCCGTTTGTAGGGGTACTAATTCATTAAAAAATTTAGATTAAATTTTTTATCTCGTCAAATTTTTTATTTTTATTTTATCATTTATCTTTTTTTTAATATCCTTATTTAATTTAAATCTAAATAAAAAAAGTAGTACACATAACAAAGTGTTATTGAAGAACTTGATAATATAATAGATATAAGAAACTTAATATTATATATATATATATATTTAATAACTTGTTGAGTTACACTGTTTGATTTATAACTGGTTCAATGGTCATTGAGTTTGGGCCTTCTGGTTCATTTTTGGTAATGAAAATTCAGTTCAGTCCAATTCCAACTATATGTTTAGTTCCGTCCTGTCCCCGACTGGCCACATGGCCTCTTACTTTTAGCCACAGCCCACATGGTTTCCTTTCCCCTCTCTCTCTCTCTTTTCAATAGGATTCGCTTTCTTTGAAACTTGTGTGTTTTCACTTGTACTCCAAAAAAGAGAAAAGGTTTAGCTTGAGAAACTAGAGTGATCCACTGACTTGGTAGGCCCGGTCCTATTAGGCCATATTAGTTAGAGGTATTTTACCAACAGGAATTTATTATAATGATAAACAATTTAATATCATTTAAATAATATTTTAAATTTAAATTTTTATATATATATAAAAATTTTTTTAGAAGACTCACCCACTATAACCAAGTACATGACACGAGTCAGATTCAGATATAGTCGAAGCAAAGCTCCGTGAATCAGGTGAGGTGAGCAACAAAAAAAAGTTAGATATATTTTATTTTTATCATATTAATTAATTTATTCCTATTGATAATACATGTGAGCATATTTCCAATATAAATTACTAAAGGGGAGTATTTTAAAAAAAAAGTAATACAATTTTTTTTAAATAACTAATTTTTTTAATATACATAAATTAATTATCTAATTTTTAAATTTAAGATAGAAATGGGTATTATCTACTTGATCATGTGTGAGCGTTTTTCTTTATTTTTTAATTTATTTTATAAGATTGTTTTCCTTCCTATATGTTGTCTAGTACAATAATTGGTAAGATCTCAATATTTAAATTTTATTTAAAATTTTAAATTGATTTTTTTTATCTTATCTTAGTATTATGTAGAATAATGTAGAACTATTGAGAATTCATATTTTTTTTTAAAAAAAATATTACTTTTGATCATAAAATTGTTTTCAAAACAATATATTTTGTAAGAAGGCAATTATATTTGTTGCTGATAAAGTAAATCATGTGTTTTTAGTTTACTTTCTCAATAATTTTCTAACTTGTAAAATTTTTTGGCATCTGGCCAAACTCAGCCAAAATACTTGCCTAAACTCAAGTATTTGTTGGGTCAGGGCATGAAGGCTCATGAGTATTGAATGAGTATTTAATTTTTTAAAATAAATTATGAAAAATGAAATCCACAGAATAATATTTACCAATGTTCTAATATTCTTCTTTTTAATTATATTTGAAAATTATCATTTTGGGTTTTCTAATTGTTATTTTCGTTTATACTTTTGGGGGAGTATAGGCTGAGGAATATATGGTGCTAAGCATTGACTTTTGGGGAGCTATGGTTTCACTAGCTGAAGAATTTTAGGTTGGAGAATTTCTCTAATATCAAAATAATTACTTTTTTAATCTAATTTCTTCTTTTTAAAATCAGATTTGGATCTAGTTTCCCATGGTAATAACAGGAGAATCCTTTCCTCGATTAAATTATATTATTTTTAAAATTCCCAATTATTTCTTGTGTATTTTTATACAATTTGAGTCAAATATTATTAGTTATATTTGATATTTATATATGTTTTTAATTGTATTTTTAATAATTATTTCAACACTTACCAATTTTAAGTTGTTATTATTTAGTTTTCACATCTTAACTTTTTTTCCTATTGTTTTAATTTTTTAAGTGCCGACATCGTTACTAATTAAATTTTGGTGCCATTTGGCATATGGCATTGTATGTACAAATCTTAAATTTTAAGTTACCGTCGTCATCAACAAGACGTTGAAGTAAAGAGAAAAATAATATCATTAGAGTCAATTGATTTGTATAACCAAATTGAATAGTAATATACAAATATTAAAAATAAACTTTCACAATAATAACGTTAAAAAATCTAAAGCATATGTTTAAAGTATTTATGAAAATGACAAAATTAAAATAAAAAATTATATATTTCAGGTTACATTACTCCCTCATGTTCTTAGTAAAAAGGTTGTATATGATTATAAATATAAAATTTTAAATTTTAATCTATTTAAACTTTTATATTTATTAATTTTTTTAAATTAATTTATCTAATTTATAAATAATATATAATATAACGTTATATATATGTATTTTAAAGATTATATTTATTATAATTAATTTATCTTATTTTTTTAATTTAGTATATTTTATATTAAGAATTGGGGGTATAATTTTTGATCTATTATCAAATTAGATCATTTATAGATATATAATTAATCATTTAAAAATAAAAATATAAAATTATGTTAGTTTCTATACATTCACTTCTTCTGTTTACATTCATCCTCGTTTTCCTTCATTTAACACATCCACTAAATTATGTTGCAAGTTGTACTTTTCTGCCAACCATAAATAAGAATTTGGCAAGGAAAATCAATCTATAGTTCCCTAAAATCTTACTAGCTATTTAGAGATTCTGTTGATGAGGAATATATAAATATCATTCTAAACAATTCTTGACCTTAAGGTATTTTTTTAAACAATTTTTATTAAAAAGTAATATAATTACTAATAAATCTAATAGAAGATATCAGTCTCTCATAATATAATAAATCAAAGTTTAAATATTAGCTAAAAAAGATAAATACTCATATTTAATGTCTACTAGTGATCTGTATAAAATTGTTTCTAATAAAAAGATATTCGTATCTATAAATAATATAATATATTTTTTTTTTAATTTGTACAAATTTTTTTTAAAAAAATTGTTTAGTTAAATGAAAAAAGATAAATAGAGAAATGGAAATATAAATTTTTTTGTTACAAGAAATAATTTTTTGAATCAATAGTTATTAATCTTTAATGAAAAAAAAATTATAACAGTTTCAACATAAAATTTTTGAGTTTGAATCCATGATAACAATTGAATCTAACCTAGTAATATTGGATATCATATAATAAAACGAAATAAATAAATTATATATATATATAATCTATTTTTCTTGACCTAATATAATTATATGAATATACTAGCAAGTCTTCAATATAACGAAATAGACCTTCCTAACTAATTGTCATAACGGCCTATAGCCTACGAGTCTCTAACACGTGCGCCCATAAGGCCATCGAAGAACCCGGAAACAATTATTCTTCTTCTCCTTCTTCATATGGGCCGAAGCCGATCCAGCAGACAAAATCTAAGCTCAACTTCCTTCTTCCTTCATCATTTCCTTTCACTGTTACTCCCTCTTTACCTGAACTGCCCTCCTTTTTTTTTTTTTAACCTTTTCTTCCTGCGGAGGTTTCAAAACGCCGAGCATCACCTTTGTTTCCCACTCCTACGCTTTTGTTTTTCTCAGACGCTCTTGAGCAGGGACGGCAGTGTCTTTTGATTACTTCCCTTCATTCTTTTAATCCTTTATTGAACTTCGATCTTGATTTAAATCTGGCGCAATTCAAGAACTGAGTTGGAAAGTGTGAACTCGATCCCACTCTTCTTTCCTCAAACGTTTTTCGCAGGGCCTGAACTTAAGTGTTATCACTCGTTCAACAGCTACCCTCACATGGTAATGGCACTCTCCTACTTCTCTGTTTTTTTTTTTCCTTTCTGAAGTGCCATTTTTCACGATGTTTCCATTCTTCCCAAGCATGAAGGAAAGTAAAGTTTTCTGTTTTGGCTAATGGAAGTTAGCTGTGTGTGCGGGGCATTTATTTATGAGCTAAGAAAATATTTTCTTTCCTTATTTACTTACTGATATTCTGTTCATTTGATTTCATACGGATTTTGTTTCTGTATAATTGAAGAATACCCATATGGTAGAAGCTTAAAGACAATTTTGCTCGATCTGGCATCATGAAGGGGGCTTTTTGTACATGCCTAGTTATCTGAGATTTGCTATGTGTGAAAGACACAAGAACAAGGAGTTAAATTTTTATTAGAAATACCGTGGTAAAGAAAAAATGCAGGTCAGGTTGGGAGCTTTGGAGGAAGGGAAGGAACCTGTAACTGCATCTAGAACAAATCAATCTAGGCCCTTCCCTTTGAGACTATTGAAGTTCTTCTTGCTATTCTTGATTGTTGGCCTCGGTGCTTCAATTGTTAGCATCTTTATGGTTCGGCGTTTTGGAATCAACTCTGTGCCCCTAGTACAGTCTAGTTCTTTTAGGCCTTGCTTTGGGCAATCAGGGAGCATAGAAAGTTGGATTAGGCCTCCATCAAATTTGTTGCATACAATGAATGACACCGAACTGTTCTGGAAGGCTTCTTTTGTTCCAAGAATTAAAAGCTATCCATTTAAAAGGACTCCCAAGATTGCTTTCATGTTCTTGGTCAAGGGACCATTGCCATTCGCGCCACTCTGGGAGAAATTTTTCAAGGGGCATGAGGGGCTTTATTCAATTTATGTTCATTCACTACCTTCGTACACATCTGATTTTCCGCCATCTTCTGTTTTTTATAGGAGACAGATCCCAAGCCAGGTATGAGCTACCTTTTATTTTACTTTATCCTTTTTTCAAGATTAATGGCTCAATCTGTTGTGTTTATTCATAATAAAATAGTATCATCCATCTTTGCTAAATGTTAATTGACATGGTTGCTGTGAAATTTCTGTTTTTTTTTTTGGACTAGTATAGATTAAAATACCAGTTTCTTGTAGGTGGGTGCTTTGAGCAAGCCATGTTGTTATTTGTTATGGCCTTCTATAATGAATGATATTTTTTATGATTGCTAGATCTTGATCTTTTGTGTAATATGGTCTATAAACTTAATATCTTCATTTTTTTGTTATTCCTATGAGTAAAAATCTCCCAAGCCTGCATATCTGTCTTATGCTTTTAATGCTATACAGATTTTAATAGAAAATATATGACAAAAAGATTTAATAGATGTTTCCCTTTGCTGTATGTAAGAAATACCATCTGGAAAGTATTCTTTGTTTGATTCTTCATCTGAAGTGCACCATAATTAAAGAGGAAGTAACTTTGCTTTGATCCCTTCCATAGATTTTATTTTTCTAGATTGAGATGCATTGCTTCTGTATCATTTATATAATCTCTGTTCTATTAAAAAAATCCATGAGAATAGTCCTTCTCCCAAAGAATAAACATAAACGCATTATTTGTATTTGAATTTAGTTTTTAAGAAAACACACTGTTCAATATATGATTGAAGCCTAGACAAATCACAAGTTTAAGTCTAACTATCAAACACAGTTTTCTTATCTTCCCACAATTCATTGGGAGTACATTCTTGGTCTACTAGATAGATTTTTTTAGAAGATTTTGATAATATGTTTGTTAGGGCATGAACTTGGAGACAAGATTTTGGTTGAGCATTTTCTATGACTATGAAATAAATTACTAATCAGCTTTTTCTTGAGCAGGTAGTAGAGTGGGGAAAGATGAGTATGTGTGATGGTGAAAGAAGACTCCTGGCTAATGCACTGCTTGATATATCAAATGAATGGTTCATCCTCCTATCTGAGTCCTGTATTCCCCTCCAGAACTTCAGCATTGTGTACCGATATATATCACGGTCATGGTACAGTTTCATGGGTGCATTTGATGAACCTGGTCCCTACGGTAGAGGGCGCTATAACGGACGAATGGCTCCTGAGGTCAACTTATCTGACTGGCGTAAAGGACCACAGTGGTTTGAAATTAACCGGGAACTCGCGGTTAGGATAGTTGAGGACAGCATTTACTATCCTAAGTTCTTGGAGTTCTGCACACCTCATGCATGCTACGTTGATGAGCACTATTTCCAGACTATTTTAACCATTAACACTCCTCATCTTTTGGCAAATAGGAGCCTCACTTATGTTGATTGGTCGAGGGGTGGCGCTCACCCGGCTATGTTCGGTAAGGATGACATCAAAGGGGAATTCTTCAAGAAAATTTTGGAAGAGCAGTCATGTCTTTATAATAACCAGCCAACATCCCTTTGTTTCCTATTTGCTAGAAAATTTGCACCTAATGCTTTGGAACCTCTTTTAGCTATAGCATCCAAAGTTCTAAGAATTTGAGAATGGCCTAGCTTCTTGTTGGGGTTAAATCTTTGAAGGAGGCCTGTTTGAAGCATATGTTAGTTTAGTTCTAAGTTAGCTCCTTCTTAGACAGACACATCATACAATTAATCTTCTCTTCCTCCCTAGTATGCAGAAATTTAGTCGCTCTTAGGTATATAGGATATTGAACTTAGTTACATTTTTATACAAGTATAAGCCCCAATTCATACTAATTTTTATTGGGTTATTAGTTTGCTACTTGCTGGTTAATGCAGTCCTATGCTGCTGTAACCAAACTAATAAAAATTGTATCCTCTTCCTTTCTGTCATCTTTTGCCAATTATTAGATGACCTGTTTGTTTTGTTTGGCTATACTACTATACTATCTGAGGAATTACCAACTACACTTCATGTTTAGATTTTTGAGGCAATGGCTCAGCCTCTGAGCTTGTGATAGATAAAGAATAATTAATTATATAAGAGTGACAAAACTTGCATCTCTAATTTACTTTTCAATATTATGTGACGAGGGAATTGGAATTCAGACTGATCTAGTTTCAAGCTTGAGATTAGGTGAAAACATATGCTTTTGGAATTCACACACCCGTTTTCTTTTTATAACTTAGAATAGAGAAATCAGGTTTCATCATTTTATTTAATTACTGAATCTCTGAATTGTACCAATTTACCTATTGTTCTTTCTCCCATTTGCAACTAAATAATACGTGAAACCAAATCAGCTATTCAGCTCAATGCTCCAAGAAATTTAGATTCATAGTTCATCGCGATCAGTCCCTTCTGCAACTTTTGCATCCGGCTGAAATTGAAGGAGATAGCTAGTAGCTAATGACGCATGAAGTGCAGCTCCAGAAGGAAGAACATCTTCATTGACTCCGAAAGTAGTTGAGTGCAGCGACTCAAGTGGTCCAAGAGAAACATCCTCCATTCCAAGAAAAATAAAGTAACCAGGGATAACCTCTTGATAGAATGAGGAGTCCTCAGCTCCCATCATTGGCTTCACTTTATTAACCTTTTTTTCACCAAGCATATCCCCTGCAACTTGTCGAAAATGCTGCCATCGTTAACGTAACAGGGTAGAAGCCATGCGTCTATTCGAAAAAGTTAACTGTTGCATTGCACCTCTGAACAGCAGCTTGTCCAGTAATAACCTGAAGAAATGTATCAGCCTTAAACCCTAGTAGAATTGCAAAACAAAACAATAGCCTAACATTGTTTTTTGCAACAACATAATCATGTTAGTGTGTATTCTTTTATTGAGAGCGGCGAGGAGTAATTAACAACCATTGGATTACAAATTGATTGTCGAGATTAATGAAAAAATTAAGGAAGGCGGGAAATTCCTTTCTTTTTTTTTTCCTGGCAGAAAAAGGGTGGGGGGTAAAAGCATCTGTTTGAGCTTTCAAAAGTGCTACCAGCGGCCTGTAGTATTAAAATTTGGGTGATCTGTACATGTAATTGCAGTTATGTTGATTACTAATGTGAACAGATAGAACATACAACATATTATAATAAAATCAAGAAAGATCATGCATGCGTTGATTTAAAGTATATTCCCAACATAATTCCTCATCAATTTAAAGTATAATTGTTGAATAAGTTAGCTTTATTTCTGTTGTTACACCCAGTAATCTGAATTGACAGTGTTATTCCTCGGTCTAACAGCATTTCCATGTTGTTTGTGGGATCATATTTAAGCTATTTATTCCTAACAACCATAACATAATCTACGACTTAGGTAGTAATGCGAAACAAAAAAAAATGAATTTTAAGCATCAGAAAAGGAGACACCTGCTCAATCCGCTGCTTTAGTTGCATAAAACTGACTTTCGAAAATGAGCGGAAGGTGCCACCAATAGTCACAGAATCTGGAATAATATTGAAAGCACCAACTCCTTGGAATTTTGCTATTGTCACCACCTGTAAAGACAATCATAACGTTAGGACTGGATCATCACTCTAAGCAAGGAAAACCCTCCAAGATTTCTAATCATTCCCATCAAGTAGAACCTCTAAGAAGTGATAACATAATGATTTCTTTGAGTTTGGAATCCTTTCCAATATGGCTCAGCTACAAAATGCAAGACATCCTGGAATTGGTTTTTTGACAAATATGAGAATTAACATGTTATGGCCATGAGTTTTATTTGGATAAATCAATGTAATTAAGGAATATATATATATATATATTATTGTCCGCAGAGAATCGTCAATATGTATGAGGTAGCCTAGTGGTCGCTGAGGACGGGAGCTATTCGGTGTACTGTGTTCGAATCCTGAGGGTTGCAAAACAGGGGGGTTTTCGGCACGCGAATTTTTCTTTTTCTTCCTCCTTTTTCTTTTGCTCTGGCCGCCGTACGACCCTCACTTCTTTTGCAGAGGTTTTTCAGCGACAGTGGGGAAAAGGGAGGCAGCTGGTGAGTGGCGAGGGAGATAACTTCACGCCATCGATGCCGTGTGAACAGACCCTGCTGTGCCGCTGCCATTGGAGTCGACCCATCGCCTAAAGTCTCCCCCTTTCTGTGGCTTTTATAAGGTTGTGGGCGGAGGAAACGGGGGGAAGAAAAATCAGCGAAGGTTGAGTCTTTGAGTCGCGGCTGTGTGTTTGAAGTAAACGCTCTGTGGTTTGAGTTCTGCCGATTTTGGGTCACTCTGTTTCGGTGGTGGCGCCATGCTCCTGTAAGGAATTAGAAGACACGCAGCGGAAATAAACTTTAAAAATTTTCCATTCCTTGCCAGGATCTGCCGTATGTGTTTAAGTTAAGTGGAAAGAATCATTACCCTTAGTGTTGCTCAGCGAATTTCACAGCTTCTCTACGTGGGTGGTGATCTCTTTCTGATCGCAAGAAATCGACGGAGTGTTCCTCAGCGACCTTCACAGATTCTCTCCGCGGACGGTGGTCTCTTTCCGATCACAAGAAGTCGACGCCTCAGGTCGGCTTCCTCTACTGGTATCCACACGAACAGCGTTCCAACCACGAACGACGTGCTAGCGTCTCCTGTCCCTCCAAGGCTTTCACAAGTCTCCGTCTCTATTTCAGCAGTTTCTTGTCTGCAAACCTTTTGCAGATTCCGTTCGGCCTTTTGTGTTCTGTGTTATTTTCAAACGTAGCTCCTCCAATCAGATATAGAGGATGCTATGCGTTTTTCCACTTAACCTAATTGGATTTTGGAGTTAATCTTATATTAATTCCGAATTGATACAATATCATATATTGTATAATTTTATAAGAAACTAATTAAATAAAATAATATTAAATCCGTCCCACAGATTTAATTACCTATTTATTTAACTTTAAATAAAGATGAGACTGAGTTATATTTGATTTATTCCCATAAATCAAATTTGAGATATCCTATCAATTTAAATTTTGAATTTCAAACGTGATAGAGATTTAATTTATCCTTATAAATTAAATCTTATAAATATCTCTTATATGAGATATCCTATCAATTTGAATTTCGAATTTCAAACGTGATAGAGATTTAATTTATCCTTATAAATTAAATCTTATAAATATCTCTTATATGAGATATCCTATCAATTTGAATTTCGAATTCAAACGTGATAGGGATTTAATTTATCCTTATAAATTAAATCTTATAAATATCTCTTATATGAGATATCCTATCAATTTGAATTTCGAATTCAAACGTGATAGGGATTTAATTTATCCTTATAAATTAAATCTCATATATCTCATATATATAATATATATATATATATACGAATTTATATATATACGAATATAAATATAAATAAATATATATACATTCACCTGGATCTTTCATTGAATCTGGACATGTCTTAGATTCAATGAATCTGGACATCATAGCTCGTGTTGGGCTATTTTGTGTGCGACCCTGTAGGCCCATATGAAGTTGGCAGTGGGCCATTTGCTATACTAGCCCACAAGTCGCAAGCGGTCTCTAGCAAGACATAACAACTACCCAAATCATATGAGGATCGATAAACGATGTAACCTTTTATACAACCATATCATGTCCCTTCTGTCACGCGATATTTTGGTCATGGATGAGGCATGGATAATGTCATCCTCCTATTCCCGACCGTTACTTTCTCGATCCCTGAGTAGTCTGACTATAGAAATGGAACTACCTTTCCATTACAGTATGGCCATACATTTCTCAGACTCACTCATCGAGGGGCCCAGTAATATCTCTCCACGAATGTGAGGGACAAATTCCATCTTGACCATTCACATTCCTCCGCATGAAAAACCACTAAGCCCGAACATAGTCTTTATGATCACTCGGTCAAAAGTGACTTTTGACTAGGTCAAAGCTGAGCGTTTTGTCATGTAGGAATCCATGATGATCTCAGGTCAAAGGGCATATTGACATGGTTTGTATATGAGAGAAGCTTATGACGTTACCCATGCAGTTCTCTCATAGCGGGTCGGTCCAACACCCTGTACTCTTACATGTGCTTATGACTTTGAATTTATATCTCTATACATCTTCAAAGTCATACTGGTCTTATTTCATCTGTGCTCCCACATAGATGATCGACCAGGGACATTTAGGATAATATCATGAATTATCCAAGGATGGTCATCATAGTAAACATGCAAATAATATGATAACTCAATTAATAAATTCATAAATCAATAATGTTCATAAGACAATGATTGGCCCCTAGGGCACGATTTCCAACAGCTCCTTCTCGGTGGTTGAGCAATGCCGAAGAGTGTTGGGGGTTGGATTGTGGCAAGTGAAATAGAGAGCAGTGGCGGTGATCAGGAATAGGAGGTCGGTGAAGGCAGATTGAGTCTCTACCGGTTTCGGGTGCCCTGCAATTCCTGTCCTTCCTTGTGTAAGTAATCCTGGACTCCCTCCTCTTTTCCTTTCTCCGTGTTGGGCCACCTTGTTTGTTGCCTTGGAATGCTCTGTTTGGTGGCGGCTGTCGGGGTGGCAGGGAACTGGGGGGGTCTTTGCTCTGTTTTTCTCAAAGAGCGGTGAAATTGCTGTCTCGTTGGAGGGGGAGCATTGTTTGGGGTGGTAGACGTATGTATCTGTGCTTGAGTCTATGAGCTTTCGGTTTTGGGTGTGGTTGTGAAAGGTTGTATATAGTTATCGGTGCTTGTGGGTGCTGTATGTTACGCTGGTATTTGTGTGTGAAATTGTTGTGGGGCAGAGGGGGGTCGTGAGTCGATGCAGAAAGGAAATTGTTGGGTTTGATTATTCGGTTTAAGTAGGAAGGGAGTTACCGTGGGTGGTGGCGGAACCAAAGGAAGGAGGAATCAAGCATGTGGTTAAGTGAAGGTTTCTGTTGCTGCTGTATGAATGACCATGGACATGTTGATTCCGTGTCTGTGCTGTGGATATATATACATATGTATACACTGCACCTAAGTGACTGTGATAGTGTAATCTGTGTGTGTGTGAGCGCGTGATGGTTGGTAGGATGGGTCCTAGTAAAGTCTGAATTTTGGAAACTTTGATTGGGTAAAGGTGTCGGTTACTTGAGTATCAGGGGTAGCAGTATGAATCTTGGAATTCTTGGGAAGTATTAATTGGATTGTCACACAGATTGAATTCTGAGGGTTCTTTGCTGTGAGCTTACAAATTTTATTATTATTTTATCCAGGGGAGCTAGAGTGATTATAATCGATAGTGATTGGCGGAGAAGAGTAAAGGTTTAAGAGCGTGTCAGGTGAGTGAATAACGTTCCCTAAAATTTATATTTTCAAATGCATTGTCATTTCAAATGATGAATTTCACATATGGATTTCGAAAAGCAAATTTTATGAAAGTATGGTTTAAATTGTTAGAAATGACTTTCTTTCGATTGGTTTACAAAAGAATTATGATTATGTATGAAAATGGATGAATAAGCTTTTGAAAAGAGTTTGGCAAAAGTTGCATTGAACTGATGTTATTCATGAAATATATTCTTATGTGAGTTTCATATGATTTTACAGTAACTTGATTTTAAATGTACATGCTGGGGTTTTTGAAATGCAAAGTGGTTTTTACCAATGGTTATGGCATTAAAATGATTGAGATTATTTCATGTGAAATAAACCCCACGCATGATAGAAACGTTTTAGGATGAAATACAGAACGCTGGTTGCTAACAGCAGTACTGTTAGTCCTTGGTGCACCTTGGTTACCCGAACTCGACAGATATACGTGGGTCTTGTACTCGCGACGGATATACGTGGGTCTTGTACTCGTGACAGATATACGTGGGTCTCGTACTCGCGACGGATTGTGGCCTCGAGCCACCAGATTATTACGTGAGTCTCGTACTCGCGACGGCTAGTGGCCTTGAGCTGCTAGATTGGTTAGTTACCCTCGTGGACTGTGTGTCCACGTCTGTTTTTGTTCTGTTGAAGTCCTACGGAAAGATTATGGTTTTAAAAGGATTGTTTTTAAATGATTGGTAAGAAATGGTTATTTCAGATTGATTTGAAATGGTTCTTTCAGATTAATGTTCCCCCTGAAATACAAATGTTTACGGAAAGGTTTGCATCAGATTACGAAATATTATGAAATACATTTTCAGCATGATTATGCATTATTGACTTCCGCATTCTTTTAATCATGTTTTTGGGACATTATTCACGAGTAGATTATTTTGGCTTCAGATAGTGCAGGTGACCCTAATCTTCCCGCTGAGAAGTAAAGAGCCTCGCCGTCGATCCGAAGCGCTGTTTGACAAACACTTTTGATGTAATTGCTTTTCCTAAGAACTTGTAGTATTTTGAAAAGGGTAAAGCTCCACTTTGATCCTAGAAAAGATTATGTTGATTTTTGGAAAACATTATGAAAACTAGAATGTTGGTAGTCTGTTGTAGGATTATCATGAGGTCGTTTATACATCGATGATCCTGCTGAGATTCCTACATAAGACTTGTTTTGATTTATGAAATACAATTTAATATGATTTATGGGTCAAAACGCTTCATTAAGTTTTAGGCTTTCGGAGTGTGAAATTTCACATTCTGAGCCGGTCACGATCTGAATTTTGGGACATGACATAACATATCTTGATAAAAAACTAGAAAGAAATAGGAAATAGCTACTCTATATCCCCCTAGTTTTCTCTGTTTCTTCTCCCTTCCTTCCTATCCCCCCCAGGCCCCAAGTTCTTCATAGTCCCCCTCTTACGTTCTGTCTCTCCTCTCCCCCATCATCTCTTTCATGTTTCCCCCTATCTCTTCCTATTTGTTTCTGTAAACCTATCCCAAATTCTCCTATGTATGCATTAGAAGTGTGTGTTGCATCAAATATTCTCACTTTTTGTCTTAGATGTTTTTCTCTATTCAAGAAGCACTATTGAAAGAAGGTGATGTTTAATTTGTTTTACCAGCATACTGCAAATCCTCACAAGCAGATTGTTTCAAGTGTTTGGACAGCAGTGTATGTCCCACTACCTCAGAGGTTCTGTTTACTATCTGCTCGGGTTTTTGGGTGTAAAAGGGAGACAAAGAGCTTTGGAGTTGCACCTTACTGATCTTAGATGGCTCAAAATGTGGTACAAACTTACTGATCTTAGATGGTAAAGCAACCTAACATAAATAAATGGGTGTTGGTAATTAGAAAGGAGAAGTGAAAGAAACTTACCTAAGAGTCGGATCGCCTCACGAGGGACAAGATGCTGTAAGCTAACAATCACATTTGAAGCTGCCAATATGGGGTCTACAGAATGCTGAGGAAAAGCAGCATGACCGCCCTTTCCACTTATTACTGCTTCAAAGAAGCCACTTCCGGCCATAATAGGACCAGATCTAGAACCCACTTCACCTATTGGTATGTTTGGTAGAACATGCAATCCAAAGATTGCAGAGAGACATTTTCTAAGGCTCCAGCATCTATAACTTTCTTAGCCCCCCACCTCCTTACTCTACTGGTTGGAAAACAAGAACTACAGTTCCCTTTTTAGAGTTTTGAAGACAAAAAATGAGGGGATGTCAGATATCATTGAGTGGAAGAAACACAGAACAATACAATTGAGGAGAAGTAGAGCACATGGTTGACTGTCCTGCGACATATTTTTTCTTGTCTGGTAGTACTTAAATATTATGCGCCACAGTCAAGCATATTCTTAAATAATTTTCACCAAAAATTTAGGAACTGAAATTTAAAAGTTACATGACCTTTACCAGTGGGAGAACGATAACAAATTGCCTATGGTAAAGAAAATGAAGGCTCAAACATTTTCATCCTCCTTTAATTTTAATATTCAAATTACACTTCAATAACATTAATATCTGGCCCAATGAAGTGTAGTGACCTCGCTTTCAAATATCATGAAAGCAATATTTCAATGTACTAAACAATAATAGAGCAAAATAGACCTGTATGTCTTATTCATGCTCTTTGAGTATCTTAGCGCACCAAGAAGCATAGTAACATGAGCATCATGGCCACAAGCATGCATTTTTCCAGGAACTTTACTCTTGTGCTCCCACTCCTCCACCTTTCCTAAAGGATACTCAAGGGGTATCAATAAAATTGATCAACACACAAATACACAAATAAAGAATGCTCTAAACTTTTGGCCTCTCTATTATTAGATGAATTTAAGTAGACCAACAAAGCAATCTTTTTGGCACGACCAAATCACTTAAAAAAGGACAAATATCCGGTTGCCATTTCCATAGACCAACTTATACTCTTAGAACTGAAGTTAAACAGTTATAGTTCTATTTTAGGGAACAAATTGCTAGCGTGTGTGTGTGTGTATACACAAACTGAAAGCTATGACGAAATTCGAGAGGAGGCGAAGAAATTTTAGCGCCTCCTATTCTGAATCTATGAAGTGCCATCATTCAAATCCATCTAAAAGGCGAATGATCATTATATATAGAAGATAGAGAGAGAGAGAGAGAGAGAGAGAGAGCTTATAAAGAATTCAAGTACTTGGATGGGAAGAGCATCCATATCAGCTCTGATAGCGACAAAAGGAGGTCGTCCGGTGCCTATATGGCCAATAAGACCGGTGACTGCAATTGGGTATTTATACGATACACCCAATGTACCAGTTCTCTTCTGATGAGCTCACTGGTCTGAAATTCCTCACAAAGAAATTCAGGATTCTCATGAAGCTTCCTTTTGTTTCCGACTATCCAATAAAAAACCTCAGGCTTCTTGGCAAAATCAAAAAATTCGGAGGACATCGGAGAGAGTTTGCTTGAGCTCAAAGGAGTATCCGAGGAGATGAGTGTTGCAGCAAAGAAATGGTAGATGATCATCATTCTGAGCCACCACAAGAAACCCATGGTCGATTTGCAAGTGAAGAGGAGGGGAAAGAAGTTCAGACCAGAAAAGGCGCCAACTGCCAAATGAGTAATTTAAAAATAAAGAAAGAAAGAAGGAAAATAAATAATCCCAGAATTATAAATGGGATGAAGCAACAGCCCTTTTGGTTTCTGCCCAGGGGAAGGATAATTCGGCCTACTGTTGGCACAATCCAATGAAAATAAAAGTAGTTTGATAGTGACATGGACTTAGCTTCGGGCCACTGAAATTGTAATATAGACTAATTTGGTATTTTATTGTTATTTTAATAAAAAAATTATTTTAATGGAAAGGGATACAAAATAAAAATAATTTCTTAATCGTCATTCTTCCAAAAAATGATCTTAGTTTACTTAATTTAGGAAATAAAATACTTATAATGGGGGTGCAGTGAAATTTTCCCTATCAACTTTATTATCATTGGCTTGAAAAGAAAAGAGAAAGGATTTAAGATGTAAAGGGGAAAGAAAAGGAAATTCACACACTCTTGTTTTCTCTTGATAACTTACAACAGAGAATTCAGGTTTCACAATTTTATTTAATTACTGAATCTCTGAATTGTACCAATGTACACATTGTTCTTTCTCCTATTTGCAACTAAATAATGCATGAAACCTACGACTAGATTCATAGTTCATCATGAGCCGTCCCTTGTGCAACTTTCGCATCCTGCTGAAATTGAAGGAGATAGCTAGTAGCTAGGGATGCGTGAAGTGCAGCTCCATAAGGAAGAACATCTTCATTGACTCTGAAATTAGGTGAGTGCAAAGACTCAAGTGGTCCAAAAGAAGCATCCTCCATTCCAATAAAAAAGAAGTAACCGGGCATAACTTCTTGATAGTATGAGAAGTCCTCGGCTCCCATTATTGGCTTTGCCTCATTAACCTTTCCTTCGCCAAGCATATCCCCTGCAACCTGTCGGAAATGCTCGTGCAATTTTCCGTCATTAATAACCGCCGGGCAGAAGGTTCGCTCTCCTTCGAAGAAGTTAACTGTTGCATTGCACCTCTGTACAGCAGCTTGTCCAGTGATAACCTGTAAGAAACGTATCAGCTTTAACATGTGACTGAGGTAGCGATGCAAATCAAAGAATTAAGCATGTTCTCAGTGGCACACCTGCTCAATCCGCTGTCTTAGCTGCATAAAATTTTGTTTTGAAAAGGCGCGGAAGGTGCCGCCAATAGTGACAGAATCTGGAATAACATTGAATGCACCACCTCCTTGGAATTTTGCGATTGTCACTACCTGTGAAGATAATCTTAACATTAGGCAGAGACAACAGGGTTGTCACTCTAAGCAACGATAAAACTCAAAGATTTCTATTCATTTCCATCAAGTAGAATCTCTAATTAGTGAGAATATAATGATTTCTTGGCATTTGGAATCCATTCCAAGATGCCTACAAAATGTCATGTCGTGGATTCTTTCATATTCGCTTACTCCTGCGCTTCCATGATTAACATCGTATAATACTTAGATGCACTAAAGGTAAAATTCTCAGTTCTTAAGCGTTAGAGCTGTTTTACTTAGTCATATAAATTATTTGAAGTGTTTGGAGAGCAGTATATACATCCAACTACCAATATTGAAATACTTTCAGATGTTTTCCTTAACTCTGTCCATGTCAACAAACAAAATGCCTCAACTTTTTTAGAAGAGGTCCGAGTCAAATAGTAATGATTCAAAGCACTTATTTTTGCAATATTTCGGAAACCCAGGGATTCAATCATATATTCTTATGGATACGTAAAATGCAGGATTTCCTATCCTAGCAGGAAAAGGGAGGTTCTGTTTGCTATCTGCTTGGGGTTTTGGGGTGTAAAAAGGAGAATAAGGAGCTTTGGAATTTCACCTTACTAATCTTAGATGGTTCAAAATGTGGTACAAACTTACTGATCTTAGATGGTAAAGCAACTACGTGTAATTGAAAAGAAGTGAAAGAAACTTACCTGAGAATCCAAAGGATCGGCCTCACGGGAAACAAGATGCTGTAAGCTAACAACCACATTAGCAGCTGCCAAAATGGGATCAATAGAATGCTGAGGAATAGCAGCATGACCTCCTCTTCCACTTATTACTGCTTCAAAGAAGCCACTTCCTGCCATAATAGGACCAGATCTAGAACCCACTTCACCTATTGGTATGTTTGGTAGAACATGCAATCCAAAGATAGCAGACACATTTTCTAAGACTCCAGCATCTATAATTTTCTCAGCCCCTCCGTCTCTTTCCTCTGCTGGTTGGAAAACAAGAACCACAGTTCCCTATTTAGAGTATACAAGAACAACAAATGAATGGTGTCAGGTATCATTCAGTGGAAGAAAAACAGAACAATAAAAGAGTAATCATAAGAGCAATACTCTGTTTTGAAAAATAAACCACAACATACCGGTATCTCTTTTTCATGCTCTTTGAGGATCTTTGCAGCACCAAGAAGCATAGTTACATGAGCATCATGACCACAAGCATGCATTTTTCCAGAAACTTTACTCTTGTGCTCCCACTCCACCATTTCCTAAAGGACACTCAGGGGGTAGCAGTAAAATTAATCAATACACACACTGCATATATTAAGTGGATGGGCAAAGGACTAATATCATGTTGTTATTTTCAGAGATTAACATATACTCTCAGAACTGAAGTTAAACAGTTCCAATAATTTAGGAAACGAATTGCTAGTACATGTATACAAACAGTGAACTACGATGATATTTGACAAGAGGCGAAGAAATTTTAGTCGATATATATAAAGTACCATCATCTACATTCATCTCAAAAGCAAATAAAAGAAAAGAATTTATTATGAAGAATTGAAATACCTGAATAGGAAGAGCATCCATATCAGCTCTTAAAGCAATAAAGGGAGGTCGTCCGGTGCCTATGTAGCCAATAACACCGGTGACTGCAACTGGGTATTTATATGATACGCCCAACGTATCAAGCTCTCGTCTGATCAGTTCACTTGTCTGAAATTCCTCACGACTCAATTCAGGGTTCTCGTGAAGCTTCCTTCGAATTCCGACCATCCAATCAAAAACCTCACGCTTCTTGGCAAAGCTTAACAATTCGGAGGAAGTAGAAGAGATTTTGGTTGGTGAGCTCAAAGAAGGGTCCGAGGAGACGAGTGTCGCAGTAAAGAAATGGTAGAAGATGATCATACTGAACCACCAGAAGAAATCCATGATCGCTTTGCGAGCGAAGAGTAGGGGCAAAAAAGTTGCCGACAAGAACAATCAAAATAGGGCGCCAAATTAGTATATTCTTTTCCCCCCAAAATCAAGGAACAGAAGGATCAAGAAAAAAGCGATGAAGTGAGATAGCAAATTGGGGTTCTGAACCGTGAGCTATATAACGATGAATCTGAAAGCCTTAAGGCGAAAGAAAATAAATTGTAAAAAAAAAAAAAAAAAAAGCCAAGTGGCCTCATCGTCTGCGGGAGGTGCCCTAAAGACGAAATGCAATCCTCCAATCAGAAGATAAGATGGAAAAGGAAATAGGGCTGAGAAATGTGCCCGTAACCCGATGGATCCGCCCGGGCCCGGCATCAACAAGCCCAGATCGAGCCCGCCCAAAATAGGCCCGAAACGGGCGGGTCTAAATGGGCTGTAACAGTAAGATAAACGGGCGGGCTACGGGCTGACCATCGGGCAGCCCATAGCCCGCCCGTATATGTTTTTTTTTAATATTCACCCAGCCCGTAGCCAATGGCCCAATGCACAATACTTATGCCATTCGCCCATTCGGTAGAGGAAGGATAAGGTTAGGTTTTAGGAGCGACCAAGCGAGCCACAAGCTTCTGAGGTTCAGGCGTTCAGGCGACACCGCGACTGCGCGACAGGCGTTGGTGACTTGGCGTTCAGGCGACAGGCGTTGGCGAGTCGGCGACTTGGCGTTCAGGAAACAGGCGTTGGCGACAGGCGTTGGCGACAGGCGACAGGCGACAGGCGTTGGCGTTCAGGTTTTCCATTTTTGCATTCTCAGAATCTCAGTCTCAGTTTCTTAGATTCACGGCACGCGATCAGTCTCAATCTCAGTTTCAGTTTCCATTTTGGCGTTCAGGCGACATCGGGTTTGGTTACATTTTCATTCTCACTCTCACAATCAAAGGGCAACGGCGCGGCAGTGGGTTATCGGCTTATCGGCAGTGGTTTCAATCCCCGAGTTGGTGTCTTCAAAGCTTATCAGCTTCACGTCTTCCCCTTCCCCTACAGAATCTCAGAAATCAGAACGGTGACAGGTCTTTCTTTGTTCCTCACTTCCTCTAATCCCTCGTATACAGTTGATACATTACAGAAACGCTATTCCCCTTCTTGTCTGTAATATTTTGCCCATATGTCTGTAATCTTGATACAGAAATGCTATTCCCCTGCTTGTAATGTTTGTATATCCGTGTGAATATCTTTGTATAAACAGAATATCCTTGTAATGTCTGTATATCCGTGTGAATATCCCCTGCTTGTAATGTCTGCTTGTAATGCTATAAACAGAATGTCTGTATATCCGTCTGTATACAGAAATGCTATTCTTCCTTACTGGAAACTATGTATAAACAGAAATATATATATTGGAAAACATAACAAGGAACAAGAATTCTGAATGACTTTGATTTTTTACTGCATAGTTTTAATTTGTCTGTGTTGTGTTATTGCTTTTGCTGCTGAATATCCGTGGATTCTTCCCTTTTGTTGCTTCTGTTGTGTATTGTATTGCAAATTCAGTCTGGGTATTGCTTCTATTGTCTCTTGTTTGAATCTGTCTGCATTCCTTCTTTTGAGCAGGAAGGAAAATGAGTTCAGAACAATCTCCAATCACAATGCTGGATGAAGCTATTGAAGAAGTAAATGAAACAGAAGCTACTGCCACATCACCAAATAAGGAAGAGACAACTCAAGCACAAGGAAGAAAAAAGAGGAGGCAGACATCTGATGCATGGAAACATTTCACTAGGATGCCACTAAGTGAAACAAAAGGTAAACACCGGGCAAAGTGTAACTATTGTGGTGCAGATTATGCAAGTCATCCTACTCTACATGGGACAAACCAACTTTGGCGACATTTGGCACGGTGCCCACAAAATCCTAATAGAGCAAACAGTTTGGCACAGAGTTTTTTCTCTAGTTCTGGTCAAACACACGTGTTCAGTCAAGATCGATGCAGAAAAGCACTTGCGAGATTCATCATTAAGGATGAGATGGCTTTTAGAACTGTGGAAGGGGAGGGTTTTCAAGAATTATTACAAGAGCTTCAACCTAGATTTCAAATCCCCTCACGATGGACAGTTGCTAGGGATTGCTACAAGATGTATCTAGAAGAAGCAAAAAGTTTGAAAAAATATTTTAAAAGATCAAAAATCCGTGTGTCCCTTACTACAGATTGTTGGACTTCAGTTCAAAACTCAAACTACATGTGTTTGACTGCTCATTGGATCGATGATAGTTGGACTTTACATAAACGAATCTTGAATTTTTGTGTCATTGAAAACCACAAAGGGGACACAATTGGAAAGCAAATTGAGGATTGTTTATTAAAGTGGCGCATTGACAAAGTCTTTACTATTACAGTAGACAATGCTTCGTCCAATGATACTGCGGTTGCTTATTTGAAAAAACGTTTGAGGAGTTGGAATGGTCTAGTACTTGATGGAGAGTTCTTGCAAATGCGATGTGCTGCTCATATTTTAAATCTAGTTGTTTCTGAAGGACTAAAAGAAATGAACAAGTCCATTGAGCTCATTCAGCATGCGATTAAATTTATTAGATCTTCTCCAGGAAGACAACGAAGATTTAAAGAGTTAGTTGAAAAAGAGAGAATTGATTCGAAGAGCCTATTATGTTTGGATTGTCCTACTAGGTAATTGTTATAGTGTCAATGTTTTATTTACATAATACTTTTCAACTTGACTGCTAGCTAAATGCTCATGCTTTCTTTATGTTATTATTATTAGGTGGAATTCGACATACCTTATGTTGGACAGTGCAGTTAAGTTCATCAAAGTCTTCACTAGGATGGAGGAAGAAGATGCAGATTATAAGGAATATTTCAAGAAGCAAGTAAAACTTGATTCAAGGCAACATGATGATTGGGGTTGGGGTGTTGATGTTCATGATGATGATGCCATTAATACAACTATTACCCCTACAGTACAACCTCCTACTGCATATGATTAGGCTGTTGCGAAGGAGTTTCTTGTGTTTTTGAAGTTATTCTACTCCATGACCCTAAAATTTTCTGGTTCAAATTATGTGACGACTAATGATTGTTTTCAACATATAGTCACCATTCAATCAAACCTTTCCACAAGTGTAGATAGCTCATACTCTCTGTTGGGTGACATGGCTAGAAGGATGCTAACAAAGTATGATAAGTACTGGGGGAATTTGGAGAAATTGAATCCACTTCTGGTTATAGCAGTGATACTAGATCCTCGATACAAACTGACATATGTTAAAGTTGCTTTTGAAACAATTTTTCCTGATCTGATTAAGCGTGAAGCAAAGTTGAAGCAGATTATGGATGTGTTATATCGATTACAAGATCAGTATGCAAGAAACTTCAATCCTTATGGCAAGGAAGCCTCTACATCTCAGTCCGAGCCATCATTAGAGCAAGTCGATGTCAATGCTTCTGTTGGGAATACACTAATTCCAGAGGTTGACCTTGGAATGTCATTGTCCGCCATTGATCCCACGTTTAAGAAGTTCTTAGCTAATGCAAAGACAGTGACAAAAAGGGTTGAACAACTTTCAGAGGTGGATGAATATCTTCAAGCCGATTTACTTGACTATTCTGAATCAAAATTTGACCTTCTAGCATGGTGGAAAGTGCATTCTTGCAAGTATAAAGTTCTAAATCTTATCGCCCGTGATTTGTTGGCTGCTCCAGTCTCTACGGTGTCTTCTGAATCAGCTTTTAGTACTGGGGGTCGAGTCATCGATACTTTTAGGAGCTCCTTATCCTCAAACATGGCCGAGGGGCTCATATGTGCTCAAAATTGGCTACGTATGACTCCACCTAAATTGCAGGAGTTTGATGTTGATAATTTTGATCAGTCATTAAGTCTTGTTGCTGGTAATTTTAATAGCATTTTTATCGTGTATTGTTTTATCTTTTTATTACATACTAATATACTTTTTTAAATTTGGTTTGTAGAGGTAGAAGCAACTCCGTCTACAGCCATCACAAGTGAATCCGATGAAGATGATGCATGATCATAATCCAGTGGAATAATCATTTTATCAATTATGTGTTGTGTGCTTTATGGATTGTGTGGTTATAAACTTGAAGTTATGATTATGTTTTCTGTTGTGATTTTATGATGAACAATAATATTATGTGTGCACTATTATTTTATTTTTATTAATCATTATTATTCAAGCTTCAAATGGGTTTAAACAGGGATTTTTTTTTCACTTTTGCTAAATGGGCTGCCCATGCCCGTTCCAGCCCAAACGGGTTCAACCCAGCCCGTTTAAAACGGGCTTAAATGGGCTGGGGTACGGGCATGGGCAGCCCGTGCCCATTTATTTTTACACGGGCGGGCTACGGGCTGACCATCGGGCCAGCCTGTCCCGCCCGTTGCACACCCCTAAAAGGAAACTCTAATATTTTGAATATTATCCACCAATCAGAAGACAGCATTGTGGGGGTAATTCCCAATATTTTAGAATTTAATAATTAATAAGTAGAGCTGGATCGTGTGCTGTAATTGCAATATGAGCAGAGCAACTTGATAGCCAAGCCGCAAGTTACTCCTCCCAATATCAAATATATACGAGTTTTTTTATCATTCCTTTTGTTTCATAATATAAATCTTCATTAAAAAAAAATCGTTTCGTTTTGTATATATTTTTAAAATTTAAAGCCGTATATTATTTTTCTTATTATAGCCTTATTTAATTTATCTAAGTGGCTAGGAACTCCAATTCTTACCTCTCTACTCTTTGGATAATTTTTTTTTTAAATTTAGTAAAAAAAAATTTAAATGAGTTAGATTTTAGAATTTATTAAAATCAGGTCATACTTTTAAGTTAAAAACGCACTTACATATTACTTACAAACTAAATCTTCATATCCGTAATCATATTTAAATTTATAATCTTATATGTTATAAATCGATTCTTTATTTAATTTATTATCAACTGGACTAATTATTATTGGTATTGTTGGATAATTTTTAATGGTTGAGACTAAAGGTTTAATATTTTCTAAATATATATATATATATATATATATATAAATTTAAACTGTTAAACTTGTATCTAAGTGATAATTGTAGAAGATAAAAGGCAAAAAGTTATAAAATATTTTAATAAAAATCTATATTTGTGAACCGAACTGTTGTTCAGATCAACTTTTAATGGTTCAGAATTTTTTTATATATTTTATTATGTAATATTATAATAACGTTATTATAAAATGTTTAATCTCAACTATTGAAATTAATCAATCCAATAATAAAAATAAGAAGTGGAGAGGGATAGGGAACTGGAGAGATTCCTCTCCCAAAAAATACTTTATACATTACATTAATGTAGTTAATATTTTAATGTATTGGTGGCAGTTTTTAATCTTCATCAAAAACTTAAAAAACTATATTTTAAAAAAGCTATTATTAAATTTTTTTAATGTATTAGAGATTAAGATAAATTTATCCTAATTAATTTGATAGATATTATGAAATATCGTAAGATATAAATATTTTACATTTTTAAAATATCCTCCACCTATCCATATATAGAGAGAGGCTACCTGAGATCATCCCATAATCGCTGTGCTTCCCGGACCCTCTGTCACTCTCATAACCCAGTACGCGAGACCACAAATCATGGGAAACGCCATAGAGAAGTCGATGAACCAGATCATAAAACTGAAATTCACCTCCAAGCAATTTCAACGCCAAGCCCGTAAGTGCCAGAAGGAAGAGAAATCCGAGAAGCTGAAGGTCAAGAAAGCCATGGAGAAAGGCAACATGGACGGAGCTCGCATCTACGCCGAGAACGCCATTCGAAAGCGAACCGAGCAGATGAACTGTCTGCGCCTCGCCTCCCAGCTTGACGCCGTCGTGGCTTGGCTTGAAACCCAAGCCAAGATGAGCACCATCAACAAGTCGATGACTAATATCGTCAAGTCTCTGGAATCGTCCTTGGCTACCGGGAATCTCCAGAAGATGTCGGAGACAATGGACTCTTTCGAGAAGCAGTTTGTGAATATGGAGGTTCAAGCTGAGTTCATGGAGAGCACCATGGCTGGATCCACCTCGCTTTCCACTCCTGAAGGAGAAGTCAACAGCTTGATGCAGCAGGTCGCCGATGATTATGGCCACGAGGTCTCGGTGGGTCTGCCGCTGCTGGCAACTCAGGTGATGCCGACTGAGGAGACGGAGAAGGTGGACGATGATGACTTGTATAGGCGGTTTGCTGAGCTTAAGGCTTTAAGATAGAATTATTATCATTAGGGGTGATGCATAATATGAAATACATGTAAACTAGGCAATTATACTTGAAGAGTTCCAATAGTTTTATAACGTAATGATACGATACCTATTTCAAATTTGTTTTTTGAACAACGATTGTAGATCTTGTAGATATTAGAGGGGTGTGTGATGTATTTTGAAGAACATGTCCGTTTATTCTAAGTATCCCGTCGAGAGAAAAGGAGGGTGTGAACATTTTGAATTTTTAAAAATTAATTTAATATTTAATATTTGTATTCGTAGTTTAGGAAAACTGAATCGAAACATATGATATTATGTACCTAAATAAAAAAGAAGAAGAAATTATTAGTGTGGGTAATGAAAGTTATATGGTTTATAATATATCCCATCGCAAGAAGTTATTGAAATTAAAAATTAAAATTTGAATTTAAAAAATGAAAAAGATTGAGGCAGTTTTTCTTTCAAACCCCATCCAGTTTTCCTCATAAAAGTATTTATATATTTAAAATTAAAACAACCTAATACATATGGTAGAATTTAAATTATTATAAAATATTTAAAATAATCTAAAATGTAAAATGGAATTCAAACTAATTCATAGATTTAAAATACACGTGAGAACGATAAATAATAGTAGCGCCGAGGGAGAAAGTGTGTATGAAATTTTTCCTAATTTGATATTTCAGACATTTATTTAAAATTAACCCACGTGCCAATAGGACAACTTATAACTTCCTAACCGATAAGAGGTCTTCTATTAATCAAATTAAACAATAGATAAATTCATAATAAAGAAGTTACATTTTCCTTCAAATAGGAATTCCCACAGGTATTAAGGTTATTCTATTTAATAAATCAGTTGAGATCTACCAATGCTATCAACTTACCAATGTGAAGTTTAAATGTCCTAATCTTCATGTATTAATTTAGTTTCATGGTAGGAAATTGGCTCCCTATGAAGTAAATTTACCTAACTATAAATATCTGAACAAGTTTACATGAATGTTTTATCAAGTGAAGGATGATTTGTTTTTTTGGAACCTTATATGGTAATAAGGGAGAAAGTGTCTGTAAAAAAGTTTGGAATTTTTAATTTAATATTTCAAAAATTTAAATTACTCATCTATAATTTATTTATTTTCTTCCTTTCTTTGTTTTTTTTTAAATTACTCATTTTGTAGGTGGTACCTTTTCTGGTCTGAACTTGTTCCCCTACTCTTCACTTGCCAATCGACCATAGGTTTCTTGTGTCAAAGAAACCGAACCATAAAGATGACCTAATAGTGTCTGAACTATTGAAAGAAAGGTTTTTTGACCCCCAATTACTAAAAGGCCATCGGGAAAGCCAAAGAGAAAAATGATTGAATTTCAATTTCAACACAAAAAGATTTATCATTGTAAAAGATACCATGAGACTGGACACAAAGTAAAGACATGCAATAATCTTAAACCTAAGCTTATGAATGGTAATGGCTTGCTGTATTTTGTCTGTGCAAATATATAGCACACTGACTTTTGCTTTGTATGTATCTGTAGATAGTGAGCAAATTATTTTTTTTGTATCCTACATGTATCTCTATATTTTAGAATGTAGGGTGGAGCTTCATGAATGTGACTAACAGACTAAGTTGTGTATACTCCTTTTACATTTGCTGCCACGAACTTATGTAATTATAAAGTGCATATATATAAAGCAAGTTACACTTTGATTGTAATGAAGCAGTTGTTTTCTATATTGTGGTGGGTAGTTGTTATTGTAGGTGGTGAAGTTATCATTCTTTCACTATGGAATTGTCATTTAGTATTGGTGCAGTTGTTATACATTGAATATGTGGTTGTCACTTGTTAGTATAGCAGTTGTTTAAGCTGTGGTGGGTTAGTTGTTTTTGTATGTGGTGAAGTTGTCATTCATTCACTACGGGATTATTATTTAGTATTGATGCAATTGTTATGGATTGAATACATAGTTGTCACTTGTCATTACAACAGTTGTCTGTGCTGTGGTGGGGTAGTTGTTTTTATAGGTGGTGAAGTTATCATTCCTTCACTATGGGGTTGTCATTTAGTATTGGTGCAGTTATTATGCATTAAATACGTGTTTGTCACTTGTTAGTACAGCAGTTGTTTGTGCTGTGGTGGGGTAGTTGTTTTTGTAAGTGGTGAAATTATAATTCCTTCACTACGGGGTTGTCATTTAGTATTGGTGCAGTTATTATGTATTGAATATATGGTTGTCACTTGTTAATGCAGCAATTGTCTGTGCTATGGTCAAGTAGTTGTTATTGTAGATATTGCAATTGTCATTATTTCACTACGGGGTTGTCATTTCCTATTCGTTCAGTAAGTAAATAAGGAAGGAAAATATTTTCTTAGCTCATAAATAAATGCCCCGCACACACAGCTAACTTCCATTAGCCAAAACAGAAAACTTTACTTTCCTTCATGCTTGGGAAGAATGGAAACATCGTGAAAAATGGCACTTCAGAAAGGAAAAAAAAAACAGAGAAGTAGGAGAGTGCCATTACCATGTGAGGGTAGCTGTTGAACGAGTGATAACACTTAAGTTCAGGCCCTGCGGAACACGTTTGAGGAAAGAAGAGTGGGATCGAGTTCACACTGTCAACTCAGTTCTTGAATTGTGCCAGATTTAAATCATGATCGAAGTTCAATAAAGGATTAAAAGAATGAAGGGAAGTAATCAAAAGACACTGCCGTCCAACGCTCTTCTTTATCTGTGCTCTCTGCTACAAATTCCTCACCTCCATCTTCCAAAATTTTCTTTTAGGTCAAATTGTTTACTATTTTCTCTGTTTTTCCCAAATTTCAATTCTTTGATCGTATGCCTTGAAATAAGCAATCATGGGCAACATGGACATGGAATTGAAAATCACCTCCAAGTCTCTTCAACGCCAAGCCGGTAAATGCGAGAAGGAAGAGAAATCTGAGAAGCTCAAGGTCAAAAAAGCCGGGGGAGAGAGGCAACATGGCTTAAGTCCCACATCGGTAGTATATATTTATTTAAAGGGTTTATATAAGCAGAACCTGGCGTTACTTTCAGCGATCACGAGGCGTTGTGAACGGGTCCATTGTCTTAGCTATCATGTGGCTGAGTTGGACTCAGGAAAGTCCCCGGGCCCAATCTGCAGAAATGCAGGCTCGGAAACGGGTAAACTTCGAGCGTAGGAATTAGCCGCCTGTGTAGGCGGTGGGCTGAGACATGTGTGGAGCCTTAAAATTCTAGCCGAAGTAGTTGGCCAACTACACAGTTATTCACAAGGTCCTATCTGGACTAACAGAACGGGGCTTATGTCCTCGTGGTCAACAATTTTTTTGCTATTTTGAGTTTACGATTGATTTTGATTTGGTGGAAGTGTTTAATTTGGCTTCATTCAAATTCTTCATAGTGGTGGGACCATAGGGAGGAAATGGCGGATATAACTGGGACGATGGTATCTTTACAGGGGTTATCACACTCAAATATGGACGTTGTATGGACTCCATTCAAGTGGTTTATGATAAACATGGTCAATAATTAAAAAAATGGCTATTTGATTAGGTCAATAGTTAAATCCTAAACCCTAATAATTAAAAAAAAAATGGGAGGTCAATAGTCCTTTTAGCCTATCCTTCTTCTGCTTCGTTATATAGCTATTTAATTAGGTTAAATTTAAATAATATGGAGTTCAATTGGTGATAACTCTTATAAACATATTCTGCTGTTCTTAAGTGGCTAAAGTCCATTTCATTTAACCAATGCTTCCTAGTTTAATCTCCCCTACACCCCTCTCCCTGCCACTGATCATATTAGCAATCTATGAAAACAGCCTAGTGTTGATTCTTGAAAGATATGATTGTGTGTAATTTTGAGGGAACATTTTGTTATGTTTGTTGATCTCAGAATGTTTTTATGTTTGTTTAAGACTAAATTAACCTAATTATTCTTCATATCTTAATAGATTAAGCTGGAGTACCCAGTTGAATTCTTGGTCGGTGTGAGTGGGCATTATAAACTGTTTGGTGGTGATACGATCACTAACATTTAAGAGCAACAGCAAAATTTATGGACCATATGGTGTTGAAGAAGGCACACCGTTTAGATTTTCAGTTGAAGGAGGCAAAGTGGTAGGGTTGAAAGGTCGAAGTGGTCTTTATTTGGATTCAATTGCCTTCACGGTCTCCTGATGAACATTCAAAATCTGCTTCTTCAGAACGATCAAAGCTGACTAGAAAAGCATGTGAAAGTCATTTGATGTTTTATTTTATGAAAAATTAAGAATGAATTGAACTAGAGTGTCTTGTACTATTGTTATGCATCTAAGGGCCTTTTCAGTTTGAAGGAAGGGGATGGGAGGGAAAATGAACTTTTTGGTCCGAAGGGGATGGGAGGGGAGGGAAAATGTACCCCTCCCCTCATTCGGTTTGTACTGTTTGAGGGAGAAAGCTAAAATTTTAGCATACATCCCTTCCCTCCCTTAGATTTTGCATCCCTTTGAATTGGGATTTTTGTTAAAGAAGCTAAAATTTGGAACAATTATATCCCTCGACACAACTCTCCTCTTTGTACGAAGATTGTCTTTTGTACCCACACTAGTGTCACTATTGACTTATTGGATTAGCTATAGAAGTTTTGGCATCGTCACTATCATCGATTGGATTAACTATCAAATTGTCATATGAAGACACAAAGATAAAGAAGCTAGCGAGGCACTTCGACGTATAGGGAGTACTGTGCTTGGTGATAATAGACTATGATAACAAGACGATAAGGAGATACGAAAGGAACCTCATCCTCTACCTCTGTCTCAATGTAGTCACTCTCACTCGTGGTCACCATTTTTAACTTGATATCTTCTTCCTTTTTCTATGTCAGATGAGGAGGCGTTGGTGAAGCTTTTAGTTCAATTTGAGAGTAGGTTTCATTGAACAACCACGAATTTCATGATCTAGTTCTCAAAGGTATTTTAAATCAATTTTGTACAATATGAACATTTGTACATTTTGACTCCTTCTCTTCTTTGATCCCATTTTGATTCTTCTACATCTTGGTAATAATCTTTTCGGAGGTTCAATACTTATATTTAGCCATTAGTTGAGAAATAGATTGGGTTTTTACATTCATGTACATGCATATGTTTTTGAATTTTGGTTTACTCAAGTTAAACTAAAACATGTAACAATATTTAGTTGCAAATAAGCTCTTTTCAATTCTTTTGAAGGTAAAGATTCCTAAAGAACTTGTTCAACTGTCTCAATTCCTTATTTGAGACTTTTTATTACTTCAACCTTAAAACTGCTATCATCTTCTAACTCAATCAAATTCAATGAAAAAAACAATTGTAACACAATGTAATCCTTCTTATCTTTTATAAGCAGTTTTATATATCATTTAGAATGGAAACACTGTCATTTGAATAGATATCTTTAATTTTGTTATCTTCTTTCTCCTTTACCTCAGTTATATCAAATCTTGACATATTATTTTTTTAAGCCTAGTATATCCCATGGTAAATAGTAACAATAAGCTTTTGATGAAGGGACAAGCGTCTGCTAAATGGGTGTATGTTTAAAGAGTTCTTTTATCCTCATATTTCACTTTGCTGAATATTTTTGCACAGATACAGATTGTTAACTATCTAGACGAGAAAGAAATGAAGTTTCAAGAAAGAGGAGTGGCTTAAAAATAACATTGATATGACTATAACAATGATGATGACGGATAAGAAAATGTGTAGAGCACTGGAAAGAGCTAATACATATACTTCATCTTTTGTGTTGCTCTTTTAATTAAATATATAATTATGTTATTATTAAAAACATTTTAATATCAAACTTTATGTCTAAAGAATATTTTAAGAACTTTTGAAAAGGTATATTTAACACTTTAGTTTTAAAACTCAGCTATGTTATCAATTTAATCTATATATATTTGAAGAAAAATAGAGTTATCATTCTATTGAAATAGAGTTTTAAAAAAAAAAACTCCAGTTTCATGATGATAAGAATCAAGTTTTAGACAGAAACTTAAGTTTTAGACAAAAACTCAAATTGTATAACGCCTTTAACTAGTCAAACTTTATTTCGGTTAAGGAACTCGAGTTTCTAGAGTAATGTATTATTGTTTATGTAAGAGGAACTCGAATTTTATCAGTAAGAAGTACTGTAAAACTCAATCTAAACAAATTGATTTAAAAAAACATGACTTTTATATGAAAACTCAATTTTTGGCAAAATGTTCAATTTAATTGTATAGGCATCATATTGTCTAAACCCTTCCCTTCCTTCCAGGTCTTTTGAACCAAGGCATAAGAGTATTTGTTTTTCCTTTGTGTGAATTTAACACCCAAAGTTTGCTGTAAGAAGTTTTTTTTTTTGTTGCCCACCCGGTTTACCAGAGCTTTGCCCCGACTACATCTAGATTCGACCCGCGTCGCGCACTTGGCTATGGTGGGTGAGTCTCCCAACGGGGATTTTCTGCATACACCAAGGCTCGAACTCGAGACCTCACTTAAATGATACCGAGCTACTTACCACTCAGACCAACCCCCGTTAGTTGCTGTAAGAAGTTGATTGTGAAAGATTTGAATCTGGCGTTTTATCTTACTGGGCCTCCCATAAATCTTGAGTATTTACCATTATCTGATAAAATGATTTTTTTATAATATTTCTTTCAGTCAATTTAACACTTGAGAAAATAATTTCAATTAGTCATGTTGATCTCTGTTTTTTTTTTTTTTTTGCCAATGAATTAGTCATATCAATCTCATTTGCAGTTATATAAATATTTATACTAAATGAAATAAATATTGAGATGGGTAATTTAGATTTTCGATAAGGGGTATTTTTGGAAACATGCATTGATAGGAAGTATAAAAAGATTACTTTAATTTCAAATATGCTACACTAAATGCCTAATTGAAATTGCACCCCGTAATAATTTTCATCATCTGTAGAGGAAGTTTAGGCACATCTAGCACTGTGAACTGAAAACTTATTAAAGACAACAAATCTGAAATATGAGAGTTATATGGATGAAATGGATCTTTTATAATGGGCATGTTTGCAAGTTTTTTAAACTATAATTTTAAAAGGATTTCTGATCTAAATCTTAATTTAAAAAATTTTTAAAATAAACAATTATATTTGTCTAAAAAAGCTTTTAGAACAAACCATAATTTAAAACAAAGGTTTTAGATAAGTTACTACGAATAACTTTTAGAATAATAAAAAAATTTATGGACTACCCAATTATTATTTTATCATTATTTTCCCCCTCTCTCTTCTCTCCTCTCTCCCCTTCTTCTCTTGCTGCCCGTCGAAGCTTCATCAGAAAAGCTTCAGCTCTGCCGTTGCTACTTAGTCTTTGCCTTCTCCCTCTGGTCACCTTCACTACTTGGGGCTAACGTCTCTCTGTTATCGCCCTTCGTCCCTCGTCAGTGTCATCGCACTTACCGCTGTCCTCACCTCTGCATGTCGTCCCCCACTTCACCGTCCATCTCCATCATCATGAGAGAAAAAAATAAATGAGAATGAACAGTAGAACACATGTGAGGCTAATTTATTTTTTCATCCTATACTCTTTCTAATAATTTACTAATTACAAAAGTCCTTCTGCTAATAACAATTTAAACACTCATATTTTTAAAACTATTTTTTCTTCTATAAACTCTTTTACAAAAGTCTTTTTTCTAAAAGTTATCTAAAAATTATTTTTTTTCTATAAGTACTTTTCTAAAAATCTATACAAATACACACAATAGCTATTATAAAAAAGTCTCAAGGAAATATTTAATGAAAAAATTAGAGAAATCACTATAAAGTCTTTAAGAATAGATTTCATTTGGATAATTAAATTTTTCATTTAAGACCTCATAATAATTCCCCAACAAAACTACTAGTAAGTATGATATTATTCCAGAAAAAGAAAATGTGAATTTAATGAATTAATATCTGACTCTTCGCTAACTGTTGATATTTACCTAAAAAGCACTGAGCCCTGTAATGGGTTGCCTCTACACACACACACTCGTTAATACCAGTTCTCAAACCATATAGCCATACCGTAAAGCAGATACTGTAGCAAATCTGAATTATTGCTTATATATCCTCTTTCTGATTTTGTAGTCCCTATGGTAAGGTTATTCAATTCCTGGCGTTTATGTTCTTATCAATCACGTTTCCTCCTCTGTATCTAATGTTTGTTTGAAAGCTTGAAATATTGTTTCTTTTCAATTCTCATGTTTGTTTTCCATTCAATATCAGAGGAAGACAAACCATGATTGCCAAATATATCTATCAAGTTTCTACTTGAGAATATATACAATCTGTTCGCTGAAAACATTGTTCATATGATCATATGAACTGACCACTGAATTTTGCAGGAAGATACAGGGAAGAAGAGCATCCTGATAGTGGGACCATGGGCTGGAAATGGCGGATTTAGCTGGGACGATGGTTGCTTCACAGGTGTGAGAGCTATCACACTGAAATATGAACATTGTATAGATTCAGTTAAAGTGGTTTATGATCAGCATGTAAGCCTTTCAAAGCTGACAAAAATGGAGGAAATGGAGGCGATAAAACTGATGTAGTTCACTATCTCACCATCGTTCTATCATAGTAATAGAGATCTGATAGTATAGGATGCTCAATACTATATTCAAGTCCATTGCTTCCTTTTGGGGAAGGATTCCCCACCCACCTAGGTGGGACCCTTCAGACAGCAAACCTATTTTGATTCTTGGAAGATATTTTTTGAGACAACCGTTGTATCTATAAACTAACCCTAATTTTTCATGTCCATCAGATTAAGCTGCAGTACCCAAATGAGTTTTTGATTGGTGTCATTGGTCATTATTTTCCATTTGACAGTTTCCTGGTGATTCGATCCTTGACATTTAAGAGCAACAAAAGAACTTATGGCCCATACGGTTATGAACAAGGAACACCATTTACCTTTTCAATGGAAGGAGGTAAGGTTGAAGGAGGTAAAGTTGTAGGATTTAGGGGACGAAGCGTGGGTATTTGGACTCCGTTGCTTTCACTATCTCTTGAACAATCAAAATTTGCACCAATCGTCTCTATGTTCAGTTAGCAAAAGAGTAAGAACTATTTAAAATGTGTTCAATACCATTTTGTTATAATTTAAATTGTGGCGTTTAGGGAGACATTATAATTTTAGATATTTAGATTTACGTCTAAATGTAAATTGACTACTCGTCTTACTCGACATTGGTATCACCTAAGAGGAATGGAGACTTCGCCCTATCCTTAGATCGTGGGTGAATCCAACCTGTTTCTAAAAAATTTTACACCAAGAAAAAAAAAATTGCTTCACAAGGTGCCAAAGTGGTTTAATAGGTTTTCAGCCTCTTCAAAAGTCTTCAGCCCCAGATCTTGCCAGGAAACCATATGAAATTAGACTTATTTTCTTTTAGTTTAGTAAAAGAGAACTAGAGTCTTACGTGCTGTTGTCATGGGTTTAGGAGTGTCACTGTACTATAAATGAATGGGTGGATCAATATCTTCCTTTAGCTATACCCAGAGCAATACAACAGCAAGTATTTATTTATGTTTGACAGAAAAATCTTGCAACCTAAAATTTTCCATCACATGAACATTTTAATGATAAAACAAAACTCCTAAACGCTTGTGACTTAATTGTTTGTATGAAGTATTTATTGGTCGAATTGTTTTCTTTTCCATTTAACATATTTCAAACAGTTAGGTTGACCACTTTCCGTTATCACAATATAACACAGAATGGCGTTTCATTGTAATGTGAGTATTTTCAATATTCCCTTATGATAAAAGTGTTTAAACTTTAAAGCTCAATGTGTTTTCTTCAAATACAACAACAACAAACTTTATCCTATTAAATATGCTTTCATATACTTTCTTCAAATGCTGAAGTAAAATTCCTTGTGACTTAGCGTTCTTGAAGGGGAATCTTATTCTACTTAGTGTGTGTTCGGCATCATAATTTGAAAAACTCTTTAAGTCAAAACCTTAATTTAAGAAAATTTTAAACAAACAACCATATTTTCCTAGAAGTAATTTTGGTCAAAATCATAGTTTTGAATAAGCTACTGAAACTGACTTTTAGAACAATAAAAGAGTTTATAGAATATCCAATTACTATATTACCTCTATTTTTTCTTACACCCTCTCTCCTCTCTCTTCTCCACCCTATCTCCTCTCACTTCTCTACACTCTCTCCTCTTTCCTACTTTTAATCAAATCATATCCTTTTTAGTAATTTACCAATATGAAAAATAATTCTACTACTAATCATCTAAACATCTCCATTTTCAAAATCTATTCTCCAAAATCTATTCTTCCCATAATATATTCTCCAAAAACTAATCCAAATATGCCCTTAATATCTCATTAATGGTGTCATAAGCCAAACTTAAATAAAATCCATCAAATATTATTCATTAAACTCTTAACATTTGCTAGACAGCAGTGTCCAATTCCATTGAACCAAAACTTGGATCTTTATTAATAATTCGCCTTGCCCAACATTCGTATTGCCTATAAAGAAAGAAGATTTCACCCTACCCTTGAATCGTAGGTGAAACTAACTATTTTCTAAAAAATTTTGTATAAAAAAAACCTGGATCTTCAGAGAGTGCTTCTTCACAGAGAAGTGGAATGAAGGGTGACAATTTCACAGACTCAACTTTTGCTTCTTTCCCACAATATCTTCCCTTTAAACTTTTATGGAGCACACTCTTGTAGAGTCAGCTGCAGTAAAGATTAATTAATGGTATGGAAGACCTTGAATCATTCATAACAGTTTAGAGCAAACTTCAACCACCACAAAGTAATTATATTCCTCAATCATATGACAAATCCAATTTACAGTTATCCGTCATTGGATTTGTTGTGAGATTTAGAGTTAGACAGAGGTTCTAAATTCAAACCCTTGTTCTGATTCTATAAAGGACAAATAACGAGGAAAAAAACAAGTTCCGCTGCACAAGTCTCTAGCAATAATAATGGTTTCTATATAATGTCATTTAAGACCAATTCCCAGATATTGGTTGCTTAACATCTTAAGCAACTAAATCACATGGAATCAAATTAGAGTAATTACTAGCTCCTCCCAAAGCCCCTTCAACTTCACAGTTTATAATTCCCAGATGACAAGCATCACTTGATGCATTGAACTTTACACTCATTTCTTTGTTAAAAAGATGCATTTATGACTAATCACTTCTGTTAACCAAATATATCATCGCACTTACTCAACTGATGAAGCAACATACATCATTCATTCATCAGCATCCATAAACCATCCATAAACCATCAACCAATAATCTGCTGTTCAATTATACTTACGATAACTGGACATGTTCTTCAGACATCAAACCCCCCCTCTAATATCTACAAAATCTACATCCTTGATCATCAAACAAATTTAAAAAATTCACATAGCTCAAGTTAATAAGCATGAGTAACCCCTAGAACAGATCTGCTGCAAAGGGATCATTCCAAAATAAGTGCAAAGTAACAGCTTAGAGAGAAATTCAGTTTAATGTACACAAATCACTCATTCTCATTATTGTAAAAATGAGAAAAACTCAAAGTATAACCCAGTAGTTTATATGTATTTCATACACAAATGGTACCCATCACCCTAATGACAATAATTCGATCTTAACCTCTGGCCTTAAGCTCAGCAAGTCGCCTGGTCAAGTCATCCTCGTCCACCTTCTCCGTCTCCTTAGTAGGCACCGCGTGAGATGCCGGCTGAGGCAGGCCCACCGAGACCTCGAGGCCATAATCATCGGCGACCTGCTGCATCAAGCTGTTGACTTCGCCTTCAGGAGTAGAAAGCGAGGTGGATCCAGCCATGGCGCTCTCCATGAACTCAGCTTGAACCTCCATATTCACAAACTGCTTCTCGAAAGAGTCCATGGTCTCCGACATCTTCTGGAGATTCCCGGTGGCCAAGGAGGATTCGAGAGACTTGACGATATTAGCCATGGACTTGTTGATGGTGCTCATCTTGGCTTGGGTATCAAGCCGCGCCACGACGGCGTCAAGCCGAGAGGAGAGGCGCAGATAGTTCATCTGCTCGGTTCGCTTTCGGATGGCGTTCTCGGCGTAGATGCGAGCGCCGTCTATGTTGCCTTTCTCCATGGCTTTCTTGACCTTGAGCTTCTCAGATTTCTCTTCCTTCTCGCATTTACGGGCTTGACGTTGAAGAGACTTGGAGGTGAATTTCAATTCCATGATCTGATTCATCAACTTCTCCGTGTTGCCCATGATTGCTTATTTCACGGCAAACGATCAAAGAATTGAAATTTGGGAAACACAGAAAATCGTAAGCAATTTGACCTGAAAGAAAATTTTGGAATACGGATGTGAGGAATTTGGGAATTTGTAGCAGAGAGCACAGAGAAAGAAGAGATTTGGAAGTTGGATTTCAATTCCACTGGGATTGCCATGCTTCCCCGAAGCGAGCGCGTTTCCTCTACACACGGACACGCCACCCCACGTACAAGTCCAACCGAGTCCCGCTGCCTTAATCATTTAAACCTAATTAATATTAAAAAACAAATATTCATTCAATCTGGGTTTTGATTAAGATACTTATTTTTTTAGATAGAGTTAATTTATAAAATTATTTTTTTATATTGTTTTGTATAAAATTTATTTATAACAGTTGATTATCATAAGCTTTTTTTATTAATACCTTATGGTTTAAATAGACAATTATAAAAGTCAAAGTCATGATTTTCTTGAAAAATATACAAAACTAAATTAAACACTTCTACTTGTCAGCAAATCAAAATCAATTCTTAAAATAGCGGTTGTCTCATACAAAAAGGGATCCCCCGGGGTCATAAGCCCGTTCTGTTAGTCCTGACGGGACCTGGTGAATAGCTGTATAAGTTGGCCAATTACTCCTGTTAAAATGTTAAGGCGCCAGACGTGTCTCAGCCTCCACCCAAACGGATAATAAATCCTTAACTAGAAGTTTACTGGTTTCTAGGCCTGCATCTCTACAGAATGGGCATGTAGACCTTCTTGAGCTCAGCCCAGCAACATAATCAATAAGTATGTGAGCCCATTCCCAACTCCTCCCGGTCAGAGTTGAACGGCACTCTAACTAACCAAATAGTAAAATATATAATTATTTAAAATATATTTAATGTTTAAAGAGTATTAATTTATTATAATTTTAATTATGATATTTAAGAAGGTATCTTAATTCTTGGATATTTAGATTTATGCATAAAAGTAATAAGCGACTTACTCTACCAACATTGATATCACCTAAGAGAAAGGGAAATTTTGCCATGTCTTTAGATCGTAAGTAAGCCTAACTCTTAAAGTTAAGAATACGGGCCCAGCCCTCCAACAGCCAAATGTCAACTCATTTTGGGGCAGACTCCTAACCCACTAGCTCGTATTTTTTAAAAATAAATTATTAATATTATTATTTATTTTACCTAAATATTATTTTGAATGATTTTATTATTTAATACTCATAAAGATAATTATTTATTTATAAATATGTATTGATATATTATAATTGATTAATACTATGTTAATATTTATTTAAATTTATAATTATAAAATTTAAGATTTTTTTATAAAAAATATAAATTTTTAAGAGTATAACATTAATACTTTTTAATTATATTAATATAATATTAAAAAAATTAATAGTATCTTAAAAATTTAAAAATAATTTTTTAAAAATATTAAAAATTAAAAAAAAAAAAAAAAAAAAAAGCAAGTCGCTAGCTCAGGCTGATAAAATGCTAACTTATTTTGGAGTGCGCTACACAGCCTACCCCGTTAACGAGTTGGCCTATATCCCATAAGCTAGCTCATATTCCTATCTCTACTCACTTTTTTTAAAAAATTCTTATATTAAAAAAAATTATGAATATATAATTTTTTTATGATTGCAGTTCACGAACGATGTGGGATTTAAATTTTGATCCAAAAAATTATTTGCCTTTTTGAGTGCATAAAGCTAAAAGACACGTAAAAAATTGAATGACTTTCTACTTTTTCTTTTTTGAAGTGAATGACTTTCCACTTTTATTCACGTGGAATATCACGTACTATATTAAATTAAGGGTTCTTATAAGAACTTTTTATTTTAGTGATTAACGTTTTGTTGATAGTGTTAAGGTGCCCAATAGACATTATTATGCATTTATTGGGTCAACACTCTCTGATCAATGGTAGGAACTGATATGGGTTTAATATATCAAATCAAATGTCTAGTTATGTGTATTTAATAGATCTAATTTACATATATATTTTAATTAACATTTGAATTAAGGCTATTGTAACCATAGACAATTGAACTGATCTATTGCCTTATAACATACTATTTTATTTAAAGAATTATTTTTTTATCTTTAATATATGATATATTTAGTCAATTTAATTATATTAAAAAATTATTTAAATTAATTAATATTGAGTATTTTATCTAAAATATCTTAATCAACTCCTCCATCCTTCTCTTTTCTTTTTTAGGATATTTATGTATTATGGGCTCTGATACTAAAATATATTAATTTATTATAGGCCAGATATTATAAACTATTAGTGTATTATGGGCCTCTTACTTCCCAATAATTAAGTCCAAACATATTTAATTTACTTAATTTTTATGGATAGAAATCCACTTCAAAGTTATAGGAATTTGCCATAGTAAATGTTGGGTAATCATTATAGATTTTTTATTGCACCATTTGATAATCTCTTGTTGAAAACTTGTCAGGTCAAACAAAATAGCCACTTACTGTCAATATTTGGGAATCTACTAATTACATATGCAAGATGTGGTTAATATGTGATTGTATAATTTTTTATAATTATTTTCTTGTTGATATTTATATAAAGGTAAATGAATGAGTAGCTAAACTCCAAGTTTACCCGCTTCCAGGACTTTCCTGAGCTCAAACATAATCACCGAGTATGTGAGCCTATTCACAACTCCTTGTGGTTAGAGTTGGACCATATTCTAGCTTCTGCATATATAAACTCCTGATCCAAAAATTATTTGGCCTTTTTAGCGCATAAAGCTGAAACACATATAAAAAATCGAATGACCTCCCATTTTTTTTCATTCCACTTTTATTCACATGGAATGCCACGCTCTATATTAAAGTAAGGGTTCTTGTGAGAATTTCTTATTTTAGTGATTAGTGTTTTTGTTTTGCAGGTCTGTTGTTCTCTCCATGTTTTCATCCATCAATTTTATTCATTTCCCTGAAGACCCCATCATCTTGTCTGTCATTCTGTGACTTTACTGTAAAGTGTACCATAGATTTGTTCACCAAATTTCATGTCTTTAGTACGATTCTCAGCAACTTTTTCCTTCTATGATGTTAAGAACTATATCAATCAATGTAAAATATATATCACTCGATCTGTGCTCTTCTTTTCCATTAAAGGGGAGCTCGTACTAATACCCAAGTCTGAACTTACCTCTTAAGCAAAAGCAAAACATTCGAACATAAAAAAAAAAAAAAAGCTGAACCAAAATACTCCTAGTCAATTTAGCATTGACTAAATAAAACTTCGTTAAGAGTCCTCTGGAAGTTATCGAACTTCATGGCTTTGCCAGGACTAATATATTCCACCTGAAGATCCAAGCAATTTTCTATTAGACAGATTGAAACACTGTGATCAACTTGTATAAATGGAAATCAGTTAAATTCCTCCATAATAACTAGCACTAAACCGCTCTTTCTAAAGAGGAAGCCATCGCAAATCATCGAATTATCCCTCCATTTCAATTTTTATTTGACTTTTTAATTAGATCGGATTTGAGGGTTGTCACATCTAATTGAGGGATAATTCACCCAAAAGATTTTTTTTTTTCATTCATACCTATTTAAACTCAAAATTTTGTATTTAAATGATAAAAATTTCTTATAAAAATATCAAATTCCGTTTCATTATATTTGTTATTTTAGGTGAAGGATTTTGTTCATTTTACATGTCTTTTCTTAATTCTAAAGTGGCGTTTAATATCATTTTCTGGCGCTATTCTTGGAGTATAATGATGTTTTAGAGGCATCAAGACACTGTTAACAATAAAATAAAGAGAAAAATTAGTAGTGAAGTTATGGATCAATGGCAAAAGTTTATATTTAAGAGTGATGGGTATCTGAGAATTTTTTAAAATAATATTGTCTTAAAAATATATAAAATATAGCAATATTTCTATGATAATTATTTAAAGTTAATTTTGACTATTTTATTAATTAATATTTCGATTTAGCAGGTTACATTATCTTTTATTCTTTGTTAAAGTATAAATTTATCTTAAAATTTTTTATTTGAGTGTTTAATATTTAAAAGTTTTTTTAAGTTTAATAATACTCTAACTGTTATTTAGATTCAATTTGACCGGTAATTTAATTAAATATATTAAACTGACTAGTTTAATATTTTATTAACTTTATTTTTTTGGATGAAACTTTATAGAGTAAAATTAAAGTTTAAGTATAAAGTTATTTTTATATATTTATTATATTTTTTAATTTGTGTCAATAATCTTAAAAAAATTATATAATAGATACAAAGTTAGAAATTATGGAAGAATTTAATGAGGGTAGGCTAAACTTGTTGAGTGAGTCAGTGTCAGGTTCCAGTTGAGGAGCCAGCAAGAGGTTATTTATTGCCCCTTCAAAAATTAGAGCTTTTAAGCAGATAGAAATTCATTTCCCATCAAAATCAAAGTGGCACACATCATTGTAAGCAGTTAATTATTTAAAAATGATGTAAAAATTAAAATATTTATAAGATATTGAAATTGAAATATAGTATATATTTCTCTTTTCATTTTTCAAAATTAGGTTAAGATATATTTTAAAGTATTTTTTAAATAAAACTCAATATTTTAAATTAATTTATAATTCATCTAACACTTTAAAATAATTTTTCAATAGTCTTAATTTAGTATCTTAAAATATCTTTTAAGTAATATTTTAACATATATAGCACCCTAAGTTTTACATATTTATTACTGATAAGAACAATATTTTAAGAAAAAATTGTATAAAAACTTAATTGAATACTGTATGTTAATAAAAAAATATTTTAAAATAATAGATATATTATAAATTAATTAAAAATATTAAATAATACTTAAAAAAAATATTTTAACGTATTGAATGTTTTTCTTTAATTTAAGGATAAATATCCGCCCAATGGATGGCTCATTTGATAAAATAAACTATCTATTATATTAGATGATAATAGACAAATTATTCAATTTAATATTAATATTTTTTTAAAAAAAGAAAAATTTTGCTTTATATTAGATTATAAGTGAGTTTAATATTTTTTTTAAATTTTTATAATAAAAAAATTATATTTGTTCATTTTGAGAAAAAAAAACGAATTTGTATGACCATGTGGGGTGGGTCCGTCTTCATGTTTTGTAATAAAAATAAAATAAAATGTATTTAAAAACTTAAATCAAATATATGATATTATTATTATATTATGGAAGTTATATGATCTGTTTTTATTCCAAAGACCTGTTTATTATTTTTAATTAAAAAATACACAAAAATTATATTTTCAGTTGGAAGCGCTATTATTACCAGTAAGGGGTCGGAATCTCCAAGTGTAGTTAATGGAGATTCATACTACTAAAATCAATCGTCAATAAGATCATTCTATTTGTCCGTTGCTGGGCACAGATGCTGCCGAATGGCCGTTTCCATAAACACATCATCGTGATTTCCTCTCTCCGTCCGTTCTCTTCCCGGTTTTTAGATTGAACTTATCGTCTCTTTTTCGCGGAACCCACCTTGCCATTTTTCTTGAAAGTATCGTCAATTTAGGTCTTAATCGTCGCTTCTGTTGACGGTTTGACTCCGAAAGGAGACACAGTTTTTGTGTCTCCTAGGTCTCAGAAAAAACCTGCTCTCCTAAAACCTCATTCTTCTTCCCTCCTGAAAAAAGAAACGTATTTGGCTGTTTGCAACCTCTGATCCAAGAAAAGGGATCTTTCGGCGCTCTCTGAAGCTTTATTTCGTTCGAATTCAGGTGTTTAGGAATTTGTTGCGTGTATGGTCTTGAAGGATTGAAAAATGAATGAGCGTGAAAAGGAAGATCCTGTTTTTGAGATTGCGGTGGTAATTCCAAGGAGGATCGTGCAGGAAAAAGATGAAGACTCTGACTGCGTAAATGTCCTTGTGCAGGAGTTTAGGAAAGTGGGGTTTATAGTTGAGAGAGTTCATGGCATTGCAGAAGAGTTTATTAAGGTTAGACTTCTAAATGCTCTTCTGTTTATGCATTATTGAACCTCCTTTGAATATTTATTATCTCTATCCTCTGGATTACATTCTCGGTGTAGCAATGCAACGAATGTTAAGATTTGTTAGCATTGCTAATGTCATGTCTTATTGTTCCCATGTTTGTTGGAGAAACTCGTAGGCGGTTTTTTCTTCTTCCAGCAGAAGAGTTCTGCACAAGCTTTTTATGGGGTTGCATCTGCCTTCAGTTTTTCTCAGTTTTCACTAATCTAAGGTTATTTTTCCAGTCATCTGTCGACTCAAGCCATTATTTGTGGTCTTGAGGTGGGGAATCTGGGTAGTTATCATGTACCCAAAAAAATGTTGAGTTGCTATAACCTTACCCTCGATTTTTTTAGCTGGCTGCACCTTTGGAGACGTTGGGAAGGGCTGCATATGAGCTACAAATCAAGAAACGGACTCATATAGGTGAAGTTCTGCAGTTCTTATGAATTTTAAGTGTTCTTTCTTCCATTTGTTTATGTTTAGTTGCAAATGGGATTGACTAGCATGTGATTTATGAAATTTCTTTTTAATCATGTCACTGATTGTTCTCGTGTTCAATAGCAGGGATGGATTTGCAATTCCAGGTGGAGGATGTTGATGCTTTTGTGAGACAACCCGATGGTTCAATTTTCAGTTGGTGTGAGCGATTTCAATGCTACTATCATTTAATATATGGAATGGTGAGTTCTTTTTATAAGGAAACCATTCTCTTCATCTGCCCCCTCTCATAATTTGACTTAGCTGTAATGTAATCAGCTCAGGAAAGTGCTTACATATTAGTTGTCCATTAAATACTTTTTTTTTTATCAAAATTAAATACTATCTTTTAAGGTTCGTTCTTATATTCATTGAGTGATATTTATTAATTGGTTCCGCGCATGGAACTTATTATTGATTATTGATAAGATGAATGAAAGTTAAAAATCTATATATTCTGTTAGATTTTTTATAGCTTTGTTGCTATGTTCAGTCGCATGTCTGATGAAAATAGCTTCCATGAAATGACATTTTGTATGAATTTCTTCATGGCCTTGTTCATTTTTGTATCTCCTAGACTATTTAAATACCAATGGTAATCTGTAGGTGAACGGCACCAGGTCAGCCATGACCCTTAAATTTGATGGAAATGAAATCAGGTGGGAAACTGGGGAGAACTTGCTTCGGAAATTGGAATCAGTGAACATTGTTAAGCAAGTTTTTCCTCTGCATGGTATTTTTACTTATACATGCCATCAATCTATTCAGATTTGATTTTACATAAATTTAAAGTAAAATTGCTTTTGGTTGATAGATGAAAAGAAGAGACATAAACTTCTTAAAAGTTGGGCACTTTATTGGTGGGATTTCACAAATCAACCGATCGATGAGATTTATTCTTATTATGGGGCAAAGGTGACTGTAACTCTGAGCTATAGAAAAGTGATTTGAAAATGATGTTGTCATCATTTAATGAAGGAATTAATAATCTGCAGATTGCTATCTATTTTGCCTTCCTGGGAATGTACACACGGTGGCTGCTCTTCCTAGCTGCATTTGGTCTTGTTTCGGGGTTCGTTGATTTTGGGTAGGCCAACTTGTCTGTTGTGTCTATTTATGGCTGTTTCCTTGTCCATCTAATGAAACATTAGTTTCGCTAAAACTATGTGAATTGATGTCTTCTAGGTCATTGCAGCTGGTAGTTCTACCCATTTTCTTTATCGTGGTGATACTTTGGGCTGTAATGTTTTGTCAGTTCTGGAAACGTAAAAATTGTGCCCTACTAGCCAGGTATATTGTTTTCGCATGTTTGTGACCATTATATTTACTTCTCTCTGTGCTTCATTCCCCTACTAAGGTTTTCATTTGCACCTCTCTCTCCCCTTGATGCTTTTTATTTGTTGATTGGGTTCTGTAGATGGTCTATTGACTCTTCGGTTACAGCAGACCAAGGATATAAGATTCCAGGCAGCAAAGAAAGTTCACTTCGGCTACCAAATGAACTCGTAAAATTGTTAGAGACTGATAAAATGAAAGAGAAGGAAATATTCCAGAGACATGAGTGGTTTGGGCGACTCATGCGATTTAGAAATGATGCCATTATAATCGTCAGCACAATATGCCTCCAATTACCATTTGAATTGGCTTATGCGCATCTTTATGAAGTTATTGATTCTGATGTAACTAAGTAAGAATCTAATATTTTTCTCTTTCAAGTTTCTGTTTTCTAGTGTTAAGTGAGTGTTTTTATACATGCCTCTTTTGAGTTCTCAATATTTGTCCAGTGTTAAATGCGATACTACATTGTTGTCTGTTCTAAATTGTAAGGGAGATGATAAAGTGTTCCTGGCTACATTAATTCCTCAAATTTGGAACCCATTCCCACAAAATTAGTTGTTGGCTATTATCTGACGTCAAATTGACTTTAGAAACTAGTATTCCAGATGGCACTTGTAGAAAAAAGACTGTTTATACTAATTAATAATCTATAATTATGTGTTAGATATCTTTTTGACTTTCATATAAGTAGTTACGTTCTGTTCATTAAAATAATACTTGACACTTATTTTAATATTTGGCTTTCAGGTTTGGGCTTACTGCTCTTTATCTTTTTGCCATTCAGTATATCACCCAGTTTTGTGGCAGGGTATCTGTCAAACTTATAAGGTATGAGAACAATGAAAACACTGAAAAACGAGCTGACAGCTTGGTCTACAAGGTAACTATCAGGAATCAGTTGATTTCTTGTGGCTCTTATTCCTACGACACTTGCAATAAAGGAGATTGCTTTCTTCTGCAGGTCTTTGGTCTTTACTTTATGCAGACATATATTGGTATTTTTTATCATGCTCTCTTGCATCGGAACTTTTTGACTCTTCGTAAAGTGTTAGTTCAGCGGCTCCTTTTATCTGAGGTCACACACAGAAGTTCTATATTTCATTTTTCTATCTTCTTTCCTTCTTATGGTTCTTTTTTCCCCATAATTCCCCCCTGGTCCCTCTTTTTTTCCTCCACTTAAACCTTGTAATTGAAATTGAGGACATTTTCCAGGTATTTGAAAACTTGTTGGAAAACACGCTGCCTTATTTTAAATATAGCTACAAAAAATACTGGGTTCGGTAAGCCTTTCTATCCCTTGGATATGGAATTTGCTGGATTTATTTCATAGACCACTGGTGCCGTAGCTTATTTGCCTTTCGTTTCTGAAGACACAAGAAGAAAAAAGAGAAAGGAGGAATGACAGGGAAAATCCAGTTTACTCATAGAGCAGAGAAAGAATATCTTAAGCCTGCTTATAAAGCCAGCATTGGTGAAGAGCTTGAAGATGGGCTATTTGATGGTATCAAATCCGTCAAACCTTCAAATTTATGATATTGACTTTAGAAACATTCAGATCCACAATAAAGCTGTAATTGGTACAGCTGTACATATTTTATGAGAATTCGTTTCCCATTGATTATTAAAATCCACTAAAAAGAACTACTTGTTCCATTGTAAATATTTGGCTTAAATGGTTTGAGAAAAAATATGCATGTGGGAAGATTCATTTCTTGTATTCTTGATTTGAAGACCAGAAAGCAAATGACTTGCATTTTAATAATAATTTCAAACCTGACTGCAGATTTCTTGGAGTTGGCATTGCAATTTGGGATGATTATGATGTTTGCTTGTGCATTCCCCCCAGCATTTGCTTTTGCCACTGTGGTATGAATTCTTTTTCTAAGCTTCTTTTCCTTTAAACATTAATTTTATCATAACTAGCTTCTGTAAAGTTAATAATAACTGAGCTCCTTCATTGTTCAGAACAACCTTATGGAAATCAGAACAGATGCTTTAAAGCTGCTCGTAATACTGAGGCGGCCTGTTCCTCGTGCTGCTGCAACAGTTGGAGCCTGGCTTAACATATTCCAGGTATTTAGAGGGCCTTAAGGATGTCGGGTTTGAAAGAGGATAAACCCTCATACTATTAAGGATTTAGGAAAGTTTTGTTGGTTGAGAAGAAGAGTACCTGCAGCACAACCGGTGTCATAGATTTTGGCAATAAATTAAAATAATACTCCCTCTGGTTCTAAATATAAAGTCCATTTGAGGTCTTTAGATTGGTCCTAAATATAAGGTTCTATTCCCTTTTGTCTCCTCTATTTAAATTTTTCTTCTCCATAATACCCCTATTTATAGGAGCATTTTTATTTTTGCGCATTAAATTCTAACCTTTAAATGGCAGGGCCATTTCTGGAAAAGTGACATTTTCTACATACTAATTACAAATTACAAATAACCAACTTACATTTTTTGGATTCTACAAATTAGTAGTTAATGGGACCTATATTTAAGATGGGAGGGAGTAATTGCTTCTGATCCAAGTAATGTGCGTTAGTGTCTGTACTGTATAATAAATAATGATTAAGTGGCCAGTTTTATATTTACACCGTTAATGAGTCATGAAACATGAGAAAGGCTTACCATTTATGTTGGCCTAAGTGAATGGATGATCTAGATGTTTGTACAAATACAATAACTGTATTTTAATATGAATGAGCAGAACCACATCTTAGTTGTATGATTTAAAAATGTCTTGAGGTTTTAAAATTTAAACTATGACCATGGCTTATCATGAAGTTTGTTTATAATACATGATCCATTTTATTTTTCATTTTACAGTTTCTCATAGTGATGTCTATCTGCACCAACTGTGCACTTTTAGTATGGCTATATGATCAGGAAGGAAAATGGAGTATAGAGCCTGGACTTGCAGCCATTTTAGTTATGGAACATGTCCTCCTGCTGATTAAGTTTGGCTTCTCTCGCTTGGTTCCTGAGGTGGGTTCATCCCATTGTGACCATTTCTATTAAATAATTTAACTCTTATCATCCCTTACACTTGACCCCAAGCTTTTCGTTAGCGTGGATTGAGCTGTTGACTGCTTAGTTATAGAGGTTTTGATAATCATGTGCTCTAGATGGAAAAAATGTTAAATTATAACATCCATTCTCTGGTTGATAGAGTCTTTCTTTTGGAAGTCCTTTTGTCCAATGTCAAAATTGAGTGAGATAAATGATCACAGGACAGGGTTGTTTTCTTTGCAGGAGCCTGCTTGGGTCAAAGCAAACCGTGCAAAATATGCAACACAGGCACAAGATATGTGTTCTAAGAAGCTTTTGAGGACAATTTCTGGGAAGATGGATTTTGATGAGTTGAAGAAGTTGCAGTGAATCATAAGGACGCTTTTTTATACAACCCACTTGATCAAAAGCCTCTTAGTAAAAGATAAAGGGAGATTCTGTATATTAAAGAAGAAAATTTGCTTCAGTTCATATGTTCTGTCTTTCCCACGTGTGTGTGGATACGCAAACCTCACCTAGATAAGTATTCTCTATGAAGTGTGAATATGGAAATTACAGTTCAATCGACCGATCTATTGAACAGAGTGAAGTGAGTTTTAAGGTGGATAAACATTTCATTGCTGCACCAGTTTACTAGTTTTGTCAAAGCAAGTGTATAAATGAGACTTTTATTATATTGTGTATTTTATGTTGCCCTGAGAAAAAGTGGGGATTGCAGCCTTTTGAAGTGCTTGCATAATGCAAATATGAAGGTGTTCATAAATATAGTAATTATTTCTTTGAGTAATTACATTCCTTTTACAGATCACTAAATTCCACTTTTTTCAGTTTTGAAAATTTTCTCAATTTATAATGGCTTATATATGACTTGGTACTAATGGGGAATTCATGTAAAAATCATACTTTTGAGGGGCTAAGTCAGTTAATTGACTGTACAATACAGCCTTGTCAAAAAAGAACCGGACAATTTGATGTGTTAGGCAAACACACCCTTGAGAACATGTCTTTTTTTTTTTTTAAAATACACAATCTCCTTAAATTTTATACATGACATTCTTAACTTTTAAAAATATAAATTAAAAACTCTAATATTTTATACTTTTATATCAAGTATATGTCATTAAAATTATCTTTAAAGTTAACAATTTTTATCACATCATAATTCTTATATTTTTTATTCTATACATTATTTAAAAACTAACACTTAGCAATTTACCTAGTTTATATATTTTTTATTTAAATATGTTCAAATCAATATTTTAAATGTTTTTTCAAGTATTTAAAAAATACTTTAAATTATGTTTGAATTGTTAATTATTATTTAAATATTTTATATTTTAAAAGCATTTTAAGTATTTAAAAATAAATAAATTATAAGTCAAGTATATTTTTTAAATAACAAGATATATCATAAAAAATATAAAAATTATAATATGACAAAACTGTTAACTGTAATTTTTACAAGTTTAATAATCAAAATATTTTAACATTTTTTTCTTTAATCAAATGGTACGACATCGTTTTCACGTGAGGGTGAGAAACACTGGATTCTTCGGCAAAATACGAAAGAAAATGTAGTAATTTATCGCTCAATGACGAATATCAAGAGGTTTTTCGGGAACAAAATCTACAGTAATATATTCTGAAGAATTATGAATTTCTAAAATTATCCAGAAGGAATAAAATTCTTTTTAGAAAAAAATTATGATAACCAAATCTCCCTTTACGTCCCGATTAAATTTACAGTCTTAGGGACAAATTCTCATACTAAAATTTGTAAATTTACGTTTTTTGGTGCTAAAATACTCGCGAATTACAATGTCTTAAACCCTTGCCATGGTTTTGAAGAGGCCAGTGAATCGCAGAAGCAAATGACAAATTAACACATCCCTACTTTGAAATGAATGTCACTGTTGAACTCTGGTGAAAACTCTGCATACCATGGAAGGATGCTCTGGTCATTACTTTAGGTAGGAAGATTGAATGGAAGCAAATTCACAGGAAAATATATCATGCCGCAAACAAACAGGTCTAAAACTAAACCATTCAAGTTTTGATTTTGTATAGAAGGATAATAAACACCTAGCCAAAGCTCAACTCAGTATAAAGTTCTAGGAACACAAATCACAGGAAAACAAAGTGGGTTGAATTCAAGAAACTCTTCGCCCTTCACTTTCTGCCAGGGACCTTGACAGACTGTCTGTTCCTCTTCTTAACACCAGACTTGGCCACTTTGAGGCTCCTATGAACAGCACTCAATCTTGCAAGGGCTGCCTTCTTAAGATCAGGCCTGTAGTGGTTGTCTGACACCTACAATCCACACACATTTCTTCGTCATATTCAAAACAACAAAAGATTTTTTAAGCATCCACAGAAACAAGGACAGAAAAAATATATAACAAAGTACAGATTTGAAAGGTTAAAGTGCATAAATTTTTAAAGCCATGAGCGATTCATCTTTTCATTATGCTGAAACGATCATTGTTTTTTTTTTGGGAGGGGGGTGGGGGTGGGGGAACTAATAGCCATAGAAACACCATGATGCCCTTTGTTAATGCATCATTGTGAAACAACACATGGTTGAACTGTGCAACCCATTTTCCTTGCACATATACTGGGAATAAGATCAAGTACAAATAGATGTAGCGACTTGTTCGAGGCCGTCATCAAAACAATATAAAAATTTGATAGGCACGGAGAATCGCTAGTTGGGTTATTTTTGCCAACCTTCAAGGCATGATACGCCATTTATTTTTGTAATAGATGCTCTTGCTCTGCTAATTGGCTTTCACATTCACACACACACTTGCCAAACAATGTGCACACAAACATAATCTATTCAGAATAAAACTGCAGCCATACAGTTTGTCACGGAAAGATGCATAGGTGCTCTTGCTCTGCTAATTGGCTTTCACATTAATAAACAAACACTTGCCAAACAATGTGCGCACAAACATAGTCTATGCAGAATAAAAATGCAACCATATAGATTGGCATGCAAAGATATAGCTTATTCACTTTATTATGCCACCAGATATGCTTATCAATACATCACTGTGAAACAGCACAAGGTTAAACTGAGCAACCCATTTTCCTTGTATATTAACTGGAAGTAAGATCAAGTACAAATAGATGTAGCGACTTGTTCGAGGCCATCATCAATACAATATGAAATCAATTTGACAGGCACGGAGAATTGCCAGTTATTTTTGCCAACCTTCAAGGCACGAGGCACCATTTATTTATGCAATAGATGCTCTTGCTCTGCTAATTGGCCTTTACATTAACAACCAAACACATGTCAAACAACACCCTCAAACGCATACTATTGAAACAATGAGACAGAAGAATAAAACAAACCAGATGTCACAAGGATGCACCAAGCAAAACTGACATCTTACCAACTACATACAGGCTGTTTCTGAAGATCAAAAGTATAGCCAAATAGATGAGCAACGAAGATGCAAAGCTTATCATTTTATCATGCCACCGGCTATGCTTATCAATGCATCACTGTGAAACAGCACATGACTAAACTGTGAAACCCATTTTCCTTGTACATTTACTGGTAATAAGATCAAGTACAAATAGATGTAGCGACTTGTTCGAGGCCGTCATCAAAACTAAAATCAATTTGATAGGCACGGAGAACCGCCAGTTGTTATTTTTGCCAACCTTCAAGGCATGAGGCACCATTTATTTATGCAATAGATGCTCTTGCTCTGCTAATTGGCTTTCACATTCACAAATCACAACCAAACACTTGTCATACAATACACACACAAATGGCTTGGTGCAACAGCCCATGCCAAAACTGCTACCCATGTTCCATGCAAATTGGCTAGGAGTAAAATTTTAATTTAATAATTGAAGTTCATCGATGCCCTTGTCATATAAAAGTTCACCGATGCCCTTGTTAGATAAAATTTTACTTGGTGTATCATGAGGAAGAGATCACAGGAGCCCATCCAGGCAATTATATAAGCTCAGAAGCCAAGCGTAACAAGCAGATTTCATAGAAGGAATCCAGCTAGGGATTCTTCTTACATGTTAAAGCCTCATCACTGCAGGGAGAAACCTAGTCTCAGACACCATAAAGTTAACAAGGTTTCAACTTTTTAGATCTTTAAAGGAGTTTGTGCTAGCATGCCGGCGGGGATGTGTTTGAGAACCCACTAGCAAAAACACATGCTCACATATGTAAAATAAGATTATTTTCAACGAATTTATACCGAAAACTGCCTAGTATGACGGACAGCATCCTCCTTGTTTAACATAATTGTTCAAAATCATCAATCAATTTTTAAGAAGTGAAACAAAACCAATGCCATATGTTATTCAGCCACTTCGACAAAAAAGTTTAACCAATAGCTTGGTGTAGGATGAGAAAGAAGACAAGACGAAACATCCAGGCAGCAAAAGCTCAGAAGCCAAGCGTAACAAGCATATTTCATTGAAGAAGCCTCAACTTGGCATTCTTTTTACATGTTAAGGCTCATCATCACATGGGAAAAAACAATCCGTATAGACACATATCCACGTACATATATATAGTGTGCGCGAGTGTAGACACGCTAGTCAAGAAAAATAAAAACAATCCGTTTTTGTCAATACCTGGTTTACCACAGCCTTTGCCATTCTTGGGAACTCCTTTTTCATGACAGATTTATGAAGCAAAGATGCAGGCTTGTTCTGTTTCTTTGTCTTGGTAGTTGCAAGCAACACAGATTGATCTTTACCCGCAGGTTGAATAGTGATGGTCTTCTTGTTTGCCAAACCTGACATTATGCACAATCAAAAGATCAGACACCAACTCTGTGTCTTATTACATAACAAAAAAACAGTTTACTACCACCAATAATACCCATTCCCATCCAAATTTAGCATCCTCAAGTTCTAATCAAAATGAAATTTAAACACAACCCATGAATCTACAAATCAAATACTTGTAAATGAATTGACGAAAAATGCAGCAAAATTTAGAAAAGGCATAAAAATTACCAGAGTGTTTGAAAGTGTTGAGATTGTAGAGATTATTGCTCTCTTTGCTGAACTCCACGCTCTGAGTGCCCCTGCCAAACTCTTTAACCAAAAACGAGTTGTTCTTCTTCACGATCTCCCATATGAGCTGCCCTGATACTGTGGCCATCTTATCTTTTTCTGCACAAACAAATCAAAATCATAAAAAATGCAAGCCGAAGAACCCTGGGCAAGCTACAACTCGCATACAAGAGGCAAATATCAACCTAATGGCTTCCGCTCAAGGAAGTGGGTGAGCGATGGAGACAGAGCCAGTGTCCAGCTTTATAATAGCGAAACCCTAATTGTGATAATCAATCCGGGCCTGCGAGTGTGGCCCATTTACAATTTCTTTTTTGGACGCACCCATTTCCAAGATTTTTGGACGGCCTTGTTCTACTCTATTTGAAAATAATTATATTTTCAGTTGGAAAAAGAAAGATTTTTGGACGGCCTTGTTCTACTCTATATGAAAAATAATTTATTTCATCACCCAACATATTATACGATAAAATAAAATAAATCATCTAAAAATTATTTAAATTATTTTTTGAAATAAATTAAATTTGTCTACACTTTTATATATTTTTTATCAATTCTTAATTAAAATATAATAATATTATTACGCATATAATTTAACTTTTTCTAAAAAAAATACACATTCACTTGACAAAAAACATAGAGCACATGAAAAATTCTTGATCTAGAACCGCTTAGAATTTTGATTATAATGAGCGAAATCTTATTGTGACTTCTGCACAGCATAAGTTCTATTTTTCAATAGAACGTCCCCTTTTGTTTCCTTCCCATTATTCTCAATCTGAATTCTGAAAGAAGCTCGTATTTGGATATTTCTTAAAACCATGGTTGGGCAAAAGTTAATCCAAACACAACCTGCTTACGTTTCTGGCGAAATGCACATATATTGACAGTAGTAACTTGCAAATTAGCGCTAACAAACGGCATAAGAATCAAGATCAAAGATGACGACAGAAACAAATATTCTCACAAAGTTTGTATTTTTTTTCAGCTGTGATTTCATAGAGACTTGAAATAAACTATCAAGTCCAGGACTCCAATACAATGATGATAAACTATTATTGAACCTCTAAATCAACCTGAATTCATAACTCCTTTTAAGAACCTAATTTCAGGTCACCAATACCTAATACTATCATCTTTACAACCTCGCCCCTAATTTTACATTATTTACAAACCAAAAGAAGCCAAGGATTAAACTCCGACCCTACTCAGGAATGTCTTTGAAATTGTACATAAGATTCCACCTTCATGGTGGAATATGTTGTGTTGCAAACTGAACTAAATCAAAACCCCTCCAGATTATTATTAAATAACCAAATCTCCATGAAACCCATTCACTGTAACTTCCTCCCATTGTCCAAGGTCAAGGGTTTGTCGCCGGTAGTACGCGGTGGGTTGGCCGAGCAAGACCGTTCACAGCCTCATTTATCCGACTAAATACTACTTTTAGGGGAATGCAAGCTATGACGGGACCTTTGAACTTATCTACCACTGGTTTTCTCTCGTCTTGTGATTGTCTGTGACCTGTGAGTGATGACAGTTTCCGGATCTTTTTATTCAACAGCCCAGATTTCTTCATTCTGGAAGATTTACTCGATGAAACACGAGGCAAATTCTTGCTAGGAAGTCTTCCTCCGGCTGAGTTTGGTTTAAATGCATAATAATTGCCACCACTGGTCAAGTCACCTCCAATGCTCCTCAACATTTCATCACAATGTCCGTCGTTCAAGGGTTCAACTGTAAGAGGATGTCCAACAATTGCTTTGCCATTCAATTTACTCATTAGAGAAACCAGAGGGACATGTTGTGGTCGGTAGCTGGCTTTAACTTCTATCTTGACGTCGTATAAAGAAGCATCGGAACAAAGATTTCTTCGAGGAAAATCAGCCATAGGATATCTGGAGTTAACAGTAAACCTGGACTGGCGATAAGGAAGCAATCTCTGAGGTGTGAGAGATCCATCAGGCAATAGCTTTGCCTCTGTTGCACCCCCGACATGCTTGCTCAAGCCCCAGAACCCATCTAGTTGGCCTTCAGCAACCGATTTGCAATTGATCTGAGATGGACAAAGGTATGAGGCCGTCGGTGCACCTGTGGTATTTGAATCAACTTTCTGTCCAGCACCTTGAGAGAATTCGACTGGGTTCTCCATAATTGCCAAATTAGCATTGGATTCACCACTCACATGCGCATAATTTCTTGAGACCTGTTTCTTATTTTTATTTGTATTTCTAGAGTTCCTCTTTCCTTTTGACTGCCACTTTGAACTACCTTTCTCATCATTATGGCTAAGGTTATTATGATCAGCAGCTAGAGTCATACAGCCCAAATCATTTTGGCCCTCGTTAGCTGACGACAAGGCTTCTGATTGGCCACCATGACAAGATCCTCCCAATGCACCATCTTGAGGCTTTTCAGATGAACAAGAAACAATAACAGGTGAAAAGCCTGGCAGAAGAAAAATTGTCACTACAAAAAACATGGCCACCCTAAAACTTCTGAAATCACAGATTACACAAGGCATAACTGAACTGAAGCAAACGCAGAGAAGAAAAATAAAAGCACTAAATGGTACTGTTTCTAAATGAACGTAAGAGTTTCACAGACAAAAAGGCTTGTAGAAGGGAAAAATAAAGGAGTCGTTAGACAAGGGTTGATACCAAGCTGCTGCAAAGATATATGGGAGCACTAAACGACTATGCATCACATAAAATAGAAATTAAAGACCCTCAAGAATTCAGAATGCTAAGCATTCAAGCATACCTGGAGCGTGTTTCTCCTCTCCCAAATCTCCAACAAATGGTACATCAAATAGCTTATCTGAGGAACCATTCCCAACTAACCCTAACATGCCGGAAGTCTCATTCTCCTTGCCCCTGTGACTAATTTCAGGAGCATCACAACCATGTTCATGAACATTTAATTCAGCTCCATTTTCATGTGCTACTCCATTACCGTCAGAATTCTGAATAGCCGATGGAGTACCTTTCTTTGACCCATTGGAATCCAATCCTGAAATTTTTCCATCAGATATCCCACAAAGTGGAGAACTGGCTGGATTCGGAACCTGATCACAAATGACAGGAACTGACACCATGGCTGTACTCTCCAAAACCTTTGTTAAAGGTCGGCGTCGGTTTTTTCTTTTCAGGAATTCATGAACATTTGCCACTTGCGATCTCTTTCTTTTCAGTGATGGATTAACCTTGCCACCATTTACAGAAGTACCATTTGCCAAGCAACCTCTGGTGTTTGATTTGCTTGGGGAAGCAGTTTCCTGCTGAACTACATCAGCTGTTCCTACACCCTGGGCCTTTCTTTTTGACACCACGCCAATGCCCAGGTCCTCAAGTCCTCTCATTCTCTTGACTCCTTCAGTCCCATCATCTTCTGAGTCATTAGGGGTTCTTCTTCTCCGACCCTGAACAGATTGCACCTTGGAAGAACCATTGTGATTGGGCTCTTCAAAAGATATACCAGATTGAGATAATTCTGGAGCTGAATTAGAATTGTCTTCAGAGTCACTGAGATCATCAGTAACGTCATCATTATCATCACCAGAATTGGACACAACTGGTGATTCTCCAGCTCCAACACCATGTTCACTGGCTGATTTATCTGCTCTGGAGAAATTTAATGGTTCCTTGCCTAGGCGAGCACTCTCAAGTTCAAGAGCATGGAGTATTGCATCTTCTCTGCGAGCATACTTCACCACCTTCTTGTTTGCATTGGCCACAGATGCCTTTGCTCTTTCAATGCATTCATTATACTCTCCACAACGGAAAGGCTTTACCCGCTTTGACTTTTCAAGATTATACCAATCCCTATGTCACACAAGAGATTTCGCCAAAATGAGACCATGTAAATACGTTGATAAAACTCTACAACTCCAACAGCATCAAATTCAAGAGTCATAACTGTGAATCTGAAACACAGAAACCTAGGGAGACATGTATGTAACATCTTGGAAGAGGTTACGGTGCAAAAGTAGCTTGCATCTTTTAAAAGAGAATGCTACATCAAAATTATTGGCCACAATCTTAGCAGAGCAAAGCTTTCTTTCTAAAACAGATTCCAGTTATTTTGAAAGTTCTTTTTTCCAGCTTATCAAGGCAGATACAAGCTAGGCATCTTACACCCTAGTGTTAATGTCTCGGCCAAGTGACAGAAACCCATGGACAAGTTTTATGCGCTGAAAGCATGAAATATAGGAATATCCATATAAGCATGAATGCAAGAACGCCATATTTGATCACCTATTCCATGAGAATGTGAAGCAATCATAGATCAGAAGGAAGCAAAATATTTTCTGGAAAACTTAACCTTTGTTGCAACACAAATTGAATTCCATCCAATTAGGTAAAAAAAAATGTCTTTTATGAGTTTCAGCAAAGATTACACAAAGGCCTTCAGCTTCAAACAGTACCATAACATAACAATCATAAAATGTCAACAATAAGCAGTGATCTACAGATTACAGACAAACCTCAATGCAACTTTCCACAATAATGGTTCAACCAAACAATTGATCAATTACTAGTTCAGATTATCTCAAATGGGATGCCAAAATCTCTTTGCCAAGCTGTTTAGCAATCATGAAATGCAAAGAAAGATCACTAATTGTCTATGACCCACAATACTAACTCATGGAGAAATAGCCATGTTAGGCCTTAAGTCTACAGTTACCTAACATATTACATCCATAGCTCACTTCAGTCCAAAAAACCCTTTACCTTAGAAAGAGGAAAAGAAAGATTTGAAGATGCAAAAGGCAATGCAAAAATAATGAACTGACAAATCTTTTGATGGGATACAGTTATGCCAACACAAGCTACCAGATATTACTGCTTCGTGACAAATGCATTGTCTCTCAAATAACGCTCATAGTCACTTAGCTATATCAACGCGAGCGATAATAGGAACCAGATTATGGAACTAGCAAGGTAAGAGGGAAACACATAGAAGTTGCAAACTGCCCTATCAAAATGAAGAGGGAGAAAAATGAAAATAATACCAAAAAAAACTAAAAGCAAGATTATTAGGTCAAAAAGTAGGTATAAAACAAAAATAAGCACTCACACGCTTGCGTCCTCGCGACCTAACAGCTTAACTGGAGTGCCCGATCTCGGAGAAACCAAACAACTCTCAGACAATTCATCGAGGCCCATTATCCGGCCAGGCCACCAAGAACCATTACGGCGACGAACCCAAACCAAACCACCAACCGACGCATCGATTTCGTTAGTCTTGGAGTTGGACTCTCCCGAACTACCCATTTCCCAAAGCTAACAAAGAAAGAAAACCAATAACTTGAAATCCCAAAATCAATCTCAACCTGCCATTGATAAGGAAGCGAAGTCTAGAAGATGATCAAAAGCTTCCCTTCTGCTGAAAGCTCACACCCTCCAAAGCCCAAAATCCCACAAAAGACAGAACAATTAAAAAAATTATATCAGAGAATTTATAATCTTGAATGCCTAAAACGAGAAGAGCAGAAAAACCCAGAAAAGCAAACAAAAGATTACAGCTAAAAAAATGAAGAAATTGATTAGAAGAACAAGGCCAACATACCCGCACAGAGCTGTGAGGATAAAACGGACAAACTAGGGGCCTAGATGGAAAGGGTTTATTGCGGATGAAGATCTAAAACAGAAATGGCACACAAAAGAAGCAGAATGAAATCGCCGCAGAAATAAGGGATCTAATATCTGTATTGTTTTTCAGTATCTGAGGCTTATTTTCGACTTTTTATGGATACACTGTAACAGTTTCAGCGATTTTCTGATTTTCCCGCTTGCAGTCTAGTGCTGGGATTGCATCAGAAGCTCGTCAATGCTACGCAAGCTAGTGAGTGAGGTAGGGGGGAGCGAAGCAGGTCCTGGAAATGGGAAGAGAGAAAGCTTCTGTTTGAATCAAACATACCTTTTGGTATCTTTATGCCAAGAGAGACAAGGTGCTTGTTTTCACAGGAGAGAGAAAAAATGGGTTCTTGTATACGGTTCTACCTATACGGTAAAAAAGGGAAGAGCAAATATAAATAAATACAAAAAATACTGAAAATTGAAAACGCAGAAAGGAAAGGAAGTGCTGGTCTAGAACCTAAAACTTTAAAACATTGTTTTAAAAAAAATTAGATTAAATTTTAATTTAATTTTTTTTAAAATAAATATACTTACTGGCATTTTAATGGTTGATTTTAAATCCTTTGCTATTAGTTTACCGTTATGTTGTTGAAGGTCAAATTAATAGGAGACACATGGCATCCTACGTGTTATTTTATGGTGGCATCTTGTGTAAATTAATAATTTGATGACACTGTATATTTTTTATATAAAGATTAAAATATTATTTTATCATTAAAAAAAAGAAAAAAAAAATCATCCCTTCCTGCGAGCTTCTTGCGGCAATCCTTTGTTCAACAAATCATCAAGAAGTGCAGAAGTTTGCCTACCTACCAATAAATCATCTATTTTCCTATTTCCACCCAAGTCTATCATGCGAAGGAATGAGGGTTAGTCCTGCATTCCAAATAACATCGTCTTGCAAACAGGAAAGAGAAGGCCAGCATTGTTGTTTAGAGATCGCAGTTCCTCATCTTCCTTCAACCGACTCCGAATATTATTTACATGCTTCATAATAACATCCTATGGAGGCTTATGGTGATGGCTAATGTGAGGAGAATCATCTCCTAAAACCCCCATCAGACCTGAATTGTTGTTGGCAACTAGGCCTTTCAAAGGATCATAGAATATACACACACTGTTATGAAGTCGTACCGAATGAGACTTTGAATGGAATACAATTTCATACTCCTTAGAAATAGGAAAATGGAAGATGATTTATAAACTAGGCAAACTTTTGCACTTCTTTAGTTTTGACGGTCTGTGGAGAACAAAGGATGCCTTGAGTGAGCAAAGGATCCCTCGAGAGAGCCTGCCGCGAGAGACAAAGGAGGAAGGGATGAGGGCTTTTTTTTCTAAAGATAAAATGATATTTTAATCCTTATATAAGAATATATCATTTTTTATAAAATTATTAATTTACACATGATGACATGTAGGATATTAGATAAGGGTGATCAAATTGTCCTGTCCCGGGTTATCCCAATCCGGTCCCGAGTAATTTGGCATAGGTCCGTCCCGTCCTGTGAAGGGTCAGGACGGGACGAGTCTCGATCTGGCCCTCAGGATTTTCGTCCCGTCCTGAATATCTTTTAAAAAGAATAAAAAATATTTTTATTTTATTTATTTTTTATAAAAAATAAAAATAGAAAATAATATTAGTTATATTATATTATTTATTAGATGATTGTATTTTTCTCTTCCTTATATGTATTTGTTTCTTTATCGATTAAGTAGTAACTTCAGTTGGTGAAATGAAAAAATTAAAAAAGTAATAATATTTATAGTATAATTAATAGTATTTATTATTTTAAGTTGGTAATCATAATAAAGAGAATTTAATTTCTTCTATTATTTTTTACGTTTTAATTATATGTTACTAATAGATATGATGTACATAAAATATCTAATAATTTATTTATTTTTTAAATAAAATTTAGGAATTCCCGAACCCATCTCGACCCGTCCCAATCCCAAAAGGGATCATGACATATTCGGGACAGGACACGGGATACATTTTGCGTCCCGTGTCCTTTTTTAGGATAGGACCGTGCCTACCCTTAATATTAGACATGTGTATAGTAATTTTTTTCAATAACTTAATGATAAACTAACAATAGAGTATTTAAAATCAACTATAAAAATATTAAAGAAATCATAAGCAACTATAGATTATTAAGATTATTATGACTCAAACTATAATTTTATTTAAAAATAATTCTATCCTTAATATTAATATTTACTTGCTTCAAACCAAAGCACTTTTTCCCCCTTTCTAAACACACAAAAAAAAAGAGACATGTTTATAAATAAAATTTCAAAATCTACAATTCAAATTTCTATATTAACAAATATTCATTTTATAAGATATTTAATTATTCTCCCAATGGTGGTGGGTGAATGGTTGTTGACTTGTTCGGATAACTTTTTTTTAGACTAAATTATGTTATAAGGATTGTTTGGATAAATTTTTAAAAAATATATTATAAAAAATAATATTTTTAGACAGTTTTTAGAAAATAATTTTTAGATAAGAGTTTATTGAAAAATAGTTTTGAATAAATGAGTATTTGGATAGTTATTTCCAGAAATACTTTTATTATTGATCAATTATTAAAAATTGTATACTTAATTAAAAGTAAGAGAGAGGAGATAAGGTGAAAAATAAATAATGGAAAGGAGAGAGGGTGTGAGAAAAAATATAAGTAAAATAGTAATTAAATAGTCTATAAGTTCTTTTATTGTTTCAGAAGCTAGTCTCAATAGCTTATCTAAAATCTTAATATTAAACTATAGTTTGATACAAAAGATTTTTTTAGATAAATATGATTGATTATTTTAAAAAGAATTAAACTAAAGTTTAAACTAAAAATTCTTTTAAAATTTAGATTTTGACATTTGCCAAACACACATCGTAATCTTATTTTATTTTTAAATTATTAATATAATCAAATATATTTAATAGAATTTAATCAAATATAATGTGTATATAAGGGGGAAGTATTGTTTTTTAACTGAATAAGGGAGAACTATTTACAGTTTACAAATTATAAATAACAATATAAATGTTTATATAGTTTATCTCCAATTTTGCTAAACCCTTCTAAATCCATCAAACTCCTAACTCTAAAAACAAATCTATCAATTATATTTATTTTAATAAAATTATATCACTAGATTTATACGGGAGCATTTTATAAGAGTCTTCATAATGGGATTTTAACTTAATTTATAAGATATGAGTCATATTTTTATCAGCTATACTAAATTTTATTGAATAAAAATATATCTTTTTATATATTCTAAAAATAATTATATATGGATATTTAAACTTTAAAAATGAAGTTATATGATTAAATTTATCCCCCAACATTCAATTGTGTATGCCAGCCAGTATTAGTGAATTACCAACAAATTTGTTTTTTTAAAGAACTGACATTTAGGTCAAATAATTAATAATTTAATCCTTATATTTTGACCTTCAATACTATAATTATCAATGCGTTAGAAAAGCATGCCAATTTTCTTATATTTCCGGATCCTTTAAATATCTTATTTTTTAAAATTTATCCTGGTCGTACTTCTGTATCTTTTATTTATTTTTAAACTCAATTTGTATGGATCTTTTTATATTAATGATTTTTTTCCCTTTAGCTTTCTAAATTCTCTTATTTCTTGTTATTATACTTTACTTATAATATTATGCTTCTATTTATAGATATATAAATATAAAACATGTTTGGCAACTCTCAGAATTATGATTTTAAATTTTTTTTAACTCAAACTATAATTTTAATAAAAATTAAAATAAATAATTATATTTATCAAAAAAATATTTTTAGATTAAATTATGATTTAAAATTAAATTTTTTAATAAATTATTGAGACTAACTTTTGAAATAGTAAAAGAGTTTATATATTACCAAATTACTATTTTACCTTTATTTTTTTTACACATTTTACTTCTTTGCTTTGTACTCTTCACTCTCTCTTCTTTTTCCTATGCTCTCTCTTCTCTTATTTTTAATAAAATTATATTATTTTAAATAATTTTTTAATTATAAAGGTTCTTTTAATAATAATTTAAATATTTATTTATTTATAATTATTTTTTTTATAAGATCTTTTTAAAAAAAACTCTTTTTCTAAAAATTAGTTAAAAATTCTTTTTTTAAATTCTTATCTAAATAATTGTTCGTACTCTACACTTATCTTTATTAAAAAAATTAACATTAGCTAGTTCTCTCTAAGGGGTTGTTTGGATAAGTGTCCGCCAAAAAGTTCCCAACAAAATAATAAAAAATTGAAAATGGGGACAGGGGATTAAACGGTGCGTTTAAGGCGTGGTATGCTTCTAGGGTATTTTCACCAAAATTGGCTTTAGTGGGTGTTAAGAAAAAAATATAAACTTAAGTTTTAAATTTAAATTTGCATAAAATTTATATTTTTAAAAATTTTAAAATAAATAATTATATTTATTTTTAAAAAAATTAAAATTAAATTATAGTTTAAAATTAAAATTTTAGATAAATTAATCAAAGTAACTTATAAAATAATAAAAGAGTTTATAGATTAATTAATTATTATATTATATCTACTTTTTATTATACCTTTTCTCCTCTCTTCTCTATACCCTCTTTCATCTTTTCTTTTTTTTCTACACTCTCTCTTCTCTCATTTCTTTTATATATCATCTCTTCTCTCTTATTTCTTTTCTATACAATATTTCTTATATTATCTCTCATCTCGCATATATCTAATAATCCTACCATTTTTTATAATTTATTAATAATAAAAATATTTTCAAAAATATTTTTTTAAATACTCATTTATTTTTTTTATAAATTCTTTTGAAAAGCATTTTATAAAAGTTAACCAAAAACTTTTTTTCGTACGACTACTTTTCTAAAATTCTATCTAAACGTGCCTTCAATGTGAGATTGTGGGCCTGTTTGGAAATCTCTAAACCTTGGTTTAAAACCAAGGTTTGGCTCAAAACTTAGGTTTGGAGAAATTTTAAAACAAACAGTCATATTTGTCCAAACGGGCTTTTGGACTAAACTATGGTTTAAAACCAAGGTTTCAGATAAGCTGGTCAGAGTAGCTTTTGAAACAGTAAACCACGTTTGAACTAACCAATTACTATATTACCCCTACTTTTTCTTACACCATCTCTCCTACTTTTTCTTACACCCTCTCTCCTCTCTCCTACTTTTTCTCTATTTTCTTTCTTACACCCTCTCTCCTCTCTCCTCTTATCTCTTATCTCTCCTCATTTAATACTCATACCCTTTTTCGTAATTTACCAATAATAAAACCCCTTTTATAAATAACTATCCAAACACTCATTTATTCAAAACCACTTTTTTTTCATAATCTCTTCTCCAAAAGCCCTTTTCTATAAGCTGTTCAAAAATCCTTTTTTTCCATAAGCCCGTTTTTAAAATCCTATCCAAACAGGCCCTGTGTCTGCGCGTGGGCAATATACCTAGTTCATCGAAGTCAGAGGCCTATATGAATAACGAACGAATCCAGAAATCAGGCAAATTCCAACTATGACAGGTATTCGCAATTTTTTACCGAATGTTTATTTCATTTAGAAAGCGATAAACTTTGTTCTATTTCGGTTGTGCATACTTATCTTTTTGAGCTTGTTTTCATTCAAGACAGTTTCTTATATAGTGAAATTTTGTTGCTTGAATTCTTCACCACCACGAAATTCTTCATCATTCAAAATGTGTGAAATTGATCTTGCTTATACTTGTATTAGGATATAGCTTAAATGGACGCTGTCCTGCTGATTGATGGAATTCATTGCTCCTTATTGTAATGTTTACCGAGAACCTGCAACACTTATACTCCTGACAGGATCATTATTACCGCATCGGCATTACTACAAATTTCAAAACCGCAAGCTCAATCCTTTTAAACAAATAAAAAAGAAGCTATCTGCTGTATCTGACTGATGTTTTTGCTTCATTAATTGCCAAATGCCTTTTAAACAAGTTCTTCATGGGCTAAGTTTTCAAGATCCTACCAGTCTCCCACGTGGCTTAATAATAGCCTTCTATCTCTTTCATGAGCTGTTTGTCACTTTGTTAGGAGGGATAATGATGAATTGAACTGTGCTTTATTCAAATAAAGGGTGAGTGTCTAGGTTCATGCTATGGAATATCGATCCAACAATCCATAGGGCAATTTGTTATACCTGTGTTGTGTGCTACTGCTAAATTATGATTGTTACTAAAATTTACCACATGCATTACACAGACTATGCACAAGAACAAGAAATGGAAATCGAAGCTTTGGAAGCTATACTCATGGATGAATTTAAAGGTATCCGGTTTTCTTTCATCACGCAATTTTTAATAGAATAATTTACTGCTATTCCTCACTATTTCCTTTTGAAAGAAGGCATAATATTCTGTTTCACTGTTATGGTAGAGATACACTCTGGTGAAAGTGGCCTCAGTACTTCCAATAAATGTTTTCAGATAAAAGTATCTGCACAGGTAAATGTTTTCCCTTCCTTTTTTTGCAGTTTCTCAAGTTTTAAAAAATAAAAAGAAAGAAAAAGCAGATTTTACATAAAAACAAATCCCCAAGGGGGCATTCCAACTAGAACACTTGCGCAATAATCACCATATGAGGTATTAATTCACAGTGGCAATCCTTCTAATAAGGCACTGATTCTAGATTTTAGGCTAGTAGAAAAGACTATTTTTTTATGGAAGCTGTAGCAATTACTGTTGATGAGATGATCACTCCATTTAAAGATTTGAGCTGTAGCACGAAAAATTTTAGGATTTTCAGCATGAGGTTAAAAGTTAAAGTTGGAAAGGAGTATAACCTCTTAGCACCAGAAAGTGGAAGTTAAAATGGATGAACAATTCCTAAGAGAAAATGGGGGTAAATATTCTGTCTCATTTGCATTTGCTGCATATTTCACAAGGCATGGTCTCCTCTCCAACAACTTATCAATCGAGAGCCCTTTTCTTTGATGAACTTGTAAAAAAACCACAATTCTTAGCATACCTAAGAAGACGGGTATTTCATTTATTTATTTTAAAATAAGAAGACCCGTATTTCTCTTTTTATGGAGTGTTTTGGAGAACATGTGGAATCAATTTTTTCTTTTGTTATAAAGTAATCTGTGACAGTTTATCAGAAATTTGGCCTTAGATTTTTAAAAGTTAGGTTTGTTTCTGTTATTTCTCCATCTTCTTCTATTGTTGATGGTATGTGCCTTGGAAATTAGGACATATTCCTCATCGAGTGCATTAAACTTATGTGTCTGTTTGCAATATGGCATACAGGATGATGATACAGATGAGTCAATGACAATTCCAGGTTATTTTCTCTGGAGTTCTAAACCTCTTTTGTATTTCTTCCTAAAATTACTGTCATTTTATTCTTTTAAAATTTGTGCTATGAATTTTCACTAGTTTACTATTTTCTCTATACAGGATCTTCTGACTTGAAATGTACTTAATATAAGTTTGAAATTTTTGTTGCAGTTGAATTGGCTTTGATCTTCTCACACACACAGAAGTATCCAGATGAACCTCCACTTCTGAATTTGAAGAGGTCAGTTTTATTGATTGTCACTGTTTTAAATGCATCAGGAGGGCAGGATTACTCTCTATCATTTATGATTGTCTCTGTTCAGTCAGTATGAAGCATAGTTCTTTAGTATGTTATGTTGTTTTGTTTATTATATAGATCAATGCGAAGATTTGTCACAAACCTCTTTTTAGTCATAACTGGAGTTAAGTGTAAGCCCGTGAACAATTCTATCATATTCTTTAATGACATCAAAGCCCCATGGGCTTGAGAATTGGACAAAGCACATGCTATACCAAGCATGTCTTGGAACTTATATTTCAAATGATAATGGGGGCATGAGAATTAAACTCTTGATAGAGACATTGAGACCATTTGAAGGACAACTTTAACTCGAGAGCTTCAATTGTTAAGTGAAAGCCTATAAATAGTTTCACTGTAATCTCTAACAGGATGTACTTTCTATTCACTTTTGAATTTTCAGCTTGCGAGGAATACCTAGTGAAGATTTAAGGATTTTGAAAGAGAAACTTCAAGAGGAGGTGGTCTTTAATCTTAGGCAATTTAAAATGAATGTATCAGGCTTTTCTGCTATAGCTGTACTGAATTTTTTTCAGATTGGAAAACTTTTCAATAACTGCATTCTGAGTTTTTTTTCGCATTTTTTTATGTACACGTTTTGTTTTGCACAATTGCTTATGGTTTTAGAATTTAAAATCCATTTCATATGCGGGTTATATAATGAAAGCTTGTGCACAAAACTTGTGGTCCACAGGCATCTGAAAATCTTGGAATGGCGATGATCTACACTCTAGTTACCTCAGCGAAAGAGTGGTTATCTGAACGGTTTTGTCAAGATGATACTAATGGAGACGCTGAAGCTGAAGAGGCTGCCAAAGATGAGGTAAGAATGTCTCTTGTATGTTATGATCTTCCCTCTAACGTTTTGCATACTATATGTGTGGCAGATGATCACATGGGACGTATATTCATTTGTATATATAATCACTTGATGTTGTCAATGGTTTGAAGAATAACCCTCTTGTTCTCCATGTTTATATTAGTAAAGATAGCAGCATCCGTGGTTTGTTTGCCCTTTCATATTCTTACCTTGATTTCTATCTAAGAGGAGAATATAATTTTCATCGTATCATATTCTTGTAATTTCTTGTCTTTTCCTGTAAGTTGGAACTTGAAACTGTTGCATGATATAAGATTTATTTGTCATCTTTCCCAGATAGTAGTACCGCATGGGGAACCAGTTACTGTTGACACATTTTGGGCATGGAGAGAAAGGTTTGAAGCTGAACTGGCATTGGAACGAGCCAAGTAAGTCCTTTATAGTTGGACATACATTTCTAGATCTCCCGATATCTACTGTTCTAATAATTTTGAAGGTATTGAGGGTGTTCTTTAATTGAATTGCAGTACATGCATACATAAACTAACTACTCAGGTGGCTGCAAAGGTGTTATTATGCATCATGGCATTTGCTTTAGACTTTTAGTACTTTTCAGTTACTTCATATGGATTGTGATCAGTGTCTGGTTATGCTTTGAATTAAATATGGAGTTCTTAGAAACTAGATTAAAATTACATGAATCGTCCCTGAATTTTACTGGAATTCTACGATCTTCTCTATTAATAACAACTTGTTATACTGATGGCAAAATCATTTGTGCTGCATTTAGGCTAATGCCAGAGTCTGCACTTACAGCCCCGAAGGAAAAGAAGCTTTCTGGTAGACAGTGGTTTGAAAGTGGAAGAGCTTCAACGGTACTTTACTTCCCAATTCCCATATTATTGATTTCTCTTGTATAGTCCAATGTCTTAAGTTTTGTTCATAAAAATATAATTAGTCAATCCTGTTTTGTCACAGAAAGGTGAAGCACGTGTCACTGAGGGATCTGATGAGGAGGACCAGGATGATATTGACTTTGATGATGATGATCTGGAAGGTCTGCTTTCTCTCCCCCCCTTGAGATTGACATGATGTTAATCTGCAAAATCAATTACTTTTCTATTTTTTAATTAATGGTTCAAAATTTTGAAAATTCTGACAAATCATATCTTTCTTTATGTGTGATAGCAGATGATGAAGATGATATGCTTGAGCATTATCTGGCTGAAAAATCCGACTCTTCTGCTCATTCCTCTAGAAGAGGCAGCTAAACTGCAGCGGTGGCAGCACAACTATGGGGCATGTGTTCCTAGAACTTGTCTCGCTGAAATTGTTGAGTCTTTCCCCCATGTCAGCCATTCTTCATGGTCAAGGAAGGGTTGGGATAGAAGGAGAATTGGGTATTGAGCTAGAAGTATGTGATGTGTAACCTTTGTGTTTCCTTAAAAGCACTTAAATATGGAAAATGTGTTTCAATTTGTAGTCTTCGGCCCTGATTCTATGAAAGCATTAGCTCCTGAATGAGTATTTACGTGACCCATTAGTTCAAGGAAAAGAAATAAGATTCATGTTTTTGGTGGCTATGAATACGCTATTGAACAGAGGCATCCTGCAATACCCATGTCTCCCCCATCTGTTGCCCTTTTAACTTTGTTTGGTTGGGAGGTTTTGGAGAGGAAAGGAGGTAAGTTACACCCCTCCCCTTTTTTGGATACGAAAAATACACGAGGGGGAAAGGGAGGGGAGATTTTTTTGAAAAACTTTCTTCCAGAACCAAACATCTTCTTCCATCAAAACAAAGAAGGGTGATTAGAATATCTTTCCTCCCCTTCCTTCGGTTGAACCAAACCGGGGCCTAGTGGGATATCAGAATTTGCCAACTCCAAATGTTGTTTCAAGCTAGTATTGTGGGAAAGAGACTGCTTTCATTTTGGAAAGAGAAAATGCTATGGGTATTTTTCTTGAATAAGCAATGGCAGGTTTTCCAAAAGCAAAGCTCTCTATCATATTTATTGTTTTTTACAAATATAATAATAACGGTAACAAATCTCTCGATCATATTTTTTTTTTTTACAAATATAATAATAACGGCAACAAAATTTTTATCTCATTAGGTGAGGATTTATTAAAACTGACGTATCAGATATTTTCAAATATAAAATATAAAAAATAAAAAAGACATTATTTACAAATGGTAAATTGTGCAACTTTTTTCAGCTTCGTGTATTTTCTTGTTAATATTTTGTTTGGAAAAAATGCTTTGTTGTTTCTGTTCAACTTCAAATGTTACCATGGCTGCAAATGTTACACGAGCTAAGCGATGACATCCATTTTAAACCGAGGTTAACACTGTTTTTCCAATTTGCAGCCATTTCAAGTTAGGAATATTCAGATTCGTCAGATTGAATTTAATTCAAGGATTCATTATGGGCAAAAATTCATATATATGTGTATATATGTGTATATATATATATATTAATAATACAGTACAAAGTTTATAACCAAAAACCACCACTTTATATGCACCTACTAGGCAGTAGTGCTGATCACCTCAGACTCCATGTAAAAATATGAACTATAATCTAGTTATATAAGCTTTTATTTTTAATTAATTTAAAGATTTTTTTTGTCAATAATGTTTCATTTTAATTTTGAACTGTCTTAGCCGATTAAACAGCTATAATTTATTTAAAACTACTGCCCAAAATTGCGAAAATTCTTATACACAGAACTATGAATCTTGTATAAGAGAAAACAGTAAGTTCAAGGGAACTTTCTGCCTTGTTTTTATCAATTTCTGTGTTGCATGCTGAACAACCTGAGATTAAATAAATTATGAACTTCACCACTGTGATTCTACAACTCTTCAACGCTGAGCCTAGCTCAACGTGCTTCAGAAGCAAAAGAAAAATTAAATTGATCAAATATGGTTCCCATGGATTAAATATTAAAAGGTCAGGCTAAACCAAAATGCCAGACCTGCGCTGAGGAGAAATATACATGAACCAAAACACAAATTTTATGTACAAATCTATGGTTTCAATGAGATTTGGAGGGGGGCAAAACAAGCGGAGCATCAAATCTACACAAGAATTTATCTACTCTATTGACCGTCATGTACCACCCCAAACTTCTAAAGCTTGAAGGAAGAAACTTTAATTTTCTGTATAAAATACACAAAGTGTACTTGCTATCATCAGTCTTTATCATACGAGTGAGCAAAGTCTTTGATCCTTTGCTTAAGTTGCTGCAAAGAACCAGGTAAAATAGGTGTGAGGAAATATACAGAAAGAGGTAATAAAACTTGAAACAAGGGTGAAAGAAGATAACAATAAATGAATGGTTACTATGAAATTTAAAAAAAAAACAAAAAAGAATTTCCAGGTCCAGAAGAAGATATATATAGTTACTTCGAGTTCCTCATGCAGCACGACAAATATTCTCTTCAGCCTCTTGTGCCTCTGCAACTCAAATCAGGCACACAAGATTATAATACAGAAAGTATACACATGATGTTAGGTAAGAGGGGCTCAGTACATCTGATACTAATACACAAAGGGGCTCAGAAACAGTTGAGGAACAATAAAATGATAAACAAAGGAATTAGCCAAACATTTGATTATCATATCAATAATATATAGCAAGAGAGGCCCTATAAAACATACCTCTCCACAGCGTTGATAGGATTCCCTCAGCTGGCCCAAGACGTTATAATATCTATCCATATCCCTACCTTTAGCATATTCTAAGTCCTTGCCTAGTTTAACAAACTCATTCCTGCAAGTTTACAGGGAGATGTTAGATCAACAAACCAAAATTCCACCAGAAATTCGAAGACACCTTAAGTTCTAAGGCTCATTACCTGTAACCCTCCAGAATCTTGTTCAAGGAGCTGTAGCTATCATATTTATCGCGATACTCTTGAACATATTCTTTATATCTAGCATAGAAAAGTAAACACATATCATATTCAAGAGTTCAGGTGATTAACACGGGAACTTCAAAGCAATCAAGATGGAAAAGAAAAGGAATGAACGCTTACTGGGAGAAAGTCCTTATAGGTCCCTTAAACTCAGGCTCATCCTTTTCATACTTCGAATAAGAGCAACTATTTTCATCTGAAGATTCTCTTCTCTTTTGATCACTGTTATTTCTATCTGCCAAAACTGAATCCTTACCTCCACCAGCCATCTCTTCCAATGGGTTACCTGTTTGTCTTCGACCTTCCTTCATCAAATGGAAAACTGTTCCACGTTTAGAGTCATGCTTAAGTGCATTAATGGGCCCTCTTCTATTGCTTTCCCTTCCTTCCAAATCAACACATTGACTCACCCCAGCTTCATTATTTCTAGATCTACCATTTATTTCAGGCAATTTGTTCATCTGGGAACCAACTTCCATGTGATCTTTCATATGCTGTGGATGAGACTGCACTGCTTTAACATGGGACCTTGTTGAATCTTCAAAATGTTCATCCGCATTCTTCTTTTTATTCGTGCTTTCTAAATTGCCAGGAAAACTAGAGTTTACAAGGGCCGGGGATCGTTTTCCTGATTCAAAAATAGCTTTTGATGAGGGTTTTACTTTAGAAACATCTGAATTTTTGTCCTCTGAAATGCCTCCTTTATTTTCCAAGTGTTTAAATGAACTTTTTCTTTCAAATTGCTTTGTGGCATGAGTTTCATCAGGAGTGGACTCACGAAGTTCACCCAACTCCAAGTCAGAAAGGTCTCTTTGAAGAGTGATACCTCTCCCGTTAATAACTGGGGATTTTCTAGGACCAATTAGGTTATTGTCCTTAGGTGAAGTTCCAGCGTGTGAGTGTACACCTTGTCGGCCTTCCTTAAACTTCCCTGACGTTTCATTCAGCTTTTGGTAATTCGAGTCCAAGGGCATTGGCTGCTTACTTCCATTGCTAGCTTCCCTAGAATTCCTGGGAACCTTTTTTCCAGAGGGGTAAATATCTTCATTTTGAGATTCTCTCTGAGATTTATCATTCGTAGAAGGACCTTTACGCGCATGAAAACCCTTTTCTGAGTGTTTTCTGCTGCGCCCTAAACTTTCACCATGCCTATCAGTTTTTTCTAATGGATCGGAAGGCTTCCCCAATGAGGTTTGATCAAAAGTCCTCTGCAAGTCCGAAGATTTTGCAGAAAATGATTGGTTGTATCCTTTCTGTAAACCAGCATTCAAATTCCCTTGTCTATCAGTTCTATTAACTGCTTGTGTAGTATGGCCTTTAAAAGTGTCTTCAGTTAGTCCAACGGGAGACAAACTCTTGGAATTTTCTGATATCTGCATATCCATACCAGCGGAACCCATTACTTGATATAAGTTGTCTGTTTTCAACCTCTTTGTACGTTCAGACTTCTCATCAAGGCTCTTCACATCAGAACCCCTCTTGTGTTTTCCACTAGATAGCCTTTCAGAGCTGTCAGACAGTCCATGCTTTGAGCTAGCCTTAACTGTATTTTCCCTTTCATTGAATAAACTTCCTATATAATTTTGGCGTTCCTGGAGATCATCATAATCAGGGTAGAAGTGCTTTGTCTCTTCTGAAGCTTTTCCACCTTTGTTAGAAATGGTAGTTGTGGTTGGAGCTATTTCAGCTCCCTGTTCCTCAGGTAAGTCTTTTTCAATCTCAACAACATCCGAGTCATTACCATCTTGGTTGTCATCAATTTCATTCTGCATAGATCTACCATCAGGTGATTTTGCCGTAATAAGTGATGACACCCTTTGATCAGAGACTTCCATTTTGGGCCTTGACTCCTTTTCATCATCACTTGTCATGATATCTACATCCTCATCAGAACCCTCCTTGCTGTTGGATGATGCATCACTTTCGCTGTCACTACTACTCCCACTCCCTGTTCCAGCAGGACTCCTACTTCTGCTCCTGCTATGGCTTCCACTGTCACTTCCACTACCGCTGCTGTGACTTTCGCTGTCACTGTCACTTCCGCTATCACTAGAGCTGCCTGCCTGCCCTTCACTACCATCAGTGCCCTTTTTGTCATCAAAGACATTAGGAGAAGTGTGATGAACATCAATTGCATTCAGTGTGTTGGATTCATCTCCAACTTTAGAGTTTAATTGCACATGTTCCTCCACATTATCATTCGGCACTTTCTCTTCAAAGCCTCCCTGCAGTGCAGGTGCTTGATCATGAAACTCTCCACGAGCAGAAATTTGGTGGAGATTGTCTTCAGGCGAACTGTAGAGAATGATAATTGATAATATGTCATTAAATACAAGCCCATAAACAAAAAGAGCATAAATATTGAGGGTTATAATCATATTAGCCAAAATTGCCAAGTAGAAAACTTCTTTAGACCACAAGACTAAGTTCATATAAGTAATGACAGTCATACCAAAGGAAAATAAGAGTATCATTAATCATTTTACTGATCACGAGTAAAGTAACAGCTACCTTCCACTTTCAGACAGAGGTTTCTTGAAGCTTTCCAAATCCACTCCAGGTTTCAATATATACCTTCCAGGAGCTTGGAATGTTGCAATCTGGTGATCAAGATTGAAAAATCAGGTAAAAAATGTTTCAGAAAAGAATTACTTCAAAAGAGTTCCACTACTTGCCCTTTTTATGATAGGTTCAATTTTCTTTGAGGAATTTGGAATTGTGTCTCCAACAGCTTTCTCCAAGGCCTATAATGAAGGGGCAAGATGGATAAGAAGATAAAATTGGATTAACAAAGAAGTTGTAGATAAGGTTATTAGATCGATTCAAACCCTTATAGTCATTCCACTAGGTTTATCCATGAGAAGAGAAATTAACATGCTCTGCAGATCCACGGATCTAGCTCCATTATTCCCTTTGCTTCCTGGTGTCTCCCTCACTGCATTGTCTATCCTAGTAGTATTTTCTTTCTCAGAGCCAGTAGTAGTATTTTGCTTACTCATCATCTGCGATGGCACATCATCAAGGTTCTTGGAGATATTTACAGCCCCAAGTGGAGAGGAAGGAGCAGCAGATTGCTCAGGTGGAGATGGAAGAGGAGAAGATGAATGCCTGCCCTTGGTTGCTGGTGAAGACAATCCAGATCTATGCGTAGATTTTGGGGGCCCTCCAACTATAAAATATCCCGACATACAAGTTAAACACTTGAGCTAACAAAATATTATAAAAAATCTTCAATACAACTAAGTGTCATCATCTTAAAGATTGAGCAAATCCACATCAGAAAGACATTAAGTTTTAACTACCTTGAGGAGTTTCCACTTTCCTTTTCTTAAGTGCAGCCTCTTTCTTTTTGGTGTAATTCTTCCATGGAGTAGCTGGACAAAAGAAAAATAAAAAGCTACACAATAAGACGGTTACAAGAAAATGATCAAATTAAATAAATAATGCTAAAAGACTTTACAGGAACCTAACAGGGTTTTAATAAGCAAGTTTTCATTCCTAATATCAGCGACAATAAAACACTATTCAAAAGTTTTGCACCATCATATAATGGAAGCATGGAATTTTCATGGTTAAAGAACATTGAGAATATTAAATTGTCATCATTTTTGTAGCATTATGGATTCAAAAATTGGTGGGTAAAACACTTGGATGTTAAATCGTTTACTTCCCCAATAAGAGTGGAACTTCTTGAGCAAATCTCATTCACTACTTGTGTGAATTCAAGTTTTGGAAAGTCAGGAGAACATCATATGATGAAAAAGAATCATAAATTACAGGTGACAAGCTCACTTCATTAACTATGCCTCCAGTTTATAGGCATTAGTTTAAGCATATTTGTTGCAGCTCAGTGAGGATGGGTTTCAGTAATTCACATGTTTAATACAAGAAAGAAGACATGAAAAAATTAACTTAGAACATTGAAATGAGACATGAAGTAAAGTAAAAGAGAACTTACCCTCAACAGCTGCTAAAGCCTTTATTTGACTCTTCATAGATGGGTTCCCAGGTTCAAGGACAATGGCTCTGTTTTAGAGAACACAGAAAAGATCTTTCAGAAAGAAAAACAAAGTAAATATACCTTGTAAAAATGTTAGGGGGTTAAAAGACAAGATATACTAGTGCATCATAAGATATGACAAAAAGTGGTATATCAAGAGATAACTTTCCAATTGTTTCCACCACATGATAAGTAAGTCAAAATTTAAAATCATCAATTGGACACGAACATTTGAAAATTATGTCCCTTAGGAGAACACAAAAATTAAATCAAGATTTCAACAAAAGAATTAGAGTTCCTACACAGAAAAGATGGTACTGTTAAATCGTCCACAGTTCCGTTAAAATAGAAAATTGACTTTTAACTGAATGTGGTATACTGATACTATGTAGTAGAAAAACCAACAACTTGTTCCATTCAAATGAAACCTACCAGCCTATGTACAAGTAATCTACAAAATTTATTTTTACGTAATAATCTAACTGAGTAATTGTCTACATGACAATAACCAAAAGCATTGAGACTAGTTCAACAACAAGAAGAAAATGGAGAAAAACCTCACTATAAAGATAAGCTTGAACAGTATAACCTAAGAAACAATTGAAATTGTGCTAGAATCATGTACTGAACCTACAAATTCAAAATACAAAGGTAAATTTAAGGAATAATCTCCCAATCACAAGTTACCATCTAAAGAATGTCACAAAATTCATTTTCAACAAATATATCACAGAAATAAGGAAACTTTATTAGAAGCAACATCAAATTGTCATGGAAATAAAGAGAAAGAGAATGAGGTAATAGCATGTTGACAACTAGGAGTAGCAAGGAGAAAACAATGCACAACTACAGAGTTCATGCAATCGCAAGTAAAATATATCCTCATAAAAAATTACACACTTGCGTGACTTGTGCTTGCGTTCAGCTTCCTCTGACCGCATTTTGACATGATTCTTAGTTGATTCATCCAATATACGCTGTACATTCAGTTTTCTCCAGGCAGAACCAGATTCAGCAAGCAAGCCCTTTCCGTCTTCACCACTTTGACGCTCCTCATATGTATCACAAAGGTCCCCAAATTCTCGTGACCATGTAAATCTAAATTCCTTCCCACCAACATCAATAATCTGGAAAAATTACAGGGCATTTAAACATTATATTTCAAATTAATACTAATTCACACACACAAATGGTAGTGGCTATGAACTAAGCTCCATGGATGTGTGAACTTGCATATGGCATTGCAGTATCAAATACAACAACAACAAGAAGCATTTTCCTACTAAATGGGGTCGGCTGTAGGGATGAGCATAGCAGTATTAAATATAAAGAATATTATGAATATGAATTTTACGTTACAGAAAACATATAAGCTGTCAACAATTTAGACCCCTATCCCTACCCCTCCCCCTCCCAAGGCAGAAACAAGAGATTCAAAGCATAAGCAATAATGAACACAATGGACAACAAGCACCCATTGTTTACTAGCTATAATTCTTGCCAATTGTCAAATCATAAATCCAGTTCAACTCCAACACCCAAAAACTGTCATTACCCAGTGCTGCATAAAATATCATATTTGCAAAACTGGAAGGGGAAAAAATAAAGCAAAATGGTCCAATCATCTCCATTATTCCTCATCAAAAAGATAAATACAAGCTATTACAAAAGAAGAGTAAAATATATCCTCACAATTGGCAAATCATGTACATCACAGAGGATTATTCGAACATATTCACAGCTGCAGCTTCATAAACTAACTCCTAGATTTTATACACATCAACTCCAAGTCTCCAAAGAGGTTACTCAAATCGTCCAGGAGAGAGTTCCTTTTCTTTTTTTTCTTCTTTTTTTCTTTCATTTAAATATGCAGGAACTAACAATCTAAGGTTACAAACACTAACAAGAGAGCTTACATCCCACCACGCCACAAAGCCATTGGTGGAGAATTCCTTTTCTACAAGCATTCTAGAGCTTCTACAAACTCCATAGTTCCACAGTCAAATTCTACATTCTAGCAAGTCAACAAAGTGGTAGGCCATACAGCATAAAATTCCCGGAGTTATTATCAAAGCTATTCAAATTGATTACTAGTTTCTAAGAACCAACAAATCTCGTCAGGATCATAGAAATCTAAAGAAGACGATATGTTCGGTTCAAAGAATCAGTTCCCATTACTTTCCACAAACAAGTCGCTCAAAAGTGCTGGGACACAAAAACTAATTGAAACTTCGTGAACAGTTAGGCACACACGCAAAAATACACTATAAATAAGGAAAACAACAATGCTCAACAAAGAGCACGGGTTAGAAAAACGACTAAAAAATTGATTTGTGAAGAAAATTCCATCAAAAAAAATTCTAGTAAAATAAAGCAAGCTCATCAATTTCACGAAGAAGCTTACGTTTCCACTAGGATTGTGCGGGTTGGAGTCGAATTTCATCCGCGCCCTCCCACCTTGCGCCTCCACACGCTTGATCTCCTCTACTAAATCCGGCGCCAGTCTTATGATCATAGCAAATGCTAATGGATTGTTGCCAGAAACTAGGCTAAACGTCTCCTCCACTGCCGGGGGGTTCGCCGGCGCCCCTCGGTTCTGGTTCCGGCCGCGCGGGCCACCGGAAGAACCGCCTATTGAAAGGCGGCCGCCGCGGGGAGGAGCGGATCCCCGGTGGGGCGGCGGCGGAAAAGACGAGTGGAGGCGCTTTGGGCCGCCACCACGGCCTACCTTGGACGAGCCTCCGTACATGTTACGTCACTGTTCCAATTCCGAAGGGACTCAAACCCGTTACGGCAACTGCAGGTCGAGAGTACCCAAAAGTGGGGATTACTTTATTACGTTTCTCCGTTTCACATTGGCAATATGACTGCCTCTATTCTTTCAATTGTCTCTATTGTAGTCAGCGAACAAAAATATGTGGACGAATTGGAGGCAACTTTCGGATTGATCCTCACTTCACTTATTCCCTTGTTCTTAAATGTTAAAACATACTAGTAGTAACATTTTAAACAAAAAATTCACCAATACCACCATGCCAAATTAAGTTATTTAGAACTTTTTGATAAACAATTATACCCAATTATTATAAATATCAATAACCAATAATTTCATATAAAATACAGAAATTTTCACAAATTAATGACAAATCATAAACGAGATATGGCTCTAGAAAGAATTTATCAAATGGGGCGGAACTTTTTTATTTTTCTTTTTAATTTATGGGTCCCTTTATTTAAAATTTTTCATAAAAATCAGTTATTTTTTAAAAAATTATTTTTTAGAAAAATTATTATATTTTGTAAATGTTCATGACCATCCCAAATTTTTATAACCTAATTATTATTTTCATGAATCATTTTATCTTAAGCCATCTTTGATTCATAGATGAAGTTATTAAATACAATAATAACATTCATATGCACCAAATACATCAAGATTCATTCCCTTTAGGAAAATGTATATAATAATGTTGGTATAAATATAATGTGATTCATGTATTATGCATTCAATGATTAAAAGCTTATACACAATTCAACTAATTATTATTTATGAATACGTGGTTGCATATTTATCTTCTTTTTTAAAAAAAAAATTATTGTTTCCAAGGGCATAGCCTAACTATTCAACTAGTGGGGCCTAGAGTCTCAAATTAACTCATGATTTTGGAGGACTCATCCTTTCAATTTACCAAAAATTAAATTAAAAGATATTTAGGAAAAATCCCGACAAAAAAAATACTATTTGAATTTCAAAATCTCAATCATGAATTCTTATAAAAATATATTATTATTTAAATAGTTTAAAAAATATAAAAATAAACTAATTTAAAATTTTTAAGATATTTTTTAATTTTTTAAAATATTTATGAGAGCCCGGATTACAATTTTTTGCCCCTGCCGGATTCCAAAATTTAGACCATGAAAACAGAAAATGTATATATAAAATAAAATATAACATATTACAGTTATAATTAAATATGAATATATGTATATTATAAATTTTCTGTATCGTATATTGTCTGATGATTTTTCTTGCAACAATTTTCTTCCCAACAACTCTATCTGCTTAGATACATATTCAATCTAATGTAATTCCTACAATTAAGTAGTTTGGAGGTATATATTTAATATTGTCTATATCTTAATTATTAGTAGGGGTGTGCATGGGGAGGGCAGTCCCCTGCCCGATGCCCTGCCTAAAAAATATATGGGTTACATTTTGCAGCCCGATGCCCGGTCCTACTTGGTAAAAGCCCTAACAATTTTAGGCAGGGCATGAGCGAGCTGGGCATGCCCAAGCCGTGATGTTATGCTCATGTTGTAAAAAAAATCTACAATTATGAACTTATAAAATAATACCATATTCATATATCTTCAAGAGTTAAATAATATATATAATTCACTAAGAACAAGACAATAAAGATAATAATTAAAATTTTGAGATCCATTGTATATAAAAAATAAACGTTGAAGTCTAAGTAGTTTACAATTATAACTTTGTATCAATATCTCTAATATTGACAAAGATAAAGTATCTAAAAAATAAAATAAATAATTATAATTTATAATATAATCATATGATAATTAACAAAGTTAAAAAGAAGAAGAAAAAATTAGTATAATTATAAATATTAAAAGATACAACTTACCTACTTAATTACTTATATTTTTAAAATTATTTTCTAGTCACCAGTAGCTATCATATTCTCCCTTATAAGATGGATAAAAAATAAAAAAAATAAAAGAATGGGTGCTTATCGACAGGGCAAGGCAGGGCAGCCCCTATGCCCGGTGCCCAGCCCAAAAAATACATGGGTTGTATTTTGTAACCCGATGCCCGACCTTGCCCTATATTTATCGGGTTAGGCAAGGTATTTTTATTACGGGTTAGACAGGACATATCGAGCCACGGGCTCATGTGCACAGCCCAAATTATTAGTGTAATCACTTGAAGGATTCTTCCTCCTCCCCTTTCTTTCTCCATCACTCCACTTTTTTGTTCTTCTTAACCAGAGTTATAGCATATAGGCTGGACGAACAAAAGCTTATGGATGTATATAAAGCTTCTTTCACAAGAAGGTGATTTTTATTTTCTTTTCATATCTTGGCACTTCAGTTTAAAAAATTCTTTTAGCTAAAATTTTAATTTAATTTTTTTAAACAAACAGTCATATTTATTCAGAAGTAATTTTGGGTAAAAATATAGTTTAAAATAATAATTTTAAATAAAATACTAAAACTATCTTTTATATCAGTAAAAGAGCTTATAAACTATCTAATTACTATCTTACCCCTACTTTTTTTTACTCTCTCTCCTCTACTATATCTCCTATTTCCTCTATCTTTTCTACACTATCTCATTTATTCTCTCTCTTCTCTACCCTCTCTCTTCTCTTCTAATTTTAATCAAATCATACACTTTTTGATAATTTACCGATATGAAAAATGATTCAACTATTAATCATCTAAACATCTCAATTTTTAAAATCTATTATTCTTAAAATTTATTTTTCTCAAAATCTATTTTTTCCATAATTTATTCTCTAAAAATTAATACAAACATGTTCTTGGTCTAGATTTTAAATTTAGATCTCTATGAAACCTTGTCCAATTCATTCAAATCGGTTCAAAATCAAGATAAATGGCACGTAAGTTAAACGCTAAAACAATGTACACATAATTAGTTAAAAGAACAAATACACATAAGCAAGATAAATGTAAAAAGGCCAACATGAAAGGGAAAAAATAAATAATATAATATAATATAACTCGAGCCATAATAAATTGGGATTAATAGGACAAAATATAAACCAAGTGTTATAAAAATAAAACAATGCCTTACCTTCTTCTTCTTCTTCGATGTGATAATGGAATTCACACGAACTTAATCTGCATTAAAAATCTAACATAAAACTTCATATGTTCATCATCCTATCACCTATATCAGTGTCATCCATGTATAATATAGGAGAGTCGCAATATTCATAAACAATATATATACTATTTATTTCGAACTTAAATTAACTATCTTGCATAATATATTAAATTAGATTAGATGAATCGTCATTTTACGATGAAAAGTTATTATTGCTTTATCATTATCGTCTAATTGCAGATTTTACAGCTTAGATGGTTAGAAAATTAAATAAAATAATAATTAATAAGTGTGTCAATCTAACTTTTAATCCAGCTAATTTTTGCTTTGTCATAGTTTTAAAATTCGTAGCTACATTTTATAATATATATATCATTTATTAGAATCAAGCTAAAAAAAATAAAATTAAAAATTAAAAAATCTTATACTATTAGATTAATTTTATATTGATTTAAATTTTTATTAGATTTTTTTGACCAATATTTTAAATAAAATAAATTTGAAAGACTAAATTTATAATTTAAAATGTAAAGAACTAAAATAAAAAGAAAGACAAATTTAAAGGATTAAAATTATATTAAACTTTAATAAATCTTCTTCAGATCTCAAAATTTCTTAATGCCATTTTCCCCCAATAAAATTATTTCTTCTTATTATTGATTTTTTTATAAAAAAAATTTATGTGAGTTTGATATTATTTTTCATTAAAGTTAGGGTACATACTCAAAATTTAGAGCATTTATAGATGACTTATAAGATCAGCTATTAAAAATGCTCTGACAACAGTAATAAAGAGTGAACTAGCGTTTTTATAAAATAAAAGACGAGTTAACTTTTTTTATCTCTATAAATTTTTATCAGAATTGTTTATTTTTATTCAGGAGTCCATGGGACATCCACATTGAGAATTTATTTATTTTTTATTGTTTTTCTCCCATCTTATTTTCCCCTCCGTTTAATTTCTTTCCATTTCGCAACCCAGACGAGCCCTATAAGGAGTCCATGATCGGGAATCAATCTCGTCGTTTTTTCATTTGGGCCTTGATTCTCAACTATGGAATCTTTCCCTAATATGTTAAGGTTGGAATCTTGTACCAAAAAAAAAAAGTTAAGGTTGGAATCCGAGGTGTGTATATATTAGTGTGTGTTTGCGAAGGTTGAGGAGGCTCTTATTTGACTTCTACCTATCGAAAAGTTACTTTTGATGAGAGTTTGACATTTGACACAACGTTTCTACTATCGGACTCCTATAGCAAAAGTTGCTTTAAAATCAAACCAACGATCAACTACTTCTGTTGTGCATCACAGTAAGCTTAGTGAGTTCCACTGCTCATTCCTCCATTAGTATCTTTTAGGCTTATGTCTATTTCACTCATTTTATATCTCAATATACTTTTTAATATATCATTTAAATAATTTTATTTTATAAAAATTAATTAAAATAATAATATATCTAAACATAAATCATATAATTTTAATTCTAATTTCATTTTGTAAAAGTTTGTAGAAATAAAGTCACTTTTGTCTAATAATATAATTAACTAAAATAGTTATATTTTAAAAAAATGAAATTTAAAACATAAATCACATGATTTTGACTACAACTTTATTTTATAAAAGTCTATCAGAATAAAGTTATTTTTATTTAATAATATAATTGTCTATAATAAAAATATATTTATATTAAAAAAATTATATATACAAAAGGACGGTGTTTTTTCTAAAAGAAATAGTTGAAAAATCCTTCATTGTAAAATTGTAAAATCTATTACTCAAAAAATGCTTAAAATTTATTTAAAGATCTAATTATAAATTATCTTTATCATATACAATTCTTTTTTTAACTATGTAACATATTCTCAACTATATAGAAAGTAAAAAATATTTATACAAAACTAAAGAATAGTTGCTCCTATCAACAAAGAGTTTCACTTGTTCAAAAATTTAAGTCTTAAACCTTTGAATATATTTGAATAATAAATTTTGTAATAAGAGAATTTTCATTTTTCCACAATTTTCTCTTTTTTATTAAGTATTTTGCAAAAGAAAAAATAGTAATGTCTTTTTAAAAATATAAAATCTGGACAATTTTTACCTATTTTATTATTCTTAGTTCCGTGGAATGAGAAAAAGATTGGGAACATATGTTTTACAACAGTCATTAGATTTTTTTTATATTTTTTCTTTTTAAAAATTATTCCGATAAATAATTTTATAAAACTCTTCTAAAAACATAAAAAAAATAAAATAAAATCAAACGAGCTTAATGCTCGTTCTAATGTGCTCAACTAAATATCGGACCGGGTCCAAGTTTAGTCACGTTGTTGATTGCGTAGGCGCAACAATTGCCCGATCCTGAACAGAGGTATTGGGCTTGGATTTGCCCCATATAACTTCACTCAGGAAGCAATTGTGCACATTTCTGCTTTTCCCTTTCTTCAAGCTTCCAGCCTTCTACCCAAACTCTTCCTCTCTGATCCTTCTCGCGCCAGAGTTCTTTAACTATGATTTCAGGTCAGTGTCCTTCTCGAGCACGATTTTCAATCCCATGTTTCAATTTGATATGCATCATACGAAGGGGGGAATGAGTGCCTGCGATGCGGTTTTCACACTGTTTTCCCCCCCAAATTTTCGTTGAATGTTTTAAGGCTTACTGTTCTTTTTGGTGTTCGATTTCTCGTTTAATCGGACTCTGATTTGCACTGTGTATCTTGATTTCTGTGAATTTTTTAAATTCGGTTTTTGGATAAGCTGGGACCGTAAAGTGTCAAATTGGTTTCGCAGTTTTTTAAAAACGAACTATTTGTAAGGAAAGCAAATGGACCGTACTGGCGCTACAACTACAATATAATGTATACTTTGTATCGTGAAAGCTCTAGTAAAAGTTTCACTTGAAATATATTTAATTAATAGGGAATAAATGGAAGAATCTAGCCTTCTAATATATTTTTTGAGTAGGAAAGATCATAATGTTTCTGAGTAGTAATACGTACACGTCGGATCGGTAACTTTTTGGAGCTTCAACATAAGTTCCTGTTCAAAGATTCACTCCCCCTCCCCTTCCTGAATTGTTAATTCCGTTTTGTTTTACCCATATTGGCATTTGAATTCTTTAGGTTTTGATATATTATTGGGCTGCATGCCTAAATGAATGACACATAGGTACTTCATGACCTTGGAGGTTCCAAGTTTTCCTAAAATATGAATTGCCTCTCATATTATTGGATGATTTCCCAACCAATTTTCTTATTTGTCTTTTAGAGGTTGTAATATTAATAATTTTACAATCTATTGCTCACTATTGCACTGTGTTTCACTATGCAGTGAGTGTAAAATGGCAAAAGGAGCTGTTTAAAAATGTAGAACTTGATACTTCCCAACCACCTCTGGTCTTTAAGTGCCAATTATATGATCTGACTGGGGTCCCTCCTGAAAGGCAAAAGATTATGGTCAAGGGTGGTCTACTGAAGGTAATTAGATTGTTGTGTCTTGTGTGTGTGTGATACCAACAAGTTATCAGATATCAATTTACTTATTATGTTGTTAATTATTAGTAAGTCAGTTTCAAAATGTCTTAATGAATTAAATATATCTTATTTTAAGTGCTACTGAATCTTTTTCAATCATTTCCTGTTGGGTATGCAGGACGATGCTGATTGGTCAACATTAGGTGTGAAAGACGTGAGTGTTGCTAATATGCATTATCTGATTTTAACTCTTTTTTTATGAAGCATCTATCATATATTCTTTTACTGAATGATCCACATAATATAATTTTGCAGGGTCAAAAGCTGATGATGATGGGGACTGCTGATGAAATTGTAAAGGTTCCAGAGAAGGGACCTGTTTTTGTTGAAGATCTTCCTGAAGAAGAACAAGTAGCATCTGTGGTAAGTTTCAAATTTCAACTCTTCTCCTCTGTTTAATGACATTATTATACATAAACACACAGTTTTCAACTCTAATTCTATCCCCATGGTTAATTAGCTTCTGGGCGAACTTAGATTTTTGCCTTTGTCCATCTTTTTTATATGTTTATTATATCATTTTGTTATAAAACGACCTTGACCTTCGGAGTTGTTTTATTGTAAAACAAATCTATGTTTGCTTGCCATTTACATTGGTCTCGAATCTGATAGAAAATGTTTTAACTCTTCTCCTCTTTATATTTATATTGTTATGCAATACACTGTTTGAGTCTGAATCAATTCTCGTCGTTAAATAACTTCTTGGCAAATATGGATTTTGAGTCTGCCCCTTTTTCCTGGTATTTTTATATCATTTTGCTGCAAAATGACGTAGGCCTTAGAACTGAGAAGCTGTTCTGTTGCTGAACAAATCCATGTTTGCTTGTGAATAACGTTGGTCTTGAATCTAATAGAAAGGACTGAAGGCGGTCCCTTGTTTGTTCGCTTGCTTGATTATTTTAGATAACAATAAGGATGGAAATTGAGCTGAAAACAAGTTGGGGAAGAAATAATGATGCCTAAGTAATTGGGCTTTGAAGTCATTTTAGGCATTTCATGGTCATGCGCAATGCACTTGAAGTCAAGCCTCATCTTCGTCATAGAAGTTTCTGTCATTCCAATGCAACTGTTTCAGGGATTGTGTTGAACCTAGTTTTTTGCCTTGTGCATCTCAGAATTTACTCAATTTATTTTAGTTGTAGTGGAGATGTTAAAAGTGTTGAATAATTGATATGCATGTTGTTTGGTTCTAGTTGCTGCTGAGGGATGGAATTTTAGTTTTTTCCCCTTATCACACAAAATCTCCACCTACTGATGATTCTAATATAATATATGGAGGTGGATTTCATCGTCTAAAGTACTTTGAGTCTATCTTATATTTAATTGCTGGTTTTGCTGAGAATAATACCTTTTCATTTGTAACATCTACTTTATTGTTTTTTTTTTGGGGCATTCCAGGGTCACACTGCTGGTCTATTCAATTTGGGGAACACCTGTTATATGAATTCAACATTGCAATGTCTTCATTCTGTGCCAGAGTTAAAGTCAGCTTTGATCAAGTGAGCTCTTTCGTTATGTTCTAGGATAGACAAGTGAAAAGAGAATTCTTTATTGGTTTAAGGAACCGGAATCTAATCCCATAAACTAACAAAATGAAGGAGATTCTCCAAAATAAATTGAATATTCACTTCATTCCCTTCAAATGCGTTATACATGTCCATATACAATCTGCAACGTTTAGGAATAACTAATCTTGACAGAAAGCCAACTGCTAACACCTAAACATAAGACACCTGGACATCTAATATCTAGACACATGACATCTTGACAACAAATGGAAATAACTGATCTAATAATACTTTAAAATATTGACAACAAAGAATCAACTCCCTAATTCTCAGTTCTAGACATATTTGTCCCCATGACTTAATTATCTTGAATCTTAGCTCTATTCGTTTTCAACCGTCAGTAATAATAGGCGGAGGTATCCTATAACCTTTCTGAGGAGACTTAAAAGACCCTTTTCATTTCTCATTTGTCTCTGACACATGATGAACAGTATGTTTTCTTGGAATTAGGTACTCTCATTCTGGCCGGAGTAATGATGTGGATCAGTCTTCTCATATGTTGACTATTGCATCCCGTGACTTATTTAATGAGCTTGATAAAAGTGTGAAGCCTGTGGCACCAATGCAGTTTTGGATGGTTCGTTCTTTTTTGGGCTCAGACTTTCATATTCCTTTATAGAGGCTATCTCATTCTGTCATTGTATGCTTTCTTTGTTGTTGATGGAATTTTTTTTCTTGCAAGTTTTTTTTTTCTTTTTTTCATCATACTCTGCCTTTACTCATAAAAATGGGGATGGTGAGATGATATTCCCCTGACTTGTTATCTCTTTTACCAGGTACTGCGGAGAAAGTATCCTCAATTTGGCCAGCTGCATAATGGGGTGTTCATGCAACAGGTGCATAAGTTGGACGTTTCTTTGTGGAGTCAATTGGACTGCTTACATGAGCTATCATAAGTATTTAATTTTTATTTTCATATCTAGTAGGACGCTGAAGAATGTTGGACACAACTTTTGTACACACTTTCTCAGTCTCTCAGATCCCCTGGATCTAGGTGATTTTCTTGCTATTGCTAAGCATTTAAAAATAATTGCTTGAGCATCTCAAAACCGATACTTTTCATAGAAAAGCTGGCATGCAAGAATAGTTAAAACTCCATTGTTCATGCTTCTCTCTCCCACACCAATTGTCTGATTCAGTTACCTTAAAATGCAATTTCATTGTGGTTTATTGGTTTTACAGATTCTCAAAGATTAACGTGTCACATTTATTTTTCAATAACCTCCTATTTTCATTAATATTTACTTACTGAGTAATTTAATATAAATTTTCCTTTCAGTGAAAATCCTGATGATGTGAAAGCTCTTTTTGGCATAGACCTTATTAGCAGGTAAACTATCCGAGATTTTATCTTAATTGTTGCTACTCCTGATAATAATACGCAATAAGTTGCTTGTACTTATAAGTATTCTTTGTATTTATTTATCAACCACTAATTTGTTGCATTCTTTATCATTTTTTGCTGCTTAACTACTAAACTGATTTTCCTTGAATGGCTTAAGAATAAAATGGATTTTAAGTTAACTTGAATTGTGTTTTTCTTGTTATCATCGTGTTCATGCATTTGTTAATTTTCCCTAACCCTCTGTTTCCCTAGTGGCTGGCTTTCGGCCTTTATCTCATCAATCTGGGCCTTTTTTTTGGGTGATTTACACTTACAATTGTAAAGCATTTTCCATCTAGAAAATATTTGAATTTGATTGGTAGAATTGTTAATACCGAGAGGAGATAGAGTATTTTATTTTTTCATACTAAGTACTCGACTTATTGTTCAAAATGATGACTTCATATACAATAGTGATTTTTTCCCGTTCATTTTTGTCTCTACCTGAACATGTGTGCCCTTGTGTCATATTGTAGTCGATGCTAGCTGGTTCAATTAATCACATTTTAAACGACACAATCTGCTTTTTATGAAGACTGAGTATATTAAAATGCTTCAGTAGTGTCCTGAAAGTTTACCTATTTATTGTACTCATTTTTGTTTGTGATGAATTGCTAGGATACATTGCCAAGAGAGTAATGAAGAAAGCTCAGAAGCAGAATCTGTTTACTCACTTAAATGCCACATATCACAGGAGGTGAACCATTTGCATGAAGGACTGAAGCATGTAAGTGCTATTGATATAACACAGTTCTGAAGACTTGACTCCTTCTGCAATAATGTGATAATTATTGACAGATTATTTTTCTCGCTACCCTATCTCCTGTTTTTATGCTTTGTTGGGATTGACTAGCTTCCCATCCTGAATATCCTGTAATTTGGTCTTTTCTCTCTCTCTTCACCTCCTTCCTCTTCCTCTGCACTACTAGCTATTACCAATAGCTGAATTCAAGTGAGATGGGCAAAAACTAAGTTTAATTGACGCGAAGCTGAATAACTAGCTACTGCAGTACTGTGAGGGCCATAGAGTAGTGGATCTTTTATTCCTGAAAATTTTCTTCTGTCTATCATTGCTTACCTTCTACACTTATGTTTCACATATAGTTGATTGTTTCCTGCTGCTGAATGTCATTTGCCCTGGTGATTATGAAATATCTGAAACTTTAAATTGATCCCTTGCTTTGATACCAGTGATCATTTATTTGATGAAATCTTCAACCATTTTGTTATTGACCTGGTACAACATAATTAATGTCTAGCTTATTGTTGAGTCTTGCAGATTCTCAAAGAATATTATATTGTTTTTAAATGTTTTCCTTATTATTGATTTGTTCTTGTTCTTAAGTAATGAATAAATCTGAGAGTTCAATTAATTTAAATCATGCAGGGCTTAAAATCTGAGTTGGAGAAGGCTTCTGCTGCTTTGGGGCGCAGTGCAATCTACTTGAAGGAATCTCAGATCAACTCCCTGCCAAAGTAGATAGTTCCCTTTTCATTTTGGGCTTTTCTTTTTGGGATTGTTGCTCTTCAAATCTTTGGTGACACCATGTCATATTGTGCCAAGTGTATTTTGAATACAAACATTGCAAATTTTCCAGCTAACTTCAATAATATGGCATTACTAAGTTGAGTTTGCCAAGATTTATTTGTTCAATGAAAGAAGATAAAGTGCTGATTTTCATTTGCATGATTTGTTGTGCTTAAGGAAAAATGCTCTGAATCTTAATTCCAATATCTACCAGTTTTAAACTTAAATTTGAATCATTATGGTTGACCATTCTATATGATGAGCGATAGCATGGCGTCGCAGTAGTTCACATGATTTGTGTTCACTGGTTTCTTAATCTGTGCTTATAGGTTTTTCTTTGCCTTTATATATATTTTTTATCTTTGCTTATTTCATGCTTAGTGTTATTTTAACATTGCATTTGCAAGGTACTTGACTGTTCAGTTCGTCCGTTTTTTCTGGAAGAGGGAATCGAACCAGAAGGCTAAGATTTTGCGGGTACTGCTTCCTTCTTGTGGTAAAAAAGAGGGGGGGGTGTTTGGGGAATGGGTTTCCTGGGGGGGTTTTTGTTTTCTTTCTCAGACTCTATACATGTTCATAATTGGATTTTGTCATCACAGAAAGTGGATTATCCTCTTGAGTTGGATGTTTATGATCTTTGTTCAGAAGATCTACGGAAGAAGTTGGAAGCTCCTCGACAGGTATCCGCACTGTTTGGCATTTTACATCTCATGGCCATCTCTTTGATTATAGGGTGATTTGATTCGTGATATGTATGGTGACTATTTTCGTTTTGACATTGTAAAACAGATTCTAAGAAATGAGGAAGGCAAACGACTTGGTCTAAAAGTCAATGAGAAAAGCTCAGTTCAAACGGGAAACGATGTAAAAATGTCTGATGCTGAGGTGATGAGACAAACTAACTCTACAGTGTGTATATATATGAGCACAATTGCTTAGAGTTTCTTTTTTATTGTTTCAGGGATCATCAAACGCAGGAGGGGAACCATCTGTAGCTCCAATGGAGGAAGGTGAAAACTTGTGAAATCTTTCCACTGAATTTGTTTTCCATTGCCAACCTTTTTCCTCCTGTTTAAGCAATGCTGCTGTCAATAGGTGAAAAGGAAACACAGATGACTGGAATTTATGATTTGGTTGCTGTATTGACCCACAAGGGTCGGAGTGCTGATTCAGGACATTACGTTGCATGGGTCAAGCAAGAAAATGGTTGGTTCTCTAAAGCATATCTGCATTTCTTCAATATTCTAGTCAGTCTTTCCGGATTTGTGGAATTAATATATATATATTTTTTGGCAGGAAAATGGATTGAGTATGATGACGATAATCCCAAACCACGAGTGGAAGAAGACATCACTAAACTATCTGGAGGAGGTAAGGATATGCCAAATCAATTTTAAGATATGGATATGCAAACATTGTTAACTGAACCTAGAATGGTTTCACCTTAATAAACCTTCTGGAAAACTATCAAAGCTGAGTTAAATATTCCATATATGCTCTCCTTGTTCTCAAAAGGTCTGATCAATTCATCTTTTGAGTTGGTTTCCTGAGTTTCTTTACTCATTTTTTTAACAAGTTTGAAATTGGCGTGTATGTTCAGGTGATTGGCATATGGCGTATATAATCATGTACAAGGCTCGTGTGGTACCTTTGTAATGTTTATGAAGAGCTCGTGATTGTCCTTCAGGGAGTTGATTGTGAAAGGAATGGTATACAAGATCATTGTTTGTGTTGTACTCTTTATAGTTACGTCGGATGCTTGTTAGAAGTTTGTCACGTAGAATTAATCATATTCAATTAACTTGGCATTTTTTTTCCTAGAAACAATTGTGTAAAGATTTGAATTGGTACCCAAAACAACACCCCCCCCACCCCCAACCATCCCCGGTTGGATGCTTGTTAGAAGTTTGTCACTTACAATTAATCATATTCAATTAACTTGGCATTTTTTTTTCTAGAAACAATTGTGTAAAGATTTGAATTGAACTGCTACCCAAAACAACCCCCCTCTCTTCATTGTTATATTTTTCTCATGCCGTTAAAGTTCTCCATAATTTGAATTTAAACTTTAGGTTCCGCAGATTTTCTCTTCTCTAACTTTATTCATCTTTATATTTTTTAAGGAAAAAGGGCCTATATATAGGGTCAAATATTTGGAGTTGGAGCATTTGTTAGTGTACGTATGTTGGAATAAGGTTTTCATTTTCAAAGCCAAGGAAGTCTTTGTGATCTCTCTTGGTATGAAATTCACTGTTTTTCTTTGTTATCATCTGTGCACGTAGGGCAATTGCTGTGGAAGATGTAGCTTTTTGGGAGGACGAGTAATCATCAGTGGCTTACACGCATTATTTTATTTTATTAAAAAAACAAGTAAAAATTCAAACCTCGAAGAAATTTTTCTTGTCACCAGTCATGAAAATGAGCCAGATCCAACTGCTTGATGTTGTAGACATGCAAAGTTCTGGTTGCTTTCTTTTGTCTAGTCATATCTGTATGGTATACCAACAGGGGTTGATCCGAGTGGTAAGCGACTCGGTATCGCTTAAGCAAGGTCTCGAGTTCGAGTCTTGGCGTATACAGAAAATTCCCGTTGGGAGACTCACCTATCATAGTCAGATGCGCGACACGAGTCGAATTCAGATATAGTTAGAGCAAAATTCTGGTAAACTGGGCAACCAAAAAAAAATATCTGCATGGTATGAATTCCATATTTCTGGGGGGGGGGGGGGGGAGTAAAGAAAAGAATTCCCATAGGCTTCATCCAAAATCCTCTGCCCAAAATGATTTATCAACAATATCATATTCATGCCCAAAACAGGAGTTAAATGTCCTCTTTTTATTAATAACCCTTCTAAGTAGGTGTCTAGTAATTGCAATAACATGACACATCTCACCAATTTTTTCCTCTAAGAAAAAAAGGGAATCTCTAGTGAACACGTGTAATAATTTTTTTTAAAAAAAAATCGTATAGTGGAAATATTCATAAATACGTGATTGTGCACATGAAAAAAGAAAGAAAAAGAAGAAATGTTCATATGGAGACAGGCGGATCTCGAGGTACCAAAAAACTTATCTTGAAGACGTGGGTTGCATTAATTAGTGGAAGGAAGCTAAGTAAGATCTTCCTTTGGTTAGCACATAAATGAAAAGCCTAGTCATTAGGGCAGGACCCACATGCTTGTTATGTTTCAAATGCAAGTCAAAAATTCTGACATGACCTCTTAGTTTTGGATGTGGATTTTTTGTGATCAGAAAAAACACAATTGGGATTATCTACTTTATTTCAATTGTTTAAACTAATTTACATGAGGTCCCCTCTCCCCTCTCCCCCAACAATTTTTTTTAACAATAATGCAAGAAATTCAGTCCAATCGATCATCAATTAGATGATCACAATGAATGATTGATCTGATAAGCTCAAGTGCGCTTCAATTCATACAATAAAGCTGCACTTCCCTACTACCCATATTAATAAATTCTAAATGAAGAAGCTATGCTTATGACCCAAAATTTTACCATAAATGGTTTACTAGTATACCCACCTCAAAATATATATACAAGATATAACTTGTCATTTATGAATTACTCTCTCTAATCTTAAATACAAGATTTAATTAAAAAATATTTTAATATTAAATATAAGATTTTAATATATTTTATTTTCTAAATTTATAATTTTTTGATATTGTCCCCATTATACAATATATTAAAGGAGGTTTTTATCAATAAAAATAATAATTAAAGAGAGCATTTAAAAAAATTAATATATATTTATTACTATTAACTAATTTAATTAATTTTTTTATATATAAATTAATTATGTATTTTTTATATTTAAGATAGAAGGAGGTAGCATGGAATATTATTCTTAACCTTTTTTTTTTTAGTAAAAAAACAGACAGTATCCTAATATCTCATAGACTAATCATCCTAAAGCCCCAAAGTTGCCGAAATAAGTTGGTTCTACCAACAAAACCTTTTTCCATGTTATTCCCAACATTAATACTTGAATTACATGTATAAAATACACAAATAAAATTAGGGTCCAGACTCCTGGTTACACTTTTTCTTCTTACCAATCATCTAAGATTCTTGAAGTTTATGTTTAATATAATAAAAGTTGAAAATGAAAAAAAAGTTGGTCCAAAATAACGAGAACTTGAACTAAAATATTAGTCTTAACTCATACTTTGAAAAAAATACAATAAAAAGAAACAGTTTTGGAAGATTTAGTTTTTCTATAGTTATGTATTAATTTTATATATTTAGTTAAAGAAAGAGAGAGAAAAATAAATTTCATATATATTTTTTCAATAGCATCAATTTTTTTAAATATATCATACATAATTATGAAAAAAAATCAATTTTCACAATTAATATATCACTAAATAAAAATAAATTTTTACAAAAAAGTCACAATACTCAAAAGTTATAACAATAAACTTTCCTCAAATTTAAAACTATAAATATATAAAATCCACGTCTAGTTAAATAATAACATAAATACAATAATACATATTACATAAAAAGAATCTCAATTTTCATAATGACATTATCCTCCCTCACCTTGCATTCACCCTAATCCATTTTACACATTCTGATATTAGCATAAAAAGGGGGGGGGGTTAAAGGATAATTTTACTTAGAAAAGATTTTACACAAAAACCTTAGTTGTCTGGAAATATTTTTAGAGTAATATCATCTCAGAAATTTATAAAACATAATAATATCATTATATCTATTATTTAAAGTTAAGTTTGATCGTTAGTTAACTAATATATTGACGTGATATTTACATTATCTTTTATTTTTAGTTAAAATATAAATTTGCCTTAGAAATTTTTACTTATGAGCTCTAGGTATTCAGAAATTTTTTTATTCTATATCTCCTAACCATTATCTAGATTCAGTTTGATTATTAGTTTGACTAAATATGCTGAGGTAGTCAAAACTAATGTCATTAATTTCATTTTTTCCCTAAGTTATATTTATAAATAAAGAAAAATTATAAAAAAAAATATCCCTCCAAATTATATTATTATCAAAGTATCACTTTTAATAGATTGTACTATGATAACTTTATGAAAAATAACATATATTATTTTTAAAATAAATTACAATATTTTGAGAGTAATATTTTGTTAACAAAGGATCTTTGAAGAATGTATATTTTAAATTTTTTTATTTATAAATTTAAATTTAAAAAAATGAAATAAATATCACATAAATTAGTCAATTCAGTATATTTAATTAAACTAATAGTTAAATTAAATCTGAATAATAATATTTGAAAAAATATTAAACTTAAAAAGATTTTTAGATATTCAATGTTCTTAAATAAAATTTTTTAAAATAATCTTATTCTTTAATTAAAAATAAAAGATAATATGAATAATATGTGATATATTACGTAAAAAATTAATATTTAAATTTAACTTTAGATAAACGTTTTATAAACTTTTAGGGCGCAGTTCTACCTAAGAATTTACGGGTAACCAGTGGGTAAAAACTTCCTCAGTAAAATTAGCCTTTAACCCTGAACAAAACGTTTGAATTAAGATATACTAATTTCAGCAGAGTCGAAGTATTAAGATCAGAATTCGAATAATTCGGAAGTTGCTAGATTGGGCTGAAGAAAATTTTGTTGTGTGTCTCTGAAACTCCATTAATCTGTATCTCCGCATTAGGATCCACAACCCGTTCAACAGAGCTCATCTTCGCCCCAAATTCACCCGCTTCCGCCATTTTCAGAACCGACCCATTTGGATTCAAACTCTCCAGAACACTCCTCAGATGCCCAGATGACGATGATGATGCCAGAAGCGAACTGAAACTCCCACCCATCGAGGCGGAATAAACACTGGTCGGGTATGCGCCTCCAATGGCCGATGAAACCGACGGAGAAGATGATGATGATGGTGAAGATGACGTTGCAGATAATCGTTTGGCGCTGGTGGATGATCGCTTTCTGTTCTTCCGGCTTCCTCCTCCAACGGGGACGTTGCGGAGAGCGCCTCCCTTGGTCCAGTACCTTCTGCAAGTCTTGCAGAAATGGCGTGGTTGCGAGAGGTTGTAATTGTTGTAGTAGCAGAACTTGGTGTTCGTGGAATCACAACGTGGGCACTTCACCTGTTCTTGTTCTGGGAATCCATGGCTTTTCATGGATTGAAATAACGTTGGGTCTTGCATTGCACTTCTTGTGTTTGTGAGAATGTCTGAATGAAAAAAGGAAGCGTAGGGTATTAATTGGCGTAAAGAACAAGGCTCTTTCAGAGGAAATTTACAAGCTTCAAAATATATTGGTTGGCATATTATGATTTAAAAGGACTTCAATGATACCACTTTGTGTGGTTGTGAAGAATACTGTAGGAAAAGGGAAGAAGGGTTGGATTGGTCTAAAGAACAAGACACAGGAAATTTAGAAGCTTAGAAGCTTCACAATTGGATTGGCTGACACATGAAGATCTTTAAATGAACTTGTGATTGAAGCAGAACAGAGTATCAATATCACATAAAAAGCATCAAAGCATTAAAGGAATAGGGTAAATTCAAAAGCTTCAATGGACAGAACTGAAGTAACAGAGCAAAGGAATTTGATTAGTCTGGAAAATAAAGCTCAGAGTTCAAACCTTTGAGGGAAAATTAGAGGTTCGAAGTAAAAGTAGGCATGTTAGATCAGAATTGAGATCCAGAACAGTAGGATGTCAGCTTTTGATGAAGCTGTGAAAGAGGACAAAAAGGTGAGATAATTTTCAGAGCCTTATTAAATGAAATGAGATTTTGATAGAACATATCAGAGCCACATACAATAAAAGCATCAACATCTCGTGATACAGAAGCTAAAAGTGTAGAAAGTTACATGCAGAGTGAGTAGGTGAAAGAGGCTGAGCCTTCTGTAATTTGCTTGGAGGAGAGAGCCAGAAATTGCAGAGAGTGAGAGAGAGAATTGAGTTGAGAGGGATGTATTGTGGGGAAGGGGGAAAGAGGGTAAGAGAAGGGAAGATGATAAGAGTTTGAGAAGTGCTTTATTCTGAAAATGGTGAGGCGAAGGCAGAGGCAGATGAACTATCTATCACTTTATGTGTGCGTGACGACCGATCCTGACTTCAAATAGAGAGAAGGGAGGGATTTGCAGCGATTGGCTTCAGCACTTGACTTGTGCTGGACTCCTCAGCCTTCCCATTAATTCTGTACACATTTTGTGATTATAATAATTCCTTCATTTTTACCTGGATTTTTTAATTATATTTATAAAGCTTCAATTTATTTTTGTTTACCTGGTTAATAATTTTTTTAAATTATCCATATTTATATAAATTAATTATTTAAATCTTACATTTAAATGTGATATTAATATCAAGATGTGCCTTAACAAATATAAAATTTAAGTTTTAAAAAATTTTAAAATAAACAACTATATTTATTCAAACAAATTTTTAGACTAAATTATAGTTTAAAATTAAAGTTTTAGATAAATTAATCATAGTAGCTTATAGAATAATAAAAGAGTTTATGAATTAATTAATTACTATATTACTTTTACTTTTTTTTTACACCCTCTCTCTTTTTTTTACAGCTTCTCTCCTCTTATATCTTATCTCTCTTCATTTAATACTCATATTCTTTCATAATTTATCAGTAATAAAAGTATTTTTAGAAATAACTATCAAAATACTCATTTATTCAAAATTATTTTTTTTTATAAATTCTTTTCTAAAAATACTTTTTTATAAACTTTTCAAAAACTCTTTTTTTTTTATAAACTTATTTTTAAAATCCAATCAAAATATGTCCATATTGATATTTAGACTGACATGGCCGACAGACATAAAAGCTTCACTTGAGCCGAGCCGAGCCGCCTACGACAGCTTGCATATGCACTAAGCGCGCACCACTCAAACGGAGGCATCATTGCTCATGAGCTTTCACTAGCGAATCGAAACCATTCAATCTTGCAGATGACGAATCCGGAACGTCCACGTGTCAAATTTGTGTCAATGAATGTTACCTCGTTGCGTTTAATTGCGGTCACCCATAACACGTGTACAGGTGGCAGCACCCTATCATTGACAAAAGCACTTAGAAGAAGTACTAGAAGTTGTTGGCAGCTAAATAAGCCAACATTTTATGACTGAAAAAATTGGAATCCGTATATTTGGATTCCTTTCCAGTTGTTGTTGTCGTTTGAGTTCAAACGACAAACGTGAAAAATGGGGAGTTCAAACGACAAACGTGAAAAATGGGGAATGCTCACAATTCATGCTTCTCATTCCCAATCGTTGGAATTGGATTTATATTAAAACAAGAAATAATAGTTTGATATATATATATATTATTTTGAATTAAGGATATATTGGTTTAAATAAAATTTGAGGATATTGATTTAAAATTTAAAATTGAATTTAAGTATTATAGAATAGATATATATATATGATAATAAAAAAAATAAAAAAATATGGTATTAAAACCCAGATCGAATCGGCCGGGCCAGCTACATTATTCATTAAAAAGAGGCATGGGTCCAACACAGGCTACATTATTGATGTGGCTTATAAATACTTAGAAATATTTTATATTTAAAATAGGTACGAATTTTAAATATTTGTTATAAAAATAAGAAAGTGAAAGAGTAGAAAGAATAACAAGACAAGAATTTGATATGAGAGAAATGGAAGGACAAGAGAGAATTTCTCATATGCTTGTATATTCACTTGTGCAAATGCCTTCTACATAGCCACTATTTATAGGCCACAACCATTAAAGACTAAACATAAGGTTACAAAGGATTAAAGATGAATAAAATGTCATTAACCACAAGAAACCCCTCTCAAGTCATTCATTGAGGAAGTTATAGTTTTATGGCATAAAAGCAAGAAGGAATCCTAAGAAGAATCCCAAGAGGTAGGATGGACATCCACATGTACAATAATATTTGCAACACTCCCCCTTGGATGTCCATGACAGATATTGTGCCTCATTAAAACCTTACTAGGAAAAACCCATTGGGACAAAAACCTAGTGAAGGAAAAAGAGTACACAATATTTATTTAGGTTGCCTTATCAAAAATCTTTTCAGGAAAACCCAGTGAAAAACAAAATCCTTAAAATGAAGAGTACATCAAGTACTTGTTTACTCCCCCTGATGACGTTGTCAATTTATGTCTTTGAATCTGCGCATTCCAATACCATACACTAACTTCTCAAATGGCTTAGTTGGTAGCGTCTTGGTAAACAAATCTGCAAGGTTGTCACATGATCGAATTTGTTGTACATCTATATCACCATTTTTCATAAGATCATGAGTGAAAAAGAATTTTGGAGAAATATGCTTTGTTCTATCTCCTTTGATATACCCTCCTTTCAATTGAGCTATGCATGCTGTATTATCTTCATATAATACTGTTGGAATCTCTTGTTCTGGAAGTAGGCCACTCATTCTTTGTATATGTTGGATTACTAACCTTAGCCAAACACATTCTCGACTTGCCTCATGAACTGCAATTATTTCTGCATGATTTGATGAGGTAGCTGATAAAGTTTGCTTTATCGAACGCCAAGATATAGCTGTACCTCCACAAGTAAATAAATATCCTGTCTGAGATCTACCTTTATGTGGATCTGCTAAAAATCCTGCATCTGCATAACCAATCAATTGTGATCCGAATTCATTAGAATAAAATAATCCCATATCAATTGTCCCTCGAAGGTATCGAAATATATGTTTAATTCCATTCCAATGTCTTCTTGTTGGAGAAGAACTAAATCTTACCAATAAACTTATAGCAAATGCAATATCAGGTCGTGTCGAATTAGCAAGATATATTAGTGCCCCTATAGCACTAAGATATGGTACTTCTGGACCAAGAAGTTCTTCATTATCCTCTTGAGGGCGAAAATGATCTTTTTCTTTAACTAGAGATCTCACAACCATTGGAGTAGTTAATGGATGTGATTTATCCATATAAAATTGCTTTAATATTTTTTCAATATAAGCTGATTGATGAAGAAAAATTCCATTTGTTAAGTGCTCGATTTGTAAACCGAGACAAAACTTTGTTTTTCCAAAATCTTTCATTTCAAATTCTCTCTTTAAACAATCCATTGCTTTTTGAAACTCTTCAGGAGTTCCAATTATATTCAAGTCATCCACATAAACAGCAATTATAACAAATTCTGATATATTCCTTTTTATAAAAACACATGGGCTAATTGAGTCATTTTTATAGCCTGCTTTCAACAAATATTCACTTAGACGGTTATACCACATTCTTCCAGATTGTTTTAATCCGTATAAGGATTTATGCAAACGAATTGCATAATTTTCTCGAGGATTCTTACATGATTCAGGCAATTTAAATCCTTCAGGGATTTTCATATAAATTTCAGTATCTAAAGAACCATATAAGTATGCTGTAACAACATCCATTAGACGCATATCAAGTCTTTCATGCACTGCCAGACTAATTAGATATCTTAAAGTAATTGTATCCACCACAGGAGAATATGTTTCTTCATAATCAATGCCAGGTCTTTGCGAAAAACCTTGTGCCACAAGTCGTGCTTTATATCTAACAACCTCATTTTTCTCATTTCATTTTCGCACAAAAACCCATCTATACCCAACTGGTTTAACACCATTTGGTATTTGAACTACAGGTCCAAAAACTTCACGTTTTGAAAGTGAATTCAATTCTACTTGAATTGCGTCTTTCCATTTTGGCCAATCATTTCTATGTCTACATTCTTCAACTGACCTAGGTTCAAGATCCTCACTTTGATTAGTTATTTCAACAGCAACACTGTATGAAAAAATATCGTCGACGACTATATTTTTTCGGTTCCACCTTTTTCCCGTAGTGACATAACTTATCGAGATCTCTTCATTATTTTCAGGTACCTGGACCTCTTCTGGGGTCTTTTGATTTGTTATGTCCTGGGTATCTCCTATAAGATCAGCCTCCTCAATTTGATCATCTTGATTGTTTACTCTTTTCTTTCTAGGATTTTTATCTTTGGAACCAATTGGTCTACCACGCTTCAAACGTGGTTTACTTTCATTTGCACTTGCTACTTGTCCTGCTGGGACATCAATTCGAATTGGAGTATTTTCAGCTGGAATATGAGATTTAATAATTCTCTTGGGGTCAGTAAATGCATCTGGCAGTTGATTTGCAATATTTTGAAAATGAATTATTTTTTGAACTTCAAGCTCACATATTTGTGTTCGAGGATCTAAATGAGACAACGATAATGCTTTCCATGTGATTTCTTTATCCAGCTGCTTATTATCTCCCCCTAATGTTGGAAAATTTGTTTCATTAAAATGACAATCATCGAAACGTGCCGTAAATAAATCTCCCGTTAACGGTTCTAAATACTTGATTATGGAAGGAGATTCATAACCAACATATATCCCTAACCTTCTCTGAGGTCCCATCTTTGTGCGTTGTGGTGGAGCAATTGGGACAAATACCGCACATCCAAAAATTCTAAGATGAGAAATATTTGGCTCCTGACCAAAAGTCAATTATAATGGGGAGAATTTATGATAACTTGTTGGCCTGATGCGTATAATTGTTGATGCATGTAAAATTGCATGTCCCCAAGCTGAAATGGGAAGTTTTGTTCTCATGAGTATTGGTCTAGCAATCAATTGAAGGCGTTTAATTAATGATTCTGCTAAACCATTTTGAGTGTGGACATGAGCAACAGATTTTTCCACTGTTATTCCAGTTGCCATGCAATAATCATTAAACTTTTGCGATGAAAATTCACTCGCATTATCAAGACGAATTGTCTTAATTGCATATTTTGGAAATTGTGCTCTTAATCGAATTATTTGAGCAAGTAATCTAGCAAATGCTAAATTACGTGTAGATAACAAACACACATGTGACCATCTTGTAGATGCATCTATTAAAACCATAAAATATCTAAATGGTCCACATGGTGGATGAATAGGTCCACATATATCCCCTTGGATACGTTCTAGAAATGCAGGGATTCTACCCCAACTTTTGTTAATGAAGGTCTTGTAATTAGTTTGCCTTGAGAACAAGCAACACATGAAAAATCTTTAAATTGAAGAATCTCCTGGCTCTTCAATGGATGTCCATGTGAATTTTCAATAATCCTTCGCATCATAGTTGATCCGGGATGGCCTAACCGGTCATGCCAAATAATGAATGTATTTTTATCAGTAAACTTCTGGTTTACTGTAGCATTTGTTTCAATTATACAAATATTTGTATAGTACAAACCAGAAGATAATGCAGGTACTTTTTCAAGAACACATTTTTCTCCATGTCTAACAATTGTAATATATAGATATTCAATATTTTTCTCATCTATAGTCTCAATATGATACCCATTTCGGCGGATATATTTAAAACTTAATAAATTTCTTTGAGACTTAGAGGAATATAAAGCATCATTAATTACAAAATTTGTCCCTTTGGGTAATGTTATCATTGCTCTTCCGGAGCCTCTTCAATTAGTTTTGTATTACCCGCTATAGTATTGATGCTTACACTATTCATTGTCAAATGAGAAAAATATTTTTTATCTTTAAGTATGGTATGTGTTGTAGCACTATCTATAAGACATATATCTTCATTCTTGTGCCCAATAAAAGAGAGAGGAACATCCATATTCTTCATCAAAAGAAAATAAATGTATCAAAATATATTATTAGTAATAATGCTCTTAAAAGAAGAAAATAAAAGTAAACATAAATAAAGCATAAAACATAACTAAATTAAGATAAAATATAGATAAAACATAAACTAAATTTGTTTCTCTAGTCATGATTCTCAAAGAAATCAGCCACTTCTAAGTGTGCCATAGCATCAAGGTCATCATATAGCTCATTGGTATCATCATTTTTGAATGCAAAATTTGCCTCAACATCATCATCTTGAAAAGTCATATTTGCTTCCATGTTCTTTGAATTCTTTTTTATGGAGGCTTGATAAAGCTTTGCTAGATGCTCAGGCGTACGACAGGTACGCGACCAATGCCCTTTCATTCCACATCTATAACATAGATTTTCCACAGTTTTTGAAGTACCACCCTTGTCTTTTTTCTGCCCTTCATTATATTTCTTCTTTTGGTGGGTATTTGGATTATAATTATTTCCACCACCATGATGACGGTAATTGCCACGTCCCCTACTACGGCCACGACCACGACCGCGACCGCGACCGCGACCACGACCGCGACCGCGACCACGACCATGACCATGACCATGGGCATGAAAATCAGTGCGTTCAGTCACATTCGCTTCAGGGAATGGAGCTAATCTAGTGGGACGGATCTCATGATTTTTCATTAACAACTCATTATTTTGTTCAGCCACAAGAAGACATGAGATTAGTTCAGAGTACCTTTTAAAACCTTTTTCACGGTATTGCTGCTGCAAGAGAACATTTGAAGCATGAAAGGTTGAAAAAGTTTTTTCTAATAAGTCCTCATCTGTTATTTTCTCACCACACAACTTCAGTTGAGAACTTATTTTAAAAATAGCTGAATTATATTCAGATACAGATTTAAAATCTTGCAGCCTCAAATGCAACCATTCATAACGAGCTTTGGGCAATATTACCGTCTTTTGGTGATCATATCGTTCTTTTAAATTACTCCATAATTCTAACGGATCTTTCACCGTTAGGTATTCAGCTTTTAGCCCTTCATGTAAATGGTGGCGAAGAAAAATCATGGCCTTAGCCTTGTCTTGATTGCTTGCTTCATTTCTAGGTAAAATAGCATTCCCTAGACCTTTGGCATCTAAATGGATTTCAGTATCTAAAACCCAAGACAGATAATTTTTTCCCGAGATATCAAGAGCAGTAAACTCGAGTTTCGTCAAATTAGCCATGGATCGAACTAAAATAATAATAACAATTAGAATTATGATAAAATTCATTAGAAAAATATGATAATAAAAACATAAATAAATAAACAATATATATTCAACATAAATATAAATTCAATAAAAGTAACAAAATATAAATGGTATAAATAAAAATAAAATAAATAAATAAAATAAATAACTATAAAATATATACAGTAACACATAAGCAATTAAATAAACAAAATAAAATAATGGAAACAACATAAATAATATAGAGAAAATAATACTACAATAGAAGTAACATAAATAAAATAAGTAATATAAATTAAATAAATATAAATAAATATAACAAAATAAATTAAATAACATAAAAATACCATAAATAATATGTTACAATACATAGAATTAGAAATAGAAATAACATAAATCAAATATATAAATAGTAATATAGTATAAGTATTTCATAATATAAATAAGTGAATATTATATAATTGTAGTAAATATATAATAATGCTAAGAATACAAAGAAGATAAATAAATTAATTGAAATATAAATTAATAAATATATAGGGAGGGGGAATTGGAAATGTAAACAATATATAGGGAGAAGGAAAAATGTAAATAACACACACACATATATATATATAAATAGAGAATCAATTATAATATTGTATCAATATATCAAAAGAAGAAGAAAAATTAGAATAACACAATATTTTATATAAAAATAAAATACAATAAAGATAACCCACACACACATATCTAACAACAAAAATTAAAATGGATATGAAAGAATAATAAATAACGGTAAAATATATAACAAATATATAAAAATAACATTTGCTCATAATAATTAAGTAAGATGATAATAGAAAATAAAACATATATGATAATTAGATAAAGAGAAAACTAATATCCTTTGTACATAATTGAACATAATAGTATATGGATTGATAAGGAGTTTATACCTTAAATTTTTCAGAGCAATGTCGTGCTGATAACGTGTTATAAAAATAAGAAAGTGAAAGAGTAGAAAGAATAACAAGACAAGAATTTGATATGAGAGAAATGGAAGGACAAGAGAGAATTTCTCATATGCTTGTATATTCACTTGTGCAAATGCCTTCTATATAGCCACTATTTATAGGCCACAACTATTAAAGACTAAACATAAGGTTACAAAGGATTAAAGATGAATAAAATGTCATTAACCACAAGAAACCCCTCTCAAGTCATTCATTGAGGAAGTTATAGTTTTATGGCATAAAAGTAAGAAGGAATCCTAAAAAGAATCCCAAGAGGTAGGATGGACATCCATATGTACAATAATATTTGCAACAATATTACTATAATTTACTCAGATTTATTAATATAGATGAGAATAAAGAGAAGATAGATCCTCCCGAGCCAACATTATTATGTTATCTTACAATAATTGGCGAGCTGTTGACCTTAGAGTTGATTGAGGTGGTGACGTGGCATGGAAGGTGGGTTCCACTGACAAATTAGACGGCTGCAATGTGGACGAAGAGTGATGATCAAGGTGGACGCAAATGATAGATGGTCCCACCTGCGTATCAGAATTGAAGACGCACTCCCACCTCGCTCCGTGGCCGTCCTATCAAAGGTATATTTGAATAAGAGATTAAAAAAATATATTAAAAAAAAAATTTCTAGATAATTTTTACTAAACGATTTTTGAAAAAGAATTTAAGAAAAATAATAATTTTAAATAAATCAATATTTAGATAGTTATTACCAGAAAAATTTTAATAATTAAAAAATTATTAAAAAATAATATAATTTTATTAAAAATATGAGAGAAAATAAAGAGAAGAGAAGGTAGAAAATGGAGAAGAAAGAGGAGAGATAATATAAAAATAAGAAGAGAGATAAGAGAGGAGATAAGGTGGAGAAGAGATAAGAGAGAGGAGAGAGAGTGAAGAAGAGAGCAAAAATGGTATAAAAAATAAGGATAAAATAATAATTAAATAATTTATAATTTTTTTTATTTTTTCAGAAGCTAATTTCAGTAGTTTATCTAAAACTATAATTTAATCTAAAAATCTTTTTGAATAAATATAATTATTTATTTAAAAAAATAACTAAAATTTAAGTCATAATCATTTTTAAAATTTTTGTTTAAGGATTTCTCAAACGTCACTCTTATAACTAAATTTTGTCTACTTTCCCACGTTTCATGTGCAAGTTTCACAACTTTCAGTAATAGGCTTTGCACCAATAGAGTTAGATATAATAGAAAAAATTATTATTTTATAATATTGTAAATTAAAATTTAAAAATTTTTATATTTAGTACTTGATAATATCTCAAATAAAATTATTTTTAATAAAAAGATATTTATTCTTACGGTGAAAGATACCCAATCCTCAGTCCTATCAACCATACAAGGGTAACATTCCAAATTGCCATTTTCTAACTTTCATCCTTAATATAAGAGATCACATTTGCTTTGATTCCGAATATAAGCTTTAATCTATTTTATTTTTTAATTTCTTAAACTCTTTATGTTAATTGGAGTTACTATGGAGATTTTTTTGTCAAGAAAGTAGTTTCTTAATTTAAATAATTAAAATAAGTATTGATAAATAATTATTTTTTTATATATAAATTAATTATCTAATTTCTATATTTAAAACCATAACAAATAATAAAAATATAAAATTAAAAGATCATACTTCAAATGGATGGAAGCTAAAATGTCCATTAGTGCAACTTGCTATGGCAATATTTTGTGACCTATTGGCACAAAAATTCTCTTATAAATAAAAAATAATAGGTTTAATCCTACTTATAATATCGAACTAATATTTACCCTTTAAATTAAAAAAAAATATAACCTATTATAAATAAAACATTAAATAGGCATTGATAGTAGAAAGCAATTGATAAACTTGCTTCCTTTCGTAATCGTGGGTTGCATTGAATCCATGCATTGCTGAAGGACATGGGTTGGTTTCATTTTCATTAAGGGAATAAGGATAGTCTAATTTGATCTCAGAAATCGGAAGGCTGTTTTAGAATAATTAGAGGTTAAGAATTTAATATGGAACCATTACAATCGCTTTAGAAAACGATAGCGTGGAAACAATCATCCAAACATAGTAATTAAACCATAAGAAATCAATCGAAATGTTATTCCTTCTGAGGATGAATCATCATTCTATTAGAATGCTGATTCTAAGCCTATATAAGGTAGTACATCCTTCATGTCCCACAAGACAACAACGTAAAACTACGTACGAGGAGACACCTTGACTATAATAACGAGACGGAAAAGAAAACCAACCAAAAGGAGGCTCAACCTTGGGGTCAGCTTCCAGAGACAATCTAGTTTATCTGGCAACCTAAAACTATTGCTTCCTCTGTCTTATTACACACAATTAACAGGTACAAGGGAAAAAAAAAAGAGAAAAAGCTTTTTAAGACTATCAATTTAGATTCCAAGAAAAAGAATCAATGAAAAACTTATGCAACTTCTAGTTTAAACTGGCTAGATCCCACCAAAGATAATTTGGGGAAAAGGAAAAAACTACATTTTATCTTAATCCTAGTGACAGATATTTGAACATCCTTTAGTATCTGTTGTAGGAGAGCTACAATCACATTTTTTTCCCTTCACTTGCAAGCAAGCCAAACACAATTCTGAAACATTTGACTGTACCTTCACTTTTAGAAGAAGATACAGCAAACTGAAAAGAATATTAGGGTTGGAAGGAGAGAGGAATTAAAACAAAAAAAAGGAAAAAAAAGACAGATGCTGCCCATCCATGACAGAATCAGGTCTGCCTACCCGGGAATTTGGTAACGGCCACTTCTAGATCTTTCCTAAAAGCTGTCTGCTAATAATTTTGAAGGGCGCTTGTAGTGTGAGAGTTAAATGTAGCCTCCAACTCAATGGGTGTTAGGAAGAAAAAAGCCTTCTTCTCCACAGCAACCCAAAAACTGGTTATCCAAACAAATGCAAATCCTCTTTCAATCATATCATCTTTATGCATAGTACATGTACAAACTATTTGCAGCAGCACAGGCAATCGAATGTTCCGTCGGGTGCCATGCTAAGTGCAGCAACTTTGTAGTGAAATCAAAAGTGTTCCCATTTGCATCAACACCCGGACTATCAGCTCCTGCTAAGATTATGAAATATTAAAAATCAATATACATACACAAAAGTACATGGCCAATATATATATATATTACTATGATCCTATTTATAAGTCACATCATTAAACTTTCATATGAATGTGCAATTTTACCCTTAATTTATTATTGTGTAGATTTTGTTCTCATGAGGTATAATGTATATAAATAAGGGTGAAGTTGAAAAGTTGTTAAATTTGAAGACCAAATTAATGAGGTTCAAGGTTTTTCTTTATTCCGATAAAACATGTTAGAAGTGACTTATAAATAGGAGTAGAGAAGTATATATAAACGCAAGATATTCACTCCAAGATATCCTGGCAGAAATAATTGTAAAAATTACCTCGCCTTACAACTCGAGTTAAACTGCTTCCCAATGATCTAGCTGGCCTTGCAGGGGTCTGAACTTGTCGCCTGCCGTAACCAAAAAAGTAATCTAGATGATAAGATGCTTCAAAAAGTATACTTGGTGACAGCATTCATTAACATTACCTCATTGGATTTTTACTGGCTTCTAAGGTTGTAGCCTCAGTATTTCCTGGGATGCAGCCAAACACACGGAATAGGTTGCTGATACCACAAGGTATATGCAACACGTAAGATGAAAGTCAAACAGTCAAACAATTTCAATGATCATAGAACCAAAAGGAGGGTAAGCTGGTAACACAGACCTGTATGAACCAGTTGCTACATGCAACCCATCGCCACTCAAACAACACTCGAACTTATCAAAAATTGAATCATTTTCATATAAGTCACATAGCTGGCACATTGAAATGAAAGCGTACATATTACAACTCAATAAAGCAGCAAAATTCAAGGCTCAATATTTCTCACTAGACAGGAATCCAACCTTAGGTCTTAGATATTCATGAACCTGGAAAGTTGCAACTGGACCAGAATCCATATTAATGTCCCATAACTGCAGCCAAGTGACAATAACAAATGAGAAACCTCCAGAGTATGAAATTCTCATGCTATCCTCAACAATGGATCACTAGATTAACTACATCTTTGACTGAAAGGTAAACTCGTCTGATTTAGAACAGAATACTAGAATGGCATAATGTATAGAAACAAAGTCACAAAAGGAAAATATTGGCATATTCTGCCAAACTAACAACTGTAAATGCTAGGGACACAAGAGAACAGCATTGGCTCGTTATAGTATTCCAGTAAAATTGTCAAAAAGTTTTAACAGAAGAGCGGATTCTGATATTTCAAACCTTTAGAGTCATGTAATCACGACTAAGTATGTATCTTCCCTCCTTCCCAAATTTTATATCTGAAATCGAAGCAATAATCTCTGTAAAAAAGGATCTGGACCCAGGGGCCTCCTGTTCCTCAAACCTATACCAAAGGATATTTGCTTGTTAGAGCCTTAAACACACAAGAAACTAATGTAAATTTATGGGGCAATAGGCTTTACAAAATGCTTTCCTCAATAAAGGGAACAAATAATCTTTCCTGTAACTAGTCTATCGGGTAGGTGCTTGATAAGAAAGCATAAGCCTGGTAGAGAGGAAGGTGGGACTTATTTGTTAGGAACAACCAAAAAAGCAAAAGAGAAGGATGAGCTTACAATTTGGCATGACTATCACACAATGCTGATTGACGCAGATCAACAAGACGGATTGAACCCTTTGAACTGCTATAGGCCAACATATTACAATGGGTAGGGTGAAACTCTGCTGACGTTATCACCTCTGTGTAATCAAACATACAAGGTCAAGATTCACCCAACAATCAAGTAGAAACCAAGCTGACATAAAAGTGAAGGAAATTTAAAACTAAGGAGAGCAAACAAAAGGAAGAGTTGACATGAGTCTTAAATTCATCCAACCAAAACAAAGAGAACTGGGAAAAACCTGGTTATGAAGCCCTCTCATGAACATATTATAAAAAATGAGGGAAGAACAAATAATCATTAGTGAAGCCCTGAAGGACATCACAACAGAGACAATAAAAGTCACAGTTATGCATTTTTGTCTTGAATGTTGGAGAATTGCCCTCCACAAGTGTTGCTTTGCCTTGCAATAAGCTAGGTCAAATGCATTACAAAGCCAGAAAAAGATCTGTTAATAATTTAAGGCCCCCAAGCAGTTCCTCAAAGCAACATAATTTCAAAGCACGAAACCACTATTTAAGAGAGGAGATTCGCCATTACAGGAAAAAGACCATATTTGCTTTGTTAGACTACAAATATTCTTTGATCTCCTTGTTTTCTCTCTGAAGTGTCTTCATATACTAATCCCAAAATTTACTGAAAACGACAAGCATGGGTACCAACAATTATTGAAACCATGAATTTGAGTCTATCGGGTGAATCCTGAGGAGCTCTTCTAAGTCTCATCCATTAATTTGTAATCCTTCAATCGATAGTTAAACAGCCAATTTCAATATTTTACATTTACCTTCTAAATCATGATACCCAAAATCCATTGAAAATTATGGTACTTCACATTTATTATAGCATTGATTTGGTAGAAATACACAGAAAAATACCGGTAACTAGAAAACCCACAAAAAGGTTTGTTCAAAACTACAATAAAAATTTAAAATTTTGATTCATAAATTGCCCATTCTGTATCTACAATTTCCATTCACAAGACTGTGATGCTTTAAGAAAGTCACTTCAAATAAAGAGACGATAAAATTTAAAAAATATAGTTAAACAAACTCAAAGCCAAGAAACAAGTTTTCATATAACAGGCCACATGCATTATACCCCATCAAATGATAGACAGCGATATTAAAAGAAATAAATAACTCACGGAAGCGGATATAAAGAACAAAAATTATACATTCAAGAAGATTTACACTTGTCAATCAACTACTACGAGAAACCACTTTTTCTTGACAGTTCTCACAGCTACCAATCATGAAATAAGTTTAGTACATATATAGTAGTGGAACCTTACCAGTTAGATCCTCCATGTTTGCAGGCTTTACATCTACAATATTAAAACTTTGGTTGCTAATTTCTAGGTTCCACAGATTTATCCGCAAATCATCAGCAGATATGAAAGTTTCGCCATCACTACAAATATGAGCAACACATCATAGCCATATTGATTAATATTCATTAAGTTTCAGAAAAACCATGCAAGACATGAAAGAACGAGGGAAAAGGAAACCTGAATATTTTGAAGTAAAAATTAAATAAATAGTAGCCACATTTTAGAGCCAGAATTAGTCGCTGTATTCAGAAAGAATCCATGAGGAAAAAATGAAATCAAGGTTTAACACTGAACAGCTTATAACAGAACATGAACATTAGGGATTTATCAACTCTACCCAACTAGATAGCCAAACATACAATGTACTGAAAATCAAAAACTATAACCACCTGTTACTTGATATAGAATTGATATGATAATCATGAGCATGGGCATACACCCTACGACATCGAGCTACGAGGCTGGTTTCATGGCTGGTTACCTACATGTTACATAACTGAGGTGTTATTAATGCAAAGTATCAACGAGACACTATTAAGGTTAAAGTCTGAAAAAGAAACTTTGCCACAGCAACCTCTTTTTTCTCCCTCCTTTATAGTACCAAGACCAATAGCAAGGGGATAAAAGAACCCAAAAAAAAATAATACTATAGTGAAAGGAATAATAATTATAATACAAGACTTCATTGTCTAGTTTTTCCCTCAAGTGTGTGGTTGGGGGGGGGGGTTTCACATGCATCCCCAAAAAAATGGCGGTGATAAGCACTATCAGCAATATTTGGTAGTTCATTTGTATAACATAGATGAGTGCTTCTTCCCAATTAGGAAAAACCATGTAGGCATGTACAAGTAAAAATAGGATCATAAATGTTTGACTACATGAATCAAAATGGGTTTTCTCTAAATAAAACCATTCCCATTAGGCAAATATTGGTACTGATATAGCCTCCCAACTAACAGACAAGATGGCTACAACTCAGTCATCACACTGAAAGGCCTTACAGGGTGTCGTTGATTTTTGTCTATTTCATAGCGTCTTTTATTTATAACTCAATATAGCCCCAAGGAAAGTCATAAGATAAGATCTTATCATCTGGGAATCATATACTTGAAAACAAAAGGAATTGCAAAAAGAGCTGAATACAACTACCACAGGTAATCTTAACGATGGGATGCCCCCAGGTGGAAATGAGAGGTCATTGGTCAGGTATAATTTATCTGGAGATCCTCCATTTGCAAGATATGGCCTAGGGCTACTTGAATTACTTGAACTCGCAATACTGCTGATACAGCCATTTGCCATTGCTTTGGACGGGTCAACATTCATCTCCGATATTTTCTTGACCTTCTTTTCTTGAACCTGTTCAACACTTCAACTCTCAGATTAAGGCATTGATAATAAGTGGTCTAGCAGATATCATCAATCATTTTATCCATATTAAAACCAATCAATAAAACACATCCACTCAATGTCAGTACAAATGCACAAGAAAAGATTCAGCACTAATGACTCAAGCTTTTCAATTACAATGTATTTCACACTATGCCTTCTTTAAATCTATTTCATTTCTTCAAGACACGCGATCAATTCAATGGATACAAGCCTTCAGTAAATAGTACAACAAGTGATTGAGGAGATTAACAAATTGCAGCCACTTCCAATAGTGCAAATGCACAAGACCATATTCGATTGTACTGATAAAAAGAATTACAATTATGATTTATTTTACTGCATAAGCTTCTTTGAATCTACTTAATTTCTTGAAAATATGTTATCATCTCAATGGCTCAAAGCCTTTAGTAAAGTAGCACTCAAAAACATCAAAGAACCATACCTTCATAATAAAATTTTAGATTAAATGGAAAAAGTTCTTCACCTATGCACTTGAGATGAAATGCTTACATATGCACATGCCCCAAAAAGTCTTCCTCTAAATACAAAGTTTATTAGTTGGCTGAATAACCAAATCAAAATTTCTAAATGATGAATCTGAGAGCTAAATTTAAAGTGTAATTCAAAAATATGTAACTCAAGCCAAAAAATCTTCATAGACAGATACACCGGCAAAACAAGTGTGAGGATCCTTCAGAGTTATTTATTGCCAGGTTCTTGTACAGTTCAAAGATAGAATGACACAGACTGGAAGCGCATAGGGGCCCACTTCCTCCTTTTTCCCATAACCTCTTTTCTATCTTCTCTCTACAAATTCTCCAATAAAAAACTCTAGGATCCATACTCAGAAAAATTAAGTGAAAATAAATGTCAAACGATCTTTCACAAATGTGCAATTCTTGTGAATATTCTATTCAAGGATTAATAAAAGAAAGCACTCAGCATGCTCCAGGTAAGCATCGATTTCTTACCTTCCAATATTTGATGGTTTTATCATTTGTAGATAGAAGAAACAAGGCACCATTAGCTGTTTGGCACCATCTGATTTTGTTTATTTTCTCTTCAATTTCCAAGCTCTTTAGATAATCGAACTGAAAAAAAAAATGATCACATTGCAAACATTAATATTTTTCATTAGATAAAATATTAAAGCTTAATATTTATGAGCCATAACAAGTTGGTGCATCAATAACAAGCAAATTATTATTACCTCAGGTTCATGACTCTGAAACTCAGTTTTATATCGGAACTCAGGATGCCTAATTATTGTATAATCCATCCCTTCCAAATCCCTTCTTGATCCTCCATGCTGCATGTTACAGCATTGTAAGTACACAAAGTGGAACCCATCAAAAGAAAGTTTTTTACAATAAAATCTGCAAAAGGAACAGCCAAACTTACATCTTTCGTATCTGTCCTCTCAAATAGAACTACTCGACCACCACGATCACCAGTAGCAAGATGATCACCAGACTTGTCAAATTCAATGGCAGAAATTATGTCCACTGAGAAAGAAAAGTTGGGCAAAGTATTAACAAATGTTCACAATATCCAGCAACAACATCTAAAACATACTTATTCCCCACTCAGTACTGGAGAAATCCACAACTCTGTTACTGGTGTCTAGATATCTAGAGTAAATGCCCTCTGACACACTAGTGTAATATCAACAAACCCCACATCAATTCTTTCTAGTCCATAGAGCCACCAATTAATTAAAATTTAAGTTGGCATGAATCTAAAATAGAAATCACAATATTGTATCTGCATGATAAGATAATGTGGCGCAGCTATCAGCAAGCCCCCCAGTATTCCTTAGCACTTGGATCATTCAACCTATAAACAGCCAGCTCCCACAGTCTCTCACATGTAAAAGCACCCAGCAGTTAGAATATCAGTCAAAAGACTTCCGCTCCAGAATCTAACATCACCATCATGACAACTGGTATTCCAAACTGGCAACGTTGACCAAAAATTTGAAGGTTTTGTATGGTCAAATGTTAAAATAACGATCTGAACCCGACAGTCATTTCTCAACGTCACTCATCATTTTATACAAAGAACTGCTTGCAATACAAGCACCAGCTAAAAACACGACCAAATATAACCGTAGAGTCTAACAGCTCAGCTTCACACTGAATCGTTCAACCAAGTAAAATCATGATGCAAGAAAAACTGTAAAAAGCGACCCGGGTAATAAATAAAGAGCTAACGGTCAAATAATCCATTCCACCATGAAACCCAACATTTCCCCAAATCAAATGACACCCCAAATTACCCAATGATTACACAATGGCCAACGAGCCGAAACAAGAGGTGACTGATGAACCTCGATCCAAAATAGATCGAAAGCACAAAACCAAACCCTAATCCCAATATAAGCAATATCCATCCATTGGATCCAACAAGTCACAGACACGAATCCTTAATACAGCGTATTACAATTACCTTCCTGAACCTCCTCCCCGGCCGTACGTTCACCAAAAACCTGCGAGAATTTCCACTCCAGCGGCTGGGGTGGACCCGCCGGAGCTGCGATGACCTCATCGCCACCGTTCATTTGTCAGGAAATGGAATCAACGGCCCCCGGAAAACACAACTGAATCGACCAATCTAATCAGCGCATCGAAGATCGCTTTCTGTACCTACAAGATCATAGCTTCAGAGAACCATATGTTTGCATAACCTTCATTGGATTTCCAGTTGAACAATTGAAACACACGAAAAAAAGACCAAAAATTTCCCTCTCCTACAACCTTCTCTATCTGAGATTTTTCTGATCTCTCTCTCTCTCTCTAAAAGGAGAAAAATGGGAATTTTGGGATTAAAATGTCTAAGCAAACCGTTCTATTTAGAGTTGGAGAAGCAAAACACGCACACAGGACACACACACCCCAAAACACTTGTTCTAGTTCTTTAGTCTCAAAAATAGGACTTTTCGTACGTAAAATCAATTAATTCGTAATTGAAAGATAAACTCACCTGCTTGTGACACAACAACGTGAAGTACGAGATTTGATTGGACGATGATGGTGGCGGTCAGAACAAACACTCGCATAGGAGGGACGGTGATGGTCGTGTGGACAGGCAAGTGGGATAAGAAGAATAAATATAGAATATTAAGATTTGATTGAATTAAGAAATGAGAAATTGTGAAAGGCCCAGAAAATTGTGGGAAGAAAGAGGTGAACAGATGAGATTGTCTAAAATGACAGATATGTCCTTGCCTTTTCATATCTTGTGTCTGATAGATATTAAAAAAAATAATGTTATATTTATCGATTGACAACTCCAAGATGTTCCTTCTATTAAATAAAAATGGGCCTGAAATAGAACAGGACCATGGCCGAGGATTGTACAACAAAGTTAAAAATAACCAGATTTTTTGCCCCTTTCACTGAATCGTCTTTGCCACTAGCCGATTATGGTCAATAACGTTTTCATTAGTCTTCTAGGGATAAGTTTTGATCTTTATAAGCATTTTTTCAAAGGAATATGAGTTTTTTTTAATACAATAAATATAAGTATTTTTTAATAGGCATAGATATTATGCTATTAAAGACAATTATATTTAAAACACTATCACACATTAAAATTATGTTTAAATAGAGAGAAAATTAAAGAAAAAAAAGAGAAGAGGAAATACTATAAAGATTTTTTTTAAAATAGTAAAAAATGTACTAATTTTTAGAGTTTTTCTTCCTAATATTTTTCTCTCGAATTTTCTTTCCATCAAAATATGGGATAAATATAGACACCCATCTCAATAAAGATTTAAATCTCACTTTATCATGTTATAAAAAATTTGCCCTTCCCTAAAATCCAACCTTAAATATAAGTTTTGGAGTTGGGGTTATGATAAAAAAAATATAGGGCTCTGCACATAGCAATGGGCTTAATCTGTTATATATAGGACTTGGTTGGGCTGTAGTGCGTGTGCGTGGTAAGATGGGAATTCGAACTTCTTTCCCCGGTCAGCAAAGATTATCTCCTGCGAAATAATTGAGAATAAATAGTAGATCCATCCCAACCAAGTTACTACATACACACAATGAGTTAGGATTCAAATTTCGAACCACTTGTTTAAATGAGGAGAGTCTCTACCATTTATACCAACTTGAGTTAATGGATTCTGACTTCTTATGATGTGACATCTTATGAAAGTTTCCTTAGTTTGGAAAGTCCAATTATCTAGATACATAATCAAAGGCAATAAGATAAAAAATAGATAACTGGTGTAAATATGAGACATCGACTCCAGAATCCAATTGAAGTTACCTGCTTGAAATTTCCACACTATTAACTGAATTTTGCATTAAGTTCCTTCTGGTGACATCATCATTTAGCTCGTCATCAAGCAAAAAGGTGTTGAGACGATCAAAGGAAACCTACACTTGTATTATAACAGAAAGAGCATCGGGAATAATTCTAACAGGATCGTGCATGCTCCTCAAAGTAGCAAGAATAGTGAATATGGTTCGAGCATTTAAAGGGGCACTGTTCAAAAGGCACATCCTAGGAAGATTATAGAGGAAACAACCATTGGAGACATCCAATAGATAAATGATCCATGAGCTTTTATGAACTGTAAACAACTTTATGATTTTCATATTATTTAGTATCTCTGAAGTTGACCCTAGACGTTCATCCTGTGCAACCATAAATTCTGACTGACACTTCTGAATGATCTTTGCAAAGGGTGTATTAAGAAAGCCACATATGAGAAGGGGACTAAACCCGGAAGAGCGCACCGAGACCAACAACACCAAATAGAACCCCAACAGATATAAAAAGTTGTACTACTGAAGTCCATGTGGTGTGAAACCACCACGGAAATTCTCCCATTCTATGTGGATCAACTGCTATGTAATTCACTATCTCCCCAATTGAGTGCCTTCTTCTGGCTGCGCTTGAAAGCTTCAACTGCTTGTTATATATTGCCACCATTAGAGCTGATCTCATTCTCATTCCTGACCTTCTCGATTGAAAATAGAAATGCCTTTGAGGCAAAGATTCAATTACCTTGCATATAATCAGACAACCCAGTATGACAAAACCCTCTTTTAGATTCTCATCTTTATTATTTGAATAGTTCACAAAGGCATAGAGCACCAAAGGAGAAACTACTACAGAAATTGTTCTGAGCAATGCCAGGGTTCCTATGAGAAAATTGTCTTTCATGTAAACTCTTGATATAGACCACATAACCAAGTTTTTACCACTGTTGCTTTGTGTCCTATCCCTTGAATAGGAATCCCATACACGAGAAAACTTTAGGTAAGCTAAAGAAGCTTCATCTTCAGAAACAAGAGATGGGATGTCTTCAAGAGCGAACGGCTTTGAATAGCCCAAATTCAATAACGAATTAATCCATGAGAAAGTCAATTTGCTAAGAAAATTGGCAAGTGCAAGTTTTGATTGATTAGTTTCGTCCTTTTGAGCTATTTTGAGTGCTTTCAGAAAACAAGTGAAAAATGCACTGGCCATTGAACCAGATCAAGTATTTGAATGTTATGCTCTTTGAACAGAATCTCAATATTGAGAGCTGAGACAAGTATGCATGAAGAGACCTACTAAACAAGGTTTAGAACTTGTAAACATTTAGATATCTGAACAAGTAAAGAAACCGTTAGAGAAATCCAGACTAGTCCTCTGAAAAGATAAACTAACCACTCCAGCTTCCTAAAGTCTTCAGATTTGGAAATAAGGCCCCAGAGACCATTACTGAAATATGCAATGCTTATGAGAGCACAACAGATTGAGACAACTGAACAAACCCATCCTTTTCTGTGGCTGTCACTTACATTGTTTTTCCTGATCAAACTGCTAAGAAAAGATACGTAGAAAGCACAGAGAAAGAGCACATTTACAATGTCTATCACACTCCTTTGAGTGCAAAAGGAAGTGAAATCAAAATCTGAGACAAATCCACGAGAAACTCCCTGTATATCCAATCAAAAGTGCGTGTTATTTTTCCATGACGTACATCAAACACATTGCAAACATGAGTCTCTTCAAGAATATCATTGTGAGAAAATAAGTGACAACCCACCAAACATTTCTAGAAGTAATCAGTAATTAGTATCTGCCAAGTCTAAAGTTATATAAAAGCAAAAAAGTGTTTAGCAAAGTGTAATATACATGTTGGACTTGCTGAGTCGGCCATTTTTGGAGCTTCAACGATTTGATACTTTTGCAGCTCTCAGGCTTAAAAACTTCTGCTCACGCTTGCAATCCGTCATAATTCCTGTTGATGCCACACTTGATTGGTGGATAAAAGAGAGGTAGAAACAGATTTGACCTTTATCTTCTACATTTGTCTCTTCCCACCGGTTTAAATCACGTATTCACTATTTTTATTGTAGTATCACATACAATGGTAAGTCCCCAATCCAACCCTTGTATATTAAGGTTCTAGAAAATAAAATTATTTTTGTAATTATAATAGGAATAATAGTATTATACACATAACATTTTTCTCTCTTTTTTCTAATGATTATCCAATTTGGATCTTTCTAAAGACTGTCAAGAAAAAAAGTTGACCCAAGAGTCTTACCAATGTCACTCATATGTCTCCTGCAAAACTTTGTTATGTAGAAGATCCAAAATTCGTAATGCCAGTCATTTTCTTAATTAAAAAATAGAAAATCGAAACACTAAATGTAATATTTTTTGCAAACTTCCCAATTGTTAGATTATGTTTAACGATTTATTTTGTTAAACAGCTGATGATGAATGAACAAGGCTAGAACTTTGTAAAGCTAGACTAAGGAGATATATATCTTTGAAGGAAAAATTGATTGTTCCATCCATCCCTTTAATTGAAAATACAATTTCAAACTTTAGTTATCATCAAAAGTGGCCACTATGTATAATTGAAGGTATCAACTTTGTTGTAGTGTAGAGAATGTTCTTGTAGCCTGATGGTATAGAAAATTCCTTATTGAGGTTGTTGGTTTGACTCCACTTATAATTTTATGCCGTTAGTATTTACTCTCTAATTGTAAAAAAAATATGTTAGAGTGGCATCTTGATCATTAGGAATATTAGTGTCTCTCTCTCTACGTACAAGTAACTATTTAGGGAGAAAGGTAATGTAAACATTACTGAATCATGGGAATTTTAAAATGTTCCCTTGAAATGACTTAAATCCTGTTTGGATAGATTTTTAGAAAATAGTTTAAGGAAAAAAACAGTTTTTGGATAGTTTTTAGAAAAGAGTTTTTGAAAAAGAATTTATGAAAAAAAGTGGTTATGAATAAATAAGTGTTTAGATGGTTATTAACAGAAGGGATTAATAAATTACAAGAAAGTTCATCTTCTCCCTTCTTCTTCTTCCAACTACAGTCAGATAATATTTGTCTTCCTCCTCTCTAGATGACAGGAACCAAAGTTTCAACGACGATGTTTAAAGTTTCAATGATGTTGACCAAAGCTTCAACAACGATGATGGAAGCTAAGAATACCACCTCTACGAGACCCATGACAATAGTGACCGAGGTCCTCTCCATAAATGGACGGACAATGACAAAGAAGGAGGATAGTGAAGGAGACCTAGTAGTGACAGTGAACAGAAAAGAGGAGAAAGTGGAAAAATATGGGTAAAATGGTAATTAGGTAGTAAATAAGCTATTTTATTATTTTAAAAACTATTTTTAGGAGTTTATTCAAAACTATAGTTTTAAATAATGGTTTGGTCTATAAGTCCCTTTGAATAAATATGACTATTTATTTTAAAATTTTTTTAAACTAAAGTTAGACTAGAAATTTGTTTTAAACTTATGTTTGGGGTTATCCGAATAAGCGCTTATTTTTTATGAAGTCTGGGAGTATTCTAAAATTAATTTTTTTATGAAATAACCTAATTGCCACTAATGCTGACTACATCTAATTAGATAAAATTTATTATTGTTGTTGACATAATTACCTTGATATACAAAAACCTCCTTCCGCCGTTTTAGTTGTGGCTAATTTAATTGATGTTGCTATTGTCTTAGCTGTTGTTATTTTGAGTTCACATCAACTAAGGCCATGATGATGACAGAGACCGTGGAGGCGTTTTTGTTTTACATGAAAGCAATTAGGTTATTTCATAAAAAAATTAATTCTAAAATAGTTCTTAAGGACTTCATAAGAATTAAAATATTTGAGAGACTATTTTAAAATTTCATATTTTGGTGGTTCTTACCCTCCCTTCTCCCAATTATTTGTATCTTGGTGTGGCTGTGTGCAAGTATCCTAAGGCTGCTGATAGAGAAATATATTTGGCTGTAATGGCCTCGCCACGTCACACCTAATGAAAAATGAGTCTGAATTAAACTTTAAACATGGATTAAAGTCATCTAATTAGGCTGTAAACATGGTTTCACTTACATAACGACAAGGAATCCCAGTCATCTGGTAAAAAAACTCCAATACTATTTAAGACAGAGATGGGATTATCCATTCACTGTTAATTTCTTTTTCAATTTAGGATGAATACTGTTATTTTCATGTTTACTCAAGTACACTAGTTTTGGAATCTTTTAATCATTAACCATATACATTGATTTAAAATCTCATGCTAGGGCTAACTTTCACTTCTTTGATCGATGTTGCATTGGCCAAAAAAAAACAAGAAGAAGGAAAATAACAGAATTAAATATAGAGTGAAAACCTAGTATTATTAAGTCAATTAGATAGAAATTCTCTAAAATAAATAAATAAATAAATGAAATATAATTCAGAAGAAAATGAATTTTAAAAAAATAAAAATAAAATAATGATATTATAAATTGTATGATATTATATCACAACCTTTATTAAAAAACGGCAGGGAATATTATTTTAGAGATATTATCAATGATATTAGATTCTATATTTATAGAGGCTAATAGATTGTATTGTATTTCTCCACGCTTAATATAGGGTCTAACTAATAAGTTAATTTTAATCATAAATATAATATTTATTTTTTATATTTATTATTTTTTTTTAAATTATCCATATTGATATTCTTTTAATAATAATTGAGTGAATGAGTAAGTTAAAAAAGATAATTAAAATATTTTAAGAAAAAATATATTATATTAATTTAATAATTTTTTAATATAATTAAATTAATTAAATATATTGTATATTAAATATTAGAAGATTATATTTATTCACTTGTATATTATGTCATTACTTTTGTTGACTCATTAATCAACTCCCACCAACCAAGCAAGAGGTGAAACTTGACGGGGGAAATTGGGCTTTCTTTGTACTTTGCTTTTTCCTTGTAAATTAATCGACTGATTAAAAAAAACAATAAGGGAGGAAGTTTAATAGTCTTTTAAATTTGTTATAAATAAAATCCTCTAACACAAATTTTACTTATTCAATTCTAAATATAAGATTTAATTTATATAAATTAAATCTTATATTTAATATTAGATGAATACTGAATAATTTAAAAGATATTAACAGATGCTCACGAGTGTGTAAAATGAACAAAATGCCAAACTACTCTAACTAATTTTCCTGTAGCAAAAGAGGAAAACGAAAACAGAGGACTTTTTAATTACACTTTTAATTAATTTATTTTGTGCTTAAACTTATATCCCCTTAATTAATTAAAGAGATCAATTGGGAACACGCGCACACGCATCATAAATTAAAAGACTCAGTTTAGGAGAGGTCCTTGTTGCGGCTCGACCAATACTCAGCAACAAGCTTAGAGAAAGAAGAGTTTGTCTCCATAAGCTTTGAAGGCTCATCATATTCCACCACTTTCCCTACATTTTTCACACAAATAACAAATTAAAAGAAAAACAAATGAAAGAAACGTATTTTAGTTTTATTGTACTCCCTCCATTATTTAATTCAAGAGCTATTTGATTTGTTTACATACATTAAAGAAACTAAATAAATCAGTTAATTATAATAATATTAATTCCATAAGTATACTCATCAATCTATTAAATTAGTCACCTAACTTACGTATTAATTATAGTTAACTAATTTTTTGTCTTATTTAATATATCTAAAATAGTCGACTAGCTATTATATTAAAAAACCGAGCTAATAATATTATATATATATATATATCCTAAACTAGTACTTTGTTAGGGAAGAAGAAGATTAAACATACCATAAGAGAGGATTACAACCATATCACTGTCTATTACAGTTGGAACTCGATGAGCTATAGTTATAACTGTACACCCTGCAAATTCTTGTCTGATAACTCTTTGTAGAATGGCATCTGTTGTAGAATCAATAGAAGCAGTGGCTTCATCAAGAACAAGAATCTTATTTCTCTTCAGAAGTACTCTTCCTAGGCATAGTAGTTGACGTTGTCCCATACTCCAATTTTCACCACCATCAGTCACTATTACAATTTTCATATTACATTAGTTTAGTCATTGCATCTCAAATCTTAATTTGAGTCTTGACAAGGGCATCATAATTGATTTAGAGATTTAGAGTTATTACATAATTGAAGGAGACTTAGTAGTTTAAGATACTAAGTTTCACATTAAATAGTATAGAATATTTAATAGGGTATTTAAGTGAGTTGTTTATCCTACAATTAACTTTTAAGATAGTATTCTCTATTTCATTAAGAAAACCTCTTTTATAAATAGTCTAATAGCTTCCCCTTACGGGGAATATATATAATCTTGGATGGAATGAAATAGATTTGCAATGGTTTAGCTATTCCTCTCAAGTTGTTCTTATTCCCCCCTTCATATCTCTCTGCCCAATCTCCCCCTATGTTCTGTTTCTCTTCCTTATCATCTCTGTTTTGTTTCCCCCCTTTCCCTCTCTGTTTCTATAACTCTGTCACAATGTCTCATCCATTTGCATATGGCTACTGTGTTGCATCACTTAGTAGTATGTGATACTAAGTTCTATATTAGTTGTTTTGTGATGATTAATGGAGTATTAAGTGGGTTGGTTCTCTCTCCTCAACTGCTAAATTTTGAAACAATTTTTCACTCCACTTAGGTACTCATCACATATAAAAATAATCATATGAGATAAAGTAGCATCTAAACCTTTAGAATGAAGATATCATGAATTCAAACTATTTCTGCATATATAATCATCTGAGATAAAGTAGTATCTGAACCTCTAGAACTAAGATATCATGAGTTTAAACTATTTCTGCATATATAAAGACTGTAGGACCATTCTCAATTAACATTTTAAGGTGAAAAAAGCTTTTGTCTGAGAAAGTTAAAAATATTAATACAACCAAACAGTTTTCACATAACACAAGTTTTGAGCTATGTTATTCTTAAAAGCATGTTACATGCTACATGGTAATCAGCAGAGTTGCTTCTATATGTGTGTGTGTGTGTGTGATTGCAAGCATCAAGTTCCTGGATCAAACGCACCAGAAGAGTTCAATAGATTTGGTAGCCTCCTGATTGTTGACTTGAGCTGACATTTCTCTAAAGCCTATAAACAAATACAGTAGAATCAAACCTGCACTTACTATAAAGCTCATATACAACATAATCAGATTATATATATAATGTTTTTTTAACTGTAGAGGTAATTCCTCGAATCATTCACCTTCCAGATTTCATTATCAGAGTAGAGGCCTAGAGGATCCAAGTTGGTTCTAATGCTGCCCCTGAACAGAGTGGGTTCTTGGGGAATAATGCTCAGCTTCATCCTCAAATCCCTCAAACCCATTGGTAATATGCTGATCCCATCTATAAGAATATCACCTCTTGCAGGATCAACCAACCGAAACAGAGCACTTACAAGTGTACTTTTTCCACTTCCAGTCCTCCCTACAATTCCCACTCTGCTTCCTTCTTTAAATGTACAAGTAATTCCCTTAAGGACTAATGGAGCACTTGGACGATACCTTATCTGAAATCAATAATGAAGTAACAAACTTACTTGAACTCATTTACATTATCAAATGAAACGGTCCTCAAAAAAATATGATTTGTTTTTGTTACCTCAAGATTTTGAAGCTCAATCCTACCAGTGGAAGGCCATGAAAGAGGAGGTTTTCTGTTCTCCACAACTGCAGGAGGTTCTTCTGGAATGTGAATGAATTGCTTAATTCTTTCTACGGAAACAATATTATTTGATAAGTTGCAGAACCAACGACTTGTAAAATTTTGGCATGCTGTCAATGACAAAGCATATGATAGAGAGAGTCCTGCAAGGCCTGCACACAAAATATATGTCAAGAATTAAAAGTATATTGACAAAGGAATAACATAAAAGGAAGCCCTAAAGTGGATGATAAATTAATATCTCATAATACTGTTACCTGGGGACACAAGTCCCTTTGGGAGTAGAACAAGCAGTAAAGCTGCTGTGAAGAGTGTCAAATTCTGAAGTACTTCAATCCTTAAAATTAACCATTCTGTGGCCACATTAGAATGAAAAAATAGTTTTGCATCTGTGTCCACAAGCTTGAGGTAATTTTGGTAAAATCTGTCTGCCATGTTGAAAGCTCTCACAGTCACCACTCCTAGTGATGTCTCGCTGGCAAAATTCATGACTGGAGCTTTTGTGGTTCCATTGATTCTCATGAGTTCCCTTGCAGAGGCTTCATAATAGCCCTTTCAACCAAAAGAGATGTAGTTACAAGCTTCATTTCAACAGAGGAAGAATAAGAAATCAACAAAATGAAAACGAGGGAATAGATAAACCTGAATGTATTTAGAAGTTATTAAGGTGGGAACTGCAACAATAAGTACTTGCCACGTGACTGAAGCCATTATCCCAGTTATTGTCAGAAGTTCCAATGCACCAGCTGTTGCAAAGGTGAGTCCATACGGTATATCTAAGTCTAATGTACTTAAATCTGATGAAGCCTGCAAGAGAGAAAGATTTCACATTCATTTCTACAATGATGAGCAAGATTTAATGTTTATCCAAGAAGAGACGGAGATTATATAAATTAACTAATATAGTTGGAAATAAAGTCATCTCACTCGGGTAAAAATTCTCCCTACTGGGGTTGAGTCAAAGAAGAGCATAGGAGCCTTGAAGATAGCATTATTGAAACCAGAGAAGAAAGAAGTAGAAGCCTTTAATCCCAGATGTGCACCCACGATAGATCTTAGCCACACAAAGCCAACACCTAGAAGTGAAACCATTGTGTAAACTCCAATCAAGATGCCATTTGTTACTTTTGGCACTTCAATTGCTAGAGCAAGCCAAAAAGTGGATGCTGCTTGCAAGCCAATAAAAGCCACCTGTGCTAAAATGGTGAAACACAGAAGTAGTGATCCACTGGAGAGATAAATATAGTCCCAAAATGGCTTCCAGCCAACATCTCCAACCTCCTTCTCTTCTTCTTGTGTAAGTTGTGACACCTGACCTTTGGTAGAAACCTCCTCGGTCTTATGATCCTCAGAGAGGTGAAATCCATGAGACTCCAATGGCTGAAGAACGTTTATTACATCTTCAAAATCTCCTGGGATTTCATTGTTTTGATCTGACCCTGAAATAGCTTCTCTATGGGCATTCACAAGGTTTTCAAAGACTTTCCCTTCTGTCAGAAGATCGTCATAACATCCTGATTGAGTAACTACACCACCATCCATGACAAGGATTTTATCAACTTGTGAGAGAAACTCCACTTGATGAGTCACTAGAAGGACAGCTTTCTTCCATAGAGCAGTCATGACGCAATCCTGTTATCACATGATAGAAATGAAGATGAATCCACTGAATTGTGGCCGAAATTTTATCATAATAATATGAATCTGAAGTAATTTCTTGTTACATTGAATAGAATAGCAGCAGTATGTGCATCCACTGCACTGAAAGGGTCATCTAAGAGATAAACATCAGCATCGTTATATACTGCACGAGCCAGTTGAATCCTTTGCTTTTGTCCTCCACTCAAGTTGATCCCTCGCTGACCAATTTCTGTAAGATCACCATGGCTAAAAGCATTCATATCCTTATCCAAGGCACAGACTTTTATGGCATTCTCATATCTGGTTTCATCCATCGGTTTTCCAAATAGTATATTATCTCGAATTGTCCCACTTTGGATCCAAGATGTTTGAGAAACATAGGCAACTGTTCCACCCACGTTAACCTGTGTTTAGTAATCAGGGGAAGAGAAAAAGCTGTGTGAAGTTTAAAAGAGTAAAGCTTCAAACGCTAGCTTTTTTGGCTGGAGAGTGCAATAATCATATAAGCCATACAATAAACTTAATCACAGCAAAGTTCAAAGAAAGGACACAAATCAGAAAGCATATAAGTATGCAATTAGAATTATATACTCCAATATAGAACTCTTATCCTGTAAATTGGTCATAAAAAATTAAACTAAACAATTCTCCATTGTCAACTCACAGTTCCTGAAATTTTGGGTATCTCTCCGAGAATTGCATGTATCAAGGATGATTTTCCACTTCCAACTGGTCCACAAACTGCAATTTTCTGTCCCCATTTGATTTCTACTTTCAAATCTCTCAAAGTTGGAGACATCGACTCCGGATCCCAACTAAAGTTACCAGCTTGAATTTCCACACTGTTAACTGAATTTTGCATCAAGTTTCTTCTAGTGACATCATCATTTAGCTCATCATCAAGCAAAAAGGTGTTGAGACGATCAAAGGAGACCTTCACTTGGATTATAACAGAAAGAGCCTCTGGAATAGTTCTAACAGGTTCACTCATGGTTCTCAAAGTAGCAAGAATAGTGAATATGGCTCCAGCATTTAAAGGGGAACTTTGCAGAAGAGCACATCCTAGGAAGATTATAGAGGAAACAATCGTTGGAGACATCCAATATACAAATGATCCATGAGCTTTTAAGAGCTGTGCCTTAGCCAGCCACTTGAACTCTTTGGCACGAAGGCTTTCTACCAAGGTCTTGAACTTTTCCTCCCAAGATTGCAACTTTATGATTTTCATATTATTTAGTATCTCTGAAGTTGACCTTAGACGTTCATCCTGTGCAACCATAAATTCTGACTGACACTTCTGAATGATCTTTGCAAAGGGTATATTAAGAAAGCCACATATGAGAAGGGGGACTAAACCCGGAAGAGCACCGAGACCAACAACACCGAATAGAACCCCAACAGATAGAAAAAGTTGTACTACTGAAGCCCATGTGGTGTGAAACCACCAAGGAAATTCTCCCATTCTATATGCATCAACTGCTATGTAATTCACTATCTCCCCAGTTGAGTGTCTTCTTCTGGCTGCGCTTGAAAGCTTCAATTGCTTGTTATATATTGCCACCATTAGAGCTGACCTCATTCTCATTCCTGATCTTCTGGATTGAAAAAACCAGTGCCTCTGAGACATAGATTCAATTACCTTGCAAATAATCAGACAACCTACTATGGCAAGACCCTCCCTTAGATTGTCCTCTTTAGTTTTTGAATAGTTCACAAAAGCATAGAGCAACAAAGGAGAAAGTAGTACAGAAATTGTTCTGAGCAATGCCAAGCTTGCTATGAGAATGTTCTCTTTCAAGTAAACCCTTGATATAGACCACATGACCAAATTTTTGGTACTATTGCTTTGTGTCCTATGCCTTGAATAGGAATCCCACATATGAGAAAACTTTTGGTAGGCTAAAGAAGCTTCATCTTCAGAAACAAGAGATGGGATGTCTTCAAGAGCTAATGGCTTTGAATATCCCAAATTCAATAAGGGATTAATCCATGAGAAAGTCAATTTACTGAGAAAATTGGCACGTGCAAGTTTTGATTGTTTATTTTCATCCTTCTGAGCTAAAAGAGGCTCTGACATAGTGGTATTTTCAGTGCTTTGAGGTGCAAAATAAAGGCTTTGGAAGGCACAGAAAACAAGTGAAAAATGCACGGGCCATTGGACCAGATCAAGTATTTGAATGTTATGCTCTTTGAACAGAATCTCAGTATTGAGAGCTGAATCAAGTATGCATGAAGAGACCCACCAAACAAGGTTTAGAACTTGTATACATTTAGATCTCTGAACAAGTAAAGAAACAACAAGAGAAATCCAGACTTGTCCTCTGAAAAAATATAAACTAGCCGCCCCGGCTTCCTAAAGTCTTCAGATTTGGAAATAAGGCACCAGAGACCATTATTGAAATATGCAATGCTTATGAGAGCACAACAGACTGAGACAACTGCACAAACCCATCCTTTTCTGTGGCTGTCACTTGCATTGTTTTTTCTGATTAAATTGCAAAGCAAGAATACGTAATAAAACACACAGAAAGATAATATTCACGGTGTCTATGATGCTCCTTTGAGTGCAAATGGAAGTGAAATCAAAATCTTGCAGATAAATCCATGAGAAATTCCCTGCATATTCAATCAAAAGTGTGTTTTATAATTTTGTACAATGTGAGAAGGCACTATCTATTTATATATGATTTAAAGGAAACACATAACAAACAGAAGAGCGTCTTCAAGAGCGTCATGGAGAAAAAAGAAGTGACAATTCATCAAACATTTATAGAACAAGCAAATGGTATCAACTAAAGTCTGAAGTTCGGATGAGACTAAAGTCTGAGAAACCTAACAAAAACATAAGAGAATCTACATGAACTTCATGGAGAAAAAAGAAGTGACAATTCATCAAACATTTATAGAACAAACAAATGGTATATCAACATAAGTCTGAGAACACCTAACAAACATTTAAGAGAAACTTCATGAACTTCATGGAGAAAAAAGAAGCGCCAATTCATCAATCACTTAAAGAACAAACGAATAGTATCTAATAAAGTCTGAAGCTATGTAAAGGCAAAAAAGAATCAGCAAAGTGTAGTGTACCTATTGGACTCCCATAGTTGGCCGTGTTTGGAGCTTCAATGGGTTGTTGTTTCCGCTGCTCTCAGGTTTATCACTGAGGGGTGTCATGAGTGCTTTAGCTCTAGCGGCTTATAAAATTTCTAACCATGTTGTTTGTCTGTCTTCATTTGCTCCACTTGATTCCTGGATCAACCAGAGGCACATACGAATTTGGCCTTTGTCTTTTACACTTATCTTTTTTTCAAAAACGCTATGGTAAAAAAATTAAACCTATTATTATAAGAGTGACATCAAGAAAACAAGTGGTCTGTGCGTGTATTTTGAAGGTGGAATGAGCTAAATGTGGTATAAAGCTGCAGAGTGCAGATAGTGGACAAAATTATTCTTGTCTTCTGTGATCTGATCCAATTTTGGATTCTGTTTTTTAGCTCGACATTACACGACCCCTTTTTTTTTGGAGTGAAAAATGAATCCATTCCTAAAAAAACAGACTGTAAATCACCAAAGAGGAAGATTTGGTCCAGCAGAAAGAGCTACTTCTTGATAGCATATAACAAACAAATATTTGAAACGCTATTGGGAGAGGTGCCCATATTTAGTACCCAACAATAATTGGAATAATATTGCCTCTAATGGGAGAAAACTATACTCAGCCAAAAAAAAAAAAACAAGACTCTAAATCAAGCAAAGGATGAGACAACCAGAGATTAGGTCGGATACATTTTACTAAGCAAGTTAGGTAGAAAAGAACTTGTTAATTTCTCTTTTAAGAGATACAATTATGAGCGTCATTCCATTTAAAGATAATATTCTTCTTTTAAATTCATTCAAAAGTATTACAATTCAACTGAAGTCCTTTAAAAATCTCTTAATAAAACTTACTAAATTATGAAAGTTTATGACTTCATTTACATTTATAGGTATATATCATTATTTAATTACTTTGAACTTTACTTTTACTAATATTAATCCCTTTAGAACTGACCTGGTTTTGATACCAAATGATACGGAAATTCGATTATCACGCCAAAAATAACTCTTAAAGATAGATATGACGAATGATTGAATAATTACTTTTTGAATTAAGCGTTATAATCCAAGACTTGGATACAAATGCTAGATCATATTAGTGTCATTTGTTTGTTAACTTCAACATTTCCACCAGGTATATATATCTTCCTTCTGGGCCCGCTAGATGATGTGGGAAGCAAATTCTATGCATCTGGCAAGTTCTAACTTGAAATCGATTGCTCGTATGACTCTAATAATGTTTTTGTGAAACATGAATCAATACCTTTTCCTTTTTTTTTCAGGGTTTAATAATGGGGTTGTGATGGTTCTGTTGTCATCTTAGACACCTATGGTCTCTTGTTATTTGCAGGGTCACTATCAGGCAATGCATTTGTATTGGCCAGACAAACATGACTTTGTTCTGTTGACAATAAAATCAAAATATTACTGCTTAAAATTAGACAAATTAAATACAGCCTCAGTTTAAATAATATTATATGAAACTTAAAATATTATATTTATATACACACACACACTAAACAAGATTTATCCAATATATGAGTTCAGTTATGTGAATGATATTATGTTCTATTAACAATTAAATGTTTAAAGAAATTGTTAGTCAAATGATCTAAATTATTTAGTTTTCCTCTACTCATTTTTTTTTAGAGGACTCCGATTGTCTCCTTACCTAACATATCCGATAGCATTATATATTCATTATGAATACTATCTATTTTTGTATAATACATATCCATCTCAATATCTCTATCTCAGCTACTTCCACTTTATGCTCATGTTATTCCTTTAATACCCAACATTCATTATCACATAGTTGCTAGTTTTATAAAATATTATATATAGTATGTGTGTGTATATTTATAATCACTGATGGGCTTACTTTTTTTTTTTTTTGCTAAACATAAATATCTTTTTATTAAAAATAATTTTATTCAAAACACTATCAAGACGTTAAATATGAGTATATCTTTTAACAAAAATTTAAACCTTAATTTATTATATTATAAGAAATTAGCCAATTCTATTAGACCCAATATAATTAGTTGTTATTAACAAACTTATATTTTTATATATTTATTCATATTATTTTAATAAATTTTTATCATGATTTTGATCCTTAATTATATTATTTGTGCACTAATTAAATTAATATGCTTTATATTGAATTAGTACTTAACATGATATAATTGTTATATTATTATTATTTTTTTAAATTAATTATTTTTAAAATAAAATATATTATGTGATTATTATTTGTATTTTAAATATTTAAAAGAAATTAAAATTTATAAATAAAAATAAAAGACTATAAATTTAACAATTGCTCATGGGTCCATGGACCAAGTCGCAAGGTTTTATTCTCTTCATATATGTTGTGCCGTCACCTTCCAGGCCGCGACACCAAAAAGCTGCGTCACCTTCACGCTCCATCGTCAAGTCACTCCATCATTCGGCGTCCACCATTCATATCTCACCTTCCACTCCCTTCCGCGTCTAGACCATCGTCATCACCTCCATTCACGTCTCTTTCCAACTTCAACCCCCATCGTCGGGTCATCATCATCATCACGACTCCAGCCTCCATTCCGCCCTCCACCGTCGGCATCAAGCACAGCTGGAGGGAGCCGTCCCCTCTTCCAACCTCACGTCTCCCTCCATACAGCAATCCACGCACAGCCAACGTCGGCCCAGAACCAGAAAAGTGACGGAGACAGCAGCGAGGAGCAGAAGCAGCAGTTCCGTCGACGGCAGGCACTCCAGTACAGCGATGGTGCACGACAAGACCATGTGTGGCCGTGAAATCTTGACGTTGGCAACCATTGTGATGACTATGTGGTGGCTTGATCATCCAAATCCCCATAGCAAAAGCATGAGTTTAGTATATAAGGAGTTTAAATTATTGGAAAAATGATATCTACTTGTAGGAATCAAATGTAAAAAAAATCCTAATAAATAAGATAATTAATAATAAGTCCAACGAAGACTTTAGATAAATTTCTTTTAATTATAAAAATATATAATTGCTCTTACTCATATTCTCTTAGTTAGATTATCCTCGATGCTAGGAAGAGAGCAAGAAGGAGTTGACACTCTTGTTGTCGACACTTTTTTCCTTATCACCTTTATCTTCCGTTCTCTTCATATCTCTCACCTCCTTACGTTCTTATTTTTTTTTGCCTTAATTTCGAACAAGCTACATAGTTATTTTTTTAAATTGTTCTTTTTCAACACTGATCCAAAACGAGGACTCATTTGGTCTTGAGTCTGGAGACATCCCTGAAGAAACAGATACGAAGGGAAGAAGAACTCAGATACTCACTCTAGTTGTTGTAAAATGTGAATGACATAGCATGTTATGATATGGAAGGGGACATGAGTTATTATTATAGTACGCTATAGTTGTTAATATGAGTGATTGAGTTGTTAATACTTTGAATTGATAAAACAACAGTTGTTCTTGTTTTTGAACTAGCTTTGAATGAAAAATAAGTTTGTTTAAGATGTGTATTTTTGTTTTTTTTCTTGAACCACAATAAAATTTGAGGAATAACATATCTAACTATGATTTTTAAGGTTAAGACAAAGTCATTACAGCATTTATCAGCTAAACATTGTCTCTTGTTGTCTTCCCCACAGTCTACTATTGTAACTTCATTTAGTCCATATGGCAAAGTATTTGCATCGACATAGTAAGTTGTACTTTCCTCCTCCTCCTTTTGCTAAGTTGAACTCCTTAGTGGTTGAGCTTAGTTTTTTGTTTGACATATGTAATAGTGACCATACCGTAAAGATAATTGACTGGGAAAATAGAAGTTACTTAAATGTGTTAATTTGCCATAGAAGGGCCCTTTGGGTGATAAGCTTGTCATTTTATTGTTTGTCTCAATTTCTTGCAGTTAAATTTTATTTTATAGTTTCTCTTATTCTGATTATCATTTCTAAAGGGTGAAACCTTTTTACCTCAAGTTTGATGTGATATACTGTCAAAGAAGGGAAAATTTCTAAAGTTTTGATTTTATGCATATAACAAAGCCATCTTTCCGGTCATTTATATGTTGGAAATCGTGCCCTAAGGGCCAATCATTGTCTTATGAACATTATTGATTTATGAATTTATTAATTGAGTTATCATATTATTTGCATGTTTACTATGATGACCATCCTTGAATAATTCATGATATTATCCTAAATGTCCCTGGTCGATCATCTATGTGGGAGCACAGATGAAATAAGACCAGTATGACTTTGAAGATATATAGAGATATAAATCAAAGTCATAAGCACATGTAAGAGTACAAGGTGTTGGACCGACCCGCTATGAGATAACTGCATGGGTAACGTCATAAGCTTCTCTCATATACAAACCATGTCAATATGCCCTTTGACCTGAGATCATCATGGATTCCTACATGACAAAACGCTCAGCTTTGACCTAGTCAAAAGTCACTTTTGACCGAGTGATCATAAAGACTATGTTTGGGCTTAGTGGTTTTTCATGTGGAGGAATGTGAATAGTCAAGATGGAATTTGTCCCTCACATTCGTGGAGAGATATTACTGGGCCCCTCGATGAGTGAGTCTGAGAAATGTATGGCCATACTGTAATGGAAAGGTAGTTCCATTTCTATAGTCAGACTACTCAGGGATCGAGAAAGTAACAGTCAGGAATAGGAGGATGACATTATCCATGCCTCATCCATGACCAAAATATCGCGTGACAGAAGGGACATGATATGGTTGTATAAAAGATTACATCGTTTATCGATCCTCATATGATTTGGGTAGTTGTTATGTCTTGCTAGAGACCGCTTGCGACTTGTGGGCTAGTATAGCAAATGGCCCACTGCCAACTTCATATGGGCCTACAGGGTCGCACACAAAATAGCCCAACACGAGCTATGATGTCCAGATTCATTGAATCTAAGACATGTCCAGATTCAATGAAAGATCCAGGTGAATGTATATATATTTATTTATATTTATATTCGTATATATATAAATTCGTATATATATATATTATATATATGAGATATATGAGATTTAATTTATAAGGATAAATTAAATCCCTATCACGTTTGAATTCGAAATTCAAATTGATAGGATATCTCATATAAGAGATATTTATAAGATTTAATTTATAAGGATAAATTAAATCTCTATCACGTTTGAAATTCGAAATTCAAATTGATAGGATATCTCATATAAGAGATATTTATAAGATTTAATTTATAAGGATAAATTAAATTTCTATCACGTTTGAAATTCGAAATTCAAATTGATAGGATATCTCATATAAGAGATATTTATAAGATTTAATTTATAAGGATAAATTAAATCTCTATCATGTTTGAAATTCGAAATTTAAATTGATAGGATATCTCAAATTTGATTTATGAGAATAAATCAAAAATAGTTCAGTCTCATCTTTATTTAAAATTAAATAAATGGGTAATTAAATCTGTGGGACGGATTTGATATTATTTTATTTAATTAGTTTCTTATAAAATCATACAATATATGATATTGTATTATTTTGGAATTAATATAAGATTAACTCCAAAATCCAATTCGGTTGACAGAGAAAAACGCATAGCATCCTATATATCTAATTTTAGGAGCTGCGTTTTAAAGAGAGAAACACACATAGAACAAAAAAAGGTCGAAGGGGACTCTGCAAAAGGTTTGCAGATAAGAAACTGCCGAAATAGAGACGGAGAGGACGAACTCTTGAGAAAGCCCTGGAGGGACAAGAGACGCTAGCACGTCGTTCATGGTTGAAAAGCTGTTCGTGTGGATACCAGTAGAGGAAGCCGACCTGAGTCGTCGACTTCTTGTGATCAGAAAGGGAGCACGAGCCGCAGAGCGAAGCTGTGAACGTCGTGACCGAAAGCTGTGGAAGTCGCTGAGGCACATTAAGGGTAATACTTCTTCCCACTTGACTTAAACACATACGGTAGATCCTGGCAAGGAATGGAAAAATTTTTAAATTAATTTCCGCTGCGTGTCTTCCAATTCCTTACATTATACTTGTTAAATGTGTTAGTATATGGCATTTATTTATCTTTTATAGGTTTAAGGTGTTATATTATGTAACAGTAATTTGAATTTGTGGCTATTGCATTGGAGTTTTCTTTGAGCATGTGACAATTAGCAAGTTTGTTCAGTCCCTTCTGTCATCTTCCCTTTGTTAGTTACAGTTGTTTGTGTGATTTAATATATTTTAAACAATTTACGTATTATGCTTTTGGAATAAATTGGTTCGGGCACTTATGAGTTAGTTATGTTGTGATTTACATCATGTTTCATGGTTGAGCTTTCTATTACTATATGCCATTGCACCAATGATCCCTGTGCTACTAAAGTATCATATTTAAACATGAAAGTTTTTTAGAAGCATCATACCTATTTTAAAATTGAACACAATTAATTCTTCTTTAGACTTCTTCTTCTTCTTGGCTTAACTTATTTTTATTGAACTATGATGTTCTGATACAAGTATGGCATTAATACGAATAAGTCCAAGAAATGGACAAAAGTTTGCTAATATGGAGGGAACATTAGTTATTATTATAACACTCGATAGTTGTTAATATAAATAGTTGAGTTGTTAATAATTTATATCTAGTATAAGTTGTCATTACTTGTGGTTGAGTTGTAAAATCAAACCAAAATTTGCTATAGCTATGCACTCTCACTTAAACATACTACTAATCTTACTTTGCTTATATATATGTCTAGTTCAACTTTGTGGTCTTTTCAAATCTATTAGATATTTTTCTTTGGTAAAAGAAAATCTGATTGCTTATTCAATTTACTTTACAATGATTTATTGCATCATATTTCTTTCTTTGCTTATATATATGTTTACTTGCTTTTATGCAACTAATAGCATCCATTTTTATATTATTGTCCCTATGTATTCTACATATTATCTATGGCAAATGGCTAGTGACATATCCTTAATTATTCAATCCTTAGATCTGAAATAAAAATAATCCCTATAAGTAGCTACCTTCACATCATGGACAACAACAATAGCACTTTTGAGCTGTGAGTATTATTTATGCTGCTATTATTGTTTATTTTTTAGTTAAATATTTTGAAAACCTCTTATAGAGCTTTTGAAATATCATTTCTATTATATTTTTTGTCAAGCTTTGGTCTTCTCTTAGATTATAGTGTGTTGAGATTGTAGTTGGCATATGTTATATCTATGAAAAGATATGAAAAACATTTATAAAGGAAGGGTTATTAGCAATATAATTTGATAAAATGCCATTTTAACATAAGCTAAATATAGTATTTTGCATAGATGATTATTGTGATTATTCATTCATTAAGTAAAACCATGAATCTATGAATATATCATTATGCCTTGTGTGTTAATGAGTCTTGTACTTAGTCTCATTTAAGTACTACTGATAGACGTATGACAAGATGTCCCAAAGGGCAAGCACAAAAAAGATGACCTTTAACCCATTCATTGTGTAATAGAACAAAACCACAACAAAAATTGTAGATTTTCAAATTTTTTCATCTATATCACTTTTGATTCAATTTCATATATATGTTTGATTTTTCCATTATTGTGTCATTGCTAGTCTTATGCACTAGCTTTATTACTATTATGTTTTTGACAGAACATGGTCTAATATTAGAGGGGAACATGAATTATTATTATAGCACGCAATAGTTGTTAATATGAGTGGTTGAGTTGTTAATAATCTGTATATGGTGCAAGTTGTCATTACTGATGGCCAGATCATCTAGAAGCATTTATTATGTTATGTTCATATGTGGAACAATTTAAAAATAATGGATAAGGTCAAACATATGTTGGTGGTTAGGTGAGAAAAATGATTGGACTTCAATTTCATAACAAAAAGACTTATCATTGTGGAAGATACTATGAGTCTAGACACATAGTCAAGACTTGTAATAACCAAAATCTGAGCTGAGAAATGGTGCTAGGTTGCATAATTTTTATGTAAATACAGAACACACTAATTTTTTCTTTGTAAATAGCTAGGCAAAGTGAGAATGTTATGTTTTGTAACATTCATCAAGTTTCACTTTTTGGATGATAGGGTAGATCTTGATGCAAATGATTGTATATATTATATTCATTTTATGTTTGCTTCTCATTATTGCTGTAATTATAAATTGCATATATATGAAGTTATATTATCACCAGAGTAGTGTTGGAAAGTCTTGTGCCAAAGTTATTATCTTTACATAACAGAGTTGCCATTTGTTATTGGTGGAGTTGTTATTTTTATACACACAGTATGTTCTTTTTTGTTGTATTGTGCTTGCGTCCCCAATTCACATTCTGTCTGTTCTAATCTTGGGAAGAATTATGAAGATGCCATTATTTAAAAGTGGTGGAGTTGTTATTTTCATACACACAGTATGTTCTTTTTGGTTGTATTATGCTTGCGTCCCCAATTCACATTCTGTCTGTTCTAATCTTGGGAAGAATTATGAAGATGCCATTATTTAAAAATGGTGGAGTTGTTATTTTTCCTGTTGTTGGTTTAGTTTTTTTCCAGTGGTGAAGTTGTCATTCCTTTAGCATTGAGTTGTTATTTTTAAGTGGTCAAGTTGTAATTATTCCCCCACAATCAGGTTTTGTTAGGTTCATTTCACGAGTTAGTAAGGAATGCAGTCCACATTTGTCATTAGTGGAGTTGGATTCCTGTATCTCCCGAAATGCTTGCAAGAATTATGCCTATATTATTATTCTTTCACTGTGGACTTATTATTAACTAGTGGTAGAGTTGTTATTATTTTACACACTTGTTTTCATTTCTTATGTTTTAGTTGTCAAATTTCCTATACCTAAGCAATGAAACATCATACCACACCTTGATAAAATTATTTTATTAACATTACAATTTTACATTTTCATTACCAAAGGCAGGAGCCTTAATAGCAGCTGCCTTTAACAATCTATAAACTATTTTCAGTGCTCTTTCTAGTTTTAATTGTCACCACTCTTATAAGTTCATTGACTATTGCAACATTTATAAGTTCATGATCTTCAACCTACAAATGCTATTAGGGTTATAAATGAATTTACAAAGTCTGAAACTACAGGCAATGTAATAGTCAACATGCAGAAAAATACATAATTTAATCAGTATTTGAAGCAAGATATTTGTCATTATAATTCTAAAGATGTTCAATCATCTAGGAAATAACTTGAATAAAATACTAAAGAATGTAAGATAGATTACTTATTTCTCTAGAAATCAAAGCTAGTTCATAAATAAGAACAACTGTTGTTTTACAGATCTAAAATGTTAATAACTCAATCACTCATATTAACAACTATCGCGTACTATAATACCAACTCATGTCCCTTCCCATATCATAACATGCTCTGTCATTCACTGTTTGTTTCTTCATGGATATCTCTAGACTCAAGACCAAATGGGTCCTCATTTTGGGTCAGTGTTGAAAAAGAATATTTTAGAAAAATAACTGTGCAGCTTGTTCAAAATTAAGGTGAAGAAGAAGAAGGATGCGAGGAGGTGAGAGGTGCGAAGAGAACAGAAGACAAAGGTGAAAGAAGAAAAGTGTTGATGGCAAGCAGTGATGACTCCTTCTTTCTCTCTTCCCAGCATCGAGGATAATCTAAGTGAATATGAGTAAGGGGTAGTTATGTCTTTTAACAATTGAAAAAAAAAATCATCTGAGGTCCCATGGGACTTGACATTAATTATATCATTTTTTAAGACCTTTTTTGTATTTAATTCCTTACACTAGGCTTAGATGTCATTTTTCCTAAATTATTTTAATTTTTTACCTATTAATTATCTTATAATTTATAGGTCTTAGAATAATTTTATAATTATTGATAAGCTTTATAATGATTTATTGATATTTACTGAATATTATTATAACTAAATTACTATTTACATTTAATATTGTGGTAGTTATAACTTAATTTCATTACCACATTTTGGGTCAAGACTTAGTTTTAAAATTTTAGTAAATATTTTGTAATTATTCAATGTGGTTTAAATTATTGTACCATTGTATCTCTTATTAGTTTTAATACTATTTTATGAATGATTGAGTTATGAATGAGCATTATTTTTAATATCCTTAATTGTATTTTATTATTCTAGTGACAGTTAATAAATTATAACTTTATAAAATATTTTGTGACAATTCAAGGTAGCTAGATTATTATATTAAAAACTTAATTATAATTCTTAATTTATTATTTTTAAATTATATATCTATTAAAACTATGATTGCACTGCATTATTCTATTGAATTGGAAGAATTAGAGGGGTTTCCACCCATATCACTTATTTTAAATCAAAAATAATAAAAATATTTTATTTAAATTTATTTTAATTCATTTTAATTTTAATATTAGTAAATCAAATCAAATCTTATTTTCTAATTTAAGTTATATTTTATTTAGTTACTTGAAAAGTTAATTTTGTTTTTTACTCTTAAAACAGAATGACTCGATACATAATTTTTAGTTAAATTTTTAAATTAGTCATAAGGCGATATTTCACCTAGCTTGTTTATTAGCTTACTCATCTAACACGTTCACGAGGGAGTTGGCGGTGGAGGGGGACCACAATGGAGCAAGTCCCATTCAGCACGTGTTTTCTCACTTCGTCCATTATATTGCCATATTAATAATTGGTAATTGATAATTACATTGAGTAAATAGCCTCTAAGAATTTTTTTTTTTAAAAAAGCAAACGATAATAATAAAAGCAAATCCTTTCCCCCTGCATTAATAGGAGAGTTATAAGCTAATTGTCATGTAGCCTAATTACATAAAAAATATTTTATAAATAAAATATCGTGAATTTAATCTTGCTTATAAGTTAAAATCATTAGTACCCTAATCCTTTATGTGTCTTACGTGTGTTTTCATAAAAGAAGGGAATGATGGCTTCTTCATCTGTATGGCATCCCATGCTCCCTTCACCACCTCATTTGCATTTACATCAACTTGTCATCAATGACAACTTAATTTCAAATAAATATCAACTTGGTTTTATGTATATCTTTATGAGTTGTTATATATATATAAAGACAAGTTTCTTTCACATAAAACTTTGAGTTGTTATTTCCACAAAACTAAGTTATTTATACAAAACCATGTTGTCTTTTACATAAAACTAAATTTTTATAATTATAAGTTATTATTTACATAAAGTTAAGTTACCATTCTTACTATATTCAGGACTAAGTTACCATTCTTAGCTAGTTAGATAATTATTATTGATATTTATCAGTACGTACCTTTAAAAGTTAATAATTTTGAAGTTAATGCCTTTTACAAACTCATTGTCAATTTACGAAGCCTACTTATCAATCCAAAAATCAGAAGTTCATTGTTATTTTTATATATTATTCTGTTTTAAATAATTTAATGACTATATAATATTCCTCGATCCTAAATATATAATTTAATTGGAGAGTTAATCTTAATCTTGATTAAAAGACTTATTCTCTATTTTTATTAACTTTTTTCTAAATTACCTTTATTGATATTCTCTCCACAATAATTAATTAAGAGAGGGAGGGAGAAGTTAAGGGAGATTATAAGTATATTTTAGATAAAAAAATCACATATTAATTAATTTTTTTAATATAATTAAATTAATTAAATATGTTATATATTAAGGACTGGGGGAATATAATATTTGATGTGATAAAAGTTGAGGAGAATAATTAAAATAATTAAACTTATCCAAAAAATTACAAAGGAGATGTGACATGGGATGTTTGGATATTATTTTTGGTACCTTCAAAGTCCTTTGGGTAAATTAACTTCCACTTGCACGCAAGTGCATGACACTTATAAACTTTGGTGGAGGTTCTTGCTGCGGCTTGACCAATACTCAGAAACAAGTTTAGAGAAAGAAGAGTCTGTCTCCATAAGCTTGGAAGGCTCATCATATTCCACCACTTTCCCTACATTATTCACACAAATAACAAATTCAAAAAAAAAATGAAAGAAACGTATTTTAGTTTCATTGTAATATATTACCTCTGCTGCTTAATAAATATTTAGTTGACTTTTTAATTAGATTAAATAAACTAAATAAATCAGTTAATTATAACTAATATAAGAGCTTTTTGATTAATTTTGGTAGATTAAGAAGTATATAGTACTCCTCATATCCTTAATATAAGATCTAATTAGAGAGTTGATATATATTATATTGATCCTAAATATAAGATCTCTTTACTATATTTATCAATATTTTCCTTAATTAGACCTATAGATAATCATTTAACAATAATCAAGTAACAGATAAGGGAGTGAATTAAAGAAGATAATTATAATATTTTAAAAAAATCATAACATATTAATTAATTTAAAAAATTTCTTTAATCTAATCAAATTAGTTATATATGTCTTATATCAAATACCAGAGTATGAATTTGTCTTGAGGAGTTGGATTTGGTTATGATTAACTGATTTATTTAACTTCCTTAATCTATAAAAAAAAATTAACTAGCTCTTATATTAATTATTGAAAGAATGTAGGGAGGGAATATGTCCTAAAGTTCTTGTTAGAGAGAGAAGAAGAAGAAGATTAAACATACCATAAGAAAGGACTATAACCATATCAGTGTCTATTACAGTTGGAATTCGATGAGCTATAGTTATAACTGTGCACCCCGCAAATTCTTGCCTAATAACTCTTTGCAGAATGACATCTGTTGTAGAATCAATAGAAGCAGTGGCTTCATCAAGAACAAGAATCTTATTTCTCTTTAGAAGTACTCTTCCTAGACATAAGAGTTGACGTTGTCCCACACTCCAATTTTCACCTTCATCATTCACTGTTACAATTTTCACACTACACCAATTTAGTCATTGCATCTCAAATCTTTAATTTGAGTCTTGACTGGGACAATATATATATATATACGACTAATTGTATATGTTAGAGTTATCACTTCTGAACTAAAAATCATGAGTACAAACTATTTCTACATAAAGATAGTAGATTGTTTGGGAGAACTTCTAAAATCATGATTTTAGTCTAAACTAAGGTTTTAAAAGCAGAGTAGCTAAATACATATCCAAAACTAGAAAGTGGTTTTAACCCACAAAACCTTGATTTTTAAACCAAAACCTTAATTTTGATATAAGTAGGGGAGAATAACTTTAACCCCAAAACCATGATTTAAATCCCTTTTTCCAAAATCTAATCCAAACATGCTACTAGGCCTGTTCTTAGTTCACATTTTAAGGTGAAAAACCTTGTGTGAGATGAGTTTAAAATATTAATAAAACCAATCAACTTTTTTCACATAACACATCAAGTTTTGAGCTGAAACAATGATCCACTACATTCACCGTTCTTATTCATGGTACAGAGGAATCAGCTATCAGCTCGAGTTGCTTCTATATATATGTGGGTGTCAGATTGCACGCATCAAGTTCCTGGATCAAACTCACCAGAAAAGTCCAATAGATTTGGTAGCCTGCTGATCGTTGACTTGAGCTGGCATTTCTCTAAAGCCTATAAACAAATATAGTAGACATCAAATCTGCACTTACTATAAAGCTCAAGTACAACATACATAATCAGATTATATATATATAGTCATTTTTTTAACCGTAGAGGTAATTCCTTAAATCATGCACCTCCCAGATTTCATTATCAGAGTAGAGGCCTAGAGGATCCAAGTTGGTTCTAATGCTCCCCCTGAAAAGAGTGGGTTCTTGAGGAATAATGCTCAGCTTCATCCTCAAATCCTTCAAACCCATTGGTAATATGCTGATATCATCTATAAGAATATCACCTCTTGCGGGATCAACCAACCGAAACAAAGCACTTACAAGTGTACTTTTTCCACTTCCAGTCCTCCCCACAATTCCCACTCTACTCCCTTCTTTGAATGTACAAGTAATTCCCTTAAGGACTAATGGAGCATTGAGACGATACCTTATCTGAAATCAATTGAAAAAATGGTGTTCAAAGACTTGAACTCGTTTATCAACATTACAAAAAAAAATGATCCTTAAAAATTAAAATATATCTGTGTGTGAGATTTTTTTTTGTCACCTCAAGATTTTGAAGATCAACCCTACCCTTGGAAGGCCATGAAGGTGGAGGTATTCTGGACTCCACAGTTGCAGGAGGCTCTTCTGGTATGTGAATGAACTGATTAATTCTTTCAACGGAAATGATATAATTTGATAAATTGCAAAGCCAACGGGTCATAAAAATTTGGGTTCCTGTCAATGTCAAAGCATATGATAGAGAAAGTCCTGTAAGGCCTGCAAGCAAAATATTTGCCAAGATTTTTTAGCATGTTAGTAACAATTTAAAAGTAAGCCTTGGAATGAACTGTAAACTAATTTCTTATATTTTAGGAATGCTACCAGGAGTCAAATATCCCTTTGGAAGAAGAACAAGCAGTAAAGCTGCAGTGAAGAGTGTAAAATTTTGAAGTGCTTCAATCCTCAAAATTAACCACTCGAGGGACCCAGCAGAATGAAAGAATAGTTTTGCATCTGTGTCCACAAGCTTGAGGTAATTTTGGTAAAATCTTTCTTTCATGTTGAAAGCTCTCATAGTCACAAGTCCAAGAGATGTCTCGGCTGAGAAATTCATTATTGGAGCTTTTGTGGTTCCATTTATCCTCATTAGCTCCCTTGAAGAGGCTTGATAATAGCCCTTTAAGCCAAAAGAGTGGAAGTTATATCAGCTTTATTATGACAAAGTCAGAATAAGAAGGACAAAACTTAGGTCAAGTTGCTTATAATTCAATAAGTCAAGTTCATAGGTGAATTTACAAATAAACATATGTATTCAAAATAATAAGTGTGATCGGAGAACTTGACTTAATAGATATAAGCAATTTGACCTAATTTTTGTCTGAATAAGAAATTAACAAAAAGAAAATGAGGAAATGGATATACCTGCATGTATTTAGAAGCTATTATGGCGGGAACTCCAACAAAAAGTACTTGCCATGTCACCGAAGCCATTATCCCAATGGTCGCCAGGAGTTCAGTTGCACCAGCAGTCACAAGGTCCATGGCATGAGGTATGTCGAAGTCTAAAATACTCAAATCTGATGAAACCTGCAAGAGACACAAATTTGACATTCTTTTGTGAAGCAATTAGCAAAATTTAATAATCATCCCCAAATGGGGGTAAAGTAAACAAATTAGGTATTCAATATAGTTGGAAATGAAGAAATCTCACTCGGGTCATAATCCTCCCAACTGGGGTTGAGTCAAAGAAAAGCATAGGAGCCTTGAAGATAGCATTATTGAAACTAGAGAAGAAAGATGTAGAAGCTTTTAATCCAAGATGAGCATTGATAATAGACCTTAAGCAAGCAAAGACAACACCTAGAAGTGAAACTATTGTGTAAACTCCAATCAAGATGACATTTGTTACATTTGGGAATTCAATGGCTAGAGCAAGCCAAAAGAATGATGCTGACTGAAGAACAATAAAAGTCAACTCTGCTAACATGCTCAAACCCATAAGGATTGATCCTTTAGAGAGATAAAGATAATCCCAGAATGGCTTCAAGCCAACATCACCAATCTCTTTTTCTTCTTCTTGTGTAAGTTGTACCCCATGTTGAACTTCTGTAGAATTATTCTCCTCATAAATATTATCCATAATAACTGCATCTTCAGATTCTTTTGGAATTTCATTGTTTTGACCAGACCCTGAAATTCCTTCTCTATGGGCATTTACAAGCTGTTTAAAGGTTTTCCCTTCTATCATAAGATCTTCATAACATCCTGATTGAGTAACTACTCCATCCTCCATTACCAAGATTTTATCAACTTGTGCAAGAAACTCCACCTGATGGGTCACTAGAATGACAGTTTTCTTCCTTAGAGCAGTCATAACACAATCCTGTTATCACATGGCACGAATTAAGATTAGCTCAGGGAAATAAGGCTGATAGTTTAATCAAAATACTCCTTCAGTACTTAATATATGTCAATTGACTTTTTTAAATAAATTAAAGAAACCAAATAATAAATTAATTATAATTAATATAAGAACTCATTAATTAATTTGGGTAAATTAAGAAGTATATAATACTCCTCTAATCCTTAATATAAGACCTAATTTATAGTATAAATTGTATTATAAACTAGGTCTTATATTAAGGAATAGAGTAGTATACATTTGTTTTGAGGCGTTAGATTTAGTCATAATTAACTGATTTATTTTATTTTCTTAATCTACCAAAAAAATCAATTAGCTCTTATATTAAGGATTGAGAGAGTAATAAGAGTCTAAAAGAGTTTCTCGTTACATTAAACAGAATAGCAGCAGTATGTGCATCTACTGCACTGAAAGGATCATCTAAGAGATAAATATCAGCATCATTATATACTGCACGAGCCAGTTGAATCCTTTGCTTTTGTCCTCCACTCAAGTTGATCCCTCTCTGACCTATTTCTGTAAGATCACCATGGCTAAAAGCGTTGATATCTTTATCCAAGGCACAAACTTTAATGGCATTCTCATATCTGGTTTTTTCCATTGGCTTGCTGAAGAGTATGTTATCGCGTATTGTTCCGCTTTGAATCCAAGATGTTTGAGAAACATAGGCTAGGTTTCCACCCACTTTAACCTAGTTTTAATCATCAAGAAAAGATAAAGTAAACCGTTTCAAGTATTTGAAATTAAAATGGTATGAATCTCATTTAAAGTTTGGAAGAACTATTCCCCTAAAGCTAGCTCATGAAGAGTTTGACACTTCAAAAGTAAGCTCCAATGTAGGAATAGTGTCATAACAAAATTAAACCAAACATTTGCTATAATAAACTCACAGTTCCTGAAATTTTGGGTATCTCGCCAAGTATTGCATGTATGAGGGATGATTTTCCAGCTCCAACTGGTCCACAAACTGCAATTTTCTGCCCCCATTTGGTTTCTACATTCAAATCTCTCAAAGTTGGAGTTGGAGGCATTGATTCCAGATCCCAACTGAAGTTGCCACCTTGAATTTCCACACTATTAACTGAACTTTGCATTGAGTTTCTTCCAATATCTTCATCGTTTAGCTCATCATCAAGCAAAAACTTGTTGAGACGATCACAAGAGACTTTAACTTGGATCAGCACAGAAATAGCGTCTGGGATCATTCTAATAGGTTCGCCCATGCTCCTCAAAGTTGCAAGAACCGTGAATATAGTTCCAGCATTCAAAGGGGCACTTTGGAAATAAGAACATCCTAGGAAGATTACAGATGAAACAATGGTAGGAGAAATCCAATATGTCGATGCCCCATAAGCTTTCAAAAATTGTGCCTTAGACAGAAATTTGAACTCTTTGGCACGAAGGGTTTCTACCAAAGTCCTGAACTTTTCCTCCCATGATTGCAACTTTATGATTTTCATATTATTTAGTATCTCTGAAGTTGACCTTAGACGTCCATCTTGGGCAACCATAAATTCTGACTGACACTTTTGAAGAAAATTTGCAAAGGGTATATCAAGAAGACTACATATGACAAGAGGGACTAAACCTGGAAGAGCACCAATACCAACAAGACCAAATAGGACCCCAATGCCTAGAAAAAGTTGTAATATATAAGCCCATGTGCTATGAAACCACCACGGAAATTCTCCCATTCTATAAGCATCAACTGCTATGTAATTTACTATTTCCCCAGTTGAATGTCTTCTTCTAGCTGCACTTGAAAGCTTCAACTGCTTTTCATAGATTGCCACCATTAGAGCTGATCTCATTCTCAATCCCAACCTTCTTGAGAGAAAATGCCAGTGTCTTTGAGGCAAAGACTCAATGAACTTACAGATAAACAGGAAACCCAGTATGGCAAGACCCTGTTTTAGATCTTCCTCTTTACTATTTGAATAGTTCACAAAAACAAAGAGCAACAAAGGAGAAACTACTACAGCAATTGTCCTGGGCAATGCCATGATTGCTATAAGAAAGTTCTCGTTCAAGTAAATTCTTGATATTGACCAAATAATCAAGTTTTTAGTATTATTGTTTTTGCTTCTATCTCTTAAAGAGGAATTCCATGCATGAGAAAATTTTTGGTAGGCTAAAGCAGCTTCATCTTCAGAAACTAGAGATGGGATATCTTCAAGAGCTAGTGGCTTGGAGTAGCCCAAACTCAATAGGGAATTAATCCAAGAGAAAGTCAATTTGCTGAGAAAATTGGAATGAGAAAGTTTTGTTTGTTTGCTTTCAGCCTTTTGATGATTTTGACTCAAAAGAGGCTCTGAAATAGTGAAATTTTGAATGCTTTGAGAAATAAAATAAAGGCTTTGGAAGGCAAGGAAAACAGGTAAAAATGTGCTGGCCATTTAACCATATCAAATGTTTGAATCTTATGCTCTTTGAACAGAATCTCAATATTGAGAGCTGAAACAAGCATGCATGAAGAAGCCCACCAAACAGAGTTTAGAATTTTAGTACATTTAGATCTCTGAACAAGCAAGGAGATTGTTACAGAAATCAAAACTAGTCCTCTGAAAAAATAAACTAACCACCCCAACTACCTAAAATCTTCAGATTTGGCGATAAGATTCCACACACATTCACTGAAATATGCAATGCTTATAAAGGCATAATAGACTGAAACAGCTAAAGAAACCCATCCCTTTCTGTTGAACTCATTTGCATACTTTTTTCCGATCAAACTGCTTAGAAAAGATACGTAAAAAGAACAGACAAAGATTATATCCACAGCGTCAACGATGCTCCTTAGAGTGCAGAAGGAAGTGAAATCAAAATCTTTGAGACAAATCCATGAGAAATCCCATGTATATCCAATCAAACGTGGGTGTTATATTTTACAACGTGAGAAGGAAATCTATCCTTTTTTATGACATTCATCAAACACATTGCAAACATAACTCCCTTTAAGAATATGATGGTGAGAAAAGAAGTGGCAGAACCCATCAAACATTTATAAAAAGCAGTTAGACTCTGCTAGTAAAGACAAGAAGTTAAGAATCTGCTAACCTTCTGGACTAGCTACGTTGGCCATTTTTGGAGCTTCAGTGATCTGATCTATTTTGCATGTCTCTAGAGTTTCAATGAGGACTTGCCCCTAGTCGCTTAAAATGATATTTTCTTTTGGTCAGAGCACAAAGCTTCACCATGTAAAGCATATAAACAAGATGGTTTCAGCAGTTTTTATATTCCCATTTGGGAAAGTCAGAAGACAATTGAAAATGCTTCGAGGAATCTTTCTAGGCATTAAATAATCTAGTATTTTGATTGCGTAGAATTGCATATCAAGTACCAACAGACATTAATCTATGTAGAAGAAAGTTTCACCCCTTAAATATGAATTATCAAATTTATATTCGTTTGAATACATAAAACACCTTTAAAAGAGCTAACATCAATTAGTTAAGATAAAATATAACTTAATCAAATAATTATATATAAAAATAACAGTGACATGATAATTTCCTTTTTAGAGATCAGATGCCAGCAATCTTGTGCCTTGTTATAAGCTTATGATTAGGGTTTTGTCTAGCAGTGTCTTCAAGTCTGAGCTAAAGTTAAGGGAAAATGACATGTATTATCATCCATTAAGGTAACTCAAAGGTCGAAAAAGCTTATATAGTTCCGATGATGACGTAGAAATCCTACACATGGGATCATAAAGTGACGGAAAACATCATCATTAAAAGCGACATATATAAATTTTTAAAATACCCTGTAAACAGAAGAATACTTGACTATAAAATTCCTACACCTGGAAAACTGCAACCACTCTAACCTACATATTGAAGAATTATATCTTACTCCTCATACCCTTAAAACCTAATTTGATATTTAATATTAATCATAAATATAAAATATATTTTATATATTTATTTATTTATTTTAAATTATTCCTATAGATACTTCCTCAATAATAATTAAATAAGAGATGAATTGAGAGAATTAAATAAGATATGGTGTTTTAAAAAAAATATTATATTAATTAATAACTTTATCTAATCAAATTAAATAAATAAATTTTATATTAAGGATTAGAGAAGTACTTTACACTCAAATGTTTCAATCAATATATATAATCATCATTAATATTTTGATGATTTTAATATAGTGAATTCTTTTGTGGGGTTAAGGTTCAATTTTACCTTAAAATTAAGTTTTCCTATATGAATTTAAGGTATCCAAAATTTTTCTATAGATCAATATTGTCTCAAGAATATTAAACAAAGAACAGTGTCACTTTATTCATTAAAAAACTAATATTAACAATTAAAAAAATTAATATTGATAGATAATATTTTTAATTTATAAGAGTGATATTATATAATTTTCAACACTTTCAAGGCAATATTTATTAAAAAAAAAACTTAAACTTCCAAAGTAAAACTACGACTTAATGTGTGTTCTGCAGTATTTAATGTTTAATTGGAGGGGTTGTTGTCAGCATGCGTAGCGGGATGACAATGGAGTTGGAGTTTAAATGTGGTGTTAATTCATGCGCTTCGGCTCTTCGTAACGAAGCGAAAATGACAAACGAGGTCCCTATTAGATTGACAATTATTCTCTCCAGTAGTTCTTTTTATAAGCAATGGTTATTTAAATTACATAAATTAAAATATTGATTAAAATTAATTGATAATAATATATTAAAAATATAATTATCTTTTTAAATATATTTTTATTCATGAAAACAATAGTTAAGAAAAAAAATGAATAAAGAAAGAGATAGGATAAACATGTAATTGATTAGGGATAAAAATAGAAAAAGGCACATTATATTTTTAATCAAACTCAAATTATTATTTATATGTAAAAAAATATTATTTATAAAAAGTATTGGAGAGAGTACAGTTTAGAATCTCAAATTAATTATTAACTAACTAAAACAAAATACTTGTATGATTCGGTTCACACGGTAGCTTAAAAGTGATTACAAAATTATTTTTTTTCCCCAGGCACAGGCTCCACATATGGATCCCATTTACATTTTTTTTTTATTTCCAAAATTTCTTTATTAAAACTTTTTATTTCATCTAAACATTTAATAATAGATAATATCTTAAATATAATTTTTTTAATAAAATAATATATATACACTTAATATAAAAAAATAATCATTATCTCTAATAGAATATAGAAAGATATATACATTTAGTATAAAAAAAAACCATTCATTTAAGAAAATTCCTTTTGATCCCTGGTTAGACGGTGGTTTTTTTCCCTAAACTAGACAACTCAAATTAAAGGTCTATTTAGATAATATTTTAAAAAATAACTTATAAAAAAAATTTTGTAACTTTTAAAAAATAGTTTTTAGAGAAAAGTTTATAAAAAAATAGTTTTAAATAAATAAATATTTAGATAGTTATTTTCAAAAGTATTTCTATTATTGGTAAATTATGAAAAAATACATGGAGAGATAGTGTATAAAGAAAAGAGATATGAGAGAGGGTATAGAAAAGAGAGGAAAGAGGGGAGAAATAGTGTAAGAAAAAGTATAAGAGGGATGAGATAGTATAAGAAAAAGTATAAGTAATATAATAATTAGTTAGTCTATAAACTATTTTACTGTTCCATAAACTACTTTAATTAATTTATCTAAAATTTTAATTTTAAATCATAATTTAGTTTAAAAGCACATTTGAACAAATATAGCTATTTATTTTAAAAAAATTTAAAATTTAAATTTAAAATTTAAATTTTAGTTGTTGTCAAACACAACCTAAGATCAAACGAAAAGTGTATAGAAGCCTAAAATGAGATATTCATAAAATTAAAAATCCCAAAAGGATAAAAAAAATGTATAAAGACTTAAAGTACATATTAAATATATGTCTTTTTTATATTATTGAATTAAAACTATAATATTTGAATTTGTTTACATTTATTTCTTTGCCAACGATATTTTTTTACAGTTTAGTTCAATAAATTTGCACCTTTAAAGAAAATATTTACATTATAATATATTAAAATTTTTATGACAAGCAGCAATTTACACGTTCTTTGATCTATTGGTTAATTTGGGGTTTTGATGAACTCAATTTGTAGAGCTAAAGCCGAAACGTGTGGGCAAGTGAAATCAATTAGGTTTTTGGGCCCTGTTGAGGCCCGATTATTAGATTAACTACCACACCAAACACACGAAATGTCTAAATATACGGTGGCCTAAGATCAGTATTATTTAGAAATAAAGAAGATATCGTTCTATTTTTAGATCATATATAAATTTAATTTCTTTCTAAAAATTTTATAACAAAAAAAAAGTAAAAAAGAAACATCCAAATACAGAGATTTTTGGGGCTTTATCATTTGTTAAGGAAATTTTTTAAAAGAGTTTAGATTCACTCACCAGAGTAGGATAAAGTCTCCTTTTTTTTTAAGTAATACTAATATCAGGCAAGACAAGTCGTCAATTACCCTCAAGCGTTAACATAAATATTTAGGAGTTAGGATGTCTCCCCAAATATCGTGACTGAAATCACAATAAAATAATATTTTTTAAAAATTAAACATGTTTAAAATAGTCTTATATCTCTTTTTTTTTATTAACCTCATTCTTTTAGCAACTGAACTTACGCAAAGAAAAAAAGGATGTTAGTTTTACAAAAAAAAAAAATTATACAAGTTTTACAAAAGGATGTTAGTTTTACAAACTATTTGGTTCAGTGAAATAGTCGCTCTTGCAGGCCCAAAACACGTAGAAATTGTAAGGCACTTGCCCGGTCATTAAACGGTGGTTTAGGGTTCATTGATTCGGTACACAATAAATTTTATTATAATTAAAATATATAAAGATATTCCTATACAATTTTGAAAGAAGTTATAATTAAATAAAAAAGTAGTGATCAATAAATAAATAAAAAATCTACGCTTAATAATACTCTTTTAATTTAAAAATAAAATTTAATTTATAGTATAATTTATATTATAAATTAAATATAATATTTAGTATCAAAAGAGTAACAAATAATATAATAAAATAAAGTCAAGGGTATAAATACAATTTATCACGTTTTAATCCTCAAAGTTTACTCTGAAAAGTAAAATCATGAATCCATCAACAACAATAATATTGAGATAATTAATGCTGACGAAGTTTCAAGTGGCTTTCACAGTGTCTGGAACAAAAAAAAAGATGAAAAATGAGAAGGAATAATTAAAAAGAAAATAGTTATATCTTTGTGTTCATATGGAAATTTGTCTCGCTATCACAAGAGCCAATCAGAATTTCAAACAGTACATAATAGTGCAATTATTTCAATTCATTTAAGAACTCAAGAAAGATCTTATGGGTTTTTACTTTTTTTAAGAATAAAGAAATATTACAGGACATTTATGTGAATATATTTAAAAATATAAAATATTTATGGGTTTTTACCTTTTTTTAAAGTGATTAATTAGTAAAGTTTTTTTTAAATGTATCTAGTATTAAAAATTAAGAATAAATTATTTTCATATATTCTCATATATATTATTTCATATACCTAAAGTGGGATTCTTTCTCACATGGTTAAATGAATTGAGTCAAATGGACCCCCAAAAAGTATTAAATTTGGTATGATTCCTCTTGTTAGTCATAAAAATAGGTTATAATTAAAACAAATTAATCAATCAATTTTTTTAAAAAAAAAAAGTAAGAAAAGGAGATGGCTTGGCATATGGGTCAAAACTTAATTTTTTTTCCTTTCAATAATTTTCATCTTTTTAGATCAAAATGTTAACATTGTACCATGGAATGAGTATTGATTAAAACCATTACCCGGTGCTCTTATGAATTAATGACTTGAGTTAATCGATCTAATCAATAAACTAATTTTCCTAATCAATTTAGTTAAAAAATTTATACAAGTCAATTGCGTTAAATTTTATATTTTTGCTTTTATTGAGTATAAAATAATATTATTTTAAGTTTTAAAAAAATAAAAGAAAAATAACGTTAAGTCATATTTATATTTTAATAATTTTATTTTGTTGGATTCAAGACATGATTTTAAGTAATTGATATCCTATTTTGACCCTTAATATATTATCTAATTATATAGTTAATATTTATCTTAAATATAAGATATATTTTATATATTTATTAATATTTTTTAAAAAATTGTCTCAACTCACAATTTATCAACAATAATTAAATAAGAGAAATAATAAGAGAATTAAAGAATATAAAATTAGTATATTTTTTTAAAAAAAATATGTCATATTAAAATAAATTTAGTTAATTTTTTTAATGAAATAAATTAATTAAATAAAAAAATAGATTTATTATTCTAAATTATGAGGTGAAAAGTGGAGTTATGGGGTGTGAAGTGTGAACAAAAACTTGGGTTAAGAGATTGAGATGGGGTCCACCCATGAGAGCTTCATTCAATTATTGAGATTGTGCTCTTTTCATTGGTACAAATTATTGAGATTGTTGACATGCATGCACTTACTTATCTATGATTTTATTTATTTATTTATTAAGAAAAAAATGGGATTGAAAAATAGTAGGGGCCATTGCATGTTTAAAGAAGGTCAGACTGAGAGGGTCAGTCAGATAAGTACTACTCGTCACCTCATTCCCTTTCTCTTCATAAAGGTTTGGACAATTTTGATGATTGCTTTCTTTTTTTCATTTTTATTTTTTATAGAGAAAAAAATTATTTCCCAGAGATAATATAGGTTCTAGTCCCTTGAATTGTAGTTAACTCTGATTAAGATTTTTTATAAAATTAAAAAATATCAGTTTTTAAAATTATTATTAACTTTGGCCAAAATCCTTATAAAAATGCCATGTTTGTTAGTATGGTAATTACTTATTGTTAATGTGACAATAATATTTGATAATAGTAATGGCGTTAACAACAATTCACGACAATTACTAGTTTCTTAATGTAATATTGCAGGGACTTTAATCTAATTGAAAAAAAAAAACTTGCTTTTCCTATTTATTAATTGCCAATGAAAAATAAGATTTGATAATTGAAAATTAAGAACTCATCATAAATCCGCAGCTAGGATTGGACTGTTCCTATGAGCCTTCTTCATTAGATCATTTTTTTTATATCGATCATAGTATCTAGTGTGGATATCAGTGACTAATCCTCCCACCATATGACTTCTATCTAAAAATGAAAAATGGAAGGAAAAAAAAAGTTACTGCTATTCAGGCTGCGGGCAAAAACAAAAGACAAAAGTGATGGCCATGTATATATCCCAAGGCAAGGAACTAGGAAGCATGGCAGAGAATCGTTGGCGGGATCTCGGGGGGAAGCCAGGCCCAGTACCATTAATGCCCTCCAACTCTCAAAATCCTCACTTGGCCCCATCCTTCTTCCATTTTATTTTTTTTACTCAATTTAAGGTCCCTCTCAATTCAATCTCTTTTCGAAAATTCGTATAAAAAGAAAAAGGAAAAAATTCCCTCATTTTGCTCTTTTGTTATTATTATTACTATTATTATTATGATATTAAAACATAACCTATATTAATTCAGCAAACTAATAAACTAGCCTTTTAATTATTTTAGTTAAGAGTTTTAGGTAGGGTCAATCACGTTAGTTTTTTTTTTACCCTTTTTATTAAACTTAAAATAATATCATTTTGAGTAAAGAAAATAAATTCAATTATATTTGTAGATAAATAACTCTATTTTATTGAATTATATATGACTTATATACAAATATTCTATTTGTTCATAGATTAATATATTTTTATTTAAATATTATTATTTTTACAATTATATATAAATATTTTTATATTTTTTAATTAAAATATATTGTTTTAATTGTAATTAGGTTGACCCCTTATTTAACTACAATTGGATCTTATATTCTTAAAGACTTAAACCATTTATCCTCATCTGTTGAATAACCGTTATGATTTCTAATACCTTTATTATTATCAACCACTTGTATTTATCAATGACTTGTCATAATTCAACTCAATGTTTTTTTTTTTTTTGCAAGATATAGACCCAAAAATCTAATATTTAACATATATGATTTCTTAAAAGAATTCTGTGACCTGAAAACTTCTGCCAGCTTGGCTCCAAAAAGAACAAGCAAACACAGTCTAGTGAGATTGTGATTGTCCCGTTATCTAAATACTCTTTTTTCTTGAAAAACACAACAAGATAACAAAATAGAGTATAGAAAGAAGGAAAAATGGTATTTATTTTGACTTTAAGCAATTTTTTGTTCAAAAGGTGAAATTCTTCTTTCAATGGACACCGTTTCTTTCCCACACACACTTTTGTTTAATATTTATTAAAATTAATAATATGATAATAACAAATTTTATTTTATTAACTAGAGTAAAATACAATAAATTTCATGATATTATTGCGCTACATTAACAATTAAATCTATAAATAGATTATTAATTAAAAAATCTTATTCAATTATTTATTTAGCTTTTTCTTCAGTTTTTTTTCTCCCTTTTCAAATGACACTATATTATCTCATTTACCTTTTACACTAACGCATTTAATAGTTTTCTTTCTATTTTCTTTGTATATATATGAACTACTTTAAACAATTTTTTATTATTTTCTTTAATAATACTATGTTTACTCATTATTTTATATGATCGTTTTGAATTTCATATTTTCTTTTTTTTTTTGTTTAATTAAGGATGTCCCCAAATTATTTTAGGAATAAGACTAATCTTTTTTAAAATTTAAAATGCAATTTTTTTTTATCTCTCATAACAAATATACTTTCTTATATTTAAATATATTTTATCTTTCTTATAACCTGAGGTCATTTATCCATCAACCAATAACTTGTTGATGAATTTCATCTTCTCTTATACAATCATAGGCATTCCAACATCCTTATCCTCATGCCCAATATGTTTAAAGGCTAATATTTATTACTATATAATATTGTTAGTCTTATAATAATATAGTAAAATTTTATTTTAAATATGTTAGGTACTTTCTCATTACATGTAATTCTAATAACCTTTTTCTACTTAAACCAACTTAGCTTATATTTTATGTATAATATTTCCATCAATTTTATTGATTTCTTGTATATAATTGATCCCATCACCATTCCCATAGAATTAAGAATGAATACTTTAATAGCGACTTTTAAGTTAAAATTTTCACTTAAACTTCAACGGAAACAGTTGATATTGAATTATTGATAGATACTACCAATTTGAAAAATATTAAATATTGGTATTTGTTTAAAAATGAAATGCATGGGTGGCACATTGAATTAATTAATTAATTTATAATTCATAGCCAAAGTCTTCAGAAACCTCACTTACCAGGAAGATTCATACCTGTTTGGGAACAGTATTTTGAGAGACGAGTGGCTGATATTGTTGAAAATTAAACGATGGAATTTGTCTTTTATGAGTGATTCCGATTGTTTAATAAAAAAATAATTAATAATATATGAGTAATTCAGAAAACTGAACTTTAATTGGACATGCATATGCACGATAAGGCATGACATACCTTTTATTTAAGGCAAATTATCTAAATTTTGGCTTCATCATCACAATGTTGGTGCTCGCAGTATAGACACTCCTCCTCGATCTTTTGAGATGTGTGCAAGTTGTTTTATATTATATATTTTAATTAATTTTTTGGCATGATTATATGATTATGATAGTATATCTTAAGGCTAAAATACATAAAAAAAATTTAAATTTTAGATCAATTGTACATAACTTTATTAACTTTTAAAATTTTAAATTATAGATTTCAATATTTTATATTTTGATTATGAAAACCGTATCGTTAAAGTTAATAGTTTTTACCATGCCATAATTTTTATATTTTTTAATTATATATAATTTTATTTTTAAAAAAATAATATTTAGCACTTGACATATAAGTTTATTTTTTTAAAATATTTAAATCAATTAATATTTAAATAACACTTGAAACTTGACATGTACTTTAAAGTATTTAAAAAATATAAAATATTTAAAAAATATTTAATATATTTATTTAATCATGTTTAAATAAAAATATAAAATTTTTAAAATTACATATGTAAATTGCCAAGTGTTACTTTTTAAATGACATGGTATATGATAAAAAAATATAAAAATTATAATAGGATAAAAATTGTAAATTTTATCAGCAATAATTTATTAATCAAAACATGAAATATTATAGTATTTAATTTAAACTTTTAAAAGTTATAAAATTTATGTGTAATTGACACAAAATTTAAGAGAATTTTGTGTATTTAGATTATATCTTAATTTTAATATGCATGCATAAGTCTCTAATTTTGCTATATATAATTAATTAATGGTCAGATTAACCCCTCATTCTATATTTAAATACGGAGACAAATCAAACATAGTTTGTTGTATTTTTAATAGGGAAAATGTAAAGTACTTAAAATCAAACTAATCAATAAATTAATAGAGACAATAGTTTAATAATTAGTAGTTTAAACCGGGGTCAAACTAATCATTTGAAATATTATAATTTAATTACATAAATAAAATATTAATATATAACTCTAAAAATAAAAATATTTAAATAAAAATATATTAAGTCACGAGTAAGTAAAATATTTATACGTAAATCATATAACCTAACAAAAGAAGTTAATAAAACATAAATATAATATATTATTATTTTTGTCCATTTTTTAAGCTATAAACAATGCTATTTAGGCTCGATAATAATAAGAAAATATAAAAATTTAATTTAATTAATTGATCTAAAATTTTTAACTAAATTAATTAGATAACTAATTTATCAGTTCACTTATTTGACTTCATAAATTGAATTGAGTTTTGGTGATGACAATTATAATTATAAAAAAAAAATATGTTACTTCATCTCTATATTTTTATGGCATTAGTTTTTACTATTCATGACACTCCAATTCTATTCCAAAATAACAGATAAATAACAGGACATTTAGCTTAAAATGAAAGTATGGGTTAAAACAAGAGGGTGAAATACTTAACACGTAAGCTATATACGTGATTGTCGTACATACAGGGTTCCATGGTGAAATACTTAACACGTAAGCTAAATACGTGATTGTCGTACATACCAGGGTTCCTAAACGTGGGCTTCGGGGGAAGAAAACGACGTCGGTTGGTGTCTGATCGATGACGTGAGGATGGGGGTGTTAGTGGACGCACAGACGGGGAAAAGTACGCTAATAGTAAATGGGAATACGTGCGTGTTTTGTTTGTAATAAATATAGTTTTATAAAAAAAATTATTTTTTTAAATAAATAAATATATTTATTTTAAACAAATTTATACAAAATTATAATTTTAAATAAATTATTAAAAATAACTTATAAGATAATAATACAATATATAAGTTACTTAATTATTATTTTATTTTTAATTTTTTTTAAATCTTTTATACTCATCAACGGTTTAAAAAAAGTGAGGACAAGGCCGTGTGAGTGACGGTTTTTATGTGGGGCCCACGTAGAGGTAGTTGTTACAAGTTAGTAGGTATAGACCAGAGAATCGTTGGCCAAAGGGAAGAATGTAATTATGTCACGACTAAAATGTTATTTATAAAAAAAAAAAAAAGCTCGCAACATAACAAGGAAGCAGGAAGCACGAAACAGAGTAATTTCGGAACATGTCATTATATAATATTATTTTTAATTTTAATTATAAAAATTAATTAAATTAATTATGATTAAATATATATTTATATTATATATATTTTAATATATTTAAATTAATTAATTATCTCTTATATTAATTATAATTAATTAATTAATTTAATTTATTAAATTTATTTAAAATAATTAACTAACTCTTATAATTAAAAATGAGGGATATTATTTATTATTATAAGATTTTTTTAATAATTATATTTATTATTATTTTTAAAACATGTTCATTATTCTGTTATCATGATTCTATATTATCTCATATTTTTAATATAAAATTTTAAATATATTAATTTATTTTATATATAATATTTATTTTAAATTAATATACTTAACTTATAATCTAATTATCTACTATTATATATCAATATTTTAAAAAATATATATTATATTTGTTATAATTAATTTAATTTATTTAAATTAATAAATTAAATTTTATAATAAGAATTAAATAGAAACTACTAAATAGCAAAGAGGTGCCATTTAGAGTATCTATAGATCTAAATTCTTGAATTGGGGAATCACGCGGTCTCGTTCAACCCCATTTGCAAAACCCCACCTCCCTCTTTTCCTATTTACGATAAAAATATTATTTTATAATTAAATAGTTTTTTACTTAATTCCTTAATTTAATTGCAGACTATTCACGTACACACCATAAAGTTAAATGTGCTTTAGGAACATTATATAGTTTTTTTTTTAAGAAACATAATTAGAATGTAAAACGGCACACACTTTAATTTGAAATATTAAGTTATTGTTTTAGAGAAAATTGTTTGAAAAAAAGCATTGCAAAATCTATTATTAAAACTATATAAAGACTTATATCTTTAAGAGAGTATAATTTTTTAATAATATTTAAAATATCTTTAGTTATATATAAATATATTATATTTTATATATAACTAAAAATAGTTATATTTATTGAGATAATTTGTTTTTGACTTTTTAAACAAATTTTATATATATTTGAGTAATAAATTTTATAATAAGAACTAATTATTCACTGATAAATTAATATTTAAAATTTTATTAAAAAAATATTTATATTTAATATTTAATAATATTTTAAATATAATTATTTTAGTAGAGGAATCAGGCCCTATAAAAAACAATACAAGGCATGTGGGTTCCACACTGGTTTGTTTCAAGATAATCAGACCGTTAACGTTTTTCAATGACACAAGATCCAAAGGCTAGGACTTGAAATGTGGTTGGAGTTGGAAAAGGAAAAACGGGAACTTGAGAAGATGAAGGACTTGGATCAATTCTAAATATTTCCCCATTTCCAAAATAATTTATTTATTCGTTTGATTTGAATGCTCAAAATCAAAAGAGACATATGCTAAATCAAGAGCATAAATTCTCTTGCAAAAGAAAAAATGAAAAAAAAAACAATGAAGCGAAAGGGAAAAAAATTAAAGTTTTATCACTTTTATTGTCCGTAATTTTTTTGTGAGCATTTCATGAGATCAAATTTTAAACTTAAGAAATATATTTTTTGTTTAAGAATAAAAAAAAGCTAAAAGTAATACGCTTAATGGCATTATGGGGATAATATGAAGAGAGGGGGGTTATTTTAGGCAGAGGGACTGTAGAGGACAATAAGTAATAGTGGTACTACCAGATTGACTTGACTCTGACTGACTAGGCTGGGTCTTCAATGTACTATGCCTTCCAATCCTGTTGTGTTTACCATTTTCACATTTCGCGGTTTCTACAAGTTTTTGTTTTTTTACCAAATTTTTAATTAATTAATTAATTAATCTTATGATTCTCACATTTACTAATCTCAATGAAATTTATTTCCCACGCACTGCCATTTAAGACGTTGCATGTTTCGTACAATATCTTTTCTCGGAAGTTGAACTTACAATATACGCGTACCAAGTTTGATCTGAATTTTGATAACCTGAAACTTTTAACTGGCAGCAAGGATTGTCGTTTAAAACCAAAAAGCAGCCCTCCGTCGTACACTTACAAATTGAAAAAACAAAAACAAATATTAGTAAAATTTAATATTATAAAAAAAAAACTGCTAAAAACTTCTTTATTAAACTTTTTATTATTCATCAAGGTCGTATAACTCAGTTGGTTAGAGCATTATTAGTCTTATGAGTAGAACGTAGCAGGTTCGAACCCTGTCAGGACCACTTTTTTCAGTAATTTCAAGGGGGTTTTTGGATAATTTTCCTATCAGTAATTTCAAGGGAGTTTTTGGATAATTTTCCTATTTTTTTTTGAAATATTTATTTTATTTTATTAATAATTCAGTAAATATCACACTTATCTCGTTACACAGGTAAATATTTAGTCCAAAAAAATGGGCATTAGTTTTTTGAAATCGTCATCAAGTTATATTCTTAATTCATTTTTTGGCATCTTATTAAACATTTCATGTGCATTCACAGTACACATAATAGAATAATACCTAAAAGTTGCTTCTTTCTCTGGTGTATCTGATCAAGCCCTTTGCATGGAAAAGTGAAGGATTTCACATTTCACCATGGAGAAGATACGGAGACATGCGTTACCAACAAAGGAGTAAAGATTTCAAAAATCATTATGAAAAAATAATACCTAAAAGATGCTTATTTATCTATCTGGTGTATCTAATCTTCGTTGTCGCTACCTCTAATCTCCTCAAATGTACCTCTGCCACCCCTTCCAATGAAAACTCGGTCGACGGTTGCCGCTTTCGGTCACTCTCCTCTCTCACTCATCTTCTCCATCGCCAAGTTTGCTTTTGCTCTTCACATATAAGCTTCGTCTGCCATTTCTTTTCAGGTTTTGGATTATTTTTGTTCTGGTGTTCTCTTTTTTTTATTACGGGGAATTTGGACATTTCTCCTCAAACTTATTGACATGGGAAGACCTAAACTTTGAGGTCTCCTACCTACCAATGAATTTGGTACCCCCCCCCCTCCCTCTCTCCAAACTTTGAGGTCCTACTTACCCAATTAATTTGTCAAAATGGTGTAATTTTAACCCCCCTCCCAAAAAAACTTAACATTTAGTACTTGTATGATTCGCTGTAGTCCAAAACTTGTGTGTGCCTCACCATTTTCCCACTGTTGATATTGCTTTCAGTGAAGCTTGTGCTTCACTTGAATGTTTAATTTGGGTCAATTTGGTGGTCCTTGCCCTTGCGTTTGTTTCGCTTCACAGTGCAATCTCCATTATTTCTTTCATTCTCTGCCATGGTGGTTGGTTCCCAGATTATGCAACTCACGGTACAGCAAACTTCAAAATACGGCTAGCATTTACGCCGCAAACCTTGATTTTCCTGCAAATTTACAAACCGCGACAATAAAAATAGTGATGACAAGATGTTTTTCACTCTTTAGTCTCTTCCATTTCGGAAATTTCTTCCTTCAAATCTCTTATCAGCATCTTCGTTTTCTTGCGTTTTGGCTCAAAGATTGACTATCTGAAACACATCAATCATTCATTTCCAGTTCGGTTCTCTGTTTTTCAATTTTGGAGGTGTTTTAGGTTGGCATGGGCGGTTCTTCGCTGGAAATGCTAATGTGCTGATGATAATAGATTAATAATTATAAGCTGAAGAAAAGATCTACATTATTATATTCTCTGATTCTTTTTGCTTTGTATTCAACTGTCTATGAGGAATGGCAGACAAGAAAGAAAAAGAAAGGTTTGGATCTTACTCCGCTCCTTTTCTTTCTTGTTTTCTAGTCGCCAATGATGTTCTTGATCTTCCAAAGCAGCGAAATGGCGGCTGCAAGTGAATTTAATTATATTCTTGTTTATAAATATGCGTCACATTTTGGTGGTGCATTTTGTTCAGACGCTACGTGTCATTTTGCATTTTTTTTTTAATCGGCGGTTTTTGGACTGTGCAGGAGATTAAACCTAATGCTTAACGTTCATTGACCAGGAAAGCTAAACAACCTCTTCCTCTTGTCATATGGCTGGTGAATTGATTGATTTCTGTCTAATATAGAAGATGATGTGGTGCTATTTCTGAATCGGAATCTTCGTTAGAGATTTCCTCCAGTGTTATCGAATGTAGAGCCAACTAGTTGGATCCAAATCACTCCCTGCTTTAACTTTTTGAAGCTCTTGCTTTTCGCATTAATTTGACTTGAGAATTTGAAGAAGGCACAAAAGCATTGCGAGTGACGTAGACTGGGGGGTCTCCATTCTCCTTTGGTTTTGTACCGTTAAACAGTGCTTTGAATCTTCTTGAATTTCAGAGTTTGAAAAATATATTGCAATATAAGCTTGGGGGACTGTAACGTCTTGCTTTCTGAGCCGAAAAAGGTAACTTATTCTTCACGGATTTGAATCATTCGACACTATTTGAACAAGTACTGAAGGATCCCTCTTGTTGGTGAGAGTAAAAGCAAGCTTCTAAGAAAATTGAAGAGGGATTACTTGCTATTGAGGAACAACAAGTCTGAAATTAGTTAAATGGGCGTTATCTCTTACAACGGTTAGTGTGTTATTTCTGAATGGAATGTTAGCGAGTTGGTGGTAATATAAAACTGTTCCTCAGTTTCTTCTTATTCTTTGACTTTTGAGTGTATAGGAACGAAGAACAAACGGTGTTTGATGGTTACTGAGACTTGAGATTTACTCCCGTGGAAGTAGGCGGTTGTTTTGGAATCCTCAATGCCGATGAGTCGAGAACAAGAGAAGCGAGGGAAGCAGGAAAAAGGCTCCGATGCTGCTGAGAAGGTTATTGTTGCTGTTAAGGCATCAAAGGAAATTCCAAAGACTGCTCTCGTTTGGTCTTTAACTCATGTTGTTCAACCTGGGGATTGCATTACCCTACTAGTAGTTGTTCCTTCACAAAGTTCAGGTAATCTCTCTTTCGCCTTCATTTTGTTGAATTATTTATTGTATGTTGAGAAATGATTTGTTTCTCCTCCTCCTCCTCCTCTTTCTTTTTCTGGTTCTTTGAGAGGAAGCATGCTAACGCCCAGCAAATGGTGCTTGAAGTATATAACTGACAATTACTGCACAACTATTCAGGAAGAAGATTATGGGGTTTTCCGAGATTTGCTGGTGACTGTGCCAGTGGCCACAAGAAGGCTGCTTCAGGAACAACCTCAGAGCAGAAGTGTGATATTATCACCGATTCTTGCTCCCAGATGATCGTTCAGCTTCATGACGTCTATGACCCACATAAGGTTAGTATATAGCCCTAATATTAGAAAGGCTAATGCATAATTGCAAATTGATTCTTGATGTTGTATCCTTGTTCCAATCGTTTTCAACAGATAAATGTCAAGATTAAAATTGTTTCTGGATCACCTTGTGGAGCGGTTCCTGCAGAGGCCAAGAAAACCCATGTCAGTTGGGTCGTATTAGACAAGTAATAGTCTATCTTATCTTTTTAACGTACAAAGGCATGTTATTTTAACTATGGAACTTCAATGATGAAATCTTATTTTGTTGTTGCTTCCATTGCAGACATCTCAAAAATGAAGAAAAACGGTGCATGGAAGAGCTGCAATGCAATATTGTGGTTATGAAGCATTCCCAACCAAAAGTACTCCGCTTGAATTTGGTTGGCTCGCGCAAAAAGAATCCTGAAGAAGCAGGCCAAGTACTTTCTGGGAAAGATGAGATGCATGGAAAGCAAACCAAAAAGAAGAATGATCGTTTGAATTTCATTAAAGGACCAGTTGTGACTCCAACTAGCAGCCCAGAGTTGGGGACACCATTTACGGCAACTGAAGCAGGTACTTCATCAGTTTCAAGCTCCGACTTAGGAACATCACCACATGTCATCCCAGAGACAAATGGTGAGTTGAAGAAAGATGAAACAATCAAGGAAAAGCAAGAACTCGATGATACTAATTCAGACACAGAGAGTGAAAATCTGTCCACATCCTCAGCAAGTCTGAGATTCCGGCCATGGATCACAGAATTACTTCGACATCAACAATCATCTCAGCGCACAGAAGGAAGACCAGATAGACACTATGATAAGCCTCATACATCTACAGCCAGAGCTTTGCTAGAAAAGTTCTCGAAGCTTGATAGAGAAGCTGGAATTGATATCTCAGCCAGATGGACAACTGAGTTGGATTTCAGTGGAAATGTGAGAGAAACAATAGCATTAACCAGAAATGCCCCTCCTGGACCCCCTCCATTATGTTCAATATGTCAACACAAGGCACCTGTTTTTGGAAAGCCTCCAAAGTGGTTTAGCTATGATGAGTTGGAGCTTGCAACCGGCGGATTTTCACAAGCCAATTTCTTGGCAGAAGGAGGATTTGGATCTGTACATAGAGGGATTCTTCCAGATGGACAAGTCATTGCCGTCAAGCAACATAAATTGGCCAGTTCTCAGGGTGATCTCGAATTTTGCTCGGAGGTTGAAGTCCTGAGCTGTGCTCAGCATCGAAATGTTGTGATGCTAATTGGGTTCTGTATAGAGGATAAGAGAAGGCTGCTGGTTTATGAGTATATATGCAATGGATCACTAGATTCTCATTTATATGGTAATTTCTTATGCTTTCAGATGGATCTTAGGTGCATGTGTCACTTAAAAGTTGTGTTGTTATGTTCTTAAAAGTTGAAACCATTCAATCCATCAGCCTTGTTAGGCCTTGGATGACTTAGGATTTTTCTTGTTCTTAAAAGATACAATCATGCTGAATATGTAGATATCATGATCTTAGGTTGAACACAAAAGTTATAAAGTTGTCGTTTTTTGATATTTCAGGACGACAGCAAAATCCATTAGAATGGTCAGCAAGACAGAAAATTGCAGTTGGAGCTGCCCGGGGGTTGCGATATCTCCATGAAGAGTGTAGAGTTGGTTGCATTATCCACCGTGATATGCGGCCAAACAACATCCTCATCACCCATGATTTTGAACCACTGGTAGAGTATATATTACCACCATTTACATTTCGTCTTGTATCTTACAAAAGAAAGTCATCATAACTAGTATTTTTCATCCCTGACTAAAGTTCTTTTTCTTGTAAATTCTTCATTTATCAGACAGTTTTAGAATTTTTAATACGTCAGGAAGTCACTATAAAACAAATAGCATGGGATTTCAGTGTTTCTTATCCATTGTGTGCCTTGATGTATAAATCCAAACATGATTGTTCTGTGATGAATTCTAATAGGTTGGTGATTTTGGACTGGCGAGGTGGCAGCCTGACGGAGAGACAGGTGTTGAAACTAGAGTAATTGGAACATTTGGGTAAGTGTTGCTTTTCATGCTTAATTAGTTTGATGTTCTTGTCTGTGCTATATAAGCATTCAAGCTCTATTTTGACTATGTAGGTATTTGGCTCCAGAATATGCTCAAAGTGGACAAATTACTGAAAAAGCTGATGTTTATTCCTTTGGAGTTGTATTAGTGGAACTTGTTACAGGAAGAAAAGCTGTGGATCTCACTCGACCCAAGGGACAGCAGTGTCTCACTGAGTGGGTAAGTTATAGGATACTGGGATAATATTATAACCTCTTTAACTGTTTTATATGGACATCAAGCAAGATCTTAAGTTTTTTTTTTTTTTTTGAGTTCGTCTTAGGCACGCCCACTGTTGGAAGAATATGCCATAGAGGAACTGATTGATCCAATGCTGGAAAATCGCTATTCAAGAAATGAGGTCAATTGCATGCTGCATGTTGCATCATTATGCATTCGCCGAGATCCTCATTGTAGACCGCGTATGTCACAGGTAAAAAGATTTTTTTACAAGATCTATTTTTCGGACTTGGATTCAAAATTTACATTTATGCAATCCACCGTCTCTGAGTTGATATAATCTATCTTACCACTTTCTACTCCCAAAATTGACCCACCATATGATGACGACAAGGCCACTAGAATCTGATGGGGAATCAGAACTGTGTGTGTTATTAGATCAACTAAGGCAATTATTCTCAAGTTAAATGCGCTTTCATGGGAAACACTTGTGTGCTCACATTGGCATGCTTTTGCTTCTCTGTTCTAGGTTCTCCGAATACTGGAGGGTGACATGGTGATGGAAACAAATTACATTTCACATTCCGGCTACGATGTGGGAAACCGTAGCGGTCGAATCTGGGCAGGGCAGCAGCATTGTAGTGGTCCATTGGTAGAAGAGTCGCTGGAATCGTTCAGTGGGAAGTTGTCACTTGAGAAATACAAGACCTCCTCCCTTTGGAAAAGGGACAAGGTTAGAAGGACTGCACGTGAAGATATGTAAAGTGGTTTTCCCTACTTCTCACATTGAGGGTGGCCTCTTTATCTCGATAGGCCCCACTCTTACGTAGCTATCTTGCTGTTTTATATGGATTGCCATCTAATTTTTGCATCTGTATAGTAGAGGAAATCAAAGTAGGATAGATTTATAAATCTTTTCCTTTTTTTTTCTAATTCTTTCATGAAATTTAGCTTGTGTGCCTAAATGGTCTTGATCAAGACCTGACTATTGAAATCTACTTATGGTCTTGAAATGTCCAAATAGCTTCTTGTCATGAGCTCCAACTCTGTGTTGTGTGTGTGTGTGGAGTCAATGTATGTTTATGTTGGTACCGAGAAGAAAACAAAAGAGGAGCTGGGACATGTCATCTGAGTTAGCAGACAAAGAGACAATGATAATGTGAAAATCACAGCTATCCATAAGAGCTTTAATGAAGAGCGTGAAATCCAGAGATGTCACTTTTGGAGATGCAGCTTTTGAAACATGTAATAAAACAAAATCTTGGTTGGCTGATGATGACAAGCCTGAGTAAGGTTTCTGAGTTAGTGGGATTAACAGATATGCCACATACGTCATCTCTGTGCCTTAACCGGAACATGTGTTCTAAGGAACCAACCCTACACGGCATTCTGCAGTACTTCTCATTATTTTTTACTTTTACTACTTATATAGACTTTACGAAAAATATATTTATCTGAATCTCCAACTCCCGAATGTTGCCTCTTTATCTCTTTTTGGGATTAAAAACTCAAAATCAAATTTACTGTTCTTTTAAGTAAATTTTCTCTCCTCCAAGAGTTTTAGGCTCAAATAGCAACCCACACCCCCTTAAATGGGAGAGGTTGAGATCAAAACCCTAAGTACATATGTGGTGTGTGTGTACATGTGTTAAATTAGTATCGACCTGTTATTATTTTTTGTATTATAATTTATCATTATCTATTGTTTACTTATAAATTTTTTTGATAATTAGATTTTTCTCATTGGAATGTTATAGTGATCTTCTCTTCATCTTATACCCACATATTTGCATTCAGCCACTAATATGTGTATTTTTACGACGTGAGAATTAGTTTCGCCTCAACAACCCTCAGGAACCCAAAATACACTTTTTATTACCAAAAAAGAATGTCATCACTGATTTTATAGAATATGTCACTTGTCATGATTCTTACTAATTTATTGCCATCAATATTTCGTAAAAAATAAAATTCCAAAGAATAAATTTAAAACAGCAATTCTCAAAAATTATAATTTATACTAAATACTACTATTTTGATCTTTAAAATGTATATCATATTTAACTAATTTAATTAGATAAAAGAAATTAATTTAGTTAATATAAAGTATTTTTTCTAAAACGTTCGAATCATTTGTGTTAACTCTTTTTTCTCCTTCTCTTATTTAATTATTATTGAAAAAATTTCAATAAAAGTCATATAAGAAAAAAATTGATAAATATAAAGAAAAAAATCTTATATTTAAAACTAAAATTAACTCTTCAATTAAGTATAATATTAATTATGGAGGAGTACTAAATAGTGTGCCTATTATTATAACTGAAATTGTATTTCAAGAACATCTATAGCAATACATTTCAGACAAGATGTTTCTTCATTAATTAGTTGGTCACTAATCATTCTTCAGTTACATCCACCCAAAAATATTTCAGGCATATACACTTCTTCAAACTTTACATAGCTCCGCCAAGAATCTCAAATGTAAGAAACAAGACAGTGGACTCAATGATGACCTTTTTCAACAAACTATAATAATTAAAAAAAAGGGGGAAAAACTTGCTCCCTGATCGCCTAACGTTTCCTCATTTTGGATCTTGCATATCTAGAAAGCAAACAGAGGAAGAAGAAATGAGGGAAGGGTCAGAAAGAAATGAAATCTCAATAAAGCAAAATAAAAAATTGTTTGGAAATGTAAGATTAGAAGATGATACTCTATGTGCATGCCCCCCCGATCTGATGATAACAACGAACTTCCCTGAAGTTCCTCCATGACCTTAGTAGCTTGCTCAATTTCCTGTTCAGAAGATGATCATCTATAACACTAGTATTTGGGAAGAGAGATCATAGTCAATGTCAAAGGTTCTAATTTATTTCGTTTCATTTTCATAAAGGTCAGCTTCTATTTTGAATCTAAGCTGACCTTCATGAAAAAATTCAGAGACAAATCAAACAAACAAAAGTTATTATATAGTGAATATTTTAAAGATGGAGGGCAACATTTTCACATAGCTCAGCACCACAAGTCTGCAAGTGCCTTGTGCACTTTAACATTTTGGACCCTTCCGAGCTACATCAACTGGAACCTATTAGCTGATTGTTATCAATGTTCAACGGTAGGAATAAGCATATTCTTAAATCCTGATTAATAGTCAGTTGTGAAAATACAAGTATCAATTAAGTATCCAGATTCCAGGTCCATTTTTTCTCCCAAACTGAAACTGGCAAAATAAATAGATTTATTTTTCCAGAAATGTTTTAAACTGATGTCATGACTCAACTTCAGAGAACATTGTCATTGTTAATGTTATGTTATACCATCAGTTCCAACTTAAAGTAGAGAATCACACAGGTCATGTCTGTCCCAAATGAAAATAATTATGTCACTCCCCACCTCTCCTTCACAAGTTTACATAATATTACAAAATAGCCTACTAAATAAAAGATTCCTGTATTTTCCTGAAAAAACTAATAGTTACCTCAAAATCAGCAAAAGCAACTGGCATTCCTCCTCTAGAACGCATTTTGACCATGTTGAATCCAGGATACCTGGAACATTGGATAGATGGCATTGAGTTTTTCAAACACAAATCAAGTAGATAAATGATTAACATTGAAGCAGGATCCAGTAGATCCATTTTAATAACAATGACAGAGAAGTCTCCCCCTAATAAAAAGTCAAATAAGAGAGAAGCAGCATCTCACACAGAAAAAGCTTGCTTCAATTCACTTTCAGTGCAGTTTGGACCTAGATTTGCAATGAAAAGAGTGGAACATGGCCCTCCATCGGCACACTTTTCTTGCTGCTCCTGTGGATCCCAAGTCAAAAAGATTCAGAAAGTCCTCCTCTAAGAGGAGAAACATCTTTTGCTACATACAAATTTTCGTCCGGTATATATTTATGCCCAGGTTGAAACACAGAAAGTATGAATTCTATTTCTATGCGCTCATTTTCCAGATGCAGAGACATGGGATGCGTCGCACAAATCTATATTCAGTAGGAAGGTGAGGCCCACTGTACTGCTGGTTTTCACTTACATTAACATGTGCAGCATCATCTGAATTAACTGCAGTCTCACCACTGCACACGAGCAGAGAAGATAAAAGATTTAGTGATCCGCAGCCAACAACTATAGCCATCTTATCTTAATGCTAATAAGTTGTGAAACTAAAATTTGGAGCTTTGATGGTGAAAAAATCAGAATTGATTATTCTCCCAACCTTTTCATTGATGTAACATCACCATGGTTGCTGTGATTCCCAAGTGGTTCTTCAGATTCACCATCACCTGCATAAACAGGAAATGCAAAAATGTGAAGTTAGATGCAAGAGCATCACCTACCGTAAATTGAATTGAGAAAAAAACATAAAGTAATCTATTGAAGCTCTAGGCGGATTGCAAAATAATCATTCCATCAAACAGGAGCGAGCTAGATGATAGCCATTCAAAATATAAGATATCTACTTTGCCTTGAATTTATATTTAATGCAGTTTTACCATCATCACTTGATGACGCCTGGGCATCAGCCTCCCCTTTAGATCTTTTATCAATAACAGCATAGGCTCCACCACCTGTGCAATGAAAAAGTTGGATAGCCATTGGGGAAAAGTAGTTAAAGAAGTTGAATTTCTCCATAATTCATCAAATAAGAACATATTCATAAAACAAGAGAATTGGTAAAATTTTGAAACGAGCATGTATCTAGATGTGCATTTTAGTTTGATAAAATTGATTATTTCAGTCATCTTCCAAAAATATATACCTGGTTTACGCTTTCTCCTTGAGTTTGACCTAGCCAGCTCGATATGTAGAACAGACCCAGCTTGAGGGTCAAATTTGATACCCTAATAATCATCAACAAACTAGGAAATTAGATGTTAGAACAAATTCCAAAGATTCTAAATTCTTATCAATAAAAGTTAATCCTTTTTTCCTAGTTTCTATATGATAGGTTCTGATCCCTATCTAGAATAAATAGCTGTGGAAAAACTTAGATCACTCTCCAATCTCAATTCCTTAGTGAGGATCTCACCAGAAGTGTAGAAGGAGCCCAGAGAATCTCGAAATGAGTAAAAGAACTTAATTATTCTGTGTCCCTGGCTGAAACTGGCCAAGGCAATATATAGGAAAATACATCAACAGAATTGAAAACGGTTCCCTACATTTCCTCGGGAAATAATAACAGGTTGCTAAAATCATGGGATCGCAACTGCTTCCTATGATTGTGCCTATTTATTTAAATAAATAAAGCTGGAATTAAATAAATGATAAACTGAATTCAGAAATAAGTTAAGTAATGTGCTTCTTCTTGCTCTTGCGCCTTGAGTAAGTGAGTATTGTCTGGTTCTTTTCTGGATTCGTATCATTACTCCCTCCCTGGAAAACCGACTTGTCCCCAAGTCGAAAATCTGGAAATTGCTGCTGCACCCAGTCATACTCCTCCCAACTTGCTTCTTCTAGGGGCCGTGCTTTCCACTGTATTAAGACTTCCATCTTATCACCCTGCCAACGTTTGGACAGAATTTTATCGGGCTCCAAAATGAGTTCAAAATCAGCAGAGAGGGGTAACTCTGCCAGGGGGTTTGTCGGAGGTTGACCGTGGGCTGGGCGCAAGAGAGAAACATGAAAGACGGGATGGATCCTTGCTGAAGAGGGTAATTGGAGCTCATAAGCAACGGCACCAATTTTGCGTATGATAGTATAAGGCCCAAAATAGCGAGGGGAAAGCTTCACAAACTTCTGGTTGGTCAACGAGCGCTGGCGGAAGGGCTGAAGACGTAAAAAGACCGCATCTCCTACGTTAAAAGTCACCTCTCGACGGTGTTGGTTGGCCTGTGCCGTCATGCGTTGCTGGGCTTTAGTTAAGTTGTCCTTCAGCAACTGGAGAATGTTATCCCTTTGTGTCAGTTGTTCGGCTAATTCTGCCAGTTGAGTTTCACCTGGTATAAATGGGTGTAACATCGGAGGATCTCGCCCATAAACTGCTTTAAAGGGGGTAGTTCCCGTAGAGGAATGGAAACTGGTATTAAAGGCATATTCCGCCCAACAAAGATACTTACTCCATGCTTTAGGTTGGTCGTGTGCGAAGCATCGTAGATACGCCTCAAGGCAACGATTGACTACCTCCGTCTGTCCGTCAGTTTGTGGGTGATAGGCGGTGCTCATTTGCAATTTTGTCTGGCTGAGTTTGAACAATTCCTGCCAGAATGCACTCAAAAACAGGGGGTCTCTATCAGAGATGATGGTTTTAGGTATGCCATGTAAGCGAACAACCTCTTCACAAAACTTGAGGGCTACTGATTTTGCAGTATACGGGTGGCACAATGGTATAAAGTGACAATACTTACTTAGACGATCTACTACCACGAAGATGGAATCAAAATGGTGAGACTTTGGTAGGCCCACAATAAAGTCCAATGAGATATCCTCCCAAATCTGTTGTGGTATAGGTAGAGGCTGTAGCAATCCTCCTGGAGATAAGGTCTCGTACTTATTCTTCTGGCAGATGAAGCACTGTTGTACGAGTGTTTTTACATCATTCTTCATTTGAGGCCAGAATACTGTAGCAGAAAGCCTCTTTAAGGTCTTGAGAAAACCCCCATGACCTCCGGAGGGCGTTACATGTGCTTCTTCTAGCAGTTTGGCACGAATGGGAGAGCTCCGTGGAATAACTAGTCGTCCTTTATAGTATAGTTTCTGTTGTACCAGTGAATAATCAGGCCTTGAGTGTGGATCATTCTGTAAGGAAGCAATGATTGGTGCGGTGAAGGTGTCCTGCTGTAGCGCTTCTTCCAAGGTGAGGAAGTCAAGGGGTATAGATACCACTAAATGTAAGAGATCAGCATGTTGGGGTTTCCTGGATAACGCATCAGCTCCTGAGTTATCTCTTCCAGCCTTATATACAATCGTGAAGTCGAAGGGAAGTAGCTTAAGAATGAGGCGCTGCTGACTGTTGGTGAGGGTTGGTTGGCCTAATAGATGCTTAAGGCTGTGGTGATCAGTCTGGACTATGAAATGATGTCCCAACAAGTAATGCCGCCAATGGAGAAGGGCTAAAACCATAGCCAAAAGTTCTCTGTCATATGCGGACTTGTAGCGGTTAGAGAATGAAAAACCCTTGCTGTAGAAAGCAACAGGATGGTCCTGTTGAATTAAAATGGCTCCTACCCCTTCCATGGAGGCGTCACATTCAACAATAAATTCTGTCGAGAAATCAGGAAGTTGAAGGACAGGGGTTGTTACCATTGCCAATTTGAGCTTCTCAAAAGCCTGTTGAGCCACAGGGGACCAAAGGAAGGCATTTTTCTTGGTGAGATCGGTCAAGGGTCTCGCGAGTATGCCATAGTTTCGCACAAACCTTCGGTAGTACCCTGTAAGTCCCAAGAATCCTCTTAATTCGGAGACAGAGGTTGGAACAGGCCAATTACTGACTGCTTCAATTTTGTCATAAAGTGTCTCCACCCCCTGCGCTGAGACTTTATGGCCTAGAAAGGAGACGCGAGTCCTGCCTAATTCACATTTCTTTGCATTCAAATAATAGGAGTGTTTTTGTAGTGCTTGTAACACCCAACACAGATGCTCTTCATGTTCAGGAGCGGATTTACTGTAGACCAATATGTCATCAAAGAAAACTAAGACAAATTTTCGTAAGTAAGGTCGGAAGAGATCATTCATAGCGGCTTGGAAAGTAGCTGGGGCATTTGTTAATCCAAAAGGCATTACCAGAAATTCATAGTGGCCGTTATGAGTTCTAAAAGCAGTTTTATGAATGTCCGCAGTTAGAACCCGAATCTGATGATAGCCTGAACGAAGGTCGATTTTGGAGAAGTATGCAGCGCCATATAATTCATCTAGTAACTCATCAATATTGGGAATAGGGTACTTATCTGGCACGGTAAGCTTGTTGAGAGCCCTGTAATCCACACACATGCGCCAAGACTCGTCTTTCTTCTTAACTAACAAGACCGGACTTGCAAAAGGGCTGTTGCTAGGACGGATAAATCCTTTGTGTAGCAATTCATCAACTTGCCTCTCAATCTCATTTTTCTGTGAATAAGGTTGCCGATAAGGCCTCAAATTTGGCGGAATGGCCCCTGGTATGAGATTGATGCTATGACACCAATTTCTAAATGGTGGAAGAGTTGTAGGCTCATTGAATAATGGAGCAAATGCAAGGAGAATAGGCTCCAGGTTGACCTGAGTTGTGCCTTTGGTCATACTCATAGAATGCAGGCATACCTCTGTGTTAGCGAGTTTAGGAATTCCCTGCAGTTTATAACGCTTGCCGTCCACCCAAAAAATTAGAAACATTTCATTCCAATTAGCTTGGATGGTGTTCAGAGAAGCCAGCCAATTAATGCCCAAAACTACATCATTTCCCGACAGCGAGAAGGGGTAAAAATCTTGGGTGATGGTCAACCCTGGTAGCTTCAGACTCACCTTCTTACAGATACGACGGCAATGAACAATTCGTCCATCACCGATCTGCACCCCCAGTGTGGGAATTGGCGTTGTGGGTAGTTGGAGTTGGTGGACTAATGCTTCTGAAATGAAATTATGCGTTGATCCACTATCTACCAAGCATAGCACCTTACGATCCAAGATCGATGCTCGTAACTTCATTGTTGTGGCCGAGTCACCTCCCAGAATGGCATTGAACGAGATTTCTGCCTCTTCTACTACCTCATCTTCTTTAGGCAGCATCTCTGTCTCCTCGTTGATAGGATTTCCGGCAGCGTCGACCTCCATTAGAGAAAAAGAGGAAGGAGCACACCTATGTCCTGGCCGGAAGGGTTCCCCGCAGCGAAAACACAACCCTTTGTCTCTTCTCTGCTGTCGCGTAGATTCCCACGGTTGAGCTCGGACTATGTTGTTAGAGGCAGACGTTGCTCCTATGTTTGGAAAACCAGTTTGGTTGGTTACGTGAAACTGGTTCGGAGAATAAGTGGTCCGGGTTGAGTTGTTGGTCTGGGTGGGCCTGCCTGACCCGGAAAAGAGTCCGTGTCTAGTGTTCTTAAGAGACTGAGATTTCTTCTCGAATTCTAGGGCGAGGCTGGTTGCTCTATATACCGTCTTCGGCTTGTGGATTCTGACTTCAGAACGGAGTTCTTCCTTCAACCCATTGAGAAAAATCCCCAGTAGGCAATGATCTGGCCAATTCTTCACCCTTGCTACCCGCCTTGCCCACTCCATGCGATACTCCTGCACCGAGTCCGTTTGTTTGATGCTACAAAGGTACTCGTCTGGGTTTTGATATTCCGGAGGGCCATAATGTTCCTGCAAAATTCGCACTAATTCATCCCAGTAAAGCACCGTGCGTTCAGAAATTACCCACGAGAAAAGGTCCAAAGCATCGCCTTCCAAGTGCATTGCGGCGATGTCCACCTTATCATCCTCCGGAGTCTCGTAGTACCTAAAATACTTCTCCGCCTTCAAAATCCATCCCCTCGGATCTCCTCCCGCAAAGGGTGGGAAGTTCATTCTCGCGTGAGGAAGACGATAGGTACGTTTACGGTAGCCTTCAGTTTCCTCATCTGAATCATCTGCAAAAATTTTCTTCTTCGTGGCGGAAGCGTTCCGATTCTGCCCCTCCAAGGCTGCCATTTTCTCTTTCAATTCATCCAGAATGCCCAATCTGGTCATGAGAGCAGCTATTGGGTCGTCTCGGGGAGCATCGTTGCTGCCGTCATTTGTGGCCCTTTGCTCGACAGGTTCTTCATCAATGGAAGCTCGAGTGCGCACCATGGTGGGAAAGGAACCTGCTCTGATACCAAAATGATAGGTTCTGATCCCTATCTAGAATAAATAGCTGTGGAAAAACTTAGATCACTCTCCAATCTCAATTCCTTAGTGAGGATCTCACCAGAAGTGTAGAAGGAGCCCAGAGAATCTCGAAATGAGTAAAAGAACTTAATTATTCTGTGTCCCTGGCTGAAACTGGCCAAGGCAATATATAGGAAAATACATCAACAGAATTGAAAACGGTTCCCTACATTTCCTCGGGAAATAATAACAGGTTGCTAAAATCATGGGATCGCAACTGCTTCCTATGATTGTGCCTATTTATTTAAATAAATAAAGCTGGAATTAAATAAATGATAAACTGAATTCAGAAATAAGTTAAGTAATGTGCTTCTTCTTGCTCTTGCGCCTTGAGTAAGTGAGTATTGTCTGGTTCTTTTCTGGATTCGTATCACTATACTAGAGCACCAAATATGAAAAATGAATTATAAACCCATGGAGGAATTTAAACCTGCTGCGAAAGTGTGACCTTGACTATGATTAATTTACCAGTCACATTAGAGGTAACTGTCACAAGCCAATTGTCCAAATATTGTTGTATTCTAAGAAAGAATAGTACAAAGCACTTTGAAGGAAGCTAAGCAGAGCTTATATAAAATACATACTAATAATAATTCACTTTTCTTTTGCACGGATAAGTATATCAGTATATCAGAAATTCCTTTTTAGCATGGTTGTCACTTAGCAGGCCACTGCCTTGACATGTGCCCTATCAATTCATGGGTTATGTAATTTTCTTCCTCCACACAACAAGGGGTAAACATTCCAATATATTCAATCTAAAGGCAAGAACTGTAAGAAATAAATAAATTCATAGAAATCAGCTTTCAGTATTATTTGTAGTTGAACTTTACATCCTAATGTCATGATTTTTCATTGTTAGGAAACCTTGAAAAAAAAAAAGAGGAAAAAGGTTTACAATAGATGCTTACATTTAATGCATGCAATGCAGCCATTGCCGATTGATGATTGAAAAAGGTAGCAAATGCAACAACCTGAGAATATTAATAAGAATCAAACAGAACATCCTCCAGAGAACAAAATTGTCACAAATAAAGGGGCGTGGATAAGAAGAAGACTGACAGAGATAGTCATAAGAACATACCAACTTCATGTTTGGTCATTAATACTTTACAAACTCATAATTAGACTTCACTTGCAGTTCACTGCTTTCTTTAAGAAACAAGTATTTGTGTTGACTTGTTTTGCTTCATCATGAGATTTTAATTTTTGGCTGGTGAGTGTATCTGATTCACTGTTAAGTTATATTCAGTTTTTTTTTTTGGCCAAAGGAAAAAATTACCAAAAAAGTGAAGATGGAGAATTTGACAGATATATATATATATATATAATCAGCCAATTTTTAATGAAACTCCAATCAAGAAAACAATAGAGTAAAATGCCAAAACTCACTTGATCATAGGCCAAACCCATAAATTAATTTATCTATTCCACTCGCATATCGCATAAAAATAAGATTACTGAACAGTGAGGATTTTGGTAGAAGACAATGTGTAACAGTCCTATTTTCCTCCATCTTCTAGGCAAATGGAATCTATGAAGCATGGGCACTTTTAAGGGGGCAAAGAGAGAGTGATGTCTGTATCTAACACATGTTGAGCAGTCATAAAAGACACAACACTATGCAAAACTTTGAAGCAGTTGTGGATACTTCAAATCACAATATATATGCTTCTCAGCTACTGACACTTCGGTGAAGAAAGAGCATTCTCTTAAGAGCAGTGAACCTTCACTACGAATCATGTCACTGATCATATAGAGGATACAGGCATCCCACTCACAACATGAGAAAGATAGATTATGAACATATCTTACTAGAAAAAATGAACCCAAAAGAAAAAGGCTTAAAGTTCCTTTAATTTGGAAACCGGAAAAAGGTTGAAAAACCATCAATATTGTTTGAGTGGTCACTAAAGGTTCACGAAGAAATAAGCTATTTGGCTACTGGAAAGAGAAGAAGCAATGTCAGGTCGACTTAGGCTTATCTGTGCTAATTTCAGGCAACTCAAAAGCTTGACACAGAATTTTCGTTTCATTAACTCTTACCAAGGCAGTCTGCAATCTCCCAAAATACCGAAATGAACAAAGAAAACAAGAATTTTTAGGTAGATTGAACTTGCACCACAAAATACGACCTTCCAAAGTGTTCTAAAGAAACAGACCCTGCAAGCATCTAAGGAGAATAATAAGACAGAGAACGAACCTGGTTGCCGCGGCCAGTGTACTTGAGCTGACAAGAGTCGAAGCCGGGACGACGTCGGAAGAGGTTATGAATCTCACGCGCCTTTACGTCGTCAGGGAGGCCTGATACGAAGAGAGTGTTGATGTGGCTCCGGTCATCTGGTTGATGGAGATAATAGGAATCGAAATCTAACGGCTGCTGAGCCATTCACGGACTAGACAGATTTTACCGAATCAAAAAGATCAAACTGACACAGACCAAGACGTGTCCACCGCCGACGGCGGTGTCAATGGCAATTAAAGAAGTGACACAGGATGTCCACTGGGAACTATCCCCGCGTAGGGAGGGCTCAACGAGGGGAAATATAGTTTGGTTAAATTACACATGTTAACTACATACTTTAATCCAAATTCAGTGAAGTCCCTGTATATTTCCCTCTCATCTTCTCCTCCTTTCTTCCTTTATTTTGAATACAAAGCTTAAAAACAGTTAACACAAGGAAAATAAACATACTACCAAATAACAAAAAACATGCTTAATCTATGTTTATCAGAACTTGGCTTCTAAGGAAAACATAATTTTCCCACCTTAAAAATAAACAAATGGTTGCATTGTGGATTCAACACACAAATAAATACTAACAGGAGTTAGTTTAAGTGGTAAGCAATTCGTTTAAGTGATATCTCGAGTTTAAGCCTTGACGTATGTAGAAAATTCCCGTTGAGAGATTCACTCACCATAGTTAAGTGCACAACGTGGGTCAAATTCAGATGTAGTTGGGGCAAAACTCCGGTAAACCGAGTGGGAAAAAAAAAACAAATAAATTAATCCTAATTATTTAAATAATTTTATGGGTTAAAATTATAAACTACCCATAAACTAAATTCTTATATGGTAGTGAGGTTTAGACCCACAGTCTTGTGAGTTATTGGTTAAATCATTATTACCTGGGTTAAAAAAATGTTTCACACAAGTAAGAAGATAATTAAATGAGTGATTAGATAGATTATTGTGGGCTAAACACCAGTAAGACCGGTGGCCCAATTTAAACGGACCACGAGATCCATAGAACAGTCCACTTGCCTATTTTAAATTACAAGTTGCAACAGATGATCCGGCCCACAACACTTTCAAACATTCTTTGTTTTCTTTTCTTATTTTTTTTTTTATAAAAACCAAGCCGTATACCCTAACCGGGATAGTATATCAATCTGAATTTAGGAAAGTCTTTGCTTGAATCAGATTGCAAGTTTTTGGTAGACATGA